>OY728134.1:1403566280-1404816280 GCA_963277665.1 Viscum album
GTAACATAAGCCAAGTTAGTGTTGTATGTAGTGAAGGATTACCATGGTGTAGTGTATAATGTAATCCAAACTTAGTGATTTAACAAAAAAACTATATTCATTATTGCATGAAATGAAAAATATCAAAAAATTAAATTAATTTGAAAAAGGTATTTCAAAAAATCTCAGAGTGTTACATTCTACCCCCTTAAAATGATTTTCACCATCAAAATTATCCTAGGTTATTAAAGGTTTAATACTTGAAAGTTCCTTTTAAAGAAACCCACATCATAAAAATGAATACTAAAACTTTGTTTTAAAAAAATAAATTGGAACCATAATGGTTACCCAAAGTAACTCATAACTAGGTTTTCTAATAGGATAACATAGGTGGAAAGTGAAAACATGGACATGGAAGATAATTATAACTATCATGTTCTCTTGTAGAGTGATAGATAACAAGGTTAAGATAAATTTAATGATAAAAAGCCATAAATATTTTATGATCTAAGGGAAAATTTGATTCATTGGAAAAGATGGTACTAGGATAACATTATCAGTTTCAATATCCCTTCCCTAGAGTTAAATAATTTTCATGAGAAGAAATAAATACTTGATTTAATTATATTTCATAAGCAAAATATCATCCTTTCATAGTGCCTTGGTCAATTTCCTCTTCATCTCTTATTCTAAGAAATGAAGGTGAATTTTTCATTCTTGAATCATTAATAGATCATGAGATCCATAATGATATGTCATTCCATCCATCATTAGTTAACATCACAAAAAAAGGTCATAATATGTTATTCAATATGAAAAAATCATCATATGGTGAAATAATACATTAATCTCTAAAACCTCATATGGAGTTTAACATAAACCATTCCATAAATGGTTAACCTTATAACCCTTCTAAAAGATGAAAATCCAAAACTCATCTTAACATTGATCCCCTATATATCACAAAGTGTCTCTTGGTTGTCACATTCCAAACATGTGAATACCCTCGTCGTATATTCTCTTAAAACATAGTAATAACATGAATTACCATAAATCCTTTTAGAAAACATTCATGCTTCCTTATTCAAAGGATTACTAGAAATATTCCTCAAATCCAAGAAGTTGTAAAATTCATCCAAGATAAAATAAACCACTTTCTCAATGAATTAATAATTAGTTCCAGGGTAATTAGTAATATCCAATTTACTTTATCCATAACAATCATCTCTTTATCCAAGCTAAACACAATTTTCTCAACATTAGGGAAACATTAAGGGTTATCTTCCCCAAATTCAAAATATAACCTTTCCATTAAATTACCTTTATAAGTCTTCATAAACATTAAACATATCATTTTCAATCCTTAATGAAAAACTTATGCTAAAAATACATATATATTTCATAATTCATATAACATAATCTTTGAATTCCAAAATAAATACACTTCAAACATCCATCTTTAATCTTAAACAATTACTCAGTTTTTATTAACTTCTTCCTTAATACCTCTTTCTTAGAATATTAAATATAAATCATGTCTTAAGATTCATCAACCTTAATTAAATAATTCTTCTTACATTTAATGTAAACAATACAAAAAGATCATTCCATACCTTTCACATGTCATTTGTGGTATCATTATCTTCAGAAGTATATCTAATACTCGTACCACCTTCCAAATTTTCTTCATAAGGTTACTACTTAGGACATTGATTTGTATAATTCAAATACTTTCCATATCTAAAACATTCAATGTTAACTCAATTCCTTTTAGTTCCTAAAATTAAGTATAGGGTGAGAAACACTTATCATAGAATAAAACCACATAATCATGAAAAATTACATATAGGATGTCTAAATAATATCACTTACTTATTTAATCTATGTAACCTTAGGTTTATCCTATGTTATTCATAGTCATCTTCTATTTAAATCCTTCATTATAGTTCAAAATGAGTTTGTGAATTCCCAAACCATTATCCCTCGAGAGTGTCAAATCAGGTGAGTAGTAAGGGCCATTGTCATACACCAGGTTATACTCATGTCAAGCCCGATGCACCTTGTTAGAGTTGTTAATACTATGTATAGGTGTGCCAGAACCACATCCACTTGTAGTATCCAGACAGAGATATATTTTTAAGAAACCACTCTCTTTATCCTTTACCAAAATTCTAGGACATTTCCATATACTTTTCCTCATCCTTAAACTTGTCCTTAGATAGATACCTAGACATACCCTTAGAAATATATCTAGGTATATCACTAATTTTTTATCATTCTATTTTCCAAAGGTTGGTAAAACCTTCACTCTAATACCAACTATAATTACCCAATCTTAACATACATAGAAGTAACATTATTTTTGTGGAATATTTAAAATATTACAAAAAATATATTCCCAAAGACTGTATTAGTTTAGTTCCATTGGAAATATGGAAATATAAATACTCGTACATGAGTGAGCTACATTATCTCTTACTAGGTTCTCCAAGACTAGTACCCTTATTACACATATCATACATAAAATATATGTTCCTAACCTAGGGATGGAGACATAAAAATGGGTGATCTTAAATTATCAGTAATGGTAATCAAGGGAGAGATGTAAGTATAAACTTGAGAATAAGGGTATGGGAATGTGATCAAAACATTAAGAGATCATACCATGTATATCAAAAATCCTAAACATGAATCTCCGAATAAATATTAGCAGTTCATAAGTCACGAATAATAAGGGAATCAAGAGCATAATCCATGAAATTCTAATATAGGAGTAAGACATGGATTTGTATCATACACATAAATATGTAACATCATTCACTATAAGTCAAGATGTATTGCCTGAACTTATCAAGGAACTTCATGTGGACTGCACATATTGGGTGGGACACACCACCATCCCCAGTAGAAGTGATTTCCTTATCAGTGATCAAGTTTCCCCATCTTTCCATAGTAGATCAAGTTTCCCCATCTTCTTATCTTCATGGGTAGTACACCTACAGGTTGGGACACACCACCATCCCCAATCACATTCCTTTCCTTGTAAGGGATCATGTTTCCATATCTTCCCATAGTGGATCAATCCTGTAGACCTGGTTCCCACCATTATCTCATGAGATATAATTATTTTCCCAATGCATTGGAGGGTGATATAGGTCCCACCAATCCCATAATAAAAGAACACATACATGTTCCACAATATAATAAAACATACATCATAACATGACCCATAAAAAGAGATGGGTTTTATGAACATCATATAATAACCCATGAAATGGAATGGTAATCATAAACATTTCATCATATCATTACCTATGGAAAAGAGGTAGGTCTCATAATCATTTCATCAATGAATAACCTGTGAAAAAAAGCAGGTTTCATAAGTATATTACCACTAAAATAAAAACATGTTTCATAAAAATCATGTCATCAATACATAAACCATTCATAGAAAAAATATAAAGCGTGTTCTTGGATCATATACCCATTAAAGGATAAACTGTAAAAGGTTATTTCATTATATATGGAGAATTATTTTGAAATATCACATGAAACATTTCTTAATAAAAATAGCCTTTCTTTTAAAATCATTTTTATAAAACCATTTCAAAATACTTATCTTATAAAAGTAGATAGAAAACCTTTTTCCTTGAAAACATATAAAGGCGATTGAAAACATTTTGAAAATAATTTTACTTGAAAATAAATTGAAATTGTATGATGAATACTTGAAAACATTTTTATAAAACATGGTTTTTAAAGAACACATATTTCCAACCGAAGAGAGAGGTAAAGTCACACTTTCTTAAAAACATCTTCTCTATAATATTATGTAAAAAATAGTAGAAATATGGTACCAATATATGAATATATCATAAATAACCATATTATAATAAAATTCATAAGTTTTATTGAAATATGGATCACAATATTTCACAAATGAAAGCATAATCATAAACAATCTCAATAAATGATGAGATTGTTTAAATAAACTCTTATCACTTGATAATTTTTAATCGTACTCCTCATGTAAGAAAATGAAACTAAATGAAGCATAAAATATCATGAAAAAAATTATATACTTTATATAAAATTTCAAGGGGAAGTGTATATGCAATTCAGAATGATATTGGTGCATAACATGGAATGTTCCTCAAAGAAGGTAAATTGAGACAAAATCGCTTTATTGATTTGGTAACTTTTGAAACATAAACCCTATAAAATAAATTTCATCAAAAATAAACATAAATTTAATTATAAGAATCATATAATACATATATGTGTATTATACACACCATATATAAGAAATATGAGGTTAACATGGCTTGTGTCTCATAGAAAATAAAAGTGAGACAAGAAAATCGTTACTACTTGAGAAACTTTAGAATCATGATACCCATGAGATAATAACATAATATAAAGAATTTAATATCATTAAATAAATTAATTTAATGATATAAAATTTCACATGGAATTATATAAACTACACAAAAGAAACAAGTGGTGAAAAGCACATTTATCTCATTGAAATAAAAAGTTATATGAAATCCCCTTACCTTAAGTCTTGACTTTATTTATACATGTTAAAACCTCCTATATATTAAATATAAGTTTATTATACATATAAAAAAGATCCATATTATTATATCTAATACCATATATGATTCACTTATGACTTTATGTTACCCGTTTATTAACAATTCCATGTTAAAGTGATGTTTCAGGTAATAACTTGCATTCTTTATCATATATGTTTTGACTTGTTATTCTTGATCCTCTTACTTTGATCATGATTTACTTATTTCCATAATATAAAAAATTATTTATATATCATATATATTCATTAAATTAATATATATATATATAGTAATTTATAAAAGATATAAATAATAAATGAAATACACTGTTCAAGGAGATGGTAGGTCGTACGTACGCATGAATGCTGCTTTCGTTTTATTATTGTATTGAAAGAAGGAATGTAAATTAAATATGTATATATATATATAATATCATTAAATTATAATTATTATGTCATATATATAATATAAATTTACTGAACACATCCTTAATACATTCCATGGAATGTGTGAACGAATCACATCGCTTAGATGAGACGGTAGCCCACACATACACAAATGAAGTTATCACAGCTACACAAAATAGAAAGAATAAATTTATGTTTTATATAATAATTAAAAAAATCATAAAGACATCATAAATATCATATATATCATATAAAAACATATTTTCTATCATAATTCCCAACTATGAGATGTGTTAAAGGAAAAACGAACAACATCATTTCATGAGGTCGTAGTTCACCATTCACAAGAACGATAAGACTATTACCCATTAGATAGAAGTGTGTGTGTGATTATAAGTAAAAACCTTATAATAAAAAAAATCAGTATATTTAGGATAATTATTTTACTATATAATCATGTAATAATAATATTTTAGAGGATGGAGAATTAAAATGAAACAAAGGAGCTTGAGGAAGGATGTTACCTCTTCTTTAGCTAACTACTCTTTGTTTGCACCAAAGGGAATCATTTTATAGATTTATTACCAAAAGGAGGAATCAAGGAGTGATTTCGGGATATTGGGAGTTTAATTGGGAATCTATTTTCCAAAAAAAAATTAGAGGTGTGAAGAAGGGGAAGAGTGAATGTCTTTTTATAGTGGGTGAGGAATGACATTCTTATAAATACCAAAAGGTAAGAACTAATGGGAGGTATCCCTTACTTCATGTGATTCCAAAATGGTAAAATAATTAAGTAAAGTGAATTTTTGTTTGAAAAAAATCTTAACCCCACATAAATAAGTGAATTTGTATAATTTTTTCCTTAACTTCTATGATTCCCCAATTTTATCATTTCAGTTTTTATTAAATTGACTAGTTTTCTAACCTAAGTAATTTAATGATTAAGAATAAATTAATGTGAGAATTATTAGAAAATTTAGACCCAATTTATTCTAAATATTATATCTAATTTAAAAATTAAAAAACCCATGTGTGTGGGAAATTAATTTTAAAACAAGCACATATAACGCAAAAAAAACACTACTTTAACCCGGACTGTGGAAAAAATGTTTTTACTATTTAGGGGTCTATACATTCATTATAAAATATCATTTGGTATACTAATAGACAATATTTTATATTTTATAATATTTAAAAATAACTCTGTGAAATTGGGTTTTTTATTAATTTTAAAGCTTTTAATAAAATATAATTATTTTAAAATAAATTTAATTTCAATTTTGACATTATTTATTTAATTTTAATTTAAAAATATGAAAACATTATTGGAATTAAAATATATTAATTTAATATTTATGAAACATGATATATTAATCTATAAAAATAATGGAACGAAATAATTCATTAAATTTACTTTTAATGTTTTTAGCATCATTTTTTATTAAATTATTAACTAAATAAACCACGTGTTAGAGTTTTTTAAGTGTTTAATATAACTAATTCATCTCTAAAAATAAATGATAAATAATTGTGATAAAAAATCATTTATCTTTCAAAATGACACTTATAACCTAAAATATGATGTTTTTTCATATCTCAATGTTTTATAAATGTTAAAGGTAAAGAAATTTCCATTTTTTTCTTTTTTCTACACTTAACTTATGAAATATAGAAATTTTATTGAATTTTATCCCAATAACTCATATAATTTGAACCATTAAAGGATATAATAAAAATATGGCAATCCAATGGGTGTTGTAAAAGTGGCTAGGTCATCTTGGGCCTTAAGATTAAGGTTTAGTCCCTTGTTAATATTAATTTTACCTTAATTGTTGTAATTAATTTCAATCACATTCACTAATATTTTTGGTCAAAAATTATGTTGGTATTATCAGACTATAAATATTACACTTATTACAACTGTGAATATATATTTTTCTAAATTCAATTCACAGAAGCATAAAAATTAAGTTTAATGCTAATGCCATAATTGTGGCGAGAAGGCCAGTTTTTAAAGTGAGAATGTTTAAAAGTTCATTAAGATTATATATCTAAATTCAATATAAATATGATTCAAATAACCCAAATTAGATTAATAGATTTTTAATTATCTAATTTTACATTAAAACCAACATAAAATATAACTTAACTATATAAATAAATTAGATGAAAAAGAAGCTTTGAATTAAAATTCAGTATTTTCCACTATTCATCAAAAAATGATTTTTCTCAGAAAAATAAAAAGTATTCACCCAAAACTAATTTTGGAATTCTAAATTAAAAAATGAAGTTTATTTTTTCAAATTAAATATCTATTAGTGTCCAAAATTAATTTTATTATTGTTTATAGGACATAAAAAGAAGTTCCTTTAAGAAAATATTATTTTTAAACATATAAAGATTTCACAAATTATTATATATTTCATTGTAAATATGTCTTATTTATATGAAAACATGATAAATAACATTTAAAAAGTATTTATTACTAATCATATTACTAATTTTAGGGGCTATTGTTTAACTATCAAATTTAAAGAATTATAATAATAAAGTGATGTTTCACAGAAACTCAGTGTTGTGTGTAACGCAAGCCAAGGCAGTGTTGCATGTAGCACCAACTTACCTTTGTGTAGCATATAATTAAATCCAAATGTAGTGATTTAACATAAAAAATAATATTCATTGTTACATGAAATGAAAAAATATCAAGGAATTAAATTAATTCAAAAATAATATATTTCACAAAATATTGATGTGTTACAGGATCAATCGATGTTTTCATATTTACTCCTATGTGGTACCTATGAGTGTCCTCACCAGATATGACTTTGTAGTTATACAAACTACATCTTTTATCCTGGACTTCCATGTGGCCATCACCCACAGGATTCTACACTTGCTGCCTGATGCTTCCTAACATTCCATCATTACTGCCAATTGGCCCTTTGCGTTGGTGAGACATTGGGTGTTTTAGATATAGTTCATTCATATTCGTTCTCTTGTTTATTATTCTTATATAATAGAAGAGAATATATTTATTTTTCCCCTTGTAATATCTCAACATAATGAATAGAATCACGGACCTTGACTTTCTCCTAGTTCCCTAACATCTAGAGGATCGATCTACTACAATTGGACATCTCGTCTGGTGGAGACCTGGTGGAAACGTTAGCTATGAACCAGATCTGTATGAACTTGCATGCAGCATAGTTTCTGTTGGATATAAACCTTCATCATAACCATATTTTGATAATGAAATTAGGCATTGTAAGCTATTTACTTTTCTATTCAATCTACTACTGTATCCTTATATAGGGTGCGTGTGTGAGTATTTCCAGGAGTGGATAGTGTTAACTCCACATGAAGGAGTTCATCATTGCCACCAGGTTTTGCAAGGGTATCCTCCTTGGATAGTTTCTCTTATCATTTTACTTTATTTCATCGAGTATGTAATTTCTTATGTATATTTTCTAATAAGAAATATTTTCTGGTGGTGTTCTCGTCATACACATATGATCAAAATAGATATGAATCATGTTATATATTGGTGTTATTTCTCATTTTCTTTTCTTTTCTAAATCAAGCATTCACCTTAATTTATAACTCACCATTTCAAAAGAAAAAATACTTCTCTAATAACTTCATCAACATATAACATTCCTCAGTGGATCTTGGCGGTTGAGTAAATATAACCACATCAACACTTACCCTAACACCTTAACTCTCAACATTTCGATAATTAAACAAAAAAAACACCAAAATAACACATGTAAAATATTCTATTAGATTCAAAAAGTATACTAATAATGGTGGAAAAATTTTGTTGAACAAAAGGATCATCAATTGGGTTGTTGACAGTGGGATATGTTTTTGAAATATAATTATTGTAGGGGACGTCCCTACACGAGAGGAGTCCCCATGCTATACCCCGGGATCTATTGGGTGATTTGATTCATCAAAATTTGAAATGTGAAAATGATGTTGATTTCCATTTTATTACATGAAAAATGATAATCAAAAGCATAAATTTAAATTTCTAATCAAAATATTATGAAAAATAAAATGAATCAATATAAGAAAATAGAAAACATATTGGTAGTGAAAAAAGTCACATACAGTGGAAATTACTATTCCCCAAACAAGAGTTCAAGCTTGCTATAATTCTCATAAAACATAAACATAAATTCTACACTGAACCAATTCAATTAAAATAGAATCAAATAAATTTAAATAATTGGAAATTAATAAATTAGATTTAAAAATGTCACTTATAGAACCAACAAGAAGAATCCTGACATAAAGAATATACTACAACAAGAATGAACCAAAGGGAGCAGTGTACAGAGATGAATGCCATCAAAAAGAGGCTTAACATCAGCTTAAAATTTAAATAATAAATTCAAAACCATAATTTAATTTAAAATAAAGAATCTAGTGAGTTCAATCATTGATTATAGTTCAAACAAATGTGGAAAGGAAAGCAGTAAAAGGGACTCCAAGATTTACATGCTTCGCCCAATGTCCTATGTTCACGACAAGAACACCACCCCACTCAAGTGTTTTATTATTCCCAAAAGAAAACAATATACAAGAAATAGAACACATACCTGAAAAAAGAAGATTACCAATAGGAGAACAAGAATTCAAGATCTTGGAGTAATAATAAATAAAAAGAAATACTTATAAGGCCCAAACAATATACCATTGTCCGAAATTTTTTTGTTCTCGCTTTGGATAAGAAGATCAATACTAGAATTGCACGAAAAAAACTACTGGTTTTGGAACTCATACATGTATAATGATGGTTCTAAATATCCTATATGCACAATACACAAACAACCTTATATAAATGTGCATATCTCGTCATGGACACAATAACTCAGCATGCGCACTTGCTCCCGATGTCCACTAGAACACAAATCGCACAAGAATAGCGCCTATACCCTAGGACCTTAATCGTCTGGATCTATAAATAAAATATGAATGGTCTACTTGATATAAAAATCTCAAACACATATTTATGAATTGGAAATACACATGCAATCAATTCTGTGGATGGAAAACACCTATCGAGCAAGAACATCCCCTAAATCTTTCAAATCGCACTCGATTAGGATTTGAAACGGTGCACTAATGACCTCCTTCCATTTGTATCTCAACTTGATTGGAGAATTTGAACTCTTGGACATAGGAACTAGCATGATCAGCCACCATAGATGGATCTTGGACACCAGATCTAGAAGACACCAGAGGAGGATCACCTCAGAATGAAGGGAGGGCTACCAGACACCAATATATCCTTGAATCGAGAATTTATAAGATTAGAAATAAACCCTAACAAAGCATAAAAAAACAAGGTAGTGAAAAAAAGAAACTCAACAAACATACACCTCTCATTTGGATGGCCATGATGAAGTTGACCAAAAAGAGGATCAACAGCTCACACTATCCCTACTAATAATAAAATATAACACATGATAATTAAAATATGAAAAGACAATTTTAAATGAAAATAAAATTTCAAAAATCTATACTATTTTCATATATAATTAGAGATATTTTGGAACCTACTACCAGCAATTTGGGACTCACGCTCTAAATAGAAAACAACTATAAGGAATATCACCAAACTATCTCCTATCATGTATCATAGTGACACATGGATCCTAAATTGAATGATATTTAAACAATGATTAAAAATGCTCAGAATAAATGGATAAAATCATAAACAGAACACATAATTGCACTTAAATTAGTCTCTCCCTCTGAGATGATTCCATTTAGGAAGTCATGACCAGCAAATCACATGCTATAAGAGGTCCCCAAAATAGCGCATCTATTCCTACAAAACACAAATAAACAAAGCAGTATCTATCCTCACACAAAATGGAAAGAAACAAAACATCTCAGAAATTCACAAATAATAGAAATTAGAAATAAAATAGGAAAAATAAAATAAGATGAAAGAGGAGAAATGTGGAGAGGGTAAGAATAAGAGAAAATTATCCACCTAAACCCATAATAACATATGAGGACTGAAGCACCAAGCACCATTGGCTTTATGTTGAGACCCGCCACACTGAACCTGATTAGGAAAACTCTCAACACAAGGAACCAGAAGACCCTTAAGAGATAGATTCAGAATATCCACATAAGGAAATAACCACCTAAACAAAAGAAAAATGGATATATCCTCAAACAAAGGGAAACATTGAGGACACATGCAAGCATTCCCAACATCCTATGACACCTCAAAGACGTGATAATAAAAGACTCAGAGACGTCTAGAAACCAGGGGAAACATGCCAATCAAGGCTCACACATCCTAGACTTGACCTACTAAGGGAACATGGTTCCTAATAATTGGAGACAAATAATAAAAAATCACTAAAAATGGTCAAATAAAAAAAATA
The DNA here is from genome assembly GCA_963277665.1 of Viscum album. Lineage (NCBI taxonomy): Eukaryota > Viridiplantae > Streptophyta > Magnoliopsida > Santalales > Viscaceae > Viscum > Viscum album. The sequence continues at coordinate 1,403,577,657 of OY728134.1, forward strand.
AGCTTGGTGTCCAACCAATCTACAAATAAGATTACTACACCCTCAAACTACCCAAGACCAAACACTGGTCTCACTATAGGACCATACCTAGAGAAAATAGTTCTAAAGGATACAAAGGAACAAATAATAGCTAATATAATCTCATCACTTAAGAAAAAGGAAACACTGGAGACACAAGATCCTATTAAGACCTTAGTGCTAACTGACTCTCAAACATAGGCCAACCTCACAAAAAACCCACTCCTACCCCAAAACAATAGACAAAAATAGGTAGAAACTACCAAGAGGCATAATTGAGGTTTAGAAATGAAAAGAAAATAGGGAAATTATAAAGAAACAAACTACCAACAATATAATGAAATTACAGCCCAAGAGATCACATGACCAATTTGAACAGAACAACAAAGCATACTACACCATGTGATAAAATCCACCAACAACTCATTTGAAAATAATGAACAAACAATTTCAAAGTATAAAAAAACAAAATTTAAATTCATTTAGGCACTGATTCCACTTTATTGTGGGGGATTCCTCTGCATGAGGAGTCCCCATGAAATAGCCCATGATCTATTGGGTGTTTTGATTCATGAAAATTAGAAATGTGAAAATAATCTTTATTTACTGTATATTACATGAAAACTGATAATAAAAACCAGAAAGTTTAAATTTCCATTCTAAATATTAGGAATAAATCAAATGAATCAATGGTATTCAACATAACACATGTTGGTATTGAACAAAGTTACATACAGTGGAAATTACAATCCCCCAAACAATAGTTCAAGCTAGCTAGAATTCTAAAAAAATTGAAACCTAAATTCTATACTAAAATGATTCAATTAAAAAATAATCAAATAATTTTCAAGAATTAAAAATTAATAAATCAGATTCAAAAATTTCATTTATAGAACCAACAAGAATATTCTTGACGGAATTAATTGGCCACAACAAGCAAAAACCAAAGAGAGCAGTGTGCATAGAGGAAATACATCAAACAAATGCTTAACATTAGCTTCAACATTAAATAATAAATTCAAAACTAGAATTGAATTTAAAATGAAGAATCCAGTTAATTCAATTAGTGATTAAAGGTCAAACAAATGCGGAAATGAAAGTAGTAAAAAGGACACCAAGATTTATGTGCTTCGGCCAATGGCCTACTTGCATGACAAGAACACCACCTAACTCACGTGTTTTATTATGCTCAAAAGAAAACATTATACAAGATACATTCCATATATTAGATAGAGGAAGATTACTAACAGGAGCACAAGAAGAAAGTGCTTGAAGAAATAATAAATAAAAAGAAATACATATAAGGACCAGACAACTTACAACTGTATGATATTCTATTGTTCAGGCTTTAGAGAAGAAGATCTGCATTAGAATCGCATACAATAGCCTGCTAGTTCTAGAAATCATGGATGCATAAGGTTGGTTCTCGATATCCCATATACACAATGCACAGATATCCTTTCAGTAATCTTAGCATTGACGCAACCACTCGGCCTGCACACTTGCTCTTGATGTTCACCAAAATAAAAATCGTACAAGAACGACACATGTTCACATGGACCTTAATTGTTAGGATCTGAAAATCAAAGAAGAATGGCCTCCTAACCTCTTGGTCTGAAAATCCTACACACATGGAACTGAACTGGAAAGCTGCACGTAATCAGGCCTACGGCTGGAAAATACCCATGAAGTAAGAACAACCACTGAATCTTGTAGATCGCGCTCGATAAGGATATGAAACGGCACACGAATGTCCTTCTTCCACTACTACAAATCAGTGCAAGGGAAGAGTTGAATTTTATTAGTACTAATAAGAAAGCATTGATAAAAGCCTCGCCTTTATCAGTACTATCTAAAAGCGTTGATAATGGTTACATTTAGTAGTACTAAAACAAGTGTTGATAAAGGATATATCTATCATCTCCATCCTTAGTGCCGATAAAATATTCTAATAAAAAATATTATTCATATATATATAGTTATTATATTTATATTCAAAAATAATTTTTATCTATATACATTAATTAAAAAACACATGTTTATAATTAACATAAATATGATATATTAATATATATATTTTTAATAATTCAAATATATATATAATGTTTTCAAAAAAACTATTTATAAGATTATAAATAAATAATTATATATTTAAATAATAATAAAATTATAATATTTTTTTTGAGATAATAAATATATTTATTATATTTATAATTATATATAAATACTTTTGAATATATTTATGTATAATTATAATTATAACTAAATAAATATATATTTAATTAAATATTTGTCTTTAATGAATTTGGCCTATATATATCTCATCAGATAATGATGATAATCATGGACATGATTGGCATTATTCATGTTCATATATTGATGTGTGAGTATAATTGACACTTATCTATGGACATTGTGGGTTGCAATGTTCCAAATGTTAAGACTGTCTATATTGTGATGACGCATGAATATGTTATGTATTCATGACTCATGAATATTCATTTATACATTGATACCCTTATTATTTATGTATTCCATTTATTTGATGACTCATTTTTTATGATCTATATTTTACTTGGTATGATTCATTCATGTTATACTGATGAACTTATTATCCTGGAGAGGTGCTTGTTGTCCCTCGAAGGAAGGTTGAAGGTGTGGTGGAAGGTGTGGATCGATCTACATTTCATGCGGTGATAGATCCTATTAGACACGAGGTTCATGAAAAGAGGGCCTTTGAGTTAATCAAGAATGTAACCATTTTGGGGAGCAATATACATTCTGTTGATGTAATATCATTGAACATCAGGTGTTTTGTTGATTCCCATGTTGAGGGAGCACAATCATAGAATAAAATCACTAGGAATGGAGCTATATCCTTCATTGAGGCCAACCATAAATTTTTTTCAGGATTCACTTGAGGAGTGAAAACACTCAATTATTGGGAGATTGTTGTCGATAATCCGAATCAATGTATGGAGGTTAGAAAATATGAAAAATCAATTATTCTAGATCTGGGGATTTGATGATTGGAAGATCATATCCAATGGTATGAGATGTTTTTATTTCATCTTTCCTTTATTGGAATTCAAGGTGAAGGCCTGGAGTGAAGAATTAATTTCTTTTAATCTATGAATCCAATGGTGGTTTAGTCTCAGGTGTACAACAAAATAATCCTCATTATAAGACTCAAAAATTGTATACATCCTCAAAATTTGATGAGAAGTGGTAAAATGTCACTGATGATGAAAGAGTGATGGATAACGCCCCCTTTAGTTTCTAGTGAGTTGTAAAGATCATTCAAGGAGATTATTACTCATTGTAAAATGATATTGATTGAAAATGAGGGATTCATCTCGCCCCCCTGAAGATAAGTACAAGGAAAGAATACTCAACCATGCTGAGGACCGTCTCTACCAGATCCTCCTCCAAGGTGTCACGAAGGGTCAATTCTGATATCCTTAAAATCATAAATCAAGGTAACTCTCAATATGAATGGGAAACTATAGATGAGTATGGTCATGGGGATGATGTGTCTTATAATGATTTGTAATTTTGCTTATTCTGGATGTGGGAATTTTCTATTTTCCCCATCTAATCTATTTTTTGACTCTTTTTCTCTTCTTAATAAATGGTTATAAGCTTTTCTTCTGAATGGACTTTCCTGGTATCTATTGAATTAGAATTTATGCTATATTTTTTCCTTAATTTTAATTAAATTGGGAATATTAAGGAAGTTTTCCTTAAGGGATTGAAGTGTGTCAACTGTAAAAAGAGTGGGAATAAGATTGAAAATTGTAGACTCAAACTGCTAGTTGAGTCTAATTTTACAGATGGAAATAGTGAGGGTAGGCTTGATAAAGAGCTTTTTGTTATTTCTAACTAGATGAGTCTTCATGTAAGGGCCTGGATCATCATGGATCAACCATTTGTGTATTTTTGAAGACTGAGGTTCTTGGAGGAGTCTTGGAGGAATTCTGGAGGAGTTTGGTTAATTAAAGATGGAAGTAGGGAGGTACACGATGTGAACGATCCATTCACGATGTGTAGTGTTTCGGGTTTCAAAAATAAAATAAAATTTTTAGGTGATGGGTTTTTCAGCAGAACCTGACCTCAAGGCAGTACACGATGTGAATGGGTAGTGCACGTCATGTACGACCCCGCTGCTATATGCATTAAAACGTCCAGCCACTCAGGTTTTTCAAACCCTACAATTTCACCTCCTTTCTCTCATCCCAAGAAACCTTACGACTCCTTCTAGGTAGTTTTAGAGATTCCTTCGATGAGAATCAACCTCGAGGTCCCCTCCTTCAATTCGTCTTCGATATGAGGTACGATCTACCTCCATTCTTGTGTTTTCTTTGATCTGTCTTCTCCCATTTCTTCTTCCCATGTGTTGTAACTCGACCTCCACATTTATAATGGAGATTTATTGGCTATTGGTTGATGCAGTTGTGTCATGGAATCCTCTGGTGGATGCATATGTTACGGGGAAGGTGATCATGATTCATTGCATTGATTTGTTCTCGAGTGAAGAACATTAAAAACCTTTTGAGTTAGGGGATTCGTTGCTTCTCTAATTATTTACATGAAATCGTAGAGTTATCATGATTTAGCCATTGGATCACAATGGAATTGACCAAATAATTATATGAACCAGATTAATGAATTGGTTTTGATCTCATGTTGTTGCTTTGCACTATGATAACAGTTTGCCTCTTAATTTTCTAGATATTGTGATATATATGCTTTTCTTGTTAGCATGTTTTTCTTGATGGAAATTTTTAAATAACGTAAAGTTGGAATTAATTGATAATTAATTTTCTAAAGGTTTAAAGAGGTATGTTAATGAATTTGGTTGTTTATATTGTAATTTGATGTTAATCAAATTAATTTAAGTAAGAATGTTTGTTTAAATTGGTTGATAAACTTAAATCATGTTGATGCTTGTTGTTTAAAGTCTTGTCAAATTAATTGTTTAATTAATTTTTGATAGCTATTATAGCTTTTTTTTAGGTTTCCCATAGTTTGAACCTACTAATAATGAATCAGTTAATTTAAGATAGATTGAAGAATTGATTATTTGATAAAAAGATAATGCCTTATAGGGTTCTAAGTTACCCTCTTTCTTTTAATGACAAGTGCCTTGTTCTTTGGATCCATGAGTGATCATCGTGTGTGACGGCTAAATGCCTTTCATGGGGCCAAGAGCCCAGTTGCTTTGTTGTTTGTTTATCGCTTCTTGTGTTATGGTGATATCCTGGGATGGCTAAGCATGGATGGCTATTATGGTAGTGGGGGAAGGGAGGCCTAGTGGTTTTTGTGGAATCAATTGACTCCTAGAGTGGTGAGATGCATCTGTTTATGAATGTGGGTGTCGGGGAGGACACCAGAGATGTTGGAACTGGTTGAAGTTGGGCTTACCCATTGGTGTGAAGGAGGTTTCTCGTTGAATCTAATGTTTGTTTATATTTTTTACTTTCCCCACTACTTGAGGCAGTTGGTTTTTCTTATCCTCCTTCCAAAAGATGTGAAGACATGCGGGGTATTCCACATTCTTTCTATGTTTAGCCTATTGAGGACGGATGGGTCTATGCTCCTACTATAGGTGGAAAAGACTTGACGGGTAGTTTATATACTCACTGTGTTGAACACCTTGTGTTGGTAGCTTATAATGTTTTCTTAGAATAGCTAGAATTATGGGAAAGTGATAATTATGTTATTAAATGATTTAATAAATGATTTTTATCCCATGGGGTTGGAGCTTGCTGGGATGCAATGCTAAGGTAGCAATTTAAAGTAATCATGGGCTTGATTTGGTTATGCCTGGAGGGCACAAAACTTTATTGTGTTGCTAATTAAATGTAATGCGGAAATGATATTAGTTAATTAATGGTTAAATAATTAATTAACATAAAGTGAAACTGATTAAAATGGATGATATGATTTAATAAATCTCTTTAAATGGTTGTGTGCTTATAGGATATCTAGTCTTAGGAGTGGAATCCGGGGGTCTGAGAGATGTTAGATGCAGTTGTGTCTAAGACTAGGTTTTACCCATAGTGTGGTTGTGAGATATATTATATGATGTACTTTTTTTGTTTCAATATGCTACCCACCCTATCGGTTAGGGTTACTAACACTTTGAGGATTTTATGCCTTGGGGGTGTTTTCCCCAACATCCCAGTGGGAGGATGGATGGATGCCTTCCCCCTTTGACCCCACTCTCTTCTCTTGGTAGTTACTTGTGTTGGTATGTACAACAGTTATTTTTTCCTATATATGTGTGTAGAGGGCTATAATGGCTTGTGCATATTTCACACATATATATTCTGGATATATTTTCCTAAAAACTACTATAGGTATAACTTGTATAGGCTGTGATGGCTTGAAGATCCTTACTCGTTGTATGGGTTGTAATGGATTGAGGTATAATAACCAATGTATGATACATGTTATGTGGGTTGTGGTGGCACCTGGAAACTACTTGGTTGATTTTGGTTGTGTGGATGGTGTGGTGCTTCGCCCAGGTGTCTGCGGGAAAACCTTGTATTGCATGAGGTGCAGGTTGTGGTGCTCGCACAGGTGTCTCCGAGCCAGCCTTTTTTTATAGAGATGGATTAGGAATTCCGGTGTTGGGGGAAGTGGTAAACCAGTGGGGAAGTGGTAGTGGGTTACCCTTGATATTCTTTATTATATTATACACTCTTATATGATATACTTGGTGAGAGTGTCCATGGTGATGTTGGGAACTTAGTATACCTATTTAGTTGACGATTTGTTTCACTTGTTTTTCATTGTGCTTTATCTTGATTTATTTACTTTTTCATGAGAGGCTCTGAGGAGGATCCTACTAAGTATATTGTTATACTCATCCTACATTATATAAACTATTTTTTAGGTCACTTGGAGCCGGTTGGAGATCAGGTAGTTTGCTACTATCTTTGGGTTTGCAGGATCTATTCAGGATTCGTGGTCACTATCAGTTTACTTTCAGTTGGTACTTGCAGTTTTCCCTTCCAGTTGTATTATTTCTTTCATGACATTACATATATATACCTGGGTTTCTTTTATATTTTAGTCTAAGATGGAGTTGGATGGTGTCTATCTTATCTCTCTATTTCGCATGTGTTCTCTTATAGGTCAATGCCTCTCATTTGTGTGTTTACTATACCCTCAGTGCTAGTCTCCAACCCGGGGCCTACTTGAGATGGGACTCGGGGGGTCATTATCTCTCTTCTCACATTACCGACCCAAGAGGGGTACACTTTGTGGGAAGGGGGTCGTGACAGAGTGGTATCAGAGGTCTAGTTAAGGGATAGGATGGAGTTGAGAGTTAGGCGCATGTGAGGTTCAATGGGATAGTAGAGAAACAGTGTTAGCCAAGTTTAGAAAGCACTGTAAACACTGGAGACCAGTTGAGACATGGGTATTTAGGGACCCCTATTATTTGATGCATGAACCTTTAAGTTTACAGTGGATACTAAACAAATTGATTCTAGTTGTAGGGTAGAGACCTAAGAAATGATTCTACATCATTCTTCTTTGCGCCTATGTTTGAATGGGTAGACCTTGGGAAAGGTTAAACTAAAATGAAACAATTAATTAATGTTAAAGTCTTCCATATTTCAGGTATAGTAGCTCTAACTATTTTTTCTTTTGTAGGTATGGATCTAGGTCAACGTTCTCATTAGGTTCGCATAGAATTTATTCAGTAGGTTGCGTCAATAGATCATCGTAGAGTAGAGGTTAACCATGATGACACTTAGAGGAGGAAACTCTGAGAGTTTCAGCGCTAGATTATATATAAGTACAAGGGCTCCATTTCAGATGCAGACATGGAGGACTGGTTGGAATAGGTTGAGATGTCTTTTAGTTTGATATTTGCTCAGAAAGAGTACTAGGTATCATTGGTTTTGACGATGTTGCGTAGGGCAGTGGGGAAGTGATGGTTATTATTCCTAGGGGATCATGAGGAGTCGGCAATCTCATGGGAGAAGTTCTGAGAGAAGTTCAGAGCAGAGTTTCTTTTTTTGACTGCAAAGGCGGCCAGTTGTCAGGAGCTTCTTACCCTTCGATAGGGAATATCCAGTGTGTGATATTTCATGATATATTTCAAAAACCTCCTACGATATTCTTTTGACCTGTTTCTAGATGAGGATGTCATGGTGAGGCATTTCGAGGAGGCTTTACATCCATAGATCCAGTTCTAGGTCACCCTATTTATGCTGAAGACATATCTCGAGGTGCTGGAGAAGGCAGAGGTCATCAAGATGATATTTTACAGAACCGGATTATTATGAGAGGGGAGTTGTCAGGATTCCTTATGAAGCAGAGTTGTGGTCCGGGGTTCCCGATTTTTAGGTAAGAAGAGTTTCCATTCGGTCGGGGGTAGGTCCCATCCCTCAGCATCTCATTTCTCTAGGGGAGGTAATTCTTAGGTCAATGCTAAGGGATCGTTCATTTTTTTATTATGTAGGTTAAGGTCATCAGCAGTGAGAGTGATCGACCTTTCTAAGAAGTCATCTTGTGTTAGGTGTTCCGCTTTAGGTTCCTCTATTGAGGCGGTTCAAGCTGAGGCAGCAGTAGTAGGTAGCACTTACTTTGGATCAGTATTGATAAGATGGGGTAGGTAGAGGATAGACCTGTTATGATTCTCATCCTTAGAGAGAAGAGTGCATTTGTGGTGGTGGTCCTCATCGGGGTTTGATAGGTCATGGGGTAGGTCGTGGTTAGCTTCATGCTTTAGCGTTACCAGTGTCAGGCGAGCCGAACGTTATCTGAGGTACCCTTTTACTATTTTCTACTTGGGTGTATGACTTGTTTGATTTAGTAGAAACACTCTTATTCTTATCAAATACCATTTTCCATGCCTTGGGACTTGAGGTAGAGAGGCTTCCAGTGCCTTTGGCAATGGCTACGCCAGTTGGAGGTCGAGCTGACTTGTTTGAAGTATGTAGAGACTGTGAGCTAGTTTTGGGGTAGCACCGCTCTTGGATAGATTTCCTAGGTTTACGAATGTAACCATATGATTTCATTCTTGACATGGATTGGTTGTATTTTTTGTAGGCTATTTTGGATTGCTTTAGGAGGTAGGTGGTGTTCTTCGATGCTGATGGAGAGCTGGAAGTGTTTGTTGGCGAGCGAGACCCTCGGATGGGTCAGAGGTGTGTTCCTTTCTTGTCATCCTTGATGGATGATATAATGTTGAGTTCATCAGATTTTTAGCAGTCAGTGTTTCCCAGGGTCATGGAATAATACCCTAATGTCTTTCCAGAAGAGGTTGTAGCAATACCCCCTCGATGGGAGATCGAGTTCGGGATCGAACTACAGCCAGACGTGTTTCCTATCTCGATGTCTCCATATAGGATGGGACATTCTGAGTTACGAGATCTATGCATACCGCTCAATGGTTTGTTTCAGGGTTATTTTTTTCGAACGAGTGTTTCACCATGGGGTGCACCAGTTTTTTTCATGAAGAAGGTCGATGGTAGTTTGTGGTTGTGTGTCGATTATCATCGCATAAAAAAGTGATAGTGAATAACCACTATCCTTTTCCATGGATTGATGATTTTTTTGATCAATCAAAGGGTGTAACATGGTTCTCAAAGATCGACTTGTAGTTCAGGTATCATCATATGCGTGTGAAAGATGAGGATATTCCAAAAACTGCTTTCTGTTGTTTCATGGGCATTATGAGTTTTTAGTGATGTCATTTGGTGTGACGAATGATCCATCTGTGTTCATAGGGTTGATAAATGTTGTGTTCTGTGGGTTCCAAGATATGTTTGTGGTGTTTTTCATTGACATAATCCTTGTGTAATCTGTATTTGAGGAGCAACATGCATAGCATTTGTGTGCTGTTTTAGGAGTTCTTCATCAACAACAGCTATTTGGGAAGTTTTTGAAGTGTGAGTTCTGGGCTTGAGAAGTCCGTTTCTTGGGGCATGTTATATCCCAGCATGGAGTAGTTGTGGATCCATCAAAGATAGAAGCAGTTGTGTCTTGGGTAGCCCCAAAGATAGTGGAAGATGTGCAAAGTTTCCTTGGCCTCACAGGATATTATAGAAGATTTTTGGATGATTTCTCTTGGGTTGTGACTCGTCTGACAACGTTGACCAGGAAGGATCAGGAATTCGTGTGTACTGATTAGTTTCATGAAAACTTTGAGTATCTGAAAGAGAAGTTGGTCAGTGCTCTAGTTCTTTGTCTTCCACCAGAAGGAGTTCAGTTCAAGTTTTACATTGATACTTCATGTATGGGGTTCGGCTGCGTTCTGATACAGTAGATATCGGTCATTTCTTATGGGTCTCGAAAGTTGCATCCCTATGAATGTAATTATTCCACCCACGATCTTGAGTTGGCGGCGGAGGTTTTTTCTCTGAATTTATGGAGACATTACCTCATCAGAGAGCGCTTAGTGGTATTCACTGATCATAAAATCCTGAGATATATTTTATCCCAATGTGACTTAAACTTGTGGAAGCTTCGGTGGATAGAGTTCTTATAGGATGATGACTTTGAAATATTTTATACACCTGGAAAGAGGAATTTTGTAGCCGATATGCTGAGCATGAAATTGTGTAGTGATACATTGCATGAATCTGGTGATTACTGGAGGGTGATGGAAGAACTTTCAACATTGCATCTAGATATGGGATGGGTTGGGGGAAGAGGTTTTCTTTTCTATATGATGGTGAAATCATCTTTGGTGTAGTTGGTATAAGAGTTCCATTTGGGGATCTTGAGGTGGAGTTCTGGAGAGATCTATTTGTCTATGGTGAGGCCCCTAAAGGTTGGTCTGAGGATAAACACTAAGTGTTGTTTTAAAGAACATTTTTCATTCCTTTGGTGATGCGTGAGATGGTTGTCAGGGAGTTACATAATTAACCCTTAGCGGTACATCATGGCGTGACAAAAATGTATTTATCTTTGAGAAATCATTTTTGGTGGTATGGTTTGAAGCACGCAGTTGCATAGTTTTTATCTCAATTTTTGGTCTACTATAAGGTGAAGTCTGAGCACCATGTTCCTGGTGGTTTACTCCAGCCATTAGATTTTCCTTAGTGGAAGTGGGAGGACATCTCAATGGACTTTGTTACCGGTTTACCTCAACCTCAAGGAGGCTATGATGCTATATGGGTGGTAGTAGACTTTTTGATGAAATAAACTCACTTTATAGTAATCAAGGAGTCAATCTCAATAGAGTTTTTGTCGAGGCAGTATCTAGAGGAGGTGGTGAGACTCTACAGAGTCCTGAGGATAATCATTTCTAATTGAGATCTCATTTTACCTCCAAGGTGTGGAGAGGTCTCTAGAATGATTTTGGATCTCAGTAATGCCTTAGAACTTCTTTTCATCCACATAAAGATAGTCAAAAAGAATGAGCCATCCAAACTCTTGAAGACATGTTGGACTCTTGTGTCCTGGATTTTGGAGGTTTGTGGATAAGGAACTTAAACTTGGTAGAGTTCGATTACAATAATATTTTCCACTCCACCATCAGTATGGCGCCATTGGAAGCCTTGTATGGCTGGCCTTTTCGTTATTTTTTGTGCTAGACTGGGGTTGGAGAGTCAGTTGTTCTTGAGCAGGAACTGGTATAGAATACTATAGAGATGGTTCAGGTGATTCTTGAGAGGATGAAGGTAGCATAGAATCATCAAAAGTCCTATGCCGATCATAGGAGGAGACCTTAGGAGTTCGACATTGGGGATCACGTGTTTCTGAAGGTGACTCCCTGTCGTGTGCAGTGAATTTTTGGTCATGGGAGTAATCTTTATCCCTGGTTTGTTGGGCCTTTTGTAGAGTTGGATCATGTTGGAGCCATGGTGTATTGGGCAACACTTCCCCCATAGATGAGCTGGATACACTATGTTTTTCATGTGTCACAACGCTATCGTTATCTTCATGATGACTCTCACATCATCGATTGGGGTGAGATTGATGTTGACTATGACACGACCATCGAGGAGCGGCCTGTAGAGATCTAGGACCGCAAGGAGAAGGTGTTTATCGGGTGTGTTATTCCCTTGGTTCATGTCTTGTGGTGGCACAGTGGCATAAAGGAGAGTACTTAGGAACGTGAGTCGCAGATACATGATCAGTACCCTGAGTTGTTTGATGTTTAGCTCTTCACTTATAATGCTGATTGTTTTTTTGTTGTAGACGTTTCTTGGTTATGAGATGGATTTCTCTTGTTGCTTGTGTGGCTTGCTCTCTTTTGAGAGGTATCTCTCTTGGGAGGGTGTTTCGAATCTGGTTTTGGTTGTCACGAGCTGTCGTGTTGTTCTTTTTTTTTAAGCGGTTGAGGTCCTATAGTGGTGAGAACCTTGAGAGGTATCTCATGGGGTGGTTGTTCGGACGACCCCTTTTTTGTTTCCTATTTGTTTTGGTTTTAGATTCTCACGGATGAGAATGTTTTTCGGAGGTATTTGATGTAAGGGCCTGAATCCACATGGATTGACCCATTGCATGTTTTCAAAGACCGAGGTGCTTGTAGGAGGCTCAGAGGAAGTCTGGATGAGTTTGGTTGGTTAAAGATGGAATCAAGGAGGTACATGATGTGAATGAGGCATTCAAGATGTGTAGTGTTTTAGGTTTCAAATATAAAATAAAATGATAAGGGGATGTGTTTTTCAGCGGAACCCATCCTTGAGGCAGTACACGATGTGACTGAGCAGTACACGCCATGTACGGCCCCACTGCTATATCTTTTAAAATGTCAAGATGCTCAGGTTTTTCAAACCCTACAGCTACACCTCCTCCCTCTCTCTCTCATCCCATGTGACCCAACTATTCTTTCTAGGGTGTTTTAGAGATTCCTTTGATGGCAATCAACCTTGAGCTTCCCTCCTTCAATCCATCTTTGATCTGAGGTACGATTTACCTTCGTTCTTGTGTTTTATTCAATCTGACTTCTCTCGTTTCTTCTTTCCATGTGATGGGACTTGATCTCCATGTTTCTAATGAATATTTCTAGGCTATTGGTTGATGTGATTATGTTGCGACATCCTCGGGTGGATGCAGTTGTTATGGGGAAGGTGACCAAGATCCATTTCATTGATTCATTCTTGAGTAAAGAACATCAAAAACCTTTTGAGGTAGGGGATTCATTGCTTATCTAATTATTTAAATGAAATCATAGAGTTATCATTATTTAGACTTTGGATCATAATGGAATTGGCCTAATAATTATATGAACCAGATTAATGAATTGGTTTTGATCGCATGTTGTTGCTTTGTACCGTGATAATAGTTTGTCTCTTGATTTGATAGATAGTGTGATATCTATGCTTTGCTTGTTAGCATGTTGTTCTTGATGGAAATTGGAAAAGAGTGTAAAGACGTAATTAATTGATAATTAATTATCTAAAGGTTTAAAGAGGCATGTTAATGAATCTGATTGTTGCTGTTGTAATTTAATGTTAATAAAATTGATGCAAGTAAGCATGTTTGTTTGAATTAGTTGATAAACTTGAATCATGTTGATACCTGTCGTTTAAAGGCATGTCAAATTAATTGTTTAATTAATTTGTGATAGGTAAAATAGATTTATGTTTAGGTTTCCCATAGTTGGAACCTACTAATAATGAATTGGTTAATTCAAGATGGATTAAAGAACTGGCTGTTTGATAAAAGATAATGCCTTGTATGTTAGGTCTATAAGACCTCTCCATTACTTAAGCTTTTATTTTGAAAATCACAAACACCTTTTTCATAAATATATTTTCCTTACACTTTCATATATTTTCTTACACTTACATAAATTACCTTATAACCAAAATTTCCTTAGACTTTTGAGATAAACATATTTTTATTAAGGTTTTTAGAAATCTGTTTTTTTTTCATACCGGAAAAGTTCTTAAGGTTCCAAAATTTGGTTCATGGTTATACCATACCAGAATTCCTTAAGACACTATTTCCCGTTCTCTATTTTCACTATGATACCAATTTCTATCTAGAATGAAATCTGGTATCATATTTTCTTTATACTAAGATTTCCAGTTTTTTGGGTTTCTAAAGTTCTTTAATTCCGACTTCCTGGTTATCGGTACTAAAATTTCCTTGAGACAGTTTTGTCATATCAATAATGGAAATCCCTATACCGAATTTCTTATACAAAGTTTTTTTATACCAGAAATTTTATTTTCATACATATTTAAATGCCGATGTTTTCAAAGCTGGAATTTCTATACCGGAAATTTCCATTCCTCATTTCTAAAGAATATTTTCTTAATACCATTTTTTTAGAGATAGTGATACTATTTCTTAGGATACTAATACCAGAGAATAAGAAATCAGTACCGAGAATTTCCTTACACACTGCCTTCTATAATATGATACCGTTTATATTCTGTCATGCTGTGAATTATGATACCGGTACTGGAATTTGTAAAGCCGAGTTTTCATAAAATATTTCCTTATACTTTACTCGTAACGATTTTATAAAAATCCATTCTGAAATTTATAATTCCAAAATTTATTATTCAAATCTTTATTTCATTAGAATTCTAAACCTTATAATTACTTTCATATCATTTCATTTTTTATCGGATTCCATGTTCCTTACACTTAAGGTGTGAGATCTTTATATTCATGGTTAGTTATATAAAATGATGTCGTTGTTTCTGTTTTAAACTAACCATTTTATGTTTATCACGTGTCCAGGTCCCTCCGAGATTTAAGGAAATATGACTGTTGGAGTGGAACCGACCAGTAGATTTTGAAAAGCTATAAATAGGACCTCAGATGATGAGATCCACACAAATCAATGAATATTCGAATCGACAAGTTTATCTCTCTAAAAGTGAATTGCTCTAGAGTGATAGGATCTTATAAACTCTCAAACTTCATGCAGAAAGTTTGAACAGCTTCTTCAAACTTTTCTTCATGTATAATTTCTTCATTCAAAGGTGTGATTTTCTTAAAATCATAGACTTCGGGTTGTGAAGTCAGAGGTGCTGATTTCCTTACAAATCGAGGGCTTGCGGGGATAAAAAGATAGATACTGATATTAGGATTGAGGGCTTACCTGGGTTTGGGTAAGACAGACTTTCTTGTAAGTATAAAACAAGGGACCTCTATCCAAGATTGTTGGATACCCTCCTCTTTGGGTTAAAAGAAGATTGTAATTTTCTGCTACTTTGTAAAAGTTAGGAAGTTTTCTTTTTGTATAGACTTTCTAACTTGAATCTCTGTTTGTAAGAAATTCTATACACATTGAGGTGGAATCTCTTTGTAAGAAAAGTTTCTTAATATTTAGACTTATGAACTTTATATTTCTCTAAGAAGACAATTTCTTATTAGAGGTGTTGTGAATTTTGTTTATACAAAATTTCCTTAAGAAATTTTTAAATTATACAATTAACCCCCCCCCCCCCCCCCTCTTGTATATTGTGCATATTCAGTGCTTTTGCGATCCTAATATTGTTATAGAGTAGAATATCATACTCTATACCAACCTATCAATTGATATCAGAGCAGGTTACCTTATACTCTGAATCAATTTGTCAATCTGTTTCGGAGTGTTGGTTCAATCTGAATTAATCTCACGATTAGATTTAGAAGAGAAATCATCATCTTCTTCTTCATATTATCATAATCATATTTTCGGACTCACAAGTCCGGAATCGGATTTATTTTTTCTTAGACTTTACAATTTTTTCTTAAAGTTTTTTTTAAGAAATTTATATTTTCTTCAAGCACTACTATTAACCTTTTTGTCGAAGAAAGGTATATTTTTTTATGGCAGGATTCATGCATGTTGGTTATTTTGACAATTCAAATCCTACCAGACCACCTATTTTTGATGGAAACGATTATGATTACTGGAGAGATAGAATGAAGAATTTCATTATTAATAATGGAGTTGACAACTACCTGATTCTGACAGGAGATTATAAGATTCCTGATAGGGAATTGAGAACTTTACTAATCTGGATAAAGTAGAATATCAAGCTAATTTTAAAGTCAGAAATACATTGCTATGTTCCATGACTAGGAACATCTATATTCAAATATACTCATGTGAAGCTAAAAATAGTATATGGAAGAAATTGGAAGTTTCACATTTTGGAACTTCTAAAGTTATAGAGACAAGAAGAGCTATGTTGAGAGCTGAATATCATGGATTTAGATTTCCTTATGGAGAACCCATAAGAAAAGTTCAGCAAAGGTTCATTACTATTGTAAATAGCTTACAGTATATGGGGGAAAAAGGTCTTGATGATGAAATACTTGTTGACAAGATCATAGACATCATGCCTAATGAATGGGAGTCCAAGAGGACAGCAATTAATGAGAAGAGGAAAGTCACCCAGATTTCCTTAGATGAGATTTTTGGAACTCTTCTTCAGCATGAGACTAGAATGAAGAGAGATGCAGATAATATTAAGAAAAATATTGGAAATGGAAGTGTTTCATTCACAATGAATTCTAACCATATGAAATCCAAAACTCCAGAAAGAGTTACTAGATCAAAGTCAAAGAAAGTTACTATTCAATCAGAATCTAGTGATACAGAAAAATATGAGAATGAGTTAGCTAATCTTTCTCAGAGAATGAACAAGACAGTAGCTCAGAAGAACAATCAGAATAAGTTTAAGAAGAGAGACTATAGATAAAAGAAAGATGGGGAAGTTACTTGCTACGAATGCAGAAGAACAGGTCATATCAGACCTAATTGTCCTCTTTGGAAAAAGAATGATAAGAAGGAAAGGAATTTAGAGAGAAACAAGAAGAAGTTCTACCGTTCTAAGCACAAGAAAAGTCTTAAAGCAAATGACACTTGGAGTGATAGTTGTGGAGACTCTTCTGAAAGTGAATCTTCTGAATATGATTCATCATCACATAATAATATCGGTTTCATTGCTACTACTTCTTTCCCAAATACTTGTCTTATGGACAAGGTACGCTATGCTGAGTCTTTAACAAATTTATCTCTTGATAAGAATTATTATCCTATAGATATTACTTCTTATGAAGATACTTCATCTTCAGATTATGAATAAATGCCTTCTTATGAAGAAGTATCTAGATTTTCCAAGTTGTTAGAAGCAAAAAATTATAAAATTTATAAGAAACTAGGCAAGGAAAATACTATAGAATAAGTTCTTACAAAAGAGATTTCAGATCTTACTAGAGATCTTGAAGATAAGGATGAGCTCCTAGAAAAACTTTCTAAAGACCTTAAGGAAGTAAATTCTGAATAGGAAAAACTTTCTAAAGATCTTAAGAATGATATTTCAAAAATAAATGTTTTTTCTGAAAAATCTAACTCTAAGGAAATAATTCCTAAGGATAGTAGTTTAGTCATAAGACTAAAATCTGAAATATTTTCCCTTAAGAAACTTCTTGCCAATTTTACTTCTGGTAAAGAAAACTTTGACAAGATGTATTCCCAAATCAGACCTCATGGAAATAATTCTGGAGTAGGTCATACTCACAGAAAACTTATTTTCAAAAATAACTATTTTATTCTATCCAAAGCCCCCTTCTGTACAAAATTTCAAAGTAGAGGACATTGTAGGAAAACCTGTTCCTTAAACAGAATTCAATCTCTAGGTTTCCACAAGGCTTATTTTTACGAAAAAATGTGGGTTCCTAAAATTTTATTATCTAACCCCAGATCCAAACCTATTTGGATTCCGAAGATCTAACTTTTTTCTTTGTAGGAAAATAATGAATTTACCAACAATATCAGGTATATAGACAGCGGATGTTCTCTTCATATGACTGGTAACAAAAGTTATTTCCATAAGATTGTCAAAACAAAAGGTGGAAAAGTAACCTTTGGGATAATTCTCAAGGAGAGATTGTCGGTATAGGTAATATCATTCTTCTTGGAAAAGTTTTAATTTCTAATGTTTTATTTGTTAATGGGATTAAGCACAACCTTATAAGCATAAGTCAATTATGTGATGAAGTTTACCTTGTGAATTTTAGGAATGATAAGTGTTTAGTTTACAATTACAAGGATGAATATATTCTTACTGCCCATAGGCATGAGAATATCTAAACTTTGAACATAGAAGACTTAAGAAGTCAAGATATTCCTTGCTTAAGTGCAATTGAAGATCAATCTTGGCTTTGGCATAGAAGGTTAGGACACTGCAACTTTAAGAACCTTAGTAATCTCTCAAAGAAAGGATTAGTTAAGGATCTATCGGTTCTAAGTTTTGATTCTTAAAAAGTTTGTGACCCTTGTCAGTTTGGAAAGCAACACTAATCTAGCTTTAAATCTATTAGTGATGTTTCAACATCTAATGCCCTATAGTTAGTGCATATGGATTTATTTGGTCCTACACAAAATAGAAGTATTGGAGACAAATATTATGTATTTTTTCTTGTTGATGACTACACTAGATACAATTGGGTCTATTTTCTAGCAAGAAAATCTGAAGCCTTTTCTTATTTTAGAACTTTTCAAGATCAAGTAAAAAATGAGAAAAACCTACCATTGATAACTATTCATAGTGATCATAGTGGTGAGTTTTTAAATTTGGATTTTGAAACTTTTTGCAGTAAGAAAGGTATTACTCACAATTTCTCAGCTCCTAGAACTCTTTAACAAAATGGTATTGTTGAAAGAAGAAACTGAATCCTTCAAGAGATAACTAGAACCATGTTGAGTGAATATTCTATAGAAAAACACTTCTAGGATGAAGTTGTAATTATTATCTATTATACTATAAATTGAGTTTTGGTAAGACCTTTTCTTAATAAAACTCCTTATGAGTTATGGACTGGTCGAAAACCAAAAGTTTCTTATTTGAAGGGTTTTGGTTGTAAAGTTTTTATCCTTAATACTAAGGATAAATTACACAAATTTAAACCAAAATCTGATGAAGGAATTTTTTAGGCTATTCCACTAAATCTAAGGCTTATAGAGTTTTCAATAAAAACACTTATATTGTGGAAGAAACGGTACATGTTAAATTTGATAAAACTGATCCTTCTATTTTCAAACAACTTGATTTAAATCTTCCATATATATTTTATAAAAATGATCAATAACCTATAGTTGAAGAATCTTCTAAGGAAAATGTTCACGAAAATATTCCTGAAACATTTACCCCTGAAGATTTTCTACCTTATGTTGATGATCAAGATTTACAAAACCCAAATCAGTTGTTACTTAGAAATCATCCTACTGATAATATCATAGGAAATGTCAATCAACCTATAAGGACTATAATTTCCTTAAGAAATAAAATTGAACATGTTGCTTTTCTTTCCCAATTCGAGCCAAAGACTCCTAAAGAAACCTTAGGTGATGAAGATTAGATAAAGGTTATGCAAGATGAACTCAATGAGTTTGTAAGGAATCAATTCTCGACCTTGGTTGAGAGACCTAAGGATACATCTATTATTGGTGTAAAATGGGTCTTCAGAAATAAATGTGATGAAAATGGGATTATAGTTAGAAATAAACAAGATTAGTTGCTAAAATTTATAACCAACAAGAAGGCATAGACTATGAAGAAACCTATGCACCAGTAGCAAGACTTGAATCTATCCGAATTCTTCTAGCATTTGCATCATTCTATAATTTTAAACTTTATCAAATGGATGTGAAGTGTGCTTTCCTTAATGGATATGTACAGGAATAAGTCTATGTAGACCAACCTCCTAGTTTTGAAGATGCAAAACATCCTAATCATTTATATAAACTTACCAAAGCTTTATATGGCCTTAAACAAGCCCCTAGATCTTGGTATGATAGACTTACAGGATTTTTACTTCAAAATAGTTATTCTAAGGGAACCGCAGATCCAACACTTTTTATAAAGAAAGATAAGAAAAAAAATTAACTATGCAAATATATGTTGATGACATTATATTTGGATCAACTCAAAAATCCTTAACAGATTCCTTTACGGATCTTATGAAGTCTGAGTTTGAGATGAGTATGATGGGTGAGTTAACATTATTTCTTGGTTTTCAAATTTCTAAAAAACCAGAAGGAACTTATATATCTCAACATAAGTACATCAAATATCTTCTTAAAAAGTTTGGGTATGATAAAACTAAGAGTATAGGTACTCCTATCGAAACTTATAACACTCTTGATATTGATGAAGTAGGGAAACCTATGGATCAAACATCTTATAGAGGAATGATAGGAAGTTTAATTTAATTAACATAAAGTCGACCTGACTTAATGTTTTCTGTTTGCTTATGTGCAAGATATCAAGGAAATCCTAAGGAATCTCATCTTAAGGCTGTGAAAATAATTTTTCGATACTTAAAAGGAACCTTGGATTTATGACTATTTTATTCTTCTGGAAATGTTTTTGAACTAAAAAGCTTTTCGGATGCTGATTTTTATGGTTGTAAAATGGATAGAAAGAGTACATATGGAACTTGTAATTTACTAAGAGATTCTTTAGTTTCTTGTTCTTGTAAGAAATAACATTCTGTAGCACTTTCCACTACTGAAGTAGAATATATAGCAGCTAAAAGTTATTGTGCTCAAGTGTTGTGGATGCAACACACACTCATAAATTATGGCGTAAGTTTTACCAAAACTCGAATCTTGTGTGATAACACTAGTTCCATATCCCTAAGAAAAAACCCAACACATCACTCTCATGATAAGCACATAGATATTAGGCATCAATTTCTTAGGGATCACACACTCAAAAGAGATATAATTCTTCAATTCATTGGAACGCAAGAACAACTTGCTAATATTTTTACCAAACCATTACCATCTGATAGGTTTGAATACATTAAATAGAAGCTAGGAATGATATCTGTAAGATAATCATTCATATCTAATTCTTGTTTAATCATCTTCTAACATTAAGATACTCCTAAATTCAGGGGGATTACATATGTTTGAAAATTTTAAAAATTTTGTTTTTCGTAATTTTTTTTTCAGAATCAGTGAATTTCGGAATTGAGATTTTTCCAGTATCTGTTTTCTCAACAGACCTGAAATTTAACAATTCCCAAAAAAAATCCGGTTTTGAATTTTAAGAAAATATTTCTTTAAGGAAATTTAACCTTAAGAAATTTTTTCCATAAGTTAAATCAACTTTAAGTTTTTTCCTTCTTTTAAATTTTTTGTCTATTTTGAAAATCCCGGAATCAAAATTCTCGGAATCCATTTTTTCGGAGTCGAAATTTTCAGAGTCAAATTTTTGGTGTCTAGTTTTTTCAACCCCAAGAAAGTTTTCTTCAATACCGATAATTTCTTCAGAGATTCCTTAAAGTTATATTTACTTACCCCATAGTTATTTTCTTACAGTTCTATTTGTTGGTATTTCTTTCTTTTAAGAAATTTTTCTTCGGATTCATATTTCCTTAGAATCTGACTTTTAGTTTTCAAAACCTCAAAATTTCGGTATGGATATATCTTTTCAACTATCCTCAACCATTAGATCATTTTGGGAAAATCACAGCTGTTTAATTTTCTTATGGAAGTTGAAAGGTCGTAGTTTGTCTATATAAGGTCTACCCCACTTCATGAGGACACCACCGGTTCCTTAAGCCTTCAAGACGAAGTTTTACTGCTTTAGAGTTTGTCATTCTGGATTTCTTCAAAGATTTCTTATAGATCTGAATGTCAAGCAATTCCGACCAGATGGCAGTCAAGGAGAATAAAGACAAGATGATATTTTGGGAGAGACTTGTATGTTCAGACTTTTACAATTGGTATGATTCCCTCATCTCTCGTATAATCAAATGTAATCATTTTGAGAGTATTTGTATAGCAAAATACAAGTTTCAAGATTCTATATATCTAGAGATAGTCATACAATTTTATGACTCTGTCAATTTCTTTGAGAAATGTGGTAAAGAGTTTTTCAAGTTTAAGGCTTATGAAAAATCTTACGCAGTTTCATGCTGGAAAGCGGCTGACATCCTGAAGATTCCCTATGAAGGAGAGGCCCTCATAGTTTCTTACAAAATTCCAGATTATGAAGGTTCATTCGAGAAGAACCGTGCTTTAGAAAGTCTCGGCATCAAGGGAGTTAAGACTCTGAAGCTTGCACACTTATCAGTGGACCATAGGTTAGTAGAATTATGGATGCAGGGGTTCTTTATTCCAAGGAAAGGGGATAAAGATTCCTTAAAGATGTGTGACATTATCTTGTTGGACTTTCTCATCAACCTCAGGAAGGTTAATTTTTTAAAGTATATTTTTCTTACGATTAATACTGTGAAAGTCGGTACCATCAAATCCAAAATCCTGATGTACCCTACCACTATCTCAAGGATAGTTGTTATGGTCTTAGCCGAAATGAAAATTGCATGCAATTCCACCTTGTAGTCTTGTAAGATTTTTTTGCTTAGTGAAGATACGCTGAAGAGAATGAAACTTTCTTACAATTAGGACTCTAAGAAGTTTAAAGAAATTGTGACGCCGGAAGTTCAAAAGCCGGTATTGAAGGAAGCTATTCCCGAATCGTCCAAAGTGGCACTGAAAAAGTCTGTACTGGAATCTTCTAAAAGTGCTCAGAAGAAGAAAAAGTCGGATGAGGTCTCTCATGATGATCCTATCTCAGTAGGACAGGCTTCAACTCCACCAGTTTTAAGGAAACCAAAGGCTTACTATGATGATATCGTAACCGGATGGAGGAAGTTAGATGAATCCAGGAAGGAAGGGGATCCAACCTTTGGGTTGAATCCAGCAAAGGTGAAGGCTTTTAATATTTAAACTACTGATGTTTTAGAGAAATAAGCTAAGGAGAAGAAGCAGAAAAGAAAGATAACTAAGACAGAGATTATACAATCCTTGCTAAAGGAAGTATAAAAATCCTCTGAGAAGCTACCAGTACTGGATGTCACTCCGGAACCTAAGAAAGAGAAGAAACTTGTAGTAATACCGGAACCTGCTTCAGAACCGCAAGTAGAAGAACAGGAAGAGGATGAGATAATTCAAGAAGAAGAAATTGATGTGATTAGACAATTTGATGATTATGTTGCAACCTCAGGAGTTTCTACCGAGGAAGAAGAAGAAGAAGAAGTTGAGACTGAAGTTAAAGAAGTAGAAGAGGTAGAAGAAGAGATTTATGTAACCAGAGATGAAGATGAAATCCATGAATCCATAAATAGTGATACCGGAAGTGAAGAAGAGAAAGAAGAAGAAGATATTCAAGTAGCATCCAGAGATGATAAGGCTATAGAAAATGAGAAAGTCCCTTAGGGTTCCAATCCCTCTATAGTGCCGAAAATTGATAAAGGGAAGGCCATTATGGTTTCCCCTTTTGATTCCGACTCTCCTCAAAATCTTGAGAATCTGGAATCCTCTGCTCTGAAGGTTAATAGAGAATAATTTGACTCCGAGTCCTCGTCATCTATGGGTAATGACTTTGTAAAAATTTCGTTAAGGAAATTAGTAAGTACCATTCTGGTATATGCTAACATAGATTCCCAGAGCCAAATGATGCAGGAAACCTTAAACCAAAAGACGGATTCAACATCTATGCTGATGGACATGGTGTTGAAAGGTGAAGCCGATCATAATAATCTTCTCATTGATTACAAAGCTCAAAAAGTTTCATGTCAGAAAGTGATGAGCCGGACCCAAACCTTATCAGATAAAGCTCTACAATTCTCGGACATCATGGAATCGACAACGGGAGCTTTCAATGATGTAGCAAATGAGCTGACTGAAATCCAGACTTCTTTCTCAGAGAAATTTGCAAGTGAGTTAGCCATAAGGCAAAATGAAGGTAAAAATATTCTTGATCAAATGAATACCGTAGCTGAAGTTGTTAATTATTAGAAAGGGATATCTACTAGTCTTGTGAAGATATCAGATTCACAAGAGTAAGTGATCAAAGTTCTTGAAGATAAGAATTGGTCCCAAGAATTCTGAATCTAGGCTTTGGAGAAAAAGGTAGTTGAGCAAGATGCCTTGATAAAGAAGCTTCAAGAAGATCACAAGGAGGTGAAAAAGATTAATTCCTTGGTGAAAAATATTCTTTTAGAGAAGAAAAAGGAGGGTTGATACGTTTTTCCCATACCGAATTTTTGTTGTATTTTCATTCATGTAAAACATAATTCCTTGAAAATATTTTATATAGTTTTTCTTGTGTATATTTCTTTCTAACCTTACAGGTCCCTCTCCATTCCTTTTTGAAAATCACATAGGGGGAGAATTCTATCAAAGGGAGAAGTTAAAGGAAGAAAAATTTATGAAGGATAATTTCCTTAGGGTAAAATCTAAGGAAAAATAAATTTCCAAACTTTCATCTATAAGGAAGAGTTCTACATCTAAGGGAGAGTCTCTCTAAATAGAAGAATATATATCTGAGGGGGAGATTTTTTTACTCTAAGAACTTCTACATAAGGGAAGAAAAATTTACCCTAAGTTATACACTTAAGGGGGAGTTAAGTGTTTCTAACTCTAATCATTTATTTCTTTCCGTTTTCAAACTTTTCGAAGTTGTTTGTGCTTTCCAAAAAGGGGGATATTGTTAGGTCTATAAGACCTCTCCATTCCTTAAGATTTTATTTTGAAAATCACAAACACCTTTTTCATAAATATATTTTCCTTACACTTTAATATATTTTCTTACACTTACATAAATTACCTTATAACCAAAATTTCCTTATACTTTTGAGATAAACATATTTTTATTAAGTTTTTTAGAAATCTGTTTTTTTTCATACCAGAAAAGTTCTTAAGGTTCCAAAATTTGGTTCATGATTATACCATACTGGAATTCCTTAAGACACTATTTCCCATTCTCTGTTTTCACTACGATATTGATTTCCATCTAGAATGAAATCTTGTATCATATTTTCCTTATACTTAGATTTCCAGTTTTCTGAGTTTCTAAAGTTCTTTAATTCTGACTTCCTGGTTATCGGTACTTAAATTTCCTTAAGACAGTTTTGTCGTATCGATACTGAAAATCCCTATACCAAATTTCTTATACCGAGTTTTTCTATACCAGAAATTTTATTTTCATACATCTTTAAATGCCGATATTTTCAAAGCTGGAATTTCTATACCGGAAATTTCCATTCCTCATTTCTAAAGAATATTTTCTTAATACCATTTTTGTTAGAGATAGTGATACCATTTCTTATGATATCGATACCGGAGAATAAGAAATAAGTACCGAGAATTTCTTTACGCATTGCTTTCTATAATCTGATACCGGTTATATTTTTTCATGCCGTAAATTATGATACCGGTACCGGAATTTGTAAAACTGAGTTTTCATAAAATATTTCCTTATACTTACTCGAACCGATTTTATAAAAATCCATTCCGAAATTTATAATTCCGGAATTTATTATTCAAAACTTTATTTCCTTAGAATTATGAAGCTTATAATTGCTTTCATATCATTTCAATTTTTATTGAATTCCATGTTCCTTACAATTAAGGTGTAAGATCTTTATATTCATGGTTAGTTATATAAAATAATGTCATTGTTTCTGTTTTAAACTAACCGTCGTATGTTTTCCACGTGTCCAGGTCCCTCCGAGATTTAAGGAAATATGATCGTTGGAGTGGAACCGACCGGTAGATTTTGAAAATCTATAAATAGGACCTCAGATGATGAGATCCACATAGATTGATGAATGGTTGAATCGACAAGTTTATCTCTCTAAAAGTGATTTTCTCTAGAGTGAGAGGCTCTTATAAACTCTCGGGTTTCGTGCAGAAAGTTTGAACGGCTTGTTCAAACTTTTCTTCATGTAGAATTGCTTTGTGTAGAGGTGCGATTTCTTTAAAATTAGAGACTTCAGGTTGTGAAGTCAGAGGTGCCGATTTCCTTACAAATCAAGGGCTTGCGGGGATAGTAAGACAGATACCGATCTTAGGATTGAGGGCTTACCCGAGTTTGGGTAAGACAGACTTTCTTGTAAGTATAAAACAAGGGACCTCTATCCAAGGTTGTTAGATACCCTCCTCTTTGGGTTAAAAGAAGATTGTAATTTTCCGCTACTTTGTAAAAGTTAGGAAGTTTTCTTTTTTGTATAGACTTTCTAACTTGTATCTCTGTTTATAAGAAATTATATACGCCTTGTGGTAGAATCTCTTTGTAAGAAAAGTTTCTTAAACTTTAAACTTAAGAACTTTATATTTCTCTAAGATGATAATTTATTATTAGAGGTGTTGTGAATTTTGTTTATACAAAATTTCTTTAAGAAAATTTTAAAGTATAAAATTCACCCCCCTCTTATATATTGTGCATATTCAGTGCTTTTGCGATCCTAATATTGGTATAGAGTATAATATCATACTCTATACCAACCTATCATTGTAGGGTTATGAGTTACCCTCTTTCTTGTAAGGTCGAGTGTCTTGGGCTTCGGAGCCATGAGAGCTCATCATGTGTGAAGGCCGAATTTCTTGCTTGGGTCCAAGAACCTAGTTGCTTTGTTGTTTGTTTCTTACTACTTGTGTTCTGGTGATAGCCTGGGATGGCTGAGCCTAGATGGCTGTTGTGGTATGTGGGGGCATGGAGGCCCAATGGTTGTTATGGTAGAATTTGAGCATAGATTGGTGAGATGCATCGAATTATGCATGTGGGTGTCAGGGAGGACACTAGAGATGATGGAACAGGTTAAATATGGGCTTACCCACTGGTGTGAAGGATGTTTCTTGTTGAATATGTTGTTTGTTTATCTTCTTTACTTTCTTCACTGCTTGAGGCAGCTGGTTTTACTTACCATCCTTCCAAAAGAGGTAAAGATTCACGGGGTATGCCACATATTTTCCATGTTTTTCTTCTCGAGTATGGATGGGTCTACACTCCTACTATAGTTGGAAAAGACTTGATGGGTAGTTCATCTACTCGCCATGTTGATCCCCTTGTGTTGGTAGCTTATAATTTTTTCATAGAATACCTGTAATTATGGAAAGTGATAATGCTATTATTAAATGATTGAATAAATGATGTTTAACTCATGGGGTTGGAGCTTGTTGGGATGCAATGTTGAGGTTGCAATTTAAAGGAACTGGGGGCTTGGTTTGGTTGTGCCTAGAGGGCAAAAAAAATTATTGTGTTGCTAATTAAATGTAATGTGGAAATGATAATGGTTAATTAATGGTTAAATAATTAATTAATGTAAATTGAAATTGATTACAATGGAAAATATGATTTAATAAAGCTTTTTAAATGGTTGTGTTCTTATAGGATATCTAGTCATAGCAGTGGAAGCCATGAGTCCGAGAGACGTTAGCTGTAGTTGTGTCTAAGACTAGGTTTTTTCCATAGTGCGGTTGTGAGCTATATTATATCATGTACTTTTTGTGTTTCTATATGCTACCCCACCCTGTCGGTTAGGAAGACTGACACCCCAGGGATTATAAGCCATGGGGGGTGTTTTCCCCAACATCCTGGCAGGAGAATGGATGGATGACTTCCCCCTTTGGCCCCGCTCTCTTCTCTTGCTAGTTACTTGTACTGGTATGCACGATGGTTATTTTTTCCCATGTATCTATGTAGAGGTATGTAATGGATTGTGGTTATTTCATACACATATATTCTCGATGTAGTTTCCTATGGACTACTATAAGGTATAACATGTATAGATTGTGATGTCTTGAGGATCCTTACTCGGTGTATGGGCTGTAATGGATTGAGGTATCATACCCAATGTATGATACACGTTATGCGGGTTGTGGTGGCTATAAGAAACTACCTGGTTGCTTTTGGTTGTGGGGATGGTGTGGTGTTTCTCCTGGGTATCTTTGGGAAAGCCTAGTATTGCATGAGGTGTCAGTTGTGGTGCTCACCCAGTTATCTTCGGGCTAGCCTTTTTAGAGAGAGATGGCTTAGAACGTGTAATGTTGGGGAAAAGAGACAAACTAGTGGGGAAGTGGTAGCGGGGTACCCTTGATAATCTTTATTATATTATACAATCTTGTATGAGATACTTGGTGAGAGTAGCTATGGTGAGGTTGGGAACTTATTATACCTATTTAGGTGAAAAGTTAGTTTCACTTGTTGTTCATTGTGCCTTAGCATGCTTTCTTTACTTTTGCACGAGCGACTCCAGGGAGGATCTTACTAAGTATACTGTTATACTCACCCTACGTTATATAAACTATTTTTCAGGTCACTTGGAGTAGGTTGGAGATCAGGATGGTTACTACTAGTTTGGGGTTTGCAGGAGTTGTTCGGGCTTCATGGTCACTGCCGTTTTACTTTCCTTTGGTACTTGTAGTTTTCCCTTCTAGTTTTATTAGTTCTTGCATGACATTAAATATATGTACTTGGGTTTCTTTTATATTTTAGTCTGAGATGGAGTTTGTTAGTGTATAACTTATCTCTCTCTTCTGCATGTGTTCTCTTAGAGGGTAATGTCTATCATTTGTGTGTTTACTATACCATCGGTGCTAGTCGTCAACCCAGGACCTACTGGAGGTGGGACTTGGGGGTCATTATCTCTCTTGTCACATTGTCGGCCCTGGAGGAGTACACTTTGTGAAGAGGGGTTCGTGACACTTCATACTGCTATAAATACAACTGGATGAGGTATTGCCACTCGATAAGGTATTGATGTTGACCCTCCTCCACCCCCTGATGATGGAGGGAAGAGTTGACACAACTGCTCAACCTCAACCCTCCTTTGCCAAAATTGTTTCAGGATCTAAAGCTGGTACTTCTTGACTTATACATTGTATCACCCTTGATGTTGTAAAGGTACAGAATGACAATACTCCTTCTCTGAAATGGAGAGATAGATGTGAATAAAATGAGGATGTTGATCATGATAGTGAAGCTGGTTGTGATCTGGCTGATGTTGTTAATGAGCAATACCACTCTAGTGGTAAGGTTGCATGCTATACATGAATTTCCTCATTTCCTCTCACAAGGGGCAACACTTCTATAAGCAATGAGATGTATTTAAAATTAAAAGAAGTTGAGAATAAGGGGAATATGTCTAGTGAATAGTCTGGTTTGGAGGCTGTGCAATGTACTGAGTTCAAAGGAGGGGGGTCTATCGCTTCACGTGTCCCATAGTGGGATGGTAATAGGAGGGGGTGATGCTCCATCATGTTATGAAACTGCACCATGTTCTGAGAAGGAGGATGATAGGAAGGCTGTTATGGCTTTTGGGATGACCAATTTGTAGGCTGCTCATTCTAACAAGGGTAAGATGGGGGCTGATATGGAGCAGTGTGATTCGGATAAGACTACTCCTAATTTTTTCAACATTCTTGACTCTTTTAGAACCCATGTTTTTTTATACTAAATGTGTTAAGAAGAGCCATGGAGTCTCTTTTAACATTTAGGTGGTTGAGGGTTCTTCTATGCCACCCTCTCAAGAGCCCTCCATGCAAGGGCTTGATAAAGGGGTTACCCGTTTGGATCCGAAGGGAAGTCACTTGTTGACTAGTGACGACACTATACAACAAGATATGGTGGCTACCCAGGATGTTGTGCCTGTGATTGAGGATCCTACACACGAGGTTGTTGATGTATCAATCACCTCGATCAAGGTCAGTGATGTTGAAGCTCAATCTTCTAACATGGTTGAAGTAGAGGTTGGGGACATTAAAGAGTATATTATTATGGATGACCGTGGTGGTCCATGGGTCACACCAAAATGGAGGAGAGAGTGTCATCAACGAGGTCGTGGTAATGTAAGGAATGTGGGAAATAAATTCTGAAGAAATTCTACTGTGATGTTTTGTTCTCCTTTATTGGATTAGACTATTATGTTCTTGTTTATGGTTTCGTGTGGCGCATGACAAGTTATTTTTGTCTCAACCCATATATATTTATCCGTTTTATTAATTAAATTTCATGGGCTTGGGCTTTACGCCTATGGTTTGCACCATTTAGAGTATAACTATATATATTTATATATATAAATTTAAATAATTATAAAATTACAATAAATGCATTTATTATAATTAAAATTAAAATTATATATATATTAATAAATAAATAAAAATATATTTATATTTATAATGATATACAAATATTTATAAATAAATTTATTTATAATTATAATTATAATTAAATATATTGATTTAAATAATTATAATATTATAATAAGTATATTTATTATATTTATCATTTTGTAAATATATATATATATATATTTATAAAAATATGTGAATCGTCGGAGTCCTGCGGAAACCATAGCCAGAGGCCTGATGAGCAGCGGATTCCATGCCCTATCGACCCTTCCCAATCCACGATTCCACCCTTTGGGATCTTCAAATCAACCACGGGTGGTTTTCTTCTTCCTCAACATCGGTCAGTACTTCCCCCTCCTCTGGTCTTCTCAGTGCGGCGACATCGGGTTCGGGGGTTCTGGATCTGGTTTCAGTGGCAAAAGGCGCGGAGGTCTTCTTCAAGCTCGGATCCGCTAGTACCTTTGGTGGTCAGTAGGGTCTCGGTGGTCGGCATCGGGTTCAGGGGTTATGGATCTGGTTTTAGTGGAAAAAGGCGCGGAGGTCTTCTTCATGCTCAGATTTTCTAGTATCTTCAGTGGTCGGCGGGGTCTTGGATCTGCTGGTCTCTAGGGTTGAAATCCCGTTACGTCTCTGTCTGATCTTTTGATGGCTAATCATTTTCTTCAATAAGGGCACTTCGATTCCTACAAAAATTTCTCGCTCAGATTAGATCGTCCTGTGAAGATTTAGGGTGGCTCAAAATCCCTTATTCCGCCTCCCAATGGTGGTGGCGGTGGCGGCGACGAATCTTCTTTCTCTCTCTACAAATAATAGCGATTCGTCGTAAAGGTTGTGTTGCTCATGTCAAAGAAGATGCTAAGGCGGTTTCAAAATGCATGAAAATTGGTACGAACTCTTTAATTGCTCGAGTTATTCTACTGAAAGGATCCAAGCCACCAGAAATGGAGGATTTGGTTTCGCATCTCTCTGAAATTTGGGGAATCGATAATTGCAAATGTGTCTTGATGGTTGGGTTTTTTTCACATCCTCTTCCCCTCTGTTGATCGGATGTTGAGGGCTTGGGGGGCTAATCCGGTCTCCTTTAACACGGGTGTTGTTCACATATGCGAGTGGGATATGAATTTCAACTCATCGGAGGTGGGTAACTCTTACAATCGTGGGTCAATGTCTTTGGGCTTAATTGGATTTTGTGTTATCTAAAGATCTTATTTGATATTGCCCTTGCAATTGGTGTGCTGATCAAACTGGACAAGGAGACAGAGATTACTAGATGTGGGAATTACACCTGCTTCTTGGTAGAGGTGGATCTTAGCTCCACTTTGGTTAACACAGTCTATCTCTCCACTGATTCTGATGAACTTTCTTTGAAAATTGAATATGAATGGATGCCTTGCAGGCTGATTGGTCATGAGTTATAAAATTGTAAAAAATCTTTGTCTTTGTTTTTTTCTCAGCTCGTGGGAATGATGTTGCTTAATTCAATAAGAGGAAGGGGTCTGAGTTACAATACATTATCAAACAGCCTGAACAAGTTTAGAAGAATGATTGGAAAATGGATCAGCATGCTTCAATAGGGAATTTCCAGGTGATGATTCATCGAGTGATTCACAGCCCACTGATTTTGTGGGTCTTAAGAGACTGGAAGCCAGACCCACTTATAATCCGTGTAAGGAGACACAGCCAGTTGACGTCTCTGGAAAGATCTCATCAGGTGGAGGCTTCTCGCTTCAAGAGGCTTCATTGATGGAAGGGTATGCCCGGTTCAATAGGGGTAATTCTTCGGATTTGAATATGGGTAATGTTGTGAAGGATTCCTCTTCCTTCATAGGTTGATATTGATGCGAAGGAGGTCAAGGTCATTCCATCAATGCAGCCTAGTGTGCATGCACCTATTGATAAAAAGGGAGAATGTATTATCCCTCTTTCAAAGGATGATACCGGTGAGTAGGAGCATGTTGATGCTGTTATTGAATATGATGATTTGGAGCAGCTTGAATATGATATTAAAGCTAAAGTGGAGAAATAATTGATCCAAGAACAAGATTTGATTTCCTTTAAGAGGAAGGTTAAAGCTATGTTGGTATTGGCTTCCCCCTATCCCGCTAAGAAGAATGTGGTGAGTATTACTACCTCTGATCTTGGACAGTCCCCTTCGCAGAGTGGGGGTGTGATTTCTCTTGCTTTGGTGTCCAGTATGTAGGAAACACCAATTATTGATAGTTGTAATGATGTTAATGTCCTTTCTATAGACACTGTGAATATTAATGTTATGGAGCAGACTATCATGGAGAAAGACATTTCTGAATTCGAGAGGGAAGAGTTGGGAGGGGCTTGGAAACATGTTAGACTTGGAAGCAAGATCGATATCCAAAAAATCATGGTCGTGGATGTGACCATGATGATTGGGTTGGGGCATGGGGGTGTGACCAAAACGTGTCTACCAAGTCTGTGTCTACCAAGTCTCTTCTTCCAAGGGGGCTCATTCTGGAGCAGCAGCAACTCAAGGAAAAATACTCTATGATCTTCAACCAAAGAAACTCACAATCAAAGTGGGAAACTGCCGATGACAATTATAAAATTATAATAAATATAGTTATTATATTAATAATTATATATTTATATATTTATATATTGTTATATGTAAATGTAATTATATAAATATACCAAAGTGCTGACCATAAGATACTATTATATAAATATATTTATAATTATATAGAAATATTTTTAAATATATTTATTTATAATTATAATTGGAAATAACTATATATATAAATAATTATAAAATTAAAATTAATATATTTAAATAATTAATATATTTACAATAATTTTATAAATATATTTATATATTAATGAAAATATATATAATCATATAAATATATATATAAAAATATATTTATAATTATATAAAAGTATTTATAAAATAATAATAAATATATTTATTGTATTTATAATTTTATAAATACACATAATAATAGAAAAATATATAATTATATAAATATATTTAGAAAATTATAATAACTATATTTAAATAATTAATATATTTATTTATTTAAATTTTTATTAGCGTTAAAAAAGAGTCGATAAAACCAATCTATATTGGCGCAAGAATTTTAACATCGATAAAGATTTTTTTCAGCGCTTTATTTTAGCGCTGATAAAGCTGACCTTTATCAGGACTTTTTGGAATGCACTGATAAAAGTCTTTCAGGTTTTTATAAATTGAACCCTAACAAATTCACCCTCCTCGCATTGTCAAGCTTTCTCGAAACCATAGTGTCGCTGCCGCTACTCTCCCTACAATCACTCCTTTCGACATCATTGTTGTCATCGCTCCATGCTGTCATTACTCCCTACCGTCGTCGCTCACAACCAAACCCTCACTGCTCTTCATCAACGAATCATCGTCGCTCTGAGGTATGAGGTTTTTTTATTAAGATTGTTTTCATGTTGTTCCCAATAAGGCTAACCCGACGCTTCAAAGAAACCCCTTGACTATATTTTTCTAGAGAACTCGGATGCAACACCCTCACCAAAAGTCATCCTCCAAACTTCTAGTCTCCACTAGTACCGGTTCGACTCGCATTAAACTATGTTTGAATTAGTACAAAATTTTAGCCCCACACCACCCCTCATCTGTCTATAATCAGAACCCTATGTGTCATGGTCCTATTTTTCACTACTAATGATGTATGATACTAATTTTCCCAAAACAATAAACCAATCAATTTTTTGTCTTGTGTTATTATGTATGTTTATCAAAAAATGACGTAATAATATTGTCTGAAAGATGTGAGTTGTTGTAGCTGGTGTACAAGCCATGTTTAGTTAATTTGAGAATCGGGTTAATGTAACAAAAACTCTAATTACGGGTCGGTGATAGAATGGGGAATTTTGAATTTTCTTTTGTCAAAGATGATGTTTCTTAAGATTGCAACATTGATTAACATTGTCTTGGTGGTGGATTAACACCTCAGCATGTAATTTCAACGGATTAATGTAAGTGTTTCCACTCCATTTTCTTTTACTCACACGACTTAATAAGCATTATGTTTATAAAATGGTTTAACTTAAAAAATGTCATGTCTAATAGATTTTAATGGACTTGTATATGGAAAATTATGGTTTCAGAATTTATTATTCAATTTTTGATTGGGGTTCTTATGAATTTCACCCATGAAGAACCAACTTTGGAAAAATATATTGACAAAATGGTTGAGTTGGATTTCATAAGTAATTATGGAATTAATATTTTTAAATTTGAGACTGTTTTATATGAATTGATTTGAACATTCGAGTTCATTCTTGATTGTGATTTTAAGGTTTTAGGGGTTTTGACAAGTTTATTGATAAATTCATTTGTTATGCCTATAAAGTCTATATTTATGATTTTCCAAGTGTGTTTTATGATGTTTGATTCTCACATTTTCTATGCGATTGGAATTTCAATTAATGTTTGGGTTTTCCTGATTTAATAGTGATTTTAAAATGATATTGATTTTCAAAATGGTCTCCAAAGGAAGATTCAAAAATAGATTTTGAAAATGTTTATTGAGGGCCCATTTGGAACCTAAGAAGGATGGTTTAAAACGACATTGAATAGAAAATTTATTTCAAGGAGGGATTTGGAAAAATAATTATTAATTAAACCCTAAAGAGCGCAATTGACACCTTGTATAAAAAGTTTCTATAAACCATCAAGTACTATCAGAGAATCCGAATACTATAATGTTATATGTGAGTTTGATGAATTGGTTCCATTTAAGGCATTGACATTTGTATTAAACAAGAGGAATAAAGGGGCATGAAGATTAGTCAGGAATCATTGGAAATGGAATAAATAAACTACTATAATAGATGTTCTAAATTTATTATAAATTACTTCCCATGGTGTAATATCTAAAATAAGAGATAATAATTAATGGATCTCTTTTGAATATGGGTTCGTACCAACTTTCTAATATTTATATGGTTGTTTCATCCATTCAGTGAAAATAAGTAGGGTTAAGTTGGCTAATATGGATATGAGAATCATATTGTAATATGGACCTTGGTTCCACTGTAAGGCTCTAAGGTTTTTTGTTGTTTCAAAATATACAAAAGCACAAAATGTAAAGAATTTGTAAGAGATGTATGCAACAGAGGACACTAATAATTATAATATTCTTGATGTGTTCAGCCTATAGCCGCCTGTAATGTTTTTGGTGTTTAATACTTCTATATAGAATATTTTTTTAAAAGTAAAGGGGGCAAGCCCCCGTTTATTGAAAGAAAGAAACTCCTTTTGAAGGGTAGAAGGAGGAACCCATTACAGTGACAGATGTAGGACATCTAACAAAACAGGACACACGGCCAAACAGAGATCCAAAAGTCAAAAGGAAACAAAAATCATAGCAGGATCAAGCAGTGGTGTGTGTGGAAAGGTGGTGGGTGTGTGGTAGTAGGTGTCGACATCATGGGGGCTGCTCGGTCAGTGAAAAGACTTGAAAGGCGGGCGGGATGCGGGGTCGGCTTGGTCGGTAACAAGACTCGAAGGGACGACGGTATGAAGGGTCGTTGGATGCTGGCGGGCTGATGGCAGGCAGCGGTTGCGCCATTTCCGTCGGTGAGGGACGATCAGCCTCCAGGCATGGGTGGTCAGGCCAGATGATGGGAGGATGCAACAAGGGGGATCTTAGTGGCTTCAACGGGTGCAAATGTTCACTATAGAAAAAGGGCCATTTGCGACAGGACAATTGGCCCATCACAAATAATAGATATTTGTGACGGGGAGGGGGGGGGGGGGTAAGGACCTGTCGCAAAAGATTTGGTGTGAAATGCGCACCAAACATCAGACATGAGTATTTGCGACGAGTTTCTATTCCTGTCGCAAATGCCTAACGGCGGTTTTTAGTATTTGTAACGGGATACTTGTCATGTCGCAAATAGTATGTCGGCAGGTACCCATTTGCGACAGGACCCCTCGTAAATAACTTTTTTCGACCGACCGTAATTAATGTGGGTAGTGGACATTTGCGATGGGTCCCATCACAAATACTCTGACCTATATATACCCCATCCGTTTTTCTTCTCATTCTACTCATTTCTCAACTTCTCTCTCAATCACTTCTGGAAAATTTTCTTCTAAAATTTTTCATAGTTTAAACTTTTAAATTGGAGCATAATTTGTGACTTTTATACTTCGAAAGCTTCAATTTTAAAGTATTTATCTATTTTTTTAAAATTATTTAGCTAATTTACTTTGTTTTAAATTATTTATAATTTTTGTTAACTAGATGCAATTAAATTAAATTAGAATTAGATATTTGTTTTTTCAGTATTTATTTTTATGAATAATTATGTCTAAGTGTTAATTATAAATAATTAGCAATAATTAATAATAAATTGTAATAATTAGTATTAAATTATAATAATTAGTTTTAAATTTTAATAATTAGTAATAAATTGTAATAATTAGTAATAAATTGAAATAATTAGTAATAAATTGAAATAATTAGTAATAAATTGAAATAATTAGTAATAAACTGAAATAATTAGTAATTATTAGGATTAATTTGTAATTATTTGGATTAATTAGTAATTATTAGGATTAATTAGTAATAATTGAGATTAATTAGTAATAATTAGTATTAATTAGTATTAATTAGAATTAATTAGTATTAATTTGTATTAATTTATATTTATTAATATTAATTAGTAATAATTTGTAATAAATTATAATAATTAGTAATAAATTATAATAATTAGTAATAATTTTTAATAATTAGTAATAATTAGTAATAACTAGTAATAATTAGTAATAATTAGTAATAATTTGTAAGAAATTGTAATAATTATCAATAATTAGGAATAATTTGTAATAAATTGTAATAATTAGTAATAATTAGTAATAATTGGTAATAATTAGTAATAATTAGTAATAATTCTTAATAATTAGTAATAAATTGTAGTAAGCAGTAATAATTTGTAATAATTATGATTAATTAAAAATAATTATGATTAATTTGTAATAATTATTAATAATTTGTAATAATAAGTAAAAATTAGAAATAATTTGTAATAATTAGAATTAATTTGTAATAATTAGAAATAGTTTGTAATAATTAGAAATAATTTGTAATAATTAGAAAAAATTAGTAATAAATTGTAATAATTAGTAATACATTGTAATAATTAGTAATAATTTGTAATAATTAGTAATAATTTGTAACAATAAGTAACAATAAGTAATAATTAGTAATAATTTGTAATAACTAGTAATATTTAGAAATAATTAGTAATAATTAGAAATAATTTGTAATAATTAGTAATAATTTGTAATAATTAGTAATAATTTGTAATAATTAGTAATAATTTGTAATAATTAGTAATAATTGGTAATAATTATCAATAATTAGGATTAATTAGTAATAAATTGTAATAATTATCAATAATTAGTAATAATTCGTAATAAATTGCAATAATTAGTAAGAATTAGTAATAATTAGTAATAATTAGTAATAATTAGTAATAAATTGTAATAAGTAGTAATAATTAGTAATAATTAGTATTAATCAAAAATAATTTGTAATAATTAGTAATAAGTAGTAATAATTTGTAATAATTCGTAATAATTTTTAATAATTAGATATAATTAGTAATAATTTTAAATGATTAGTAATAATTATAAATAATTAGTAATAATTAGAAATAATTAGTAATAATTAGTAATAATTAGTAACAATTAGGCTTAATTTGTAATAATTATCAATAATTAGTAATAAATTGTAATATTTAGTAATAATTAGTAAAAAATTGTAATAATTAGTAATAATTAGAAACAATTAGTTATAATTAGTATTAATTAGTAATAATTATGATTAATTAGTAATAATTAGGATTAATTAGTAATAATTAGGATTAATCAGTAATAATTAGGATTAATTAGTAATAATTAGTAATAATTAGGATTAATTAGGAATAATTGGGATTAATTAGTAATCATTAGGATTAATTAGGATTAATTAGTAACAATTAGTAACAATTAGAAACAATTAGTAACAATTAGTAACAATTAGTAACAATTAGTAACAATTAGTAACAATTAGTAAAAATTAGTAAAAATTAGTAAGAATTAGTAACTATTAGTAATAATTAGGATTAATTAGTAATAAATTGGAATAAATTCGAGTACATTGATAAACTGACACAATTTCTAGCGGATTAGTGGCATTCCTTTTGATCGACGCCTCACCTCCTTGCAACTTTCTCCCACTGAAATCAATATGAAAAATTAACTCCGTCGTACGTCGGAGTAGAATTTTCATAGTGATTAAAGTCCGATAAAGTTGCAAGGAGGTGAGTTGTCGTACAAAAGAGACTCTTTTGCCCAATGACTCATCTCCTTGGAAATTATCTGACTAAAATCACTAGGAAAAGCATGCTCCGACGTACAAATATCAATTTTCGTATGCATGAGCATGAAGAGCAACGTGACGAGGCCTCCATGCTCTCTATCCTCATGCATACGAAAATGGATATTCGTACATCAGAGCATAATTTTCAGAGTGATTTTAGTCGCAGAAAGTTGCAAGGGGATGAGTCGTCAGGAAAAAGAGCTACCGCCAATCCGTTGGAAATTGTACTGTCGGTAATTAACAATAATTAATACAAAAAACCTATAATTAATAATAATGAGTGATTAGTATAAATTTTTATAAATGAGTGTAGATTAGTATAAAAGCTTAAAAAATATTATAAATAACTATAAAATAATAGAAATTATTATAAATGTCTATAAAAGAGAATTTAATTGTCTTCTCTTTTTTGGATAGTGTTTATCTTATATATAATTATACCAAATAACTAATTATTTCATATTTTTTTAGAAAAATATGGAACAAGGAAGTCGAAAAAAATCATTATTAGATGAACGTTCTTGGATAAATTAGCACAAGAATCTAAATGTTTTTGGTTTAAATACTTTATATATTGAGGGTGTTCAAGCTTTCTTATGATTTGAATCATCAGAATAAAAATTTGTTTCAGAAGGGATGATTAAAAGTCCTTGTAAAAAATGTGCTATGTAGACGTATGATACATTTGAAAACGTTGGAGGTTATTTATTGCATTTTGATTTTCAACCAAATTATGTTTTTTGGTATTGTGAAATTGGATATTTTAATTTCACGTTTTTTTAAATTTTCATATTAAAATTTTCCATTTAATTAATTTCATGCCATTTGTTTTATTCTAATTGCTTTAATCCACTGGACGTTTTATACGGGCTGTTCGTTTTTTTTTCTGCTTTCCACCCTGGCTATCTGGTTGGAACATTGGTCCTTCATTCCTGGCCGTTAATGAGCATGGCCACCCAAATCATTCCAGTCCTCCATCTATTTGTGCTGCTTGGTGTTCTGTTCGGTTTTTGTTGGGCAGGCCGTTCAACCTTGGTTTCGTGGTGCCTGTGGATAGGGCATGCAGTTACGGGGCTAGGTCGTTCACAGGGGGTTTTATCACCCCTGCTACGCCTCTTCCCGAGGCAGTGAATCGTTTCAACCTTTGGCTTCTCGGCTCTCTAACGACGTTGTGCTTTGGTCTTCCTCAGTGAACCCTAACACCTTACTGGTTCTGTTTCTCCCTTTTAGAGTTCTCTCATCTTGGCCTGTTGTTCTCCTTCAGCGCCTACCCCACGGCCAGGTCTAGGTGGAGACAACGACCCTTCCCGACGGAAGATGTGCAGCCTTTTGATGACGATTTGCAGAACCGTGAGCGGAGCAAGTCACTGCTGCTTCAACAAGGTCCAGGAGGCTGCATTTACGTCATCGACGTGAAGCGATCAGGGCCACCAGACCAGTTGTCATCCGGTATTGTGAGTATTGTTTACAATTTATTTTCCATTTGAGATTTGTAATTTTTCTGCTCATTTTCTGTCTTGATGGTTGGTCTGGTTCTTGTAATCTGATTCTTTTTTTGAGCAATTAATAAAATGTGTGCGTGGGTGCAGGTGGTGTTCTTGCCATGCAGTAGGTCCCCAAAGGGGCCAAAGCATGTTAAATCCTTGTGTTCCCTTATTTTTCTGCACCGTTTTATTGTGTCTTGCTTATTCGATCATCTGCACACAACTCCAGTGATCTGACTTGTATTTGTGGTTGCTTTTGGAAGTGTGTTCTTTCTGTCCAGCCACCACAACATGTGGTATCAGAGGGTTCCTGGCTGCTGTGCTATTTTGATTTCGATATTTTCTTGATCTTCTTTAGGTCCTTTGTGCTTTCTACAATCTTCAATTGTAGTTTATTGCTTGCTGCCGCTAAACTTATTGTTTCTTGCATGCTGCCACTGTTTACAGCCTTGTTGTATTCTGTTTATAGTTTATTGCAGTCTTTTGTACAACTTATTAATTTGGGTTTTCTTGCATTTTATTTGAATCTGCATCTCTGTTTAATTCTGCATGTTTAAATTGATTTCTATTTGTTAATAGAAACCATTGTATTCATTTAAATCCTCTGATTTTTGTATCTCATGGTACACGTTTACCCAGTGAGATTGGTCAGTTCTTGGGGGCGTACGCCTAACGTTGTCCCCAACCACTTGACATCCACTCATCTGGATAAACATGACTACAATGCGATACGAAATTGAGAAATTTGATGGAGACAACGATTTAAATTTCTGGAGAATTAAAATGAGAGCCTTGCTCGTTTAACAAGGCTTAATTGATGCCTTATGTGGGCCTAAGAAACCCATTACGACTGTTAATCAAGTTGGCCAGACTGTTGTAGAATACCAATATGTACCCCTTTATGTGCTAGTTAAGGCCCATAGCTCCCTTTTACTTTCCCTGGGAGATAAGGTCCTTAGAGAAGTTTCTTTTGAGTCCACTGCTGCCGACATTTGGTTGAAATTAGAGAAGTTGTATATGACTGCTTCATTAGTTGAAATATTGTATAAAAAACATCACATGTTTACTTTTATAATGAAACCTGGAAGTTCTATCAAATCGCATCTTGATGAGTTTAATAAAATCATGTTATACCTTGCCAACATAAATGTAGCAGTTGGTGATGAGGATCAGACAATGATCCTCTTGATTTCTCTTGAAAACAGTTATAGTTCTTTGTTAGAGACTATGATGTATGGTAGGGACTCGTTTACCCTAGAAGAGGTTAAGTCTACCCTTCTTTCAAAAGATTTGCAGGTTAAGAATGGGTTATGATCACAGGGAGAGGGGCTCAATACTATGGGTAGAACAAGTGATAGGGGACAAGGGAAAAGCAGTGATAAGGGTAAAAAGAAAGGTGCAGGTCAGTTTAGGACACTGCAGTACTATCAGTGTGGGAAACCAGGACACTTTAAAAGGGATTGCCCTGAAAGGAATGGTTCGAGGGGTGATGGGGCTCAATCTAATGTAGTTGAGCCCGATTTTGACGATTATTTTGTTCTGTAGTGTGTCTAGTGTGCTGCAGGGGGCAGAGTTATGGGTTCAACTCTGGGTTTTGTTTCCTTCTTTGTGTCCTAGGTGTGTTAGGCCTCTCAGGAGGTAACCTGGTGTGAGGACAGTGAAGCGTTGGGTAGTGGTTAAGAGAAGCAGATAATGGGAGGTGCGTGGATGATCACCAGACTTCATGATGGGGGTGCTGCTGGTATCTCTTTGTTGATATTGGATGGGTACCTGGGAATAAGGTACTTGATGTCACGGGTGGGCTAGACTAGAATGGTTTTTCCCTAGGTTGGTAGCAGGCTGCCCTTGCTTGCTGGGTGTGTTTCCTCGTAGTTACGAGTTGGCTCTAGGATTGGGGCTGTATGAGTTTTACAACGGTTGAGGTTAGGAGGTGTCTTCCCCTATTGCACGGTTCTAGGCAGTGTCTTCTCCTTAGGTGGGGAGTTTTTTCTGGGTCTGCCATAGATCTAGGTGGAGTGAGTGTTTTCCTTGCTCTGAGTCTTATGCTGTGTTTGCTTATTTGATTTCTTTTGCATGAGATATTTTCTTTGCTGCTACTACTTGCATATAAATTGTCGAGTTTATGTTCATACTTTGTATTGCAGTTATACTTTGAGGATTGGTACTGCTGTGTTTTCTACTTGTGTGCAGGTACTAGTTTGTAGTATGGGACTTCCTCGATGGCATGATCTCAACAATCGGCTCAGGTAAGTGCAGGTATTCATTTTGTTTATGTTTATAGGTTTTATTTCTAAGCATGTCTAAGTAGCAGTTTAGATGGAATTGATGAGGGAAAATGTGTATCACATTGATACACATGTTGGACATAAGCAGTGAATAGTTTGACTAGCACTGTTTATTGTCATTTTTG
Organism: Viscum album; assembly: GCA_963277665.1. NCBI lineage: Eukaryota > Viridiplantae > Streptophyta > Magnoliopsida > Santalales > Viscaceae > Viscum > Viscum album. The sequence continues at coordinate 1,403,619,816 of OY728134.1, forward strand.
TTTTTCTTAGGTTGTGTGGCATGATTTCCCGATTCAATTGATAGATTAGGTGCAAGAACATCGCCAAATTTTAATTGAAAATGGTGGATATTTGTGAAATTGGATATTTTAATTTCACGTTTTTTTAAATTTTCATATTAAAATTTTCCATTTAATTAATTGCATGCCATTTTTTTATTCTAATTGATTTAATTTGATGGACGTTTTATATGAGTTGTTCGTTTTTTTCTGCTTTCCACCCTGGCTATCCGGTTGGAACATTGGTCCTTCATTCCTGGCCGTTGATGAGCATGACCGCCCAAATCATCCCAGCCCTCCATCTGTTTGCGTTGTTTGGTGTTCTGTTCGGGTTTTGTTGGGAAGGCCGTTCAACCTTGGTTTCGTGGTGCCTGTGGATAGGGCATGCGGTTATGGGGCTAGGTCATTCGCAGGGGGTTTCATCACCCCTGCTGCGCCTCTTCTCGAGGCAGTGAATCGTTTCACCCTTCGGCTTCTCGGCTCTCTGACGACGGTGTGCTTTGGTCTTCCTCAGTGAACCCTAGTGCCTTGCTGGTTCTGTTTCTCCATTTTGGAGTTCTCTCATCTTGGAATGTTGTTCTCCTTCGGCGCCTACCCTGTGGCCGGGTCTAGGTGGAGACAACGACCCCTCCCAATGAAAGATGTGCGGCCTTTTGACAACGATTTTCAGAACCGTGAGCGGAGCAAGTCACTGCTGCTTCAACAAGGTCCAGGAGGCTGCATTTTCGTCATTGGCGTGAAGCGATCAGGACCACCAGACCAGTTGTCGTCCGGTATTGTGAGTATTGTTTACAATTTCTTTTCCATTTGAGATTTGTAATTTTTCTGCTCATTTTCTGTCTTGCTGGTTGGTCCGATTCTTGTAATTTAATTCAGTTTTTGAAAAATTAATAAAATGCATGCATGGGTGCGGGTGGTGTTCTTGCCGTGCAGTAGGTCCCCAAAGGGGCCGAAGCATGTTAAATCCTTGTGTTCCCTTATTTTTCTCCACTGTTTTATTGTGTCTTTCTTATTCGATCATCTGCACACAACTCCAGTGATCCGGCTTGTATTTGTGGTTGCTTTTGGAAGTGTGTTCTTGCTGTCCAGCTACCACAACAGGTATCAACATAGTGAACGTAGTTCTAGAGAAGATACTAATAATTTGGTTCCGAATCCAGCACAATTTCAAAATTTTGTACATAATGTGACTTGTTTGTCTTTTCAACAAACTAAAACCCAGGATGATATTGATTTAACTCTTGAGTTGGAACCATCTCATTTATATGAGTTGTTGAGGTCTAATGAGGATACCTTATATTCTGGTTGCAAGATAAGAAAGTTTGAAGAAATTGCTAAATTTATGTCTATTAAATCAGATAATGGAATTTAAAATAGTTTTTTTGATTAGATATTCTCTTTGTTAAAAGCACTGCTACCTGAAGAAAATGTGTTGCCTACAAATTTCTATGAGAGCAAGAGGCTGATTCGTAATCTAGGTCTTGGTTATCAGAAGATTCATGCATGTTCAAATGACTATATCTTATATTATGGAGAAAATGAGTCATTGGATAGTTGTTCTACATGTGAGAAATCAAGGTATAAAGAAGCTCAACCAGGGAAGTCTGGATTTATTCATGTAAAATAGTTGAGATATTTTCTGCTCACACCCAGATTTCATAATTTATTTATGTCTCAGAACACATCGTCATTGATGTTATGGAACAAAACCAACATTTCAAATGGTAAAACCTTAAATCATCCCTCTGATGGTGATTCATGGAATCATTTTGACCAAGTGCATCTGTCTTTTACTTTAGGATCCTGAAATGTGTGATTGGGTCTTTCTACTGATGGTTTATGTCCATTTGGTTCTTACAGTAGTCAATATTCATGTTGGACTGTATTTATAACTCCATACAATTTACCTCCATGGATGTTGATGAAGGATCCATATATCTTATTGAACGTATTAATTCTAGGTCATCCGAAAAATAATATTGATGTTTATTTGAAACCATTGATTGATGAGTTAAATTCACTGTGGAGTAATGGTGTCAGTACATATGATATTGCTGTGAAACAAAACATCATACTGGAAGATGCATTGATGTGGAAAATTAGTGACTTCCCAACAAATGACATGTTATCTAGCTAGAGTACACATGGTCCAAAATCATTTCTGTACTGTATGAGAGACATCAAAATGTTTATGCTTGTCAATGGCAGAACACCTTTTTTTCCGACTATCATCACAAGTTTTTCCAACCGATTATCCTTTTCAAAGAAACATATATCATTTCAGAAAAGGAATAGTTGAAAAAGATGGACCTCCAATAATGATCTCAGGTATAGAGTTAAAATCAATTGTTTCTTCATTACCTTCCATTACATTTGGACCAACAATAAAACAACATAAAATTGATGGGTTTGGAAAAGATTACAATTGGATAAAACTGAGCATTTTTTGGGATTTTACATATTGGTCTGATTTATTGGTCCATCACATGTTGGATGTGATTCATATTGAGAAGAACTATTTTGATAATTTATTTCATACAGTTTTGGATACACGAGGGAAGACCAATGATAATATAAAGTCATGATTAGATCTTTCCCAAATTTGCAAGTGACCAGAACCTGAACTGTTTGAAAATGTCTGATCACATAATTTAATGAAGCCAAAAGTATCTTACACACTATCCAAAGAGAGTCGCTTATTATTTTTCAGTGGACTACAGATTTGAGACATCCATATGGTTATGCTTCCAATTTGGGAAGATGTGTCAGAAATGGTCATATTACTGGATTAAAAAATGACTGTCATGTTTTAATGGAAAGACCTATGCCAATTGGATTAAGATTTTTGTTAAATCCTATGATTTAGGATGTGCTAACAGACATGTCATATTTTTTAGAGACATTTTTGCACTGTCAAAAGACTAAAATACAGCAAGAAAATTGCAAGAATATGTGGTTTTAATTTTATGTAAATTGGAAAAAATCTTCTCGCCAGGTTTGTATAAATCAATGAAACATTTGATATTACATTTTCTGAATGAAACAAAATGTGGAGGTCTGGTACAGTTTAGATGGATGTTCCCATTTGTGAGATGCATTCAAAAATTGAAAAAAAAGTACGTAACAAAGCATCGATTAAAGGATCAATTGCAGAAGCTTATTTTCAAGAGGAAATTTATTTTTTGTACTCTCATTACTTTTAATCTGAATATCCATCAAAACAAAACCACAAGATCCATAATGAGTGAAATGTTGATGATGACATGATAAATCAATTATCATTTTTCAATAAGCCCGAACTTGGCTTCGGTGGAGTTCATGAACGATGACTTCCAGATGATGAACATCACAGAGCTCATACATATATTTTGTTCAACTGTGAAGAAATGACACCATTTGTACTATGTATTCTCCTATAAATTATTCTATAATTTTTTAATAGAACATTAATCTTATTTTATTCTTAGGTTATTTGATAATCATACCAAGAAACAGTTTCCAAAAGTTACACCAGCTTCTCTTGAAGAACGTCATTAAAAAAAATTTATTACTGGTTTCAAAAAATGCTAACATAATTTTTTTTGATTTCACATAAAAAATAAATTCAATACTTGGTATAGTGATAATTGATTCACAAATTTTCATTCATCTCAACATGCAAATAAAATTGATAATTGATTGTGTGCATTGATTAACCCACTATTCAAAATGGTTAAATCTTATAATGCATATGTGGTGAATGGTTTTCGATTTCATACACGTTCATATGTGGAATAAAAAAAATAATGAATAGTGGTGTTTTCTTGAGAGGATATCATTATAGAGATATTAAATTTGACTTTTACGGTATGCTGGAAGACATCATTGAACTGTGTTATCTAGGACAACATTACATAATGATGTTTAAATGTTAGTGGTTGGATACTAAGAGAGTCTTGCATGTTCATATGATCCATGGAATCATTGATATTAAATATAAAAGTCTTCTTGAAGTAAATGAACCATTTTTATTGACTCATTAGGCACATAAAATTTATTATGAAAATTACTGTGCCAATTTAAAGGAGTTGGGTGATTGGTGGAGCATAATAAAAATTTAATCTCGAGAGAATCAGTTTACTGAAAGTGAATCCGGTTCCACTGAAGTGAAATGAATTGAAATTGTTTAAGAGACTAATCCAAATCTATATTTTTCACGAAGAGACACGAATATCATTGATGACACCCCAAAGTTAAGGGTCGATGGTGATGATGATATTAATGATGTTACAACTGAATTTGAAATTGTAATAGATGATGAAATTGAAACTAATATAGAAACTAATGATGCTGATAAGGAAGATGAAGACATTGACATAGATAAATATGAAGATGAGGATGAAGATGGACATTGACACAATTAAATATTAATTATAATCATATATAATATATATCTATATATAATAGTTGTTTTCCACTATTTGCTAACAACAATCATTTTGTGTTTCATATGGATGAGGATCTGTATCATCTGTTACAGGAGGATGATCTACCTTTGGACGAGCATGATGTTAGATCATCTGACCCTCAGACTACAGGTGGTTCCGGGGGCACTCGGAGGGGGTGTGGTCTTGCCCGACTGATGATTCCCAACCCTATCCCTGAGCGACATGCACATATTGGGTTCGATCCACACATGCAGAGGTATGTTTACCTATGTACTCTAGTTAGTTTTCATTAATTTATTTATATTCTAATTTTTTGATTAATTGTTCTTTTTTTCATAGCTTTACATATATAACTGTTGGATAGGGGAGCGCTATATTGCACAATTATTTTTCTGATGCATGGGTTTCATGGGTCACATTCCTGTTGATGTACAACATCGCATGTTCGAGCATTGGTTAGTAAGTAAATAAATAATATTTATTTTGAAATTAATTTAATTAATAACTTGATATTATAAATTATTTGTAGGGATTGTGGTATCCCCTTGATGAGAGCATACATGAGGCTATCTGTAAGGAATGGAAGGGAGCTATGCGTCCGTATTGCACTCAAATTTTGGACAATTTGAAAAGGAAATGAATGAGGAAAGCATGAGTGATAGAGTTTGTTGAGACATGTCATGTCCACTGACCTGATTATATTTCATCTCAGGTTTGGGATTGATTATGTACACACTAGTTGAGTAGGTGGTTTTAGAGTAGATCATCAGTAGGTTGGAAAAATCAGGGGTGACAAGAGGTGACACATCGAGCTGGTAGTCGTACATTCAATATGCATAGGGAGCATATGGTAAGTACATTTTTTTAAATATTGTATATAACTTTAAATGTAAATATTTTATTTTATATTTATATAGGTAGTCACACAACCCAATATTATGGAGTACGACGTTTATAGGAGGATGTATAGTGATCCAGCCACTGGAGATATTAAAGGTGCTCACCAACATCAGATTGTGGTCAGTATAATTTCTTTTTGAGTTTTAAATTTAACTAAAAATAATATTTTAACTATTTTAATTTTAAATTGCAATTGAAGGAATCATATAAGGTCATGACGTCTCAGAAACATAGTGAGAGTTAGGCCGAGACCGGTGGTCAGACTAGTGCCTCCCGATTTGATGAGGTGACATGGATGCAGGTGACCCAGTATGACTTCGAGAAAAGGTCGAGTTGTTAGTATCAATTCTCGATTGACCCCTGGGGGTTTTATGGAACCTCTACAATGTCAGCGTCCAAATTGAGAGGAGCTCACAAAGAGTGATCATTATCTCATGCACAATATCAAGAGCAGCTGTGAACTCAGAGTGAGCTTTTATAGACTATGTGCAGGGAGCAGGAGGAGATGCGTTAGTGGCAGGAACAACAGCAGGAAGAGTTCCAACAACAGCAGCAACAACAACATCAAGAGATGCGGGATGAGATGCGTCGATGACAACATTAGCAGGAGCATAAGCAGATGTAGTACATGCGGCATCTGACTCATAGTTTAGGGATGGAGTTCCCTCCACCATCTTCTCTACCTCCTCCAGACAACCCTCCCTCTCAGTGATGTATTTTTATTTTATAACGAAACATTTGAATGCAATTTTTTTTGTAATATTTACTATTTAAAGTGTTAAATAGTCAGTTTTTATATTGTTTTGAATGTTACAATTTTTATTATTTATTTAATTTTTTATTATATTTTTTTATTTTTTTAATTAAAATATTTTTATATTTGTTTGAATACTGAGGTTTTTATTATAATACTAATATTAATATTATTATTTCATTAAAAGTAATAATAATAATATTATATTATTTAATTATTTTATAATTAATTTTATAATTAATTTTATTTTATTAATATTAATATTAATATTTTCTTTATATTAATATTATATTATTATTATAAATATTATTTTATAAATAATTTTATTGTACTAATATTAATACTATGATTTCATTTATATTAATATTATATTATTATTAATATTATTAATATTATTTTTTTATATTTTCAACTATTTGTGATGGGCCTATTGTAAATACTAAATGCGACGGGCTGTCGCAAAATGTTTTATTTTTTTTATTTTCCACAGTATTTGTGATGGTCCGTCGCAAAAGTTTTTTAAAAAAAATTGGGAAAACTATTTGCAATGGGTGGCCGGCCTGTCGCAATAAAGTTTTTAAAAAAATTACTGAACCTATTTGCAACGGTTCAACTGCCCATCGCAAATAATAACTTTTTGCGACGGATCATCGTAAAAGGTAATATTTACGACATCCTTTTCCACAATGGGCCATTTGCGATGGGATCCCATCGCCAATGCACCGCTGCAAAAATCCATTTTTCTCATTAGTGGTTGCAGAGTAGCGGACGAACTGGGCAGAGGTGTAGTGAATGGATGATCAGAAAGAAGAAAAGGGGTTGATTCCTCCACATGTGCAGATCTAGATGGGGCATATGCAATAACTCCCAAATTTGAAGGGCTTTAAGATTAGGGCATTTGAGAGGGTATGGAGACTACCATCGGGACCAGGCACCATGCAAGCATAGGGAAATTCTAGCTGTGCAGCTTTGCATGATTGGGAAGTTTGATAATATATATATATATATATATATATATACTAGGATGGTATGTCTTATGGCTTCAATTCTCTTGTGTCTTAGGGCCATTTATAGAGCCTTGTGCCTCTGGGCCTACGGTACATGTTAGGCTTCCCTCTCAACCTAATTAAAAAGGCGTTTATCCTATAATAAATAAAAAATGCAAATGCCTTTGGGCCATTTGGAAAGGACATGATAGTTTACCATGGTTATTTTATAATCATAATGGAATATTTAGGCAAGGTTTTGGAATTGACATAAGTTATATTTTTAAGAAAATAGTAAAGGAATTTTAACACATAAAAGATAACATGAGCATTAAATCTATTAAAACTAAATATTCCCATTTAAGTATCTGTTGATGGATTTTCAAGAATGTAATAGGGGTATGGATACATTAGGTCAAAATGAAAGATATATTCGGATAAAAGGTGGTTTAATGAAAATATTTCAACTAAAAAATGAGTGAAATCATTTATGGAACTAATGAATTCTAATATTAGTATAGTAAATATTTGTATAGACTAACTCCAATAAGAGGCATAAATATCATATACTAGAATTTTCTGGGCCATAGAAACCCCTAGATGTTACATAATTTATCATGTAATGGTTATGTAATAAATTGGATAAGGGGATGATGAGATTATTTTAAACATTCGAATGTTGGGTTCCCCTTATTTGAAAAGCTCCTTTTGTGTATTTATTTTGTTAAATATTAATATTACCAAATAAAATAGGATGGATATGACTAGAGAATGGATAGATGCCAATCATATGACAAAATAGTATGAATATGGGGTGAATGAGTTCATCATGTTTGCAAAAGATCATGCATAAGACCCTTCTCAAATACTTTTTTCATGTTTACGCTATTTTTATTCAAGACTAATTAGTCAAGAGGGGTTGGAAGAACACATGATCTGTTATGTAATTGATCAAAGTTATAAATGTTGGAATAGACATGGAAAAAAAGTGAATGCATCTACTGACTGGGATAACATATTGTTTTATGGTTTATCTGACATGATTACAAGTGTGGACAATGAAGAAGACTATATCAAGGATGTAATTACAGGTGTGAATAATGATGAAGATCGTATTGAGGAAATGAAAATGAAAATCGAAGAACTTTCTGATTATCCTAAATTGTTTGAGAAGTTATAGAGTTGTGAAAACATGCCATTGTATGCTGGTTGCACAAAATATATAGCATTGTCAGTCGTACTGAAGTTTTATAATTTAAAAACTAGCAGCAAATGGATTAACACTAGTTTTACTGAATAACTTGATCTATAGAATGATATTCTATAAGAAGATAATGAGTTCCCAAGTTGAACATATGATGCTAAATGAATTATACGCTCAATGGGTATGATCTCTAAAAGAATACATGCCTACCTAAATGACTGTATACTGTTTCTCAAGGACCAAAAATAATATAAAAATTACCAAAGTGTGGTGCTTATCGATACAAGAAATATGAATCGGGTCCTAATAAAGTTCTATGGTACTTTTCAATCAATCCAAGTTTTAGGAACCTATATAGAATTGAGGAGACTACAAGGAAATTGATGCAGAACACATATACAAGAAATAAATTTGTGAAACTTCATAACCCAGAAGACTCTCCTCAGTGGAATAGAATTGATCATGAGTATCCTGAATTTGGAAACGAGTTAAGAAACCTTCATCTTTAGTTATCTATAGCTGTAGTGAATCCTTTTGGTTTTCAAAGAAACAATCACATTACATTGATGGTTATGTTGGTAAATTATAACTTTCCACTGTGGTTATGTATGAAACAGAAACACATATTTTTATATATTCTTATATCAGGACCAAAACAACCAGGTAATGATATTGATGTTTATTTGGCTCCATTGATTGAAGATTTGAAATTATTGTGGGATTTAGGTTTTATGTTGTATGATGCTTATAGAAATTAAGATTTTATATTTAGATCTAGGTTGTACAGGATGATAAATGACTTTCCTACTTGTATAAATTTTTTAGGATAAACAATTTAAGGAACTCAGGGTGTCCCATTTACGAACAAGGTACACAATACATTAGGTTGAAAAATTAATCAAAGAATGTGTTTCTAAGACATCAAATATTTATACCCTGATGACATAAGTACCAATCTTGGATGAAATAATTCAATGGAAGTTCACAAGAACATATAACACCCTCTCCACTAATAGGTGATCAACTATTAGATAAAGTAAAAGATATGGACACTACATTTAGAAAACCATTTTAAGAAAACCATACAAAAACCGGTTAGAAAAAGAGATCAATTTTTTTGAATTACCATACTGAAATTGTCTATATTTTAGACATTTTCTTGATGTTATGCATGTTGAAAAAATGTATGTGATAGTGTAATCTTCACATTACTAAATGAACCTAAAAAATTGGATTGAATTAAGTGTTCATTGGACATAGTTGACAAGGGAATACGGGAAGTGCTTTCTTGAGTGAATGGTAAAACATGAACCTTTCTTCTTCCATATGCTTACACTTTCCAAGTAGAAGTGATATCAGTTTTTCAACTTATTGAATGAGGTAAATGTTCCAAAGGGGAATTCATCAAATATCAAGAAAATCATTCCAATGACTGATTTAAAGTTAAAGGGTCTAAAATCCAATGACTATCATGTTTTGATATAAGATCTAATTTTTATTGATTTGTGTTTAATTTCCCCCAAGAATGTCCATAATACAATAACCAAGATCTGTTTGTTTTACAAAGATTTATGAAACAATGTTTTAGACCTAATGAAATTTACAACTATGGAAAAGGAAATTGTTATCATATTATGTGAATTGAAAATTTTCTTCCTACCATCATTCATTGATATGATGGTTTACTTGATTGTTCACTTGATGAGAGATATTCAACTATGTGGTCTTATACATTATAGATGGATTTACCCCATTAAATAGTATATGCAGATTTTGAAAGTGTATGTCAAAAATCAAAGTTGAATAGAGGGTTGTATTGTGGAGAGCTATATTGTTGAGGAAGCTGTTGAATTATATACTGACTACCTGTCCGGTGGGGAATGAATTGGTCTACTGAAATCTTGTCACACTAGGAATCTTGTCGAAGAAGGAATTTCTAGAAGAGATGTTGTCATAATCAACACTATATATCTAGAGTAAGCCCACCTTTATGTTATACATAATAATTTGGAGGTTACCCCATATGTTGAAATCCACAAAGAAATTCTTCGGCATTTGAATCCATCAACAGCTGAAAGATGGATATCAAATACACATAATCAATAGTTTTTAATATGGTTTTGAGACAATTTTTTAAGGATTTAGATGACAATATGAATTCAATTTTTGAAAAACTTCGATGGCTAGCCATAGGACCAAGGTTGTATGTATTATATTACCCTGGTTATGTAAATATTGGTTATACGTTCTATACAAATTAAAATTATGAATATAATACCATGAAAAATAGTGGATTTACACTTGTGGATGAAGCGATGCACGTTTATGGTACAATGGAAAAAATCCAATTTATGTGAATATGTCATACTTTAGAATCATCAAACAAATAAGAGAGTTGGAATATAGCACATTCAAAGTGCCAATTTTTTAATGCAAGTGGGTTGATAGTAGGTGTACTATTAAAATATATTAATTGGGATTCGTGAAACTGAATTTTAGTATGGAAGGGTATAAAGATGAACCGTTTATAATGGAATCATATACAAAGTATTTTATGTTTTAGATCCTATAAATCAGAATTTGTAAATTGTTTTGTTATCAGCCAAAACCACTGAAGGGTCAGATGAAAATTCAATTGAGGATGACCCTTCCATTGGGATGTCACAATAATTTTGCAGTGGTCTCAATGTATATGGGGTTTTTTATGTCATAGTAGACCACAATGAAGGGATTGAGATAGTCGATTGAGGGGTCGAATCTCATCAGCCTTAAAAAAATAGAGTTCAACAACCAGGTTATATATTCATTATAATATACATTGTGTTACTTCATGTTATTATCTATTTGCTGCTAAATTTATGTAATATAAATTAAGAGTGAAACCACTTATGCAGATAATGAATTCTACATGTGATGGTGCTTCCAATTCGTAGGAACAACAGGTTTCTCAACTTGCTGCTACTCCCAGTGCAGATGAACAATGACCTTCTTCACGTGCTGGTGCTCCCAATCCTAAGGAATAATAAGTTTCTCAAACTACTGCTACTCTCGGTGCTGAGGTACAACTATCTTATGCACATAACGATTTTTCCAATCCATGGGAAAAAAATATCTATGATGTTGAATATGAGGAAATTGTAGGCGATAAAGAATAGATGATGCGGAAAAAAGAGGAGTGTCGTAGTGTGACGACTATAAAAAAATTATTAATGGGAAAAAGTAAAGTCTTTGAATTTGAGGTCGGATGAAATGCTTGGGGCCAGGATCTTAACCTCAATAAGGCCATGTTCAGTAGTTTCATTGGGATCGTCACTCAGCTGCACATTCCATTTTATGCAGCTTTGTGGAACCATGTTGTTCCCATTCTTAAGATACTAATTTTGGAAATATTACATTAACATTATGATATAATTTCATTATTTTAAATAATGATACATTTACTTACTTTTCATCATCCTTTGAAGAGTGCATTTATAGTAGATGAACCCCACACTAAATTTGTATTAATTCTTGTTGGAAGGATTCACAGAGGCTTTTAAAAAATTATAACTATATTTAATATTAGATATGCTCAATGGAAAATAAAACCACACATACTACTTATGTATGCACACTAGATAATTAAAAAATAATGGGATGAGTTTACTGGCCATTGTGCAAAGATGTATTTTCAGGTACATTGTGGATGGTAATAAATTGTTTGGAAATACATGTATTTGTCACTTTTATTGAGAATTTTTAATTTATGATACAAACAATGAGTGATGAAAATAAAGAATGGGTTGAAAATCCAACGTACCCCTACCGTAAAGCAAGATTGGGGTATGCTTCACTTGAAAAAAAATTATTATGTATTTTAAATCCACCCTAATACTTTCATATGACATAAAAAAACAACATAATTATGTTCCTCTATTTATATGTAGATCTATGAATCCAACTATAAAGCCACTTCCATCCCACATCATTGATATGGAAGGAGGAATGTGTAAATAACTATGGGATACTAATAAATGAAAACACACAAAAAGTGTGGGAAATATGTGTCAGTATGACATAATATTTTTTTTGTTTTAAATTACTATAAAATAAAATTGATTAATTATTTTCCAATATTTTCTATTAAACATTTTTATAGGAATCCTAAACATCTGTACCAGATGAACACTTATTTTTGGTGGCCTTGAAGTGGTCAGAACATTATATTTGTGTCAGTGGTTCGTGTTTTGGAGTTACACCCCCAACATATTTGGAGAAAAAAAGGAAGATAAAGGTAAAGAAATGACAGAGATAAAAGCAAGATTAGCTTCAATTGATGAACAATTTCATTGGAATACTGAGTTACTAGAAAATTTTATACGGGGGGGGGGGGGAGATAAGAAACAACTCATGAACAACCAGTGCGTGAGGATCCCCCCCACCAGCTTTGAGGCTGTCCATTCCCCTCAAAGAGATTTCTTAGTTGAGATAATCAATATTATAATAATTTTTTATGTGAAATATTAATTAGAAAGACACTGATACCTTTCCTATACTGATATTCTATAGGGTGAAAATTACTGTGATTTATATCTATCAACACCCACTCATCTCCTTGTATCGATGGATACAATGTTCAATATCAAACAATACACTCCACACAACATAACAGTTCAAATAGGTCATGTAAGAGTGGTCATTAGCATAGATCATGAGCCGAGTGCCAAGCTACCTATTTCACTTGACGATGAAGATATTCATATAGTCAACCAAGTTGTTGGAACATTCATTTCATGGCCATCATATCTTGTAAAAACACATTTTGAAAAGGAGGAATTCATTTCCAATTAATTTTCATGATAAAAATTTAAAAATCAATTAAAAAAGGTCTGAACTAATGAATGTTATTATATACAGACAAATAGAAGGGGGTGAAATGAAATATCAAATCAAAACCATCTAAAGGACCAAAAAACCCGATCAAAAAGATCTTCTAAAGACACCTTTACCCCACTCATTTAATTTCTGCATTTACTAACATTGAAGGTTAAGGCAGATACAAATTTACAAAATGTTAGTAGTAAAATAGTTAATTTTGAAGAACAAATTTATGAAGAGGAATTTACAGACTAAATTTATCTTGAGAATGTAAATGAAATCCTAAAGTATGAATGACTAGAAGGCTCAGTTGTAAATGTACACATGAGTTATGTTTTCATGATTTTTTTTCAAAAAGCTGATATACTATGTTAATCATGACTAAACACATTTCATATTATTTTCAGCTGTATATATCAATTTCAATTAAATGGATTACCCCATGAAGATAAATTTGGACTCATTAGTCCTCCCATCACTTCTATACAACAAAAAGAAATAAATTGAACAAAAATGAATTAAAATGTGAAAACCAGCTAAATCGTATGAAGGTAAACTTGCGGATGAGAGAATCTTCTTAATACCAACATTGTAGGGGTAAAAGTATAAAATTTAATCATATAAAAAATATTTTTATTTCTTTCATTACTTATTACTTTTTGTGTTTGTAGGGAACACTGAATACTCATTGCAATCAATTTTAATACTCCAAAGATTTATTTTCTAGATTCACTTTATGGGCACCCAAAAAACCAACCACACATGATGACATTTGTCAATATGTAATACACTACATCCAAAATTTTAAAACTAAAATTCATGTTATATATTTTATATTATATTTTAATGAGAATTATTTTATGATAGGGTGGTGTATAAATATCATGAAAATCAAGGCATGAAGACATCCAATGTACTCACAGAGCCTGACAAGTTCTAAAAATGGACAAGTATAAGTTTATAAATAATAATATTTCACTATGTAATTACATATCAAAACAAATTATTTATTTTTATCAGTGTTTATGCTATGATCAAAACTAAAAAATGAAAAATACTGTGGTTATTATGTTTTTACATTTATGAGAGGGATAATATTCTATAAAAAACTATCATCCCTAAAGTGGTATTTTGGAAGATAAATTCTATTTTTTTTAAAATATTTATTAATATTTTTTGTATTTATATTTTTCAAGTACTACTATGAATTTCAAAACAAATCATATTCTTAAGATGATATATATTTGTTTAGAAACAAATGGGTAGCATACCTGATGGCTGAATGTACACAAATAGCATGAAAAAGGTTAAAGTGTTTTTTAATACACTATATTTTTTATCATAATATTATATGTTCTCTACTGAATTAACATAATTTAAATTAAATGTTTGACTACTTATGAAGACAATGTATTCTGCACATGATGATGTCACCGATCTCATGGAAGAACAAACTATAATGAAATAAAACCTTTGAGAAGATGTAAAGTTAATTTTAAGATATACTTTATCTATTATACCAAAAAACTATATAATGAAACAGTGATTTAATTTTAATTTCTCATTGTAGAGTTTATTTATTTTGGATTATTTTTATCCATATTTCATGCCTTTATGCACCAAAACTTCCACATAATTCGTCTCCCTCAAAACCTTTTCACCCCTACAGTGTTGACCTTTATCAATTTCCTTCAAGTTCCCTACATTTCTCAATCACAAAGTAAATCTTGATGTTTGAATAGTAAAATTATTGTATATAGAATTAATGTATTTTTTTTCATATTTATGTTTAATTTTTTTTAGTATTACATACATATGAATTATTTTCTTATATAGGTGGAATATTTTGTTTGATTTGGGGTGGTTTGTTCGAAGCTGCTCATACTCATGAGATATTGGACTTCAAGGATGAAACTAAGATAATGAAAATAAGGAAATGGGTCAAGAATTTGTATGAAAATCATGAAAAGGTGAATTATTACTACTTATTTAACTAATTTTGTCATCATTTTATCTTCTATTTGTAAGTTATTTTCTTTATCATTTTTATCTAATACCAATTTAGGTTTTTCAAAGATCTTTAAGAAGTCATATTTTACATTCAATTGTATTCAAGAATACATAAAAGAGATAAAATGTTCCTTTCTACCAATGTTACCACACTTTCCATCATCTTTCTTTTTCGAACTGCAACATCACATATTGATTTTATGTTCTTAGCCAAAAAAGGTTTTTTCAGCTATAAACATCGACTCAATATGAAGTGTTGGAAGTTACACAATTAAATTAAATGGAAATCATGCTAACATTTTTATTTAGTATTTTTTATACTTTGGGACATATAGGAACTAGCCACACCTCAATATGATGCACGGTGTGGCCGGTATGACTCCAAGTGCTTCTTTTTTATTTAAAAATGAGATTAATTTTAGTACCAAAGACAACTGAAATACTCAAAACTAAGAAAACATATTCATTTTTTTTATACTTTAATGATCCACATGTCATTTGTGACATGTAGTAATCAGTCGCACCTCAATTTGATGTATGGTGTGATCAGTATAATTCCAATTATGTCTACTTATATAAAATTAACATTAATTTTAATAAAAAGAAAAAGTGACATACTGAAAACCAGGTAAACACATTTGGATTGTTTTGATACTTTAATAAATAAATTCAAAAGTCATTTGTGATGTGTAGAAATCAACTATACATCAATATGTTGAATGATTTCATTGGTATAACTCCAAATGTGTCTTTCTATTTAAAACTAACATTGATTTTAGTAAAAAGAAAAAGTAACATATTGAAAACCAAGAAAAAACATTCATACTGTGTTGATACTTTATTAAACCCATACATAATTAATTTTTAACATGAAAGAATAATCCACACCTCAATCCGATGCACGGTGTGACCGGTATGATTTCAAGTGTGTCTATTTATTTAAAATTGACATTAATTTTAGTAAAAAGAACAAGTGACATACTAAAAACCAAGAAAATTAATTAGGATTGTTTTGATACTTTAGTAAAACAATTAATAGGACATTTCTAACATTTAGGAATCAACTAAACCTCAATCTGATACATGGTGTGACCGGTATAACTCTAAGTGTGTTTTTTTATTTAAAATTGGCATTAATTTTAGTAAAAAGAACAAGTGACATAATGAAAACCAAGAAAAAAAATTCTAATTATTTTGATACATTTGAAAAATGATCCATATGTCATTTTTGATGTATAGGAATTATCTACACCTCAACCTGAAACACGATGTGACCATTATAATTCTAAGGGTGTCTATTTATTTAAAATTTCCATTAATTTTAGTAAAATGAAAAAGTGACATACTGAAAATAGAGAAAACACATTTGTATTGTTTTTAAACATTATAAAAACAACCCATGAGTCGTTTTGGATGTGTTGGAATCAATCTCACCTCAATCCGATGCATGGTGCGACCGGTATAACTCGAAGTGTGTCATTTTATTTAAAATTGACATTAATTTTAGTAAAAAGAATAAGTGACATACTGAAAACCAATCAAATGATTTCATGTTGTTTTGATACTTTGGGAATGTTTTTCATAAGTCATTTTTGACATGTAGGTATCAGCCACACCTCAATTAGATGCATGTTGTGACCAGTATAATTCCAAGTGTGTATATTTATTTAAAATTGATATTAATTTTAGTAAAAGAAACAAGTGACATATTGAAAAATGATAAAACACATTCTAATTGTTTTGATACTTAAGGAAAATACCAATGAGTCATTTTTTGTTGTGTAGGAATCAACCAAACCTTAATCCTTTGTACGATGTGACTGATATAACTTGAACTATATATTTTTATTTAAAATTGAAATTAATTTTAGTAAAAAGAAAAAGTGTCATAATTAAAAATGAGAAAACACATTCATATTGTTTTGATACATTAGAAACATGATACCTATGTCATTTGTGATGTTTAGGAATAAATATCACCTCAATACGTTGCATGGTTTGATCATTATGATTCCAAGTGTGTCTATTTATTTAAAATTGACATTAATTTTAGTAAAAAGAACAAGTGACATACTGAAAACTGAGAAAACAATTCAGATTGTTTTGATACTTTAGGAAAATGATTAATAAGTCATTTATAACATGTATGAACAAACAAAACCCTTAATCCAATGAATGTTGCGATTTATATAACTCTATGCGTGTCTTTTTATTTAAATTTGATATTAATTTTAGTAAAAAGAACAAGTGACATATTGAAAATTGAGAAAACACATTCCAATTATTTTGATAATTTGTAAAAATGATCCATAAGTCATTTGTGACTTATAAAAATCACCCAAACCTCAATCTGATGCACGGTGTGACTGGTATGACTCAAAGTATGTCTTTTTATTTAAAATTGACATCAATTTTAGTAAAAGAAACAAGTGACAAACTAAAAACTGAGAAAAAACATTCATATTGTTTTGATACTTTAGGAAAATGACCCATGAGTTATTTTTGACATATAGGAATCACTCTTACCTGAATCTGATGGATAGTTCAACCGGTATAACATGATGTTTCTGTTTATAGTTTAAAATTGAAATTTTAGTTCTAAATGTGTCACTCACTAAAAACTAATAAAACGTGCTCCAATTTCTTTGATAATTTAGGAAAAAAAATTCATAAGTCATTTGTGACATGTAGGAAGAAGTCTCGCATCAAACTAACAAATGATGTGATCGGTATCACTTAAAATTTATTTTTATTGTTTTAAATGACTTTTTAGTATAGAAACACAAGTGACATATTGAAAACCAAGAAAATGAATTTGGATTGTTTTGATACTTTAGGACAATGATGAATAAGTAATTTTTAATTTATAAGAATCATCCTAACCTCAATATGATACACAGTGTGACCAGTATAACTCTCAGTGTGCCTTTCATTAAAATTGGCATTAATTTTAGTAAAAAGAATAAGTGATATACTGAAAACTAATAAAACAAATTCTGATAGTTTTGATACTTTAGGAAAAAAAAAATAAAAATATCATTTTTGATCTATAGTAATCACTCACACCTCAATATGACTCCCGGTGTGAATGGAACGACTCCAAGTTTTTCTATTTATTTAAAATCGAGATTAAGTTTATTAAAAGAAACAAGTGACATACTGAAAATTGAGAAAACATATTCAGATTGTTTTGATAATTTAGGATAATTACCCATGAGTCATTTTCGACATGTATAAATCACACACACCTCAATATGATGCACAATGTGTCCAATATGACTCAAAGTGTCTATTATCAGTTTAAAATTGACATTTTATTTCAAAACATGTAACTCACTACACACCAAGAAAACGTGCTTCAATTGAATCGATAATTTAGGAATGCAATTAATAATTAATTTGTGACATGTAATAAATAGTCTCTTTTAAAACCTATAAATGATGGGATTAGTATGACTCAAAATGAGTGTTTCCAGTTTGAAATGACATTTTAGTAAAAAACACTAGTGGCACACTGAAAACCAAGAAAACACATTCATATTGTTTTGAAACTTTAAGACAATGATCCATAAGTAATTTGTGATGTGTATAAATAAGTCACACCTCAATATAAAGCATGGTGTGATAGGTATAACTCCAAGTGTGTATTTATTTAAAATTGACAATAATTTTAGTAAAAAGAACAAGTGACATCCTAAAAAAAGAAAATTATTTCATATTGTTTTGATACCTTAAGAAAATTATTCATAACTCATTTTTGATGTGTAGTAATCAAAAACACCTCAATAAAATGCATGGTGTGACCTGTATAAATACATGTGCATCTTTTATTTAAAATTTAATTTTTTTTAATGTATTCCTTCATATTAATGTTTAATTTATTTCTTTATAGTATTACTAACATATGATTTGTTTTCCTATATAGATTATTTTTTTATTGGGTTGAGGTGATTTGTTTAGAAATTGATACCATGGGAGGACTTTTTGAGAGGGGATCACGGGTTCCAAAAGATGAAAAATTAATGTTTTTAAATGTTTATTGATAATTGTAAATGTAATTATACTAAACATTGTCTGAAATGTATATAGTAGTTTTTTTTGTAATCATGATGTCAAATATATTTCAATTAAATTATATATTTTTCTGGGTGTGATGTTACATGTTTTTGGTAGGTGTGCTATTATACTAACAAAACACTACAACATTTGGGGACTTTATCAGTTCTATTTCTATAGATGATAAAGGAACCCTTTATCAGTTCTATTTCTAGCACTCATAAAAGGGACCCCCATTAATGATACTAAGGACAATTTTTTTACTGCTGCTAAAGGCCTTTTTGTGCACTAGTAAAGGGAATATTGGTAGTAGTGTGTCATTTGGATCTCAACTCGCTAGGAGCAGTTGAATTCTTGGATGCATGAAATAGAATGAGCAGCAGCCATAGATGGATCTCAGACACCATCTTAGGATGAAACTGGAGGAATATCAGTCCATAATGAAGAGAGTGATTCTAGGTTCCAATCTATCCTTGCATCGAGACCTTCCAGGGTTGAAATAAACCCTATCCGGGCATAAAAAACAAGGTAATGGAAAAACAAACTCAACAAACAAGCACCACCCATTTAGATGACCAAGATGAAGAAGAGAAGTAAGGGGATCGATGGCTCACATGATACATACCAATAATAAAACATAATTGACAAGAATTAAAATATGAAAATAAAATATTAAATTAAAATAAAATTTCATGATAGTTGATGGTGTACTAAATAGGGAATATTCTTATAGAGTGGAGACCATACAAATGTTTTTATTTTGGGGAGGTTTGGATGACTATCTTGGGTGAGAGGATATATGGTCCCTCAAGTTTTATTTCTTCTTACATTTCTCGGTTATTCCTTTTACTCCTTTATCTCCATCTTCTTCTATTATACCATAATTCAGGTTCATCTAAACTTCTAGAGAAACCATATCCTTCGATTTATTTTTATTAGCATGGGGACATATGTCTCTTTATCAAACCTGTTAGATACATTTGAGAGAAGGGAGAGTACTATCCAATTATTATTCAATGGACGGATGTTTAGATAATAATTCTTATAGCAGGTGCAGAATGGAGAAGGCAATTCCTCATGATGATATGGGATGGTCCCTCTAGTCTATCAATGTGATGATCACTAAAATTTGGGATATGTAGAAAGAGAGGGATAAAAAAAAGAGTTAGATGAATTTATAGAAGCTTTCACTCTTCTGGTGTAGCATCTTGAGGTGATACAGTAGCATAAGGTTGTCCAACCTTTTTCTACACCAGATTCTTTGGGTTGCATATTAGGAAACTCATAAATTTTCTATCCACGTACCCCAAGTGAGACTTGATGGTATTGGTTTTTCCATAAAATTTATCAAAGAAAAATTTATTACTCTAACTTTTTAAATGGTAGATCTAATGTTGGTCAAACCATGGTGGGATTAGGAATAACATAGGTTAGACTGTGAGTTGATAGGGTAAGCTAAATAACAAAAATACACTATCAACATGGTGTATAAGATGAACAAGGTTCCACAATAAGAGAGGGAGTGACCTATATTGAAGATGAGAATGAATGAGATGTATGTATAGGAATATAATCAACCGAAACTAGCTATGGAGGAAACTAACACATGTTTTAATAGAGGAAACAATAGGGAGACCAACAGGAGGAATAAAATCAGAACATCAGTCATGTCTGGCTTGGGCATGTTTCAAGCAGAAAATATGTCTAAAAATAAGAAAGAATTGTCTACAGTTTTGGGCCACAGGAAAACAAGTGATCAATGAATGAGGAGAACCTTACACAACTAGGGCCCCTTATGAAGCATGAGACTATTACCCTGAACATTATTATGATAAGGGTGGAGATTAGGACAAGTAATACCTCTTACTCCATTCATGTTGTTAGATTAATTGAATTGGAGATTATCAAAGGACATGCTCCAATTGGCATGAACATTTGAATAGAAGACTGTTAGTAGAGGGAAAACATATATCCTTAATCATAATTGGAATTTATTATGTAATAATCTTTCTCTGGTTTTGATGTGAAAAAAGTTTATATGTTTGAGAAATGTATTTTGGAATCAGGAAGCATAGGGAAGCAAAAATTGGCAGTGTTTGGTTATTTCATCACTTGATGGATGGATGCATGAAGATGAGGAGACGACAAGGTTATTTATTTCATCCTTGGTAACCAATGATTCCATTATAAATTTTTATGGAACCCACTCCAAGGAATTAGGGGTGTGCATAATGATTTTTTTTCAAGATAAATTATTTTGGAATTAATAGTTTTGGTTTTTCTATTACAAGGGTTCTTATAGGGGAGATTATAAGGATGATATGAGTATAATGTACCATGATACCTACATAGTTTTTCTATGAGTTATATTATTCTTATGGAAATTGTTTGATTTCATGATGTAATCAGATGATTTTATGAACAAGGTAATGGTTTTGACATTCTAAAGGTGAAATATTTTTTTTCAAGGATGATTTTTCATGAGTTTTCATATTTTCCTATGTAATATTCATGATTATGATATTTAATTTATTTTTTATAAATAATGTTTTGTGAACAAACTGTGGATAATAAAGTTTAATTCATGAGTATGTAAATGATTATTTGAGTTCTAAGTTTATTATATAAAAGTAAAAACATTCTTTTATATTTTCCTAGTTTCAATGTATGATTAGGCTTCTTTTAATTTTATATCCCCTATGGAGTGTTTTTTGATTATCTCATGTTTTAAAATGTTTTTAGATGATATTAAGGATGTATAAGAACCATAGAAAAGTAGAAAATTCAATAATAAATAATCATCTTGAATAAATAAAGTTTTTAAATAATTAAATAGGGGATCGATCATAAGAACCTATTTTTGTGAAAAAATACATTATGTGGAAGTGTACAATTTGATATGTATTGGTTTTCCTAATTTTATAAAAATATAAACCTAAAATATCATTGGAATGTATGTCAATACAATCCTTTCAATTACAAATATAATTAAAAGTTTTTTAGGTGCATGATTTTATATGTAATCTATCATATTTATTTTTTAAGTAACTTTCATGATTATTATTCATCGACTCCAAAATTTCCTTAGTTATTTTTCAAAACCATGGTGAATACTGTTTTGAATAATGATAAGTAAATTTTATTAATTCACTTTCCATCAGATCAATTGGTATCATCTTTAATGGTGTCTATAATGGTCCTCTCTGGTTAAGTATATCTATTCATCACATGGTTTTATACTTCAATCCCTTATGGTTCCTAAAATAGGAATAATATATTATTCCATGAAACAAAATTTAGAATATAAATTATTGTTCTCCCAATAGGTTAAGCTAAAACCATAAAAAATAGAAAATTTATTAATAAAAAATTTGATCTATATGAGAAGTTATTAAACCCTCTTACTAAGACTAAAAAATGATATCAATTGAAGGATAAAGGACACATTGAAACAGCAGATGAATATATGTTTTTCATAACTATAAAACACTTTAAAATCAATTAATTTTCATCTAATAATATAAACTCATTAATAACATATTATTTATCCAAAACTAGATTTAAAATTTAGTGAAAAAAAATTACCCTCTAAAAATTTTAGATTTCATTTTGGGATATTTATTAGATATTAGAAAATAATCATCAATCACTATTGAAAAAATTACAATGACATTTATATCATAATTGGAATATAAGCATGAAAAGAATCATATAAGCATGTGTTATAG
Source organism: Viscum album (assembly GCA_963277665.1). Lineage (NCBI taxonomy): Eukaryota > Viridiplantae > Streptophyta > Magnoliopsida > Santalales > Viscaceae > Viscum > Viscum album. Next base: position 1,403,642,756 of record OY728134.1, read on the forward strand.
TTCAACTACATTTTAGTAGGCTATATCTATAGTTAGGTTAGGTTCACTGCCTTGATACCAACAATGAATCTCTTTTAACAAATCACAAAGAGATTACAATGAATCTCATCTCTTCTAATAACCTTAAGCTCATTTCCTAACCTAAGAAACAACTCAATAATGATATTTCACTACTCTACAACTACTCACCGTAATTTACATAAGCTTATCTCACTTCTCTTTTGTTATGTTTAGTGGATGGTCTTAAAGAATATTGGCTTTCACGTGGAACACTGAAATAACTTAGTTCACTACACTTAAGGATCACTACCATTTCTCAACTTCAATTATCAATTTTCCAATAACATCCGACATAAATTGGAAAAACCTTGATAAAAATCACCACTTATATATAAATATGTAGGGTGTTCTTAAATTATGTTCTTGAAGCATAAATTAACTTTTTATAGTAAATATCTTTACCGGGTATCCTATTATTAGCTATTAAATGAATATCTCCCTCACCCTACATGTTTTTTTATCACTAATATTCAATAATTTATACACTTTGATCTTGAATATTTCCCTTTTTTCCAATATAATTTTATTGGGTTTCTAAAATCACTATAATTTCCTCTAGGGCTCTAAAACATTTCTATATAAATTACCCAAAATCATCATAAATATCATCATAATAAGATATTAAAATCTCCACTATAAATTCTATATTTAATTTCTCCCACTTCTAATATATTATCACAATAATTGGTGTGTCTTCATCATTCCAAAATGGGAAAGTGAATATGAACATATCAACATGATTTTTGAATGCAATCCTTTTTCAATCGCATGACATTCTTAGGGGAATGTTAATTTAAATTACATAACATTATTTTCATACCATTGTAGTTTCATGGATTTTATTTGTAAGCAGTTCGTATTTCCATTGCCTTCTCCCTAATTTTACATTTAATGATTATGATTACAGAAGCAATGTAACTAAGACATGGTCAATAACTTGATGCTATTAATTTGACAATCATACACTACCCACTGAATTATTTCAAAATCCATGAAATTCCATGCCACTTAACTAACACATGGCTCTCTCATGATCGAATGGAATTACATAGAATTGTATAAATCATGACATTGGTTCTTTAAATATTTATCTATCCTTTTAGAGTAGTGTCACTAACCTAACACTAGTACTTTGGATATTTCACCGACCTTTAAAAATAGTGACCCTAAATTGACAATCCCTTCATATGTTTCAATTATATTCCATAGGAGTTCCACTAACTTGACCATGGATGTTCAATTCCCTAACATAATTATTCCATTGGAATTTAACACTAGAGAATTACACCAAAACCCTTTAGTGCTTCCACTTGCTTTGGAACAATAAGTTTACAAATCTTCTTCACAATAACACAATCAATTGAGGGAGTTCATGATATCGCCTTTGGAAATTGATACATTTCTCAATAAACACAATCCTATAATAATACGTTTTCCAAAAATTAGAACATCAACTTAAGGTGGTCCAAACACTATTTTTTAATATTAGCCCGTCTTTTAAAGAATACCTGTATTTGGATCTTATTGAAACAAAATAAGAACTACCCCTCCCCTAACTTCCTATGTATGTGACAACCACCCATGCATCACGCTAAATCTATAGCTATACGATGCTAGTCAGAGAATGGATGCCTTAAACTTAAAATTAGAAGAATATGGAGATGCGATCCTGTATAAAATATAACAAAAAAATAACTACAGTTAGTTAGGGATAAAGGGAAATATAATGAAAAACCCATACATGCAGTTAGGGAGGCTTAAATTCGAGACCTCCCAAACAACTCATAGAGGCACAAACACTAGGCCATGTCCCATGGGGAATCACATAATGATTATTATTATAAAAATAATATTATATATAATATTTCAAACCTTGACATATATTTTTATAATTATAATAATGTAACATTGTATATGTATAATAATAAAATTGTTATTATTATCATGGAAATATTTATATATTTATAATAAACTGATATAATTATATATATTAAATATTATAATAAATATGTATAATATTATATAATAATTTTTTGTAATATATTATACCTCAAAAATATATACACAAGAATAATTAATAATTAATAATAACAATAATAATATTAATTATTATTTTTGTATTAATTAATTATAGTTATTTATTAATTTTGTAAGATATGATATTTCAATTGTAAATTTATTTAATTTAATTTGGATTATTTAATTACAGATGATTGAATTTATGTGATTTAATTATATTTATATTTAAAAGGAGAGTTATTTTATTTAATTGTATTTTTAAAGGATTAAGGGTTATTTGATAGATTCTAGTCCTATTTAAAGAGGATGATTTGGATCATAATTAATGTGTGTGTTCTTATGTGATCAAGTGATAATTAGGGTAAAAACCCCAATTTAACATTGGTGGTTATGTGTGCGATGGGGGGGAATCAAGTTTTCCTCTTATTTTGATTTAATTTAATATAGTTCAAAGAATCACACAAGGAATGTATTGTAAAACTCTCAATGGTGTGGGGATCATTTTGCAAGTGGATTCATAAGATAGGGAATCATTTTAACACATGTATAATGTGTTCTTCAACGTATTCTTTTTAAATGGAAAATTATATATTTGAGTCTATTCATGAATTATTTAATTTTTTCATTTTTTCATTATTATATAATGTAATAGGTTATTAAATGATAAAATGGTTTTATTATGATGTTATTTTTTGTATTTGGGGTTATTTTAACATGATCTAGTGTTATTTTGAAGAGGATTATACAAACTATTATCTATTTTGGATTTTCACTAGTTTGTACACTGGTGCAAGGGTAATGTGGCGTTAGTGAAAAAATGTTATAAATTGGTGTAACCAAATAATGTTTCCTATGTAGTATAGTGGTAGTGCCTGTGTAGCCTCTTAAAACCCATCAAGCAGTAGGGTTGTGTCAATGCATGTGCATTAGTGCATTGTTGTTGTTGTAAGGGTGTCTTTTTCATTATTTCTTTAATATGATTTCATTAGTTTTATCCTAGGAGGTACTAGTGATGATTTGTTTTGGACATAAGGGAGTATAGTTAATGACTAACAAGGCTGGTATGTGTTAATTTATATGATGATAATGGTGGGTGATTAGATTACTGCTAATGGTATTTGTTCGAGTGAGAACATTGGGGTCAATGATGGGTTGGTTATGAGTAATTTATTTCCTATTACTTAATTATTTACATATTTATATGGGATATGATGCATGATACATCATTTTTTATGATTTATGTTGATATATGATATGTATTATGATTATTCATGATGGCATTTAATGATAGTCAACATTATGATTTGTGATGATTATGATGATGTGTAGTTCTCATTGTATTTCTTTCAGACTAATTGGTTGATATATAATGATGGACGTGTTGAGTCTTATGTGGCATATGATGTTATATGTCGTCAGATGGGTTTTGTGGTATGTATTAATACGGTTTTTATATATGATACAAATGAACATGAGGCTATCTACATCACATGTGGGAGAAAAGGTAATTGGATGATATGAACACATACTCTTAATTTTTTCCCATTTATTCAACACATATTTTACACTGTAATTTTATTATTTTAATCTAAGAACAGTTATTAGTAAACACCTATCCCCTAAATGATTTCTAATTTTGGTAGCACATTTATATTAATTCTATATAGAATTTTAGAGTTTATGGGGAATAACAGAATGGATGAATGAGTTCCCAACTATAGTATTTCATCTATTTCAATAGATTAATATGAATAAAATGACAAACACAACATAAAAATCTTCAAAGGTTGATTTTACTCAATGAATTAATAATTAATTTGAAAATAGGATTATATAAAATTTGATAACCATATTAAATAATTTTCATTGCCACTCAATTAGTGTTTCATTATGTTTGAGATGCCAATAGATAATTACTTTAGGTGTATCCACATATGCTCAATAAATCATCAAAAAATGTTCTTGAATCTTTGAGTTCTAGTCTAGTAGAGACAAGTGATTTATTTTATTGATTTCAAAAATGATCCTTTTTTCTCCCTATATTGTTTAGTTGGAGGGTAGATGATAATTTTCTATAGGGATGGAGACAATTCTTGTGAGGATTTTTTTATGTAAAATTTGACCCTCTCCTCTAAAATTATATACATGGATTTTTTACATATGGTTAAAAAACTATAAATTCACAAAGTTTCTATAAATTTGTTTAATCTAAGTAATCTGTTAGTCAAATAATAATAATAATAATAACATTATCTCCATGGAATTAATTTATTTATATATAATTTTATATAAATTAGACATATCACTTCCATTGAGGAATTAACATGACCAGTCTCAATAGCATTAAGTGATATTATCTAAATTACAACAACAATGTACACATAAATACAGTCCTAGATAACTAAGTTTATTTTTTAATAATAACATTTCTATAAGTAATACAATATTTTGTAATCCATTTTTCACGATATCTCATCAATCATGATGCATACCCGTGTCATCACCCTATAATATTGATATACCTTTCTTTGTAATTCTAATACAAACTTCTTTATAAACTTCTATGACCATTGTAACATGAAAATTATATTTCATTCAAAGTTCTATAAAAATATCATTCCATTAACTTAGATGGGACAAATCCTTTCCTATATAATTTAGTTAATATGATATAACTTATTGTTCACGCAATATATGCTATCTCACAATGATCTTAGATTATCATAGTTTGCATCCATACATCAAAGTTTTCAAATCATGATATACATTTATTACAATCTCATGTCTAAGGAACGATACACAGATCTGACATCATCGAGGAAGCAGTCACAATCACCAGAAAAACATTCATCCTAAGGAATTTTACAATACTCTCACTTGAATAAATTTTGACACGATTGAATTCTTCACAACTCAGGATCTCACCATATTATTGTACCTCTAATTTTGGGAACTAGAACATGACACCTGATCTTAAAAACTAGGAATACATTCAATATATAGAAATTTCATTGATATTTTCATTCCTTATCATTGATTCCACTATTCTCTATCATTAATACACCATTTTTGACCTAATCATCATCAATCTTGACATGAGATACTGAAAACATCGTAGTCCCTTATCAGTTCTATCACTCGATGTCTATATCTTGATGACCCTCTCTCATTTTATTCTACTAATATATCTTATCGATGCCTTGACATGAATTTTGATAGAGTCATCCACCCCTCTCAAAGAAAATGAAAAACATATATTTTTTCAAAATTATTTTATCCCTTATCTCTCTCTCATATTCAAATTTTAAAATCAAAATATCCCAACATTATCAACATTTTTATTAAAATATGAATACTCCACCATCTTCTCCACCACCTTCATCACTGTAATTGTTGGCTCCCCCATGATTAGATATTCCACCATTAACTCTACCTTAGTCAGATCTCTATCTGTATGAAATCTTCCATAAAGATACAGACTTGATTCATGGAACCCACTCTGGGTGTCATATTTTCAAATCTATTATGAACTCCTCTATGTGACTCCCTCACTACATCATGATATTCTTAGGTTGGAACCATGAACCTCTTTTGATACTAGTTTTTGGGGTGGAACTCAACATCAAAATGAGAGTACTCTCAATAAATAGAAAATTTACCCAAAGAAATTTTTGCACACGAAGGAGTTTTTACAACACCTAAATGATTTTCAAAACTCACTTGATGGAATTTATCAAAATTTATGGAATTATTTTTACTTAAGAATAATTTTATTCCTTGCATGAACTCACCTTTTTTGTTTTACTATAGATAATGGGAATTGGGACATCCATCCTAATATCCACAACTTGGAATAATTTCAATATATAACACTATCATTAACTTTTTTATTCCATCATCAACACCTCATTCACCACCATCAACACTCCATTTTCAACTTCATCTTCGAATCTATTGCTTTAATCCATTATTAACACTCAGGAAATCAAGAATGTGGCACCCCTTCCCCATTTTCTCTCAATGAATATATCTTGGACAACCCTCTTCTTATCTTCTTCTCATCTATATGTAGATTCCATGACATGATATTTTATAAGTTCATCCACCCCTCTAAATGTTAATAAAAAATACATATTTTTTTCAAACACTATTGTCTTTTTTATCTCTCTCTCTCTCTCATATTCAAATATATAAATCAAAATATCCCAAAAATAGGAATATCCAAGGATATATAAAACATGTGAAATTTTAATTAGTGGATATATCCACCTGTATTTACTTCATAGATATTACCAAGTATGAACTTCAAGAGAACAATTCTCGATTTATTATGATCCCCTAACACCTGATAGTCAAACATCATCTATGCCTGTCATATGGATGTAATCTAGGTCATATGATATATTAAAGAATATCACCAGAACACTAAAAAATTATCATTATAGTGGTAACCTGTTATAACCTTTTGATGTAGTAAATAATTTAAGAAAATTATCAAATTATTTTTATGTTGAAATACAATGATCATGTGATATGATGTTTATTAATATTCTAGTAAACAAAAGTACAAAGCTAGCTGGTTCTATGTCACCACTCCGATAGAATCCCACTTTTACTAGAACCATATCATAACCTTTATCAACTCATTAGTCCTCACTTGATATTAATTATTTTAATAGGGTATAATTATAGTCATTTACCTACCATGTTTTATCTATAGTTATTCTGTGTACTATGGCTTTGATTCTTTGTTTTATTCTCATAAGTGGTAATTTTCCTGAGTGTTTAAATTTTTTTACTCCACCAAAAACTCGATATCTTGGATAAAACCATGAAAATAAAATTATGATAATACATTACTATCTAGGTACAAAACAAAAATCTGGATCAAATCGTTTCTTATTTCATACTACTTTTTAACTAATTGAGAAGCCGCATCACACTCGATATTTGTAGATACAATTACAACTTGCTATAATAAATTTATATTTCATATTTATTTTCCACAAACATTATATAAGATAAAAATTTTCTAAAGTAAGTTCATTTTTATATCCCCTTTATAACTATTATTCCTATAGAAAACCATCCATGGTCAAATTGACACGTCACCAAATCTGGCATACCACATGACCACAAGAATGCCTCCCCATAAGGATGAGTCTATTGAATAACAGGGATAGTATAAAAGATATAATGGGGAGAAGATACGTCTACCTAAAGTACAATAGATAAATAAAATAAACCAATATAATACACATCAGTAAAAAATAGAGTTCACAAAGTAAATAAACTAGAAAAAACAAAATTCCATAATAAATGTAATGAAATATATAGTCATACATGCCTAAATTAATCTAAAAAACCTTAACCAATCACCCAAATGGAACGAACACATATAAAATATAAATAAATAGAACATAAATACATTGGGTTTCACTAAAACTCAGAGCCGAACTACATAACCATTCTCTAAAATGAATGAACTGCTCATGCTCAATCTTGAGACTCCACACAAGTGAATCCTCTTAGTCAATTAACACTAGGCCTTTTCCTGATCCAATTAACAACATGTTCTATATCTAAAATCATTCATTAAGGTCTCATTCAAACTGAGGTGAAAATATAGGTGGTATTAAATGAATCTTATTATGTCAACACCTATGGTGAAATTAGAATCTTATGTTGTAAAATGTGTAATAACATGACATTTGTACAAACTAGTAGAAAATTAAAACAAAATATAATTAAATAAATACATAGTAAGAAAGGGGCTAAAAAAATAAATAAAATAGACTATCATAGGTTCTATCATGAAACCCAAGGTATGTCTACCCCCACTTTGGTCCACACTAGAGAATTTATAACACATTTCTCACCCTGATACATGACATAAGACACATCCTTCAAATTTACATAGGATATCCAAGACATTTATAATGCAACTTTTATGCATGACTGGTCTAGGGTGTAACTTGAGTCATCCAAACAAAAAATAAAATTGTACTGGGATCTAGGAGTCCAATGCCATGATTTAAACTAGTGATATGAACTCTAATAACTTTAAAATAACCTGTCAAGAACAAGATAATCCTACAAAAGTAAAAAGAACCATAAAATATTTTCTCTGAGAGATAACCTATAACCTAAGTCCATCAAACATTTGGTACCATAGACTCCCAACCTCTAGCTAAGGTATAATGCAATCCCAGAGGGGGGATTCACTCCTTCGGACCATCCTTCAGTTCCCTAGACTCTTCTAACAACATCTATCAAAAAGAGGGTAAAACCACTTAAAATCTCATGGATAACACCCTATACATGATATCCCAAGTTTCTCCTCCTTAAAATAATATTGGGTAAGAAATTCCACAAAATACTCATTCAAATATTATAAAAGCATGGGGTGATCCACTCTTAAATCCATCACTAAAAATATGAACTATCAACACTGATAAAATTCCAAATAATAAAAACCGAGCACCATTTCTCTATTGGATCTCCTCATCCAAACAAGCACTATATAATCTTACTAACCCATAGAAAGGGCCAAATAAAATATGGGGCTCCCATGGTTCCTGGGGTCATAACACAATGGGACACCCTACTAGGGGATACCAAGACACACCCAATATCATGGTTAATGTTCGTAAAAAATTATCAAATGGACATAAGGCCATAACAAGAATATGAAAACCTATTAGGGGTTCATCTATTGCATAAAAACCATGGGATACACCCAACATGGAAAACATATTCAAATGGGATTAAATGTACAACCCCTGATCTTTATTCAATAACGTTCCTAATAAAGGAATCTAAAGGCACCACCATACCACAATGGAATTAAGAATAGATAAATACAACCTCTAATTGATCATTTATTGGAAAACTCAACCATAATAGAAACTTACAGAATCCTCTAAACTCATTTAAAAAACTCTGATAGATCCAACTCTCAATAATCAATAATAATATTCTGCCCCTAAGGGAATCTACAAGTGTTCCTCAGAATCTATTCAATATGTCCTCAAAGGAACCTATCCATAGCCTCCATCCCACGATGTCAACATAGCTCGAATGATCCTACTAGATTGATCCTCAGACACAAGATCTAAACCGTAACTGATCTGAAATCAAGAAATTGGTCTTGGCATCCATGATGATCTAATATAAAGGCTCTAACTAGACCAAAGGCTCTAAGAAAATGGTTCAAGGTTCTTTTGGACTAATATTGATCTACTTCTAGATGAGCTCCCAGACATATGATCCCCTCATAATTTATTCTATCAACCGAACAACCCAAATGCGGAGGAGGCCTGCTATTTTTGTATGATAAGAAACAAGGGAAGATAAATAAAAAGGAAGAAAATGAAATAAAAAATGAAACAAAATTCATAAAGAAAAAAAATTGGGCCAGATATCAACCTTAATACCCACAATGAAGTTATGCCTCACCTAGGAAAAAAACCCCATTCCAGACTCAACTGGAGAGTAAGAATCTCTATCAAATGCTTTATTCAAAGTATATCACTGAATTAACAGACATGAATAAAATAATATTGAATTAATTAAATACTAATATTCTGTGAAACTTCAAATGGATTGAATTTCCACCAAAATCATTTCCTAGGGTAAACACCTCATTCCCAGACAAATGTAGTGGTTTGAAAAATTATTTGCGATTATCTAATGGGAGAAATTTCCAATTCCCACCTGAAACACTCTCAGAAAAAATTAAAATTTTTCTTGATTTTATAAACCCATGATATAGTGGGTCATCATAAAATACCTTCTATAAATGATTCTTACCCCTTGAGAATCCTTAGTGGCTAACCATCATCATGTTTCTAACTCTGAGAACTAGACCACATGAAGGAATATTGACTATCCAACAACATATATTACAGTTCCCCCAACCCCTCCCAAAAGGAGAGACATCTAACAATAACCAATCTGGTCATCTCTACCATAGTATTATCCTTATCATCACCTTATAGACTAAACAACAAACCACATGGCTCACACTCCATCCTTCACCCAATACAAGGACTGTATGTGGCCAAAATCCTCACACCTAAACTCCAATACAAAAACAAAAACCAACTATCCCTAGGTCAATAGGGATGAAAACATCCATTATCAACAAGCCACATAAAAATGAGGTTCAAAACCTCCAATGGATTACGGTTAAATCCTTACAATGAGGATTTATTTATACTACTCCTTGAGAACTGACCTCAAAAGGTCCACTATGGCTACACTACAAAGGTTCTCCCAAGACCCACACAGACACAATAGTCCCACTCACAATAGATTGAAATAAACCATGAAAAAACCAATTTTTTTTATAAACCATGAACATATTCCATCACTCAACAAGGATTTATCCCATAAATCCATGCCAACCAACAATCTCCTCTTCAAGGAAGAGTGATCCCCTGGGAACCTCTCAAAGATTCTCATGCTCACACAATCCATGAACCATGAACTTAGGATAACACACCTAAAACCAATGATCATACTCTCGACACATGCTAGTTCCAGCAAGACAAAGCACCCCCGATACCGCTATTCAAAATTGAGGCATCTCCCTCATACCAAGATTCAATAAATGACTACCCTCCACTCAGTAGTAGATCCAAAGTCACGAGAACCTAACCACACTACATAAAGAATGACCAAAAATGAGTAGGGATATGAATCTAAAAAAAATTCCCTCTCAATCCACCCATGATACTAAGAGTACTCATATCACCCCACCTCCCTTGAACCAGGCATCCCCATGCCTAACCATACCCTAGATAAGATAGACCCTAACGAACCCACCAAGGAATAAAAACCATGACCACCCAATACTCTAGTGATATGAGGTACACATGGCCAACTATAAAACTTATAAGATAACAAAAAATAAAATCTTCTCAATCCCAAGAAACATAAACCCAAGACTTCAGGGGAACCACCACCTCAGGAAAACTCATGCTTGATTTGAACTTCTACCAGGAATATTTTTCCTCAAGTAGTTATAAACAATAGTAGTAGGTCATCCAAGACCCACACTAGCTGACTAGGGTCTCTATGAATCCCTTGATGAAGGAATTATATCACCATCACCAAATAACTTCTCTTTATAGGATTCACATAGTCTTTCATAAAAATAAAATATATACATGTGGTTCAATTGATTAGAATTCCACCAAAGAGATATATGGGACAACAACATATAGGTAGTTATAGAAACTTTAAACTATTGAACTTCCATCATCAGTGAAAACACCACAGACATGCATATGTCGCATGAATCATATGTTTCTATATTAATACATGAACAGAGCCCCCTTGACCATAGTATAAGAGCCAAAAATCACCATAAACAATAAATTCAAAAATTCATGTACATAACAATAACTGAAATCATACAACCATAAAAAATAATAAAATAATAGAAATTCCATTTCTAACAACTTGGAATTATAATAAAAAATGGTGTTTAAGAAATACTAGTCTGATATCCATCACATGTTTTGAAACATTCCTTTAACACCTATCTACATTGTCCCTAAAGTAGGAAGGAAAACTCTTATGATACTATTTTGTAGAATACCAATCTGGGTATACCTAACATATCACCCAATCTGGCCCACCACAATGGCTCAAGTGTACCTCCCCGTATGTTAGAGGTAGTCTACTAGCAGTGAGGGTTTGAAAGATACAGTGGGGATAATATAACCACTAGTCAGAGTATAGTAAAAGAGGAATAATAAACCAAGTTCATACACATTAATAAACATCAAAGTACATATAATAAATAAAATAAAATTTTAGTATTATATAATAAATTAAATGTTCTATATAGTAATACATAACCAAAGTATGAAAAAAGAAATGTCAATTGGTCACCCACTAGGTTGACCACATATAAAAAACAAACAAACTGATGATAAATACATCAAGATCCATTGAAAACACATAGTTGAAAAACATGCACGATCTCCACAACAAGAAATATTCTCTTTCTTGATCCATAGACTCCAAATGAGTGACTATGCTCATTTAAGTATCACTGGGCCCCCACTTGATACACTATACAACCTGTGCTGCATTTTCAAGTAGAATTAAGGTCTTCAGGTATACATAGGTTCACATATAGTGGGGGGGGGGGGAATGAATCTTAGTATTCCACCCCTAATGGTGAAACTATAATAAGATATCATGAAATGTTCATGCACATGAGTTATTATAAGAATATCTAAAAACTAATAATATATGATATAAAATAAATATGCAACAATAAAGGGGAAAATAAATAAAAAATCCAATAATGGTTTCTACCCTTACACTTGAGGTAAGTCTACTCCCAACCTATCCCATACTATATGATTTATGGCATGTATCTTACCCTGCCACATGACATTGGGTGCTAATCCAAATCTACATAGGAGCTATAATACATCTAAACACAAAATGTGTTCATGTAGGACCATAGGGATTCACCATATGCATCCACACAAAACTCAAAAATCTACTGGGATCTTGGACTATAATCTCATGATCCAAAATTATGAAAAGAACTATATTGATTATGATATAACCTATCAAAAGCATGATAGTTCAGTAGAACTCTCTAGCTCTATAAAATTAAGTTGATGTGGGCTAACCTAATTCTTGGGTCTATATAATGTTCAACACCATGGACTTCTAGAATATAGTTTGGGTATATAATCTACTATCCTAGAGTGGGCCTCACTCATCAAAACCATCCCTTAACTCCCTATACCCATCTAACAATATCCAACTAATGGAGGATAGAATCACATCAAATATATGGGATAAATCCTAGTAAAATATATCCCAGGTGTCTCATACTCAAAATAATCTTGGTCGAGAACTACCTCAACATCCTTGACTGAAGGCCATTAAGTAATGGGTTGATCCATTCTCAAACTGATCAACAAACATATGAATTATCAATACTGATCAATACTCAGTTAACAAAACATGATAATCCCTCTCTCCCCTTGAAATCCCAATCCAAACATCCACCGTGGGCTCTCACCAATACACTCAAGGGTCTAGACTAAACTCACACCTCTCACAATACCTAGGGTTCTAGCATAATGAGATACCCTACTGGGGGATCCAGAGCTACACCCAAGATCTCATGGAACTTCCTTAAAAAAACATAAAACAAAATAAATACACAATAAGAACATGACACCCTTCAAGAGGTTACACTATTCGATCTAAACCACAGTACAAGGAAAACATAGAAACTATCTCCAAATGAGCCACATTGGAAAACCAATGATCCTCAATCAATAATTATCCTAAGAAGGGAATCCAAAAGTACAACCCTTATATAAGGGAACTATCAACATCTTACTATGACATTCAAATTATCATTGAGTAGACAAATTTCTATCAAGGGAAACCACAACAGTTATTTATACTCATTAAAAAAACTCTAATAGATCCAACTCTCTATCATTAACAATTAAATTATGTTCCTAAGGGAATTTTTAATGTCCCTTAGACTCTTCTCAACATATCCTCAATTCCACCTAGCCATAACCACCATCCCCTAATGTCAAACAATCTTGAATGCTCCCAAAAAACCGATCCTAAGGAACATAACATGAACCTTAATAGCTCTAACCTCGAGCAACTATTCATGACATATAGGTACCACCCAAGATCTCCATAGAGATACTAATGAGTTCCTATTTTTGGGATCCTTCCAAATGATCCTTGAATAGAATCTACTTGGTATCCCCATACCAAGTCATATGATGAGATTGTGACCCTCACTCGAGTCTTACTTCTCACTCCCTAACTCAATTGAGCATTTTGGATCAAATTATCTTGAAACAACCATCCTATACATAGTCTCCAAATAAAAAAAAACCATATGGATAGCCTCTAAATTTGTTAAGGATACAATCATTACGATCTATGTGGACCCATGCCCAACTCGACATGCACTTTTCCTGACTACACATCATGCAATTTTCAGACATGATTTGTCTCTCACATTGGTTAACCAACTATATAACATACTTAGGGTAATTCCATGTACCCAATACAACATTAGTACGTGTACAACACAAGGGTTTGGGCGTGTAACCTACATGACCATGTTCCTTATATAGGTTGTTGGCACATACTATCAGAAACACCCCATGTCTCCCCACATGATATGTCCTGGACTCACACACACACACATTGCCTGGAAATTTTCATTTACACTTCTTGAAAAATGAAGAAAAATTTGAGTTTGTTAAAAAAACTACACACCGTTTGATTAAGATTTACCAAATAGAAACCCATGAAATAGACATGAAAAATATTATTTTCCCTAAAATAAACATATTTCTCCCCCAAGGAGTCCCCAAAAATTGATATAAGTCTCTAAAAATTAAAATAAATAATTATATGGGGATCTATGGCTTAAAACATAAAACATTATTTTCTCTAAGAGTAAAATTCCATAGCATCGATCTCAGATCCACAAGATAGAATCACTGACACCCAATCTAACTCCATACAAGCTCTATGGTGCATGAAACCCTCCCCCTCACATTGTCCTATCTCAAATGAAATCCCCAATGCTAGAGGATTCCCCTAAGAAATATTGAGAAGAAATATGGTAATACAAAAGAAATGAAAAAAATAAATAGAAGGAAAATAAAAAGAAAATGAAAAGGGGCCTGACCCTGGACACGACATGCATGATGAGGTTATACTTTTCATAGGAAAACCCCCCAATTATCGAATCAACCATAGAGTGAAAATATCAATAAAAATCACTATTCAAAATATATCAAATAATTAAATTTTGAAAATAATTAAATAATTAAATAAATAAATATTAATATTCCATGAAAATTTTAATGACACAAGTTTCCATAAACTAGACCATAAAGATCCAGGGTCCGAGCAAGTCAACCCTAAAATTATTAAATAAAAAATAAATTATAAGAAGTGAGGCATTATAAGGGGTAATATAAGAGATAGAGTACATCACACCCCTCATGTCATTATCCACTATAATGAAACAAAAATCAGGTATCCTAAAAGACCACATGGTACTCAACTCCACAATTTCCCTATACAAGAGTGCATAAATGACTTGATTATCTTCTCTATAAATAAGTGATATAGAAATTTGGAAGTGTATGTAATTATTGAGGCATACAATCCAGTGTGGGAGGAGTCTCTAAGGAAAATATCTAGTTTGTGATTTAAAATATTTCACAGTGAGTTGTGAGTCTGATTCAATCCAGAAGGGTGACCAATTGTGTTGGACAACATACTTGATTTCATAAATCACTGCCCAAAACTCAGCTTCATAAGTAGTACCTTGACCAATGAAGTGGTGGAAGTAGCCTTTGATAAATCCATGGTAGGTGCGGAAAACGCTACCACATCCCGATGGTCTAGGAAAGCCAGCAGATAGTCCATCAATATTAACTTTAATGAAAGGGGATATTAGTGGAATCCATTTGACAAACTTAAAATCAATAGGCCACCTCAGTTTCCATGAAACTCCAAGTAGCCTTAGATTATGAAGGTCATTAATTTAGTTATTCATTATTCCTAATTGAATCACAGTAGTAACATGTACATCCTTATGAATTCCGATAGAACCTGCATGAATACTCAAAACTTGATTACAGAAAATATCATGATTCTAAAAATAAAAGATAACATAGATGGAAAAAGAAGAAGCCACAAGCATTAGGTTGTTCACTTAGGCACTCTTCCCACTATCACAAATTCATGACATGAGCTCATCAAGGTGATTATAATATTGAACATAAAAATGAAATAGAAAGCTAATATACTTCCATATCTCCCTAGCATAAGAAAAGTACAAAAATAAATGTTGTGCATATTCCTCGGCCCATATAAAAAAGTGTAAAGTAGAGGCAAGATGGTACCCTGATTTCTTCAATTGATCAAGTGTTGGAAGCCAGTTTCTCCATAATCTCCAAAGAAGAAACACTCTTGATGGATAAACAAAAGGAACCTTAAATTGAGTCAACCACTTTGGTGGTCTGTGGGATCCATCACACTTCAAAATATAATATTATTTATCATTGAAGTGGCCATTTGAATTGGGATTCCATATCAAGGTATCCATATCCATACAAGTATAGTTCTGTATTTCAAAAAAAACATGATGAAATATGATCTCAATAAGAGAATAATTTTGATTCATGGAATTAGCCACAGTCATCTGGGTCATGGTGTATGGGATAGTTTTGATATCAATGGGGATGTCCGACTAAGGATTATGAAACAATTGAGCTTTGAATACCTACTAACCTTCCACTTTGAGTGTTTCATGATATCATTAAAAGAGTGTTAGAGGGAGGGCCATACATATGAATTGAGGTAATGTGGATATCCAATTAAAAGTATCTATTTGAACTTACATGAAAAAAAGTTAGTTGAGGGCTCATTGGAATACAATAGATTCCATGTGAACTTGTTAATCAAGCCAATATTGAATGTTTTGAGATCTTGGACCCTAAGACCCCCCAAATCAAAAGGCTTAATACAATCCCTCCAAGAAACAGTTATCATCTTCCTTTAATGAACTAAGCCTATCCATAATAATTGTTTGATCATATGTTAAAATCTATTAAACATAATTTTTGGTCCTCAGTAGAGAGAAAAGGAATACATAAACTTAGAAGTAATAACCCAGTTGATGAGACAAACCCTTCTAGCCTGTGAAATTGATTTTCCATTCCAACCAGTAAGATGATTGATAATTTTGGAGTATATATTCTTAAGGTAATGGCATCAAATTTCCCCCCAAAACAATGGAACCCAAAGGTAAGTGAATGGTAGTGAGACCTTTCTCACACCAAGTATCCTAAAAATTCTATTTTATTTCACAATCAAGATCCCATTTCAAAAAATGATGAAATATTTACCCCAACTGATGGACTCACCATCCACCTATTCAGAGTGATTAAAGAAATATATAATGGAACCAATGGTGTTCTTTTTAGGGTTGCCCAAAAAAAATGATATCATTAGTATAAAGAAAATGAGATGGAATAGGAGTGTTCAGACCAGCTTGAAGTTTTTTATAAATCCCAAGAGAGGTGATCTCAATGAAACATCTACTCATGTAATCTTAAAAAAGAGAAAACAGGAGTCCTGATAAAGGGTCCCCTTGACAAACACCCATAGTGCATGAGAAATAGCCCCTAGGGGATTCATTGACCCAAATGGATAGCCATGCTGAGTTGAGAATGGTGTAAATCAATCTGATAAAATCATTGGAAAGTCAATACCATCTAAGGACTTCAAAAATAAATCTCTATTTGACTATAAAATAATCCATGGATATGTCAATCTTAAGGGAAAAAATCCCTTTCATTAAGGTTTTTTTCATTGAGTTGATACTTTCAGAAGTAGTGAATAAGAAATTTTGTATGCTTTTACCTGGAATAAACCCAAATTGATTTGGGTTAATGTGATATTTAATAATCCCTCCCAATCTGGTCATTAAGATCTTGCTAAAAACTTTGGGAATAGTGTTCCTAATAGCAACTAGCCTGAATTCCTTGATGTCGACTGCATTTTCTTCTTAGGTATAAGAGCAATGAAGTTCGAGTGGCATCCATGGGGAAGCCAAGTGTGGATAAATAAATCATTATTTATAGTAACCCTATCATCCTACATAACTTCCCAGTAGAACATGGTTTTTTTGGAAAACCCATCTGGTCCAGCAGCACTCCCCATGTTAAGAGGGAAAAGTGCTTATTTAATCTCCTCCTTCAAAGGGGTCATAATGAGGAGATAATTTTGATTCTCCTAAATACAAGGGGAAATCATATAAAACATATTATGAGTGCTTTAGAATCCATCATCAGAGTAGATATCCTCAAAATAATCCATCACTACACTAGAGATTTCACTTTTCGAGGTGTGAAGGCACCCATTAAAATTAATGGCCTTCAGCTCAACCCTTAATTTATTTTCTTTATGCATTCTATTAAAAAAAAAACTAGTTTCTATCACCCTCCTTTAACCATCAAACAATTAATTGATTTTTTTCTTGCCATTATTTGACATTCAATAGGTCATCAAGCACTAAAATAGCTTGTATTTCTTTCTTAGAGGGTTTTTGGTTGTGTTGGTTTTTGATTTGATAACATACAAGTTATTATTTAGTAGTCTTGATATCCCTATCTAGATTAGAAAAATATTTCCCTTTCTATTATCTTATATTTCTATAAACTATTTTATTAGGGTAAACAACCTAATTCGGGACTAATGGATTAGTTAGGACAATTATTTGAGGTCCCCTCATGGGAGGAATTACTATTTTTCACTGAAATCACTAACTAGAAAAAATTCAAAATTTATCTCTATTTTCTCAACCCATCATGATGATATTCATAACATTTCCCACCTCTATAAATACCATGAAGTAATCCATTGTACATTCTCATGAAAATTTTGAATTTTTCTTACTACTATCGAATGCATTTGTCTTGTTTAAATTTTAAATTTTATAGTCTTGTATTATACATAAGAAATATCAAATCCGTTTATATATCATGGAATATGTGATTGATCCAATCGCATAAGCATATAGAGTTATTGTAAAGACCCGTAAAATTCAAGGGAATTTTTTCTTAATTTTCATTGTAATTTTACAAGAACGCAGTTTCTGACGGCGCATGATTCCGAGGCCCGGTGTGCCCGGAATCAATTTCCGAAGTTTAGCTTGGGTACATTCAGTGAACGAACGAGCGGGTTTTTCTATCTTTTGAACCGGTACTCGGAATTGAAATCTGAGGACACCGATGAACTCGCAGCGCTGATATTTTCTTAAGAGGACTTTTACCGTAGGTGCGTTTTCTTGGGAGGAGAAGTTAAATTTTGGGGTTTAAGGAAGAAATAAATAAAATTGTGAACAATTTTATTTTTGTTAACCAAGGGAGTTAAATTCTACCATGGGAAGTTATTGGTGGGACCCACAACCACCCAACTTCCCATGTGTGGATATGTGGGAGGTGGGTCCCACATGAGACACTAACCCCCCTTGATCTTACCATAACCCCCTTGACCTCCCATAACTCACTTCCCTCTTAAATTTTGTAACTCCACTTTAACTTGTGTAACTCTCCCCTCTCTCCTCTTTAATTTTGCCAAAACACATCTTAAATTAATTGATTTAACCTCTTCAATTAATTTAACTAAGTGTTTGAATTTTTAAAAAAGTTTGAATGCATGGAAAAATAATAAAATAAGGAGAGGCCTTATTTTATTTTTGTGATTTTTGTTGTGTGAGAGAATTTGGGAGAGAGCTCTTCCCTCTTCTGAAGAACATCATCTCCAAACGAAGAACGACCTTCCGACTCGGCGAAGAACGCTCTATGTTTTCTCCAATCCTTTTTCTTCCTCTTCTGTGACAAGGAAGGAGACGCTGACCGTGGAGACCGACGCCAACAACAACGTTCTCCTTCTTCTTCTGACGTTGACGGAAGCGATACCTTTCTTCCGCGACACCCGACTACCTCAATGTTCGACTACCGCGACGTTCGACTTCCGCGACTAGACGACGTGCGACGTCAATTTCGAGGTAGGGAATTTTATTTGGTGTTCTCTTATCTTTTAAGAAAAGAATGACGAGCACGGACCAACCATTTCTAGGTTGATCCGCGGATCGTTCGTTCATGCAGGTTGATGTTGAGGTTTATTGATTTTGCCGTGAAATATTTCTTTGCCGTACGTCGACATCTATTTGATGGCCGCTTGCTATCATTATAACGAGAGGAGGTAGGACCGCACAAACACGGCCGACCCTCCTCCCCCTTGTTGTTGATTATGTTGTGGTTCGGAAGATGTTGACACGGTGCGAAGGCACCACGCAGGAACCTGGAGTGATGCGGCAAGGATGCACGGCGCCGTCGCGCCACGCCGTCAAGGCCGAACAAAAGTGTGGTCGTAGTCAGGGCCGCGAAGGCAAACGGAAGGCTCCACAGTTGTTTCTTTTGATGTGCAGATCATTGGGCATTGTCTGAATGGGCCGCAGAGATGATTTGATGTTTCCGCAGTGAAGAACGGGACCCGGGATGAGCATCGGCGCATGCAGAATTGAAAACGGACCACCGGAGCAACTCCAGTGGCCCACAGACACCACTGGCGGCGCGGCGGCGCTGGCGGCCAGAGGCGGCGGCGCGCCGCCTAGAGAAACCGCCACGGCTGAAGCCGCGACGGCGAGCTAGTGGATCCCGTAGCCGCGCGGGATCCAGGGGGGACGCGGCGCGTGCCGCGTCCGCGGAGCACCGGCTCGCTGGCCGAGCCAACGTGCCACCCGACCGAGCCGGGCTGGCTTGGGCAGACCGGGCCGGGTCACGCCCAGACCGGGCCGGGCCACGCCGGCCGGGCCGGGTCGCGCCCAGTCGGGTCGACCCGGTTCGGGCCGACCCAGGGGGGGTTGGGCCGGGTCGGTACGGGCCCATACCCCCTATTTCGGACCTTTTCGGTATTTTTCCCATATCCTGGGCTAAAGACCTCAGATCGACGCACCGTCAGCAGCAATGCGATCCTTGGACCGAGATGGTCGTTTTGAAATATCGCACTCAAGGTTTCAGAATACTTCGGGTTCGGCAATGTTGCTTCGTACACAAAACCAACCGGGCCCTCGGAGCGGAAACGCTCGTAACTTGAGCTCCAGACGTCCGATTGATGTGCTGTCAACTTTGTTGGATTCCTCTTGATGAGACATAACTTTTGGCTTACTCCGCTCGAGGTTTGGATGCCGTCGGAGTGCGGTCAGGTTGGTTCGCTCACGAAACCAACCGGGCCCCTGGAACGAAAAAGCCAATAACTCACAGACCGGGCGTCCGATTGACGCGCCGTTTATCTCGTTGATCTCTTATTGATGAGAAAGAAATTTTGGAATACTTCTCTTGAGTTTTGGATGCAGTTGGATAGTGGCCGGGTTGGATTGCACCCAAAATCCAACCGGGTCCCTGGAACGGAAAAGCTGATATCTTTCAGACCGGACGTCCGTTTGACGAACCGTCAGCGGCGTTGGTAATCACATTGTGAAAAGGTCCCTATGAGTATAACATATGGGAGTTCGGGGTATAGTTGAGATATGGCCGGGTTGGTTCTCACATGAAACTAACCGGGCCCCTGGGATGAAAAGGCTAATAACTCACAGACCGGGCGTCCGATTGACGCGCCGTCTATTGTGTTGAGACCCTTAAGACGAGGTGGTACTTTGAGATACATCTTCGTGGGACTTTGTGATACTTGGATTATTGACCAGTAGCTCGTGGAGCGGTCCCTCCCGGAGATGAGCATACGGAGTACAGAGACCGTGTAGACGACTGAGACCTGACGACTGCTTGACCGACTCGACTTGGAGTGAGTGGACTAGCCCAGTGGACGGAGCGCCCGGTATTTGGAGGCAGACCCACGATGGACGGAGTGCCTGGTAGTTGGCAGCAGACCCGCGGTACTCGACCGGAGGAGTACCTCTGTAGGCTATTAGGGGGAGCGCCCGGTATTTGGCGGCAGACCCACAGCGGACGGAGCGCCCAGTATTTGGCAGTAGACCCGCGGTACTCGATAGGAGGAGTACCTCAACATACTTAGGTTAGTGAGCATTACCTCGGAGTCGTGACAGGATCACTATACACTCCAGAGATGGGGTTCTTCAGCAGTTACGGTTTCGATAATGAAAATCCTGGTTTGAGCTGAGTCTATGACCTTTGTGTTTACCTCAAGATTGAGATGGGTTACTTGATAACTTGGGTATATGTATGGGCATATACCTAAGTAGAGGTTATCTGTTGAGATCTTCTTTGTGGTTATCCTTGTTGGTTTTAGTGATACCTTGAGGGTCTCAGGGTCCCTACTGAGTATCCTTATACTCACTCCTGCACGGGCTATGCCCACACCTCGTTGTGTTGGTTGTAGACGACGGGCAGTACTGACGGAGGCCGAGTATTTGAGGACTGGATGGTACTCGGAGGTGGACCACACGACGAGACAATACCTGGAGGTGGACCACACGACGAGTCAGTACCCGGAGGTGGACCACACGACGAGTCAGTACCCGGAGGTGGACCACATGACGAGTCAGTATCTGGAGGTGGACTTCACGACGAGACGACACACAGAGGAGGTTGACGGGCGAGAGAATTGAGGAGCTGCGCTATCTATACCTACCCTTCAGGTAAGATCCGAGGAGGACGACCCATGAGCTGCTTCCTTTCTTCCAGCTGTCGTATTTGTTCAGTTGTAGCTATATTTCCATTTGGGTTTGTATTCTGGCCCATTTACTTTTCAGCACTTTCTTTTTACTTAGTGTTTTACTTCCGCTTGTACTCTGTGGTGTTCTGTTACTTTTATAAAGGCAATGCCTTCCCAGTTATCGGGATTTACGCCTTTGGTGCTAGTCGCCAGCCCCTCGCCTATGGAAGGCGGGCTTGGGGTTGTCACGGCACGGTCCCCGAGGACGGGTCGTGAAAAATTGGTATCAGAGGAGTCGGTTCTACCGCAGAACTTATAACTCTGATATTTTCTTTCTGTGAATCAATAGTGTTAAGGGTACCGAGTGTGGTCTTCAGTTCAGGGAGTCCAGTGTTGGTGCGGGCGGCCGACGTATCCATACACCATGACCCTGAAAACTGATTTCCGACTTTGTGCACGAAAACACTGATTGCGTGTGTGTTTCAAGAAGTTTTTAAAAGTCATCTCAGACCAGGTCAGCTCACCAGGTATAAATCATTTGACTGTGTCATGTTTTTTTCTTTCAGGATGCCTCCCTGTGGACGACCAGCTAGTTCCCCGAGAGTTGTTCGTACTGACAGCCCGCCGAGCGACGTGGCCTCAGTACAGGGCCCTATCCCAGTTGAGGCACCAGCGGAGGCACCAGCGGAGGCACCAACGGTACTACTACCCATTGGGCCACCGATACCACCAGCCCCAGCAGTAGAGGGTGCACGTTTCTTGAGCGCACTGCACGAGTTCCAGGGCCAGAGGCCACCCAGGTTCAGGGGAGAGACGGACCCGCAGGTGGCTGAGGATTGGCTAGAGGCTGTGGTGAGAGTCTTCAGGCTAGTGGGGACGCCAGCAGACTTCATGGTGATCCTTGCTGCCAGCCTTCTTCAGGCAGCAGCAGGCAGATGGTGGAGCCTGATGCTTCAGATACATGTAGAGGCGACACTTCTATGGGCAGACTTCGAGATCCTGTTTCGGGCTGAGTTTGTGCCAGCCACCCTTCGAGCGGTGCGTATACAAGAGCTGCTACATCTACAGTAGGGTAGCATGATGGTGGCGCAGTATTCAGAAAGGTTCACAGACCTCTCGCGCTACTCCACAGATATGGTACGAGACCCGTTCTTCAGGACCCGAACCTTCGAGCAGGGGCTCAGGCGAGAGATTAGAGCTTCTGTTGTTTCTCACAGCATTCCGACGCAGAAAGGGGTGTTGGAGTGAGCCCTCTTAGTGGAGAGTTTCCTTGCTGAGCAGTCTCCAGCAGCAGGACCCACCACTAGCCGGCTTGCGGCAGAGTCTTCTGTAGCAGGCAGTAGACAGATGACGCAGAGGTCCAAGAGGACCAGACCTACCGGTGGCTGACTGCACGAATCAGGTTCAGTTGTGCGGGGGAACCGGGGTGGAGTCAGAGCCAGTCGTGCCGAGAGTGGACAATGTTACTCCTATGACGGGATTGGTCACATGACACGTGACTGTCCGACCCGCCATGCAGATGACCGACAGTTAAATGAAGAACCTCCCAGGCAGAGGCAGCGGTTTGATCAAGGCAGACCGCTAGGAGCTGAAGGCCGAGGGAGGGGAGCTGGCCGTAAAGCTGGAGGTGGATGATGCTTCAAGGTGTTTCCACCACCACCACCAGGAGGTCCACCCTGACCGTAGGGAACAAGTGGACATGGGAGAGCTCATCTTTAGGTAGCAGAAGCTTACGACTATGGAGCTCCGGAAGCGAGTGGACAGGAGCGGAACTAGTGGTGTATATCTAGTTCCATGTTTTTGTTGTTACATTTGTGTCTTTGTACCAAGAGCTGCAATAATATAAAGACACTTACCTTTTTAAATTTTGCTTTCCTGTCCTTTTGTTTGGTTGGTACTGAGTGGTCCCGGTTAAGACTATTTACTTGACCCTAACTTTCGAGATTTCTACTGGAAGAGACCCAGTGACCTCACACTGATGCTGACAGTGTGACTCGACCCTTGGAGGCGAGAGTGACAGTTGGATCTCTTGTTAGTAACGTCGAGGCCTTATGACGTCGTACATGGCATGAATACATCATTCATGTCCGGATTGACTGTATTAGGCAACGAATGTGGTTCATCCAAGGGATGAGACCAGATTTATATTATCGGAAAAGAAGACATCATAGCAGATCTTGTGAGACTAGAGAAGGTCCAGGTCATCCAAGAGCGGATGAGGACAGCACAGGGATGACATAATCCTTATGTTGACAGGAATTAGAGACCTCTAGAGTTTGAGGATGACGATCACGTCCTTATACGGGTTTCACCTCGACGAGGTTTACGGAGATCTAGCCAAGGCGACAAGTTATCTCCGAGGTTCAGTGGACCTTCTTAGGTCCTCAGCTTGGTAGGCGAAGTGGTTTACCGCTTGACACATCCACCTCAGTTTCACCTGGTGCACGATGACTTCCACGTATCTCAACTGAGGAGATACGTGCGTGATCCTTCACATATCATCGACCTCAGGGAGTTGGATGTCGATGACAGGGCGACATACGCGGAGGTTCCAGTGGGGATCGAGGATCGATAGGAGCAGATCCTTCGAGGATGGTCGATTCCTTAGGTGCACTTTCTTTGGCAATACGAGAGTCTCCAGGTAAGCACATGGGAGCGGAAGGCTCAGATGCGTGCTCAATACCGCTTTTGTGACCCTAGTTTGTGTTGAAGCTTTACGGGGACGTAAATCCCTGAGGTGGGAGAAATTTAAAGACCCGTAAAATTCAAGGGAAATTTTTTCTTAATTTTAATTGTAATTTTACAAGAACGAAGTTTCTGACGGAACCTGATTCCGAGGCCCGGTGTGCCCGGAATCAATTTCCGAAGTTTAGCTCGGGTACGTTCAGTGAACTAACGAGCGGGTTTTTCTATCTTTTGAACCGGTACTCGGAATTGAAATCCGAGGACACTGATGAACTCGCAGCGCCTGTATTTTCTTAAGAGGACTTTTACTGTAGGTGCATTTTCTTGGGAGGAGAAGTTAAATTTTGGGGTTTAAGGAATAAATAAATAAAATTGTGAACAATTATATTTTTGTTAACCAAGGGAGTTAAATTCTACCATGGGAAGTTGTTGGTGGTACCCACAACCACCCAACTTCCCATGTGTGGATATGTGGGAGGTGGGTCCCACACGAGACCCTAACCCCCCCTGATCTTTCCATAACCCCCTTGACCTCCCATAACTCACTTCCCTCTTAAATTTTGTAACTCCACTTTAACTTGTGTAACTCTCCCCTCTCTCCTCTTTAATTTTTCCAAAACACATCTTAAATTAATTGATTTAACCTCTTAAATTAATTTAACTAAGTGTTTGAATTTTTAAAAAAGTTTGAATGCATGTAAAAATAATAAAATAAGGAGAGGCCTTATTTTATTTTTGTGAGTTTTGTTGTGTGAGAGAATTTGGGAGAGAGCTCTTCCCTCTTCTGAAGAACATCATCTCCAAACGAAGAACGACCTTCCAACTCGGTGAAGAACGCTCTACGTTTTCTCCAATCCTTTTTCTTCCTCTTCTGCGACAAGGAAGGAGACGCCGACTGTGGAGACCGACGCCAACAACAACGTTCTCCTTCTTCTTCCGACGTTGACGGAAGCGATACCTTTCTTCCGCGACACCCGACTACCCCGACGTTCGACTACCGCAACGTTCGACTTCCGCGATTCGACGATGTGTGACGTCAATTTCGAGGTAGGGAATTTTATTTGGTGTTCTCTTATCTTTTGAGAAAAGAACGACGAGCGCGGACCAACCATTTCCAGGTTGATCCGTGGATCGTTCGTTCATGCAGGTTGATGTTGAGGTTTATTTATTTTGTCGTGAAATATTTATTTACCATACGTCGACTTCTATTTGATGGCCGCTTGCTATCATTATAACTGGAGGAGGTAGGACCGCACAAACACAGCCAACCCTCCTCCCCCTTGTTGTTTATTATGTTGCGGTTCGGAAGATGGCGACACGGTGCAAAGGCACCGTGCGGGAACCTGGAGTGATGCGGCAAGGATGCGCGGCGCCGTCACGTTGCGCCGTCAAGGCCGAACAAAAGTGTGGTCATAGTCGAGGCCGTGAAGGCGAACGAAAGGTTCCACAATTGTTTCTTTTGAGGTGCGGATCGTCGGGCATTGTCGGAACGGTCCGCAGAGACGATTTGATGTTTCCGCAGTGAAGAACGGGACCCGGGATGAGAATCGGCGTAGGTGGACTTGAAAACGGACCACCGGAGCAACTTCGGTGGCCCACGGACACCACCAGCGGCACCGGCCGGCCGCCCGGAGGCGGCGGCACCCCGGCGCACCACCTGGAGAAACCGCCGCGGCTGAAGCCGCGACGGCGAGCTGGCGGATCCCGCAGCCGCGCGGGATCCAAGGGTAGGACGCGGCGCGCGCCGCGTCCACGGAGCACCGGCTCTCTGGCCGAGCCAGCGAGCCACCCGACCGAGCCGGGCCGGCTTGGGAGGACCGGGCCGGGTCGCGCCCAGTCGGGTCGACCCGGTTCGGGCCGACCCAGGGGTGGTTGGGCCGGGTCGGTACGGGGCCAGACCCTCTGATTTCGGACCTTTTCTGTATTTTGCCCATATCCTGGGCTACGGACCACCGATCGATGCACCATCACCAGAGATGCGATCCTTGGACTGAGACGGTCGTTTTGACATATCGCACTCAAGGTTTTGGAATACTTCGGGTTCGACCGTGTTGGTTCGTACACGAAACCAACCGGGCCCTCGGAGCAGAAACACTCGTAACTTGAGCTCTGGAAGTCCAATTGACGTGCCGTCGACTTTGTTAGATTCCTCTTGATGAGACAGAACTTTTGGCTTACTCCGCTTGAGTTTTGGATGCCGTCGGAGTGTGGTCAGGTTGGTTCGCTCACGAAAACAACCGGGCCCCTGGAACGAAAAAGCCAATAACTCACAGACCGGGCGTCCGATTGACGCTCCGTCTGTCTCGTTGATCTCCACTTGATGAGATAGAACTTTTGGCATACTTCACTTGAGTTTTGGATGCAGTTGGATAGTGGACGGGTTGGATTGCACCCAAAATCCAACCGACCCCCTGGAACGGAAAAGCTGATATCTTTCAGACCGGACGTCCGTTTGACGAACCATCAGCGGCGTTGGTGATCACATTGTGGAACAGTCTCTATGAGTATACCCTATGGGAGTTCGAGGTACAGTTGAGATATGTCTAGGTTGGTTCGCACATGAAACCAACTGAGCCCCTGGGACGAAAAGGCTAATAACTCACAGAATGGGCGTCCGATTGACGCGCCGTCTATTGTGTTGAGACCCTTATGACGAGGTGGTCCTTTGAGATACATCTTAGTGGGACTTTGTGATACTTGGAGTATTGACCAATAGCTCGTGGAGCGGTCCCTCCCTGAGATGAGCATATGGAGTACGGAGACCGTATAGACGACTGAGACCTGACGACTGCTTGACCGACTCGACTTGGAGTGAGTCGACTAGCCCAGTGGACGGAGCGCCCGGTATTTGGCGGCAGACCCATGGCGGAAGGAGCACCTAGTAGTTGGCAGCAGACCCACGATACTCGACCGGAGGAGTACCTCTGTAGGATATTAGGGGGAGCGCCCGGTATTTGGAGGCAAACCCACAGCGGACGGAGCGCCCAGTATTTGGCAGCAGACCCACGATACTCGACAGGAGGAGTGCCTCAGTAGACTTAGGTTAGTGAGAATTACCTCGGAGTCGTGACATGATCATTGTACACTTCAGAGACGGGGTTCTTAAGCAGTTACGGTTTCGATAATGAAAATCCTGATTTGAGCTGAGTCTATGACCTTTGTGTTTACCTCAAGATTGAGATGGGTTACTTGATAACTTGGGTATATGTATGGGCATATACCTAAGTAGAGGTTACATGTTGAGATCTTCTTTGTGGTTATACTTGTTGGTTTTAGTGAGACGTTGAGGGTCTCAGGGTCCCTACTGAGTATCCTTATACTCACCCCTACACGGGCTATGCCCGCACCTCGTTGTGTTGGTTGCAGACGACGGGAAGTGCTGACAGAGGCCGAGTGTTCGAGGACTGGATGGTACCCGGAGGTAGACCACACGACGAGACAGTACCCGGAGGTGGACCACAGGACAAGTCAGTACCCGGAGGTGGACCACACGACGAGTCAGTACCCGGAGGTGGACCACACGACGAGTCAGTATCCGGAGGTGGAATTCATGAGGAGACGACACACGGAGGAGGTTTACGGGCGAGAGCATTGAGGAGATGCGCTATCTGTACCTACCCTTCAGGTATGATCCGAGGAGGATGACCCAGGAGCTGCTTCCTTTCTTCCAGCTGTTGTCTTTGTTCAGTTGTAGCTATATTTCCAGTTGGGTTTGTATTCTGGCCCATTTACTTTTCAGCACTTTCTTTGTACTTAGTGTTTTACTTCTTCTTGTACTCTATGGTGTTCTGTTACTTTTATAAAGGCAATGCCTTCCCAGTTATCGGGATTTACGCCTTTGGTGCTAGTCTCCAGCCCCTGGCCTATGGAAGGTGGGATTGGGTTAGTCACAGCATGGGCTCTGAGGACGGGTCGTGACAGTTATACTCTTCATAATAATATCCCTATGTTCCTTAACACATCAACTTTGAGATATTTCTATTATGTGACATATATACTCTTGAATTATTTCATCTTTTGTTTCAATAAATAATTAATGTGTGTACCATGACATGATTTGAGATACCCCATAATTCCACTGTAGTATATCTCATTCCATTGAATTTGGGTTTCTACTTTATTTCATTGGATATATATACAAATATTTCATCATTATTATTAATTAACAATAATCCTTTTATCTTATTTCTATATTCCACATCATATTTGACATTTAAAACTATGGTGCTCCAACTAATCTCTTGTAGAAAATTGTCTCACCTCATTATTAATAAAATGAAACACAATTATGGTTTCAAAGAAATATTATTCCTCGATCTTCATGTTTCTTCAACACATAAATTAATCTTGGCACATTTTACTAATATCATTACTCTGATTTTTATAAAGAAATATAAGTTTAGGAATATCTCTACCCTATATTTAAATTATTGATGAATAATTAATTATGATATTGACTAACTAAATCACTTTAAGAAACTCTTATTTTTTAATAACTTCAATCTCTACATCACATTAAATTCTAAAAATATCTTAAATGAATATAATGAAGTAAATGAGTTCACCTGTAGCCTTTACATATAATAGTTTACATATACCATTTTCAACTAGTTATAGAAGCTTTGTGGAAGTAAAAAATTTTTAGGAAAAAATGTTTATTTTTCATATTCAGTACTAATAAGTATATCAAATATCTAAGAGTTTTATCTCCTAATATTATAAACATCCTTCTTGGTTTATTGTTAAAAAATATATTTCATACATGAAATAATTTTTCACTATGTCTAGAACATAGCATTGAGCTAAATGTTTTGTAAACAATCAATAAAACATAAAAGTTTTTCAAGAATCAATCTACTTCAAAATCATGATTTTACTGTCATATTTAGTTGATTTACAAGACAAGTTCAATAAATAAATTGATGATTCACCATTATGTAATCTATTTTATCTATTTTGGTTCCAATATTCATATAAAAATATATAAGTCATATGTTCTACTTAATACCCCATCATAAAATAGAAATATTACAAGAAATGATAAATATACCTGAAGTAGAATATCTTTCTTCATTTAACTTCAATTCATTAATCTAATGAATATATGGGAATGTGAGTTTAGGAATAGATCCAATATATATTTAAATGATCTATTAATACATGGTTAAGATATTCTCTGACTAACCCCCCTAGAGAAACTATATATTTTACTAATAATATTCTCCACTTCACTTTAAATTCCTAATACCTCATAAATAAATATCACGAAGTAAATGTGTCCAACTATATATTTTTATCATAATAGTTAAAATGTATTTTTATGAAATTATTTAAGAAGTTTTATGGTAGTAACACCATTTAATGAAAAAGATTCTTCATATTCATACATAATAAGTATGTCAAATAATTGATAATTTTATCATCTAAGCATCAAAACATCAATCTTGTTATATTATTGGAAACTACACTTTGAAAATAATAATTTTTAATCAACTACATATTATTAGTGACTTATATTACATATTCATCATTGATTGTTGATATTAGAAATATTTTTTTCAAGTATAATTAAACAATTAATAAAATATGGTTTACCATAACAACATTCATTTCATACATGATTTAATGTATCATTTTGTATATAATTGGGAACATAGATAAATGTTTTTTAACAATAAATACAAGAAAATAATTATATAAGAATAAATTCACATGGAAATCATGATGTCATGACATTCTTTAGCTAATGAATGTGTCAAGTCCCATCAATAGCCTGACGATTTACCTTACTTCATGTAATCTTTTTGACCTCAACTTATTTCAATATTTGGATGAAAATATGTATGCTGCATATTTTACTTAATACCCAAAAAGAAAATAGATATGTTACATGTAATTATATATATACCTAAAGTAGAAGATTCTAATTGATTAATCTTTAATTTATTATAATTCCTCTTCTAGAGACATTTCTTACCACTTGTGAAGTAGATAGACCCATTTTTATTACTTCCCATTTTAATATATTTTTTTTATTAAAATATGTTCTATATAATAAATTTAATTTAAACTATCTATAGTATTTTCAACATTTTCTTTCAATTAGTTCACTATATTAGGTAAAGAACCATTTTCCCACTAATCCTTTTCATCTTGTTGAAACATAGTCAAAATATTCTTGAGTGGATTCTCCATATTTTTCATTTTATAGTTTTTAATGAATATGGTGAATATATGTGGTAAGGATTAGAATATGGGATTAATGGATAATTTCTTATCAATATGGATCCTAAAATTCACTAACTAATTGATATACTTCAACATCTTGAGTACATGATGACTAACAAGGTATTTTTATTTTAGTTTATACTTGTATAGTGTGGTGAAAATCTCTTTTATCTTTAGCTTATATTTCCCCTTATCAAGTTCATAGCGACAAGTCAACATGGTATATGAATCCATGTACTTATGTTTCATATTAATCTCTATGAACATAACTAATAACATGATGTAATAGGCATCTAATGTATCCTCAGTGTAACCCTTATAAGTGTCCATCTCACACATAGTCTCTCTATGAAGTTGTTGATCATGTGTTGTGGAATCCAGTATAGGAAACATGTTTTCATATTTTAGTATATTATGCAAGAGACTATACCACACTTGTAAATTAGTGTTGGTTAGGAAATTTTCTTTTTCCATGCGTGATAATAGTAAAGTCGAGCTTTTATTACATTAAATTATATAAAACAAATAAAATTATATTTTTTACTTTATATTGGTTAATGGTTATGATGTAATTAATTAATTTAATTATTTTCCCACTATTTTATCAAATCCCAATCTATCTCAACATTGGATTAAGATTATATGGTCACTCTAATATGCTTGTGTAAAAGATTCAATTTCCCTTCAATTAACATAGACAAAGGAATTATTAAATTATTCAACTATTTTAGGTAGAAATTACTTTCAAATTGCATTAACTCATTCCTCAATTTTCATTTGATTAGAATCCACAACTATAAAATTTTATACTCATATTTCATCAATTATTTCCTGCACGTTACATAATGTCTTTCTTAGATAGTCAATCCTCGATGTTTACATGGTTTATTCCATCAATAAATTTTATTTGGATTTCTAAATATTTTTAAAGCTCCTTGTTTAGTGTCATAAAAATATGTTGAACTATGGTTGAATTCTTAATTAAGTGATAGAATATATTTTCACACATAATATATTGATTGAATAATTTTGTATAAAATATTTCTAAATATTATTTATTTTATTTATAACACGCTTACTAGTATTATATGAAATTTTCAATATTAATTAACTATTTTTGATAAAATAATTTATGCATAATAATATTATTTTATTTTATTTGATAAATATTTTTAATTTATTTACTTTAAGTGTTTGTGTTTAATTAGTTAAAAAAAACTAAGCATCACATAAATAAATAAATAACAAGGCTTAGATGGAATAAAATTATAATGTGATATTATCATGGTCTTTTATCTACTCATTGGTATATCGAGTGGTGATAAAACAACAATGACATTAGGGGAAAAAATTCTTGATCCTATGCTTGGATCCAGCTGTATCATTACTCAATTATCCTATATAACTCAATGGTTGGATTTTCCTTGGTTCATGACCTAAACCATATACACTAGTTTATATCTATATATTTTACAAATGTTTATTCACTCACTGGTGTGGTGTATTAAGGTTACATAACATAAAACATTGAAAAACACACCCTTAAGTAGGTAAAGAAGGGGGGATGATATATATACCAAAATACTTAATTTAATATTATTATTATATAAAAAAGTATAATAAAATTAAATATTTAAATAAATTTAACTCATACATTAATTGGTTAAAGCTCATGATCATTCACAACATGAAATGAATATACAATTAGAGTTACTAACATTAATTTATATTCATACAAATTATGGAAAATTTACAAAAAATTAATATATTGGTAAATAAATAAATATATAAATAAATTATATGAATATTATGTCCTAACATTCCTGGAGACATAAGAATATCATCCTTTATTATTTAAATTGAATATATTCTATTATTTTAAATAATTAAGTAATTGACGTTTACTATACGTGTTAGATTAAATCCACTTCTTCTATTTAATTCTTACATGAAATTTACTATCACTCAACAAGTCATGTGAAACATGCATTATGTGGTCCTTATCTTGTAACATATACATTAATTACATGTATTACCACATAAAATGTTATAATATACTTGATATGTAATTTTATGGGTCAAACCACATAGTCTGGGTGGCATGTATGACCACATGAAAAGCGATAAATATATGTGATAAGTGATGCTTATAATGAGTATTAAGTAAAATATGTCTACTGTGACCATTACATGTCATAAATTTTAAAATTTTACACTACTAATAAGTATTAATAATATATGCCTACACAACATGCTAAAAATCTCTTAGTTTATACCTAGTGTGGAACCACACCTCTCACACAGTATGCATTGCTATTTTCACGTCATGTAGTTTGTGTCTCACTTTAATTATTCATTGTTTTGTACCAAATGACATTCCAAAAAACAAATGGTGTGAACCTTTTTAGCATTGACACATGTTACACGTCATGTACATGCTAACTATATTCCATGTAATTAATCCCTATCTACATTGCTCGGTTGGTAGCCAATAGGTGACATGCAATGATGTCACGTGTTAACCACATAGATTACTGTAATTTAAGTGTGTTTAAAACCATATAAGGTTACATATAAGGTACAATAATGAAACATAATGTAAAATATTTTAAACTACATGTCATGCTAGATATAAATATGCAGTGTGAGATGACGTTGTGTACTGAGTCACATGAAGAGTTGAGATTTTAGCTGCTCACTCCATGTGTGATTTAGACACCATATAATTGTTTCATATACCTAATGACTTTGTAATCTTCAGATGGTATCTTTTAACATTATTTGTGTATTTTTGAAATGATTCTACCCATATTAATCTCAAAAGAACATGTTATCTCTACCACTGGATTAATAATGAAAAACTTAAATGAAAACTAACAAACTAACACATTAAATTGATCAAATAATGTATAAAAATTATAAATTAGAATTTCACCACTTTGATACCATATAATTTTCAAGGAATAGTTGAAGTAATGGTCCAGTTTCATTATTTTGAATAGATTAGTTAGAAGAACTTGATGAACACAACCACAATGTCTTTAAGAGTGGATATTTCATATTTAATTTATAATAAATTTTAAACTATAATTACATCAAACACAATAATCATCTTGATGAATTTATATTGTTTCTCAAGTCATGTTGTCGTTGTGGTGGAGAATCCATTTGATTATTTCTCTAGGTGTATCCACACGTGATCCATGAATATTTTGATGACGTTTTTGAATCTTTGGGTTATTGTATGGTAGATGTGATTCACACTATACATCATTGATTTCAATAATGATTTCCCTTGTTTTCTTTATGTTCATGAGGGACATGGTAGAGGGTGATTATCTCTTGTCCTTAAGAGAATTCTTTAGAGGCTTAAGTTGTGCACAACAAGTCTCCCTCTTCTAAAATAATATAACATAGGTTTTATACTTAGAGTTAAACAAATGATAATTCCAAAAATACACATTATGATTTTTTTAATATAAGTAAACCTTATGTGACATAATAATAATAACAATATTATTTCCATGACATGAATTTATTTAAATATCATTTCTTAAATAAATAAATTAATATTTATTTAAATGATATTAAATAAAATATATCATTTCCATTATCACATTAACTCAACCTGTTAATCCTCCATTGATATTATTGATCATTTAAATGATAAAATATTTAATCAAATGAAAATTATTTGTTCAAAAAATAAATTTTATATTCAATAAAATCAAAAATCAAAATTAATAATAATATTTAATTTATTAAATTAATATTAATCTATTCACTAAAATAATGAATGAATAAATATTAAATTATTAAATTTTAAATAAAAAATAAATTAAACTCGCATATTCTAATATCTAATATATGGTTATTAAATCTATGGGATAAACTTTACATGAATAAATATTATTAAAAAACCTAGAATAATATTTTTTCCAAATATTAAATTCAATAGTGTTTAATAATATACTAGATATATTTCTCTAGGCCTCTTTGTCAACAAAATTATGTAATCTTATCTGATGTATAATATTATTGTCTAGTAACATGTCAAGGAATCCATAGAGAAATAAGTTAATAACACAATAATAAAAACCTTCTTATAAATGCTATTCTTCAATGAAATCCATATAACATTATATCTCATCAATCAGGATGCATACTTGTGATATCACTATATATGCTTGTTATATATTTATTAGACTTTCTGAAATTAATTCATCTATAAATTAAAATGTTTATGTATTTTAGATGCCAATTCCAATTCTATTAAAGGGTTAGAGATATCTTCTTCCATTAACTCAGAAGGGACAACTCATTTCTTATCTTATTCAATTAATATCATATCACTTATTATTCACCCAACATATTCTATGTCTCTATGATAATATATCATTACAAGTTTCATCTTGACATAAATGATTTGGATTCATGATATACATTAATAATAATGCCATGTTTAAGGACCAATAAACATTCTTGTAGATAGAAATATCCAATGACTCATAAAATAGAAGGAATTATTATTGGATAATATATATTCATAATCACCCTTATTGAAGATTACCAAGTGCAAAATTAAAAAAACGTATCAATGTATCATGTGGCCTTAACACTTGATAGTAAAACATTATAATTGGCCTTTAAAATGGATTCTATATAGACTGTTGGATATATTTATGAATATCATCATATCACCACATGGATCTCATTATATCGGGATCAACTATAACCATTTGACATGGAAGGTACCTGAGTTTTGTCTATTATATTAAATAAACTATTATAGCCCATTCCATATTCCACAATGTTAATATTATCACAATCATTATTTAAAATGGTTTTTAAATACATAAATAATTATTATAATGATAATATATTTATTTAAGACTATACTTGATATCATCATCCAATTCAATATTTTATACTTATTGAAAATATGTAATTTCAATAAAAAAATTATTTCAAAATGTTAAATGTAATAAAAATAATTACATAAAATGAAAGATACACTATAACAATGCCTATAATCTCAACTTTTCCAATAAATGTATTTGGAGGAAATAATTTCATCAATGGGTTGGAAATCATGACATTGCTTCTAACGTATTCAATCTACAATTTGTGTTTTTGGACTTCCACCATAATGGAAAAGTAAAGTAATTTAATGTGTTAAAACTATTAGAATACTATAAATTCTATGAATATAATACAATTTCAATATTTCTATAATAAAATTTTATAGGATTGACAGTATTATAAACAATTAAAAACCTTAAAACAGAATTTGGAAACATTGTACCTTGAAAAGTATCCTCAAAGCATGATATAAATTTAGCATCTTTTTTTTGAAGTAGTAATAACCTAATGAAATTAAATTTATCTCCTTTATAAATTGAAATAGATGATCATAATTTTTACCTAAATATATCTAAAATTTTATTAATTTATTTTTTATAAAATAGTACTTATAAATCTCAAGATTAATTAAAAATTACTTATATTCCCATCATATATTTGGATTCTCCCATTTAATTTTATTTAAAAATATTTGAATGGAATTTCATATTCTCAGATAATAGACTGTGGAAATATATAGTAGGAAATATTATTTCAATATAAAAAATCAAGAATATGAAAAATAACATCACTGATATTCTAGTATATACCAAAATTAATGATTTTACCATTAAATCCAAAATACAAAACAATATCATAAAACCAAAGAAAACATTGTGAGGAAGCTCGTCTAAGTCGATATATTGACTTATTTAATTTAAAATCTATATATTCCTTACCTTCAATGGTTGAACTAGTGGTTCAATTTTTATATACATCCTCTTATATGTTTCTACTTATAAAGGCTATTTAAACACTCATTTGATGCAACTATAAATCATAATGACCTAAAAGTACTATAATATTCTTAAAATAATCCTTCTAAGAAAGTAGTGAGAAGATTTCTTTATCCTATATTATATACTTTAGATTAAATCTCATAGATAAAATTATTTCCATGTATCATTAAATATTTCCATGAGAGATTTTTTTTGAAAATAAATTTACATAAAACTCTATTTCATCCTTCAGAAAACTTAAATTTTTCCATGGGATGAAATCAAATTTCTTGGAATCTAGCCATCTATCATAATTATTAAAATTAATGTATAATTAATATAAAATTGGATCATTTTCAATGTAGATATCATCTAATTAATGTATAAATTCCACATAGTATTAAAAATATATATGGATGTTATCCCCTTTGGGATATTCTTAAAACTAATTCTTGTGGTTCTAATTCTATAATTTCACTCTGAATTTTAGGATTTTTTTGTCGTTTTAATTCTAGATTATTTTGTCACACAGTAAATTGAGGAAAAAAACACGTGAAGTTGGAGTAAAAGAAAAATAATCTTGAATAAAAACTTTAATATTTTCATCTTTTTATAGTACCTCACTCCAACAAAATTCACCATATTCAATAAATGTAGATTTTTGATATAAATGATTCTAAAACTATGATTAGTATCATAAATTCCATACCCTTTTTATTTTTTGGTATAAACAACAAAATATCCATCCACTCTTCTTACATCCATATTTTATTCTTATGGATTATAAGTTCTTATTTCTTCCTGATAACACCACATGTTCAATAGTCTCAAACTAGTTTTCCTTCCATTCCAAAGTTAAAAATGAATCTTTGGTACTACTTTAATAGGGACCATATTCATGAATTATATGATAGTTTTTATAGAATCCATATATAAATAATTGAGTAAAGATGAATTAATTAACATACTCCTACCCATATCCATCAATTTTCTACTGAATCATTCAGCTGTATCAATTTTTATGGTGTAATAGACACCGTATATTGACCATATATGCCTTTAATTTCTAGGAAATTACCAAATATATCATATTGTTTTTCCACTTTCATAAAATATTCCATGATATCCAACACCCCCATAAGAAATTATGATTTTTAAATTTCTATATAATTTCATTTCAACTTCAATTATATAATCCTCCAATGCATTTATTTCTTGAAATTTCTCATGAAATAAAAAATATTCATTACATGAAAACATATCAATGAAGTTGATAAAATATTTTCCCTTACTAAAATAATAAGCATTAAAATGACTATATGTATCCATCTATATAACCTCAAGTACTTGAGTTCATTTAGTGAAACCTAAAATTTGTTTTATTTATTCTACTTTAATAAAATAAAAAATTTGTATTGTTTGTAAAAAATTAAATTTAGAAGGAATTCAGTCATAATTAATCTTCTAAATTGTTATTTGGAAATATGACCAAAATTCTTATGCCATAATGAGGTTTCAATTTAAAATTTATTTATTTTATTATAAAATATATTTTAAATAAAATAAAGCATACAGGTTTTTGGAAAAATAAAAATATACTTTCTTTGTGTTAAATATTAATTTTATCATGTTAAATATTTTTGTTTAATTGTTTTATGATATAATTTTTTTAAAATTTTATTTCATAAGATATAGAAATATTATTTTACTAATCCAATGGTCAATTGAATTTTCAACAGGCCAGGTTACTATTATAATAGACACATTAATATCAGAAATTTCATATTTCCAATCTCTACATTCTTTTTACTATTGTCTTGTTCGAATTTCACTTACTATAAAAATAACTTCATTCTTTCATTCTCCAGAACTTATTTTTATTTTAATGTTATTACATTACATAAAAACCATTTCTAAAATTTCATTTTCTTATTAAAGTGATTATTTCAGATATAGTTTTCCTAATAAAACTTGATCTGGTGGTTTACCAATATATGTTTATTATATTTTTTTTATTTATCTTTAATTTTTAATCTTTTCATTTATAATGAAGGTATTTGTATTAACATAACCAATCATGAATAAAAAAATGAGAATATCATGGTATATGAGGGTGATATGACATGGGGATAATACATGGGGATATCATCTAATAAAAAATGTTTTCAAATTCCCAATCATTAGAGTTAGTTAGTTGGAGACTTAGCAAGTGGTCAAAGATAACATATAGGAAAGATGTTAGTAGTGCAACGTAGTAGTCGGGGGCGATATGATAGGGTGATATCTTCTAATATGATATCACATATAGAATGAGATTTCCATTGAAACTTGGCCCAACAAGTGGGAATGTTTGTGATCATGGATCATTGGACCTTAAATTTTCATTAAAAAAACTTACAATAAATACCTCATATACTAGACTATTGTACTTAAGTCTTTTAAATGTTGTAAAAAGGGTCAATGAGGGCATGTTTGTGCTTCATTATTTTTTAGTGACCCCCCAACATATAGGGATTATTGTTACCCATGTTGGTGTGGGTGGTTTGGGTGGAATGAAATGGGGTATCTGTCTGGGTTTAATGCCGGTCATTTTAATACTACCAAAAATCGGTACAAAATCAGCATCTCCTTTTATCAGTGCTAAATAGAAAGTGCTGATAAAAGCATCACATTTATTAATGCTAGGTATAAGCACCGATAAAGGTTGATCTTTATCAACACCATTTTTAATGCTGATAATAATTTTAATAAAATATTTTATTAATATATATATAATTATTATATTTATATTAGAAAATAATTTTTATTTATAAACACTAATTAAAAAAAACATGTTTATAATTAATATAAATATGTTATATTAATATTTATTTGTTAATAATTTATATATATATATAATGTTTATTGGGGGAATTAATTGGGTGACCAATTTAGGTCTCATTTCAATTAAAAAATAAATAAATATATATAATGTTTAAAAAAATTATTTTTAAGATTATAAATAAATAAATAAATAAAAATAATTATATAATTATAATTTTTTTAAATAATAAATATATTTATTAAATTTATAACAATATATTTATAACTGTATGTTTATAGTTATATATAATTTTTTTAAATATATTTAATTATAATTATAATTATAATTATATAATTAAATAAATATAAATATAAATATATATATATATGTATTTAAATAAATACATGTCTCCAATTAATTGGGTATATATATATATATATATCTTATGAGATAATGATGAAATTCATTGACTTGATTGTCATTATTTTTGTTCATATATTGACAAGTGAGTATTTGATCATAAGTTTATTTATGGACATAATGGCTTACTATGTTCCAAATGTTAAGATTACCTATATTATGAAAAAATATGCAAATGTTATGTATTCATGACTCATTAATGTTCATTTATATATTGACAACCTTATTATTCATGCTTTAATATATGCAACAACTCATTTTTTGTGATCGATTTTTTACTATGTATGATTTATTCATGTTTTACCCATGAACATTTTATGTTATCACAAATAATTATAATGTTACAATAAATATATTCAT
Source organism: Viscum album (assembly GCA_963277665.1). Lineage (NCBI taxonomy): Eukaryota > Viridiplantae > Streptophyta > Magnoliopsida > Santalales > Viscaceae > Viscum > Viscum album. Next base: position 1,403,683,412 of record OY728134.1, read on the forward strand.
TATATTTATAATTATATATAAATACTCTTTAAATATGTTTATTTATAATTATAATTATAAATAATTATATATATTTAAATAATTATAAAATTATAATAAATATATTAAAATAATAAATATAGTTATTATATTTTTAATTATATATATCAAAATATTGACATAAAAATATATAATTACATAAATATGAAAAAATCGGTGCGGATCATGAGGTATATAATTATACAAATAATTTTATAATTATATATAAATATTTTTAAATATATATTTAATTAAAATTATAATTATAAGTAGAAATAAATTTATATATTTTTATATAATTATAAAACTACAAAAAATACATTTATTATAATTATAATTATATATATATATATATTAATATATATATAGTTATATACAAATATTTATAAATATATTTATTTATAGTAATAATAATAAATAAATAAATAAATATATATTTAAATAATTATAAAATTACAATAAATACATTTATTTTAATTTAATATATATATTTATATATTAATATATATATATTTACAATTATATAAAAATATTTATAAAAATATTTATTTATAATTATAATTCTAAATAAGTATATATATATTTATAATTATAATTATAAATAAATATATTGAAAAAGGTCTATCCAAAAGCCAAAGGTCCTGACCATTTATTAAAATTTAAAGAATAATAAAGCATGTATAAGAAAAGAAGGATGGATTCAAACACTGAGAGAAGCCCTCATCCATAGAAAGAAACAATGTGGAAAAGGTCATCATATTCATGATCATGATCATTATGAGAATCTCCAACTTTATCAGCATACTCCAACTATGACTGAGAGTTCCTTTGATTAAAGAGTGCAATATACATCATCCTTAATCTTTTCATACTTTGGGGTGAGGTGAGTCCTGGTTCAGCCATAATCTCATGTAGCAACCTAGTCCTCCTGACCACATCCTCAGCCATGATTTTTTGAGTGATGACCCCGCTTCCAAGTCTTAGCTTGTTTCCAAACCCCATCTGACTCTTCCCTCCCCAACTCAGAAATACCTTTCTCCCAGAGAATATGCTAATTAACATTAAGAGTCTCAATGTCCAAAGAGGGGGCCCCCAACTTCATTGCAGCTATCAAAAATATGTACCACCTGCACCGGATCAAGAACATCAAAATTTATGAAGTAGTAACCTGCACCATACCCCTACTCTATGAAGGGAACTATTTAAGATCATAGGTAGTATTACTCACCACAAACTTCTTAGAAGTAAGAGGGGACAACTTATCCTTACCCTTCCTATTATAGGTAATCATATCTTTTTCTTGGATTAATTCCATGTCCACTTCATTTTGGATATCATTTTCAAGATGATTCAAAACATTAGAATCATTAATAGCATCATCATTATGGTTATCCTTCCCTCCTATATCATTAACAAATGCAGGCACATTAGGTTTTATTGTTGGAAGATCCACTACAAAAATTTCATCCCATGATTTCTTCCCTATAGAGGTAGGGTAATCCTTCACAACATTAACCATATTTATATCATAAGAGTTACCCTAATCCACACGAGTAGACCCTTCAAGAAAATAAAAATCTTGATGCAAACATCCTTCATGCTATTAAGCTGATTGAGGAGAACAACATATAACCCCCCTTATTGAATGAATTCATCAGTCTGCTAAAAACCATTTTTCATATTTTGAGCTTTTACCTTAAGTTGAGCCTTCTTATTGCAATTACTTTCAACATTCCCATGACCTGAACAAATGGTGATGTAGGATTCTTATAGGAGGTTGTATTTGAAAATCCTCTATCCTATTGTTGTAAATGTCATAAAATGGGTCACTCCACAAAGGAATGTGGATTCAATACTTATACTACACCCCTTAAATGTAAAACATCAATTTTGGTTGAAAAAGGTGAACATAAAGGTAATCCTGCTGATTCCTTTGATCATTATGAGGTTTTTAAGAACATTGAGATGATTATGGATGGGCCTTCTATTTCTTAGATTCCCCATGATGATATTTCTAGATTTTTGGATGTAGTTTATAATTCTAAATCTATCAATGAATATAAAGAGAATATTCACAAGATAGAGTTATCTGGTTATGTGATTCTGAGAGATACTCAATCACCATAAGAGTAGGATCAGGATGTATACTCTGATTCTCATAATTCCTCTCATGATACTGATGGGAGATCTTTTTAGATTGACAAGGCCTTCTAAAAATAAAGTTATAGGAAAGGTAAAATAAAAATTGTTGACAAAGATGGTTTTATTACTCCGAATCCTAGGAAAACTCGGAATGGCAGAGATTAATCCATCTTTGAGAGGAAAATTGTTACTATATCACTATAGTCCTATAGGAAGGAAAATCTAGTCAATCCTTTATAACCCTTGGATGATGAAGTTATATTCTCAGTTGAAGAAATTTCAAAAGATAACAATAATTTTGAAGTGGAGGACCTAGTAGTGAGGGATTCCTTTCAGATGAAGAAGAGTTTGAGAGAAAATATAATATCTTGGATGGATGAGCCAAATGAAATTGTTTTCCAGAAATACAAGGATGGTGATGTTCTTGTGGAGACTTCCCTTTAAATAAAAAAGAGAATGTTCATTAAGTTTGAAGAATAATTTGACCAAATCTAGATTTTGACTTAAAATAAATTCCATGGAAATGATTCCTTTTTGATTTTATCCTTTAATGTAGTATCATTGCACAAATTTCAATGTTGATAAGTTTCTTCTTTACTTGACTGACTTATTCTTGAAGCTGTTTTCTAATGCCTTTGTGGTTGTTCGACATGTTTTTTTTTTGTTTTTCAAGTTCATTCACTATGGATGGGAAAAACTTGTTTTCGATAGAATTTGAGTTTGACTAATTTTGGTATGAGAACACTCACTCATACTACATGGATCTCTTTATTATGTGTTGTATTTTTTTTATATTTGAAAGAAGCAGTTTTTCATAGTTTCTGGGGACTTTTAGCTACCAAAAGGTTCCGTGATGGCTGGATTTGTATGATGTGGTAGTTATTCTTAGTTATCCCACACGTTGCCTTCTTGTTTTGTTAAGAATTTTTTGGGATTTGTCCCTGATCTCCAAGAATATTTTTACGGTTTCTTCTATTTTCTGGTTCAACTCTCCACATGGCCTACATAAAATTCGAAATTTAAGAAGAATGACATTACTCATAGTCTGAGCCAGTGGGTGATATCAATGTTGTTGAGGTTTGTTTGATTTCTCAATTTTTCATTTGTTCTTTTTGTTGTTTTCAAGATGCAGTGCTGCTATTTTTGAACTTCCCCCGGTTGCATCTTTTAGTTTAGGATATTTATTGAGAGGGATATCATATACCATGTTTATAAATTTTTGGATTGATTTAAAATGTAGTGATCATGATGATTGAATTCCTCTTACAATGCCACTAAAGAGGTTTTATTTCAGGTGAAATTTTCTTCATGGGATAGAAGATCGGAAATTTGAAGAGAGGTTTTGATTTCTTTAGTATAGTTTTCATTAGTCCTAGTTGAAATAGATCACTTACATCATACAATTATTGAATTTAGGAAACAAAAAATGTGGGTGGGAATGGAATAGATAGTTCTACTCTTGATCAAGAGATTATTTATTCACTTACTAAGAAGGAATCATGTACTAATGAGTGGTAGAGGTGGGTGAGGCCACTGCACTATTAGAACATATAGACATGGATATAGATTCCATAGTGACATGTGAACAGAATGCAGAAACTATGTTTGCACTAGTCAAAGAGTAGACAGAAACATCGTAATAGACATTTGAGTGAGTGGAAGGCCTTCTTACTCTAATTTTCTTTGATAGATCGTCATTGGGTTGGTCTTCACTATACTTTTTTTACTTTTAGTTAACCTTATACTAGTGCTAGATCATTTCACCTCATGTAAACATTATACTATTTTATGTTTTAAAAAATTATTCAGATTTTGGGTTGGGTTTCTAGTTCACACAACAATCTATTAAAAAAAAAACAAAAATATATAATTATAAATATATATTTATAAATATATACAAATATTTATAAATATATACAAATATTTATAAATATATTTATTATATAGATAATTATTAAAAATTTTGTATTTATTCATAATTATAATTATTAATAAATAAATTTATATTTAATTATAATTATATATATATTAAAATAATTATTAAATAATAATAAATATATTTATTATATTTATAATTTATTAAATATATTAAAATTTATAAATATATTTATAAATGGATACAAATATTTATAAATAGATACAAATATTTATAAATATATACAAATACTTATAGATATATACTAATATTTATAAATATATATATCATATATATAATTATAAATAAATAAATATTTATTTATAATTGCAATTATAAATATATATAACATGTATTTAAATAATTATAAAATTATAATAAATATATATTATGTTTATAATTTTGTAAATATATAAAATTATATAAATATATAAAAATATTAATAAATATATAAAAATATTTAAAAATGTATAAAAATACTTATCAATATATTTAATATATATATTTACTACACATATAATGTTATATATATATATAATAATATAAATAAATGATTAATATTAGACCTTTATCAGTGCTAAAAAAGCACTGATAAAGGTTAGTTTTATCAACACTTTTTATTTTAATGTAGATAAAACTATCCGTTATTTGTGTTTTTTGGAAATAATTGATAAAATCCATATGGGTTCTTATAAATTGAACCTTGAAAAAACCCTGCCGCCACTTCTGCCTCAAGGTTTCATGGAACTAGAGCTCTGTCATCGCTGCCGCTAGACCCTACTAGTGCTATCGGTCTACATTATTGACGAATCTATCACTCCAATTCTAAGGTATTTTCGGATTTATCTTGTTAGAACCTCCAAAAACATTATTGTTTTAGGGAACCTCTCCTATGCACGTCTACACTTATTCTTGATGAACCAAATGAATAGATATCATACTTGTTGTATCAGGTTTGTGTAAGAGTCCCATGTCCTCCTCCTCTCGTCTTCTCTTTCTCAGTGCCCTAGCTTTGGATCTAGTGGAAATTTTATCACTGACGACACTAGTTTGGGGTTGAAGGTCTTCAATAGTTGTATGCACGATCTTCTCTACTTCAGATCTAGTTTTTTTCTTAAATCTGGTCATTCCAATTTTTTGTTAACCATGGCCTACAGCATGTGAGGAGATGCCTAACTTTGAAGAACCATAGAACTGGAAGTGGAACTCTAGATAGACAGATCATACTTTATCTACTCCTCCCTAGACTAATCATTCAATGAAATAGTCCTAAAATTTGATGTTCTAGTCATTTCACTCAGTCAAATAACATATCCTTAAAGCTAATTAGACTGTGACTTAATTTTATTCTATCATTTGAAAGAACAACATAAGAAATGATTTTTTAACATTTTGACATGTAATTCTTACAATGATTTTTTTATTATGTTTTGGTTTTATTATTTTCATATCTGGACATTTCCAATGATTCCATATTATATATATATATATGTAATTATTCTCATTTTCATGTTTCTCTATATTTATTCATTCATTTTCATATCATATTAGAGTATTTCTCTCTCTAATGGGTTTGATTTAAATAGACAGTGCTAGTATGTAATGTATAGTGAATATGTAGCATATGTGACATTAAGTAGAACCCCTTCATGGGTCTGATAGAACATCCCTTTGACACAGTATCACAAATGAAATTTTGATAACATTCCAAGGAATAAATACCTTAATGTGATTGTGATTTATAATAGAAAATTGGTTCATACATGTATTTTCAAAGTATAGAAGTTTGTTTTATTAAAAAAGTTTTGAAAATGAAAAAAGACTAAAAAATATCTCATATAAATTTATAGATAAATTATTAAATTTTAAATATTTCTAGAAATATTTTTTTTTCATTATTAGAAATCATGGGATTTTTTAAATTTAAATATATCATAAGGTCCCAATAAAACCAAATATGAAATTTAAATAATTCAAAATCATTAAATATATAATTTATATTTTAATTTATAATGCACCATTATATTTTATATAGTTCATTAAAAATATAAATCTCTCCATAGAAGACTATTTCATAGATATTTTAAAGGATGGAATTTATATATATATAATATTGCTATTTTATATATTTTTATTAATGATATAGTGATCGGTTACAATGAATATATTTTCATTATCAATAATTCATAGAAAAATAATTTTATATTAAATGATGTAATTTACCATAAGAACCAAATTTCTATTAAATTATTTTATATGCATTTAATAAGGAAAAAAATTAATAATTAGCCCATGGTACCTCTATCAGATTTTATAAAAAAAATTATAGGAAGAAGTAAAAATGCATAGTATATAAATGTCTTTTGACCTATTCAAAATTTTTCTTGTTTATAATTTTATAGTTTTATACAATTTTTAAATTTATATAATTTTTAAATTTTTTTAGTATATTGTATATACTAATATAATTTAATAATAGTTTTTTATTAAATATTTATACTTTTATAGTTTTATTCATTTATAAATTTATATACTTTTATAAATTTTATAGTTTATCATATTTACATATATAGTTTAAATATAAAATTTTATTAATTATTTATACTTTTATAATTTTCTAGATTAATAAATTAATATTCAATTATAGTTTTATTCATTATAAATTATTATACATTTATGATTTTGTAAAATTTACTTTTATTTACTATAATTTTATACTTTTATAATTTTGTAAAACTATATACTTCTATAAATTATGTATACTTTTATAACATATATGTACATTTATATATTTTTATAAATTTATATACATTTATAAATTTTGTATATTTATATAAAATATATATTATTTTATAAATTATATAAAATTTTATACTTCTATATATGTCTATAATTTTATATACTAATATAAATATATTTACATTTGTAATTTGTATATTTATACCTGTATAATTTTTTAAATTTATTAGTAGTTTAATACTTTTATACTTTCTTAATTTTTTCTATACTTATACTTCTATATTTTTATAATTTTTTAATATGATTATTCTATTTCTAAAAAAATCATTTGTTTAATTAAGAGTTATTTTATTATTGGCAATATTTTATGTTTTAAATCATAACAGATAAAACTTGGATGTATTATTTTAATTGAGTGTTGAATTATTTTCAAAATTATATTTTTTTTGGATTTAATGTTCAAAAATGTATCTAAGGGGGAACTTATTCGATTTCTTTTTATAATTGTATCGGTACAACATGGTTTACTCATAAAGGGTGCAATCTATATTTATATATTTATGTCTAATTTATTTATTTTTAGTACAAAGCACATAAGATTTTTTTCTTATATAGGTGGGTTATTTTCTTCAAGTTGTGATGGTTTGTTCGAAGCTGCTCATACTCATAATATATTGAAATTTGAGGCTACAAATGAGGTAATAACAACAAGGAAATGGTCCATAAATGTATAAAACCATCATGAAAAGGTGAATTCCTATTAATTATTTAACTAATTTTTTCTTTATTTTATCTACTATTTTTAAGTTACATTACATATCATTTTATCTAATACTTATTTATTTTTTTCCCAGATCTTTTGGGAAGTCATATTTTTCTTTCAACTATATGCAATATGCCACAAAAGAGATAACATGTTTCTTTTTTCCAATATAAACAAGCTTTTATTGGATTTATTTGTTGAACTTCTAACATGTATATTTAGATGATGTTCTTATCTGAAAACACTTACTCGTTTTTGAAAACCAAAAGATTAGAGGATCGTTTTTCGACTAATAACATCAACTCAATATATAGTGTTGGTAGTTCAAAAAAGAAAGGAAATCGAATATGTGGTATCATTGGTAGTTCATATTTTTTTATACTTTAGAACAATAATCTATAAGTCATTTGGGATATGAAGAAATCATCGAAACCATAAAACGACACACGGTGTGACCGATATGACTCCAAGTTTATCTTTTTATTTATAATTGTCACCAATTTTAGTAAAACAGTCAACTGACATACTCAAAACCGAGAAAAAACATTCAGATTGTTTTGATACTTTAGGAAAACGATTCATAAGTCATCTCTGACATATAGGAATCAACCTCACCTCAATCTAACACATGGTGTGACCGATATGATTCCAAGTGTCTTTTTTACTTAAAATCGAAATTAATTTTAGTAAAAAGAACATGTGACATAATAAAAACCAAGAAAATGCATTCAGATTGTTTTAATAATTTAGTAAAATGACATATAAGTCATTTTGGATGTGTAAGAATCAGAAACACCTTAATCCGACACACGGTGTGACCGCTATGACTCCAAGTGTGTCTTTTTATTTAAAATTGACATTAGTTTTAGTAAAAAGAACAAGTGACATACTCAAAATCAATAAAACACATTTTAGTTGTTTTAATACTTTATGAAAATGATACATAAATCATTTTTGATTTTTAGAAATCAACCACACCACAATATGATGTATGGTGTGATCAATACGACTCCATGTGTGTATTTTTATTTAAAATTGACATTAATTTTAGTGAAAAGAATATGTGACATACTGAAAATGGATCGAATGATTTTATATTGTTTTGATACTTTTGAAAAATTATCCATAAGATAATTTTTATGAGTAGAAATCAACCTCACCTCAATCTTACATAAGGTGTTTCCTGTATGACTCAATGTGTCTGTTATCAGTTTAAAATTGACATTTTATTTCAAAACATGTTTCACTCACTAAAAACCAACCGAACATGCTCTGATTGTCTTGATAATTTAGGAAAATGATTCATAAGTTAGTTTTGATGTGTAGGAAGTAGTATCACATCATACTGACACACGATGTGACCAATATGATTCAATGTGCATGTTTCCAGTTTCAAATGACATTCTAGTAAAAAGAACAAGTGACATACTTAAAAAATGAGAAAATGAATTTGGATTGTTATGATACTTTAAAAAATAACCCATAAGTAATTTTTGACATGTAGAAATCAACCCCACCAAACTGTGACACACGGTGTGACTGGTATAACTCTTAGTGTGTCTTTTTATTTAAAATTCCCATTAATTTTGATAAAAAAAGTGACATACTGAAAACAAAGAAAACACATTCCAAATTTTTTGATACTTTAGAAAAAACATCCATAAGTCATTTTTGACATTTAAGAATAAAATGAACCTCAATATGATGCACAATGTGTTTGGTAAGACTCAAACTATTCATTATGAGTATAAAATTGATAATTTAGTTCAAACAATGTCACTCACTGAAGACCAACAAAACGTGCTATGATTATATTTCTAATTTAGGAAAATGATTTATAAGACAACTATTATGACTTGGAAGTAGTATCATATCAAATTATGCACGATGTGACAGGTATGAATCAATGTGTATGTTTCCAGTTTCAAATGAAATTTTAATAAAAAACACAGGTGACATACTCAAAACTAAGAAAACACATGTTTATTGTTTTGATAATTTCTAACAATGATCTATAAGTATTTTTTTATATATAAAAATTTGACACATCTCAATATGATGAACGGTTAGACTAGTATAATTCAAGTGTGCCTATTTATTTAAAATTGATATTAATTTTAGTAAATAGAACAAGTGGCATACTAAAGAATAATAAAACACATTCACATTATTTTAATACTTTATTAAAATGATCTATAAGTCATTTGGGACATGGAAGAATCCACTGCACCTCAACATGATGCACAACATGACCGATATAACACCAGGTGTGTATTTTTATTTATAATTGACATTAATTTTAGTAAAAAGAACAAGTGATATACTGAAAAATGAGAAAATGTATTCGAATTGTTTTGATACTTTATGGAAATGACCCATAAGTCATTTTTGATGTGTAGGAAGAAACCACACCTCAATCGAATGAAAAATATGACTTATATGACTCCAAGTGTGTATTGTTATTTAAAATTTACATTAATCTTAGTAAAAATAACAAGTGACATACTGAAATCCAAGAAAACGCATTCAATTTGTTTTTATACTTTAGGAAAATGATCTATAATTCATTTTTGATGTCTAGAAATCTACCAAATCTCTATGTAATGCATGGCGTGACCAGTATGACTCAAAGTGTCCATTATGAGTTTAAAATTGAAATTTTAGTTCAAAACATATTTTACTCACTTGAAACCAAGAAAATGTGCTATTATTATCTTGATAATTTAGGATATCAATTAAGTAGTCATTTTTGATATGTAAGAAGAAGTATCATGTCAAAATGAGACATGATGTGATGGGTATTACTCAAAGTGCATGTGTCTAGTTTGAAATGACATTTTAGTAAAAAAGAAAAGTGACATACTAAAAATAAAGAAAACACATTCCGATTGTTTTGATACTTTAAGAAAATGATCCATAAGTAATATGTGATGTGTATGAATCATCAAAACCTAAATCCAATGCACAATGTGACTAGTATAAATCCATGTGTGTCTTTTTATTTAAAATGTACATTAATTTTAGTAAAAATAATAAGTGACATACTTAAAATAGATAAAACACATTTGAATAATTTTTATACTTTAGTAAAATGATCCATAAATTTTTTGTAACATGTAGGAATCAGCCACACCTCAGTACATTTCATAGTGTGATCGGTATAACTCAAATTATGTCTTTTTATTTAAAACTGACATTTTATTAATGTATTCATTCATATTAATGTTTAATTTATTTCTTTATATTAGTAGTAAAATAAGATTTATTTTTTTATTTAGGTGGATACATTTTCTCAGTTTGAGGTGATTTTTTGGACAAGATAGACTTTTTTGAGAGGGTAATGTGGGTGCCAATGTTGATGAAACATTAATATTTTTAAATGTTTGTGGATAGTAATTATAAATCAAATTATACAAAACATTGTTTGAAATGTATATAGTAGTGTTTTTTTATTTGTGATATAAAATTTATTTCAATTAAATTATATATTTTCATATAGGTTACAAGTATTCTATAGTGTGCCGTTATTAAAACATCACACTATAGCAAGTTGGGCCTTTATCAGTGATATTTCTAATGCTGATAGAGGGGGATTTTATCAGTGCTTTTTAGGGTTTATAAAGGGACCCCCTTTAATGATGCAAAGGAAAAAACACTTTTTTAGCACTACTAAAGTCCTTTTGGTGCGCTGTTAAAGGGAATATCCGTAGTAGTGTTAGTGTCATAAGATTTTATTTGTAATTCGTAATTTCCTTTAATAAGACATTTATAAATTATTTACTAACCACTTTCAGTATTTTAATATTTTCATTTTATTTCTCCCACTTCCCCAACTCATTGAAATAAATTATTTAATATTTATTACTATTTATTAAAATTTTATTTATTAGTAATTTATTATATATCATATTATTAAATACATAAAATATTATAATGACATGTTTATCACAATTCAATTTTCATAATACAACTGGTAAATAAATATGTGTAGAATGATGAGGTTGGGGAGTTCAAATCTCACTAAACACATTGAATGTAAAAGAATGATAATCACTAATTACAAATTACAATTGAAATTATAATTCATAATAAATGATAATTAGTTATAATAATTATATTAATTAAAAAATATATAATATATAATAATTTTCATTAGAAGTGAGGTGAACCATGGGTTTAGAGACCTACACCCATGGCCAGATTAAAATTTATTATGAAAACACACACATAATATAGGGGGTCATAAGTGTATATAAGTAGACTATAATCACCAAAAGAATCAAAATACAAAGAGCTTCATAATAAAAATTAGTCATCATCTATTCCTACCACCTATACTAAATGGGTGCTGACCTCTCCCCTATCTTTTTGGCCTTTTCCATGGGATTTACTCAACCTTGATTAGTGGAGTTGAGGCAATGAACTTGTAACAAATCTTTTGACATGGGTCCTTAGAGTCATCAAGACTTAACATCCTCCTTGATATGAGCCATGAACCTAAGGCCTTTAAAACTTTTTTAGTTTCTTTATAATAAATTTTATAATAATAATAATAATAATAATAATAATAATTTTTATTTTTTTATAATTCACATTGGTTGTTAGAATACCGAAATATAGTTAATTTTTATCATTTAATAAAAATAAAAAACTAGTTATGCAAATGAATCTATTTTAACTGGTGGAGTAGTGGTTTGAGAACCTATAATTATTAAATAGAATTGTTGCTATATGATTTTTATAGAAGTTTTTGAAAATTTCCACTAACTAATGAAAATTACTTCCAATTTATTGGTGATGTAGCTATATGGTACAATTTTAAGAGACCATTAAAAAACATAAAAAAACATCTAAATGATCAATTTACTATAGTGTTATTTTGATCCACGTGCCACCAGACACTAGAGTGAGTTATTTCATTTTTTTTCATTCCAAATAGTTTATTGACTTTATTCTATAGTAATTAATAGAAAAAATCGGAATTATTTATTATGTATAAAGGTTAATGACATGATGATTTAGATATGGATAAAATAGTTAGATAAGTTGGTTTACAGTAATAGTAAAATCCCATAAATTTTATTTTAATATCATAGATATAAAATTTATTTCATAAAAACTTCCAAATACCATCAATTTGACAATAATATCATAGTTAAAAAAATTGTTTTATTATAAATAATAAGTTACATCATTTTATCATTATTATCCCATATTTTCCCATTAATTATTTATTAATAATATATAACTTTAGTTATTCTGACACCTCATGCCTTTGAAAAAAAAGTGTTTGGTATGATTTTTTAGTCAATATATTACACACCTTCTTCGAGCATGATTGTGTGCATTGTTTATTATCTACTCAATTTATTTATTACTTTTATATTACGCATTCCAGAATTCACCAATGTATAGAGAAAATTTATTGTTTACATCATCATAGTGAGCTTCCATGCTAGGCTGCATGCATGCTTCAAACAAGGAACTTGAGCGCTGAACTTAATATGGTAATGGTTTACTTTCATGTCTCTATTAGTCCAGGTGATGTGGATGAACACTTGATATTCATAGGAGGAAATTGGGAATTATAGTAACACATATTTTTATTCATTTTTTTGCTATCACACATCTACTTTATTATTGGGAAGGGGTCACTATTTGGAAAATTTCTGTTTATAAGGTTATTATTATTTTATTTAAATGGCTTTAGTGTTTTTCTGGATATGAGATTCTGGATCATTATATGAATTGACTCTTGACAATCCTGGCCTAGGGAACCAATTCTTTTAATGCTCTCAACCACTTTTAAAAAAAAAAAATTTAATAAAAACTTCATTATATATTGAAAAAAACATTGAAGTGTATTAAAATAATGTTTAAAGTAAATAATTTTATTTTTTTTGTTTTCATATATATATATATAAATAACAAAAATTCAAATAATATTTAAAATATAGTTTTTTATTTGGAATTACTAGTAATAAAGTAATCCCAAAATATAATCACTATCCCACCGAGGACTCCCTTTTATATGGGAATGAGCCTTGATATCCATTACAGATTTCCTATGTGGGATTCAGTTTCACTTTTCTAAAATAAAAATAAAAATATACTAGACATAATAATACATAAATAATAAAATATAATTAAAAATAAAATATTTAAAATAGAATAACAATAATCTAAATAATAATTAAGATTAAAAGTAATAAAAATTAATAATATAATTAATATAGTAATTAATTAATATAAATAATAATAATAAATAATATAATTAATTATTAAATATATTACTAATAATTAATGACACAATTATTAATTAATAATATTATTAACAATTTAAAATAAAAAATAAAAAAATTAATTAATAATATAATTATTTACTAATAAATTATATAATAATTAAAAATTTAATTAAAATATAATTCATTATTATTAATATAAATATTCATAAAGTCTCAAGACTTAGTATTATTGGCCCTAATGAAATATTTTAAATAATTATACTAAAAAGGAGGCCTTGTGAGTTTCTGATTGATTGTACAAATTTCAAAAAATACAACAATGAGACAAACAGAGGGACCTACATCCTTGAAACCACCATTACAAAGCAATTATCTTTTTTATGTCTACATGTGATGCTTTGAGAACCAAATAGATTTTTTGGATGTCAACCTCTTATACATTGATTAGGGGAAATCCTCAGCGGGAAGTGATCAGTAGTTTCTAAAGACTCCTCTTTCTCATCTAGAACTAGAACAACTTCATAGGATGCAACCTCAAGAGAGGCCTTTGGGACATCCATTTCCAAATTCATTTTAATAATCACCTTTAATGATTCCCCATCTGGTGAAGTTGGATTTTATATCAAGGAAGTGAATAGATGGTCCATATAAAGAGCCTCAGATGGCATTGGATCACCATTCATAAACATCACTGAATCTGGTTAACCTGCCCGTGTTGGTGGATCCACATAACTTCTGGGTTCAGAAATCAGGGGTTCTAACCTCCTCTTATTATAAAAACCATCTTTTTTGTGGCCCTTAATGCATCACCCATAAAACCCAAGTAAGTTAATTGATTCAAACATAAAGAAATAATTGCAAGTTACCAACTATTTAACTCGAGAAGTTGAAATAGCCTCGACATCGCTGCTTCTATCTAGAGTATCCACTTGCAAAGGACTAGTTAACCTATCAGTATATTATGCCTTTATTTCATCCCCATACCTAGAAGTAGTTTGCACCCCAAGACTTGAAACATCCACATTAAAACCCTAAACAACTAAAAGAGTAGACATACTAGTGTCATCCTAAATGTAATGACCTGAACTTTTGAATAATATTTGTTTCCTAATTTTGCGTGTTACTTTATTTTGTACTCAAAAAAACTATATCCTTTAATTAATTAAGTGAGTATAATTAAAATGATACCATTGGGTGTCGAGTGTTATATGACCGTTGGTCAATATGACCATTGGAAACTATACTCTTAACGTTATGATTATTGTTTATAGATACAAATGATCTTGGTTAATTAATACAGAAAGAAGAGTCGATGGACTCATCCAGTAGACTTGGGTTGTATGAAGCTCATCTATCAGAGCTTGGGAAGGAGGTTGTGTCCCTAAGATTTTCTTTGGACTAAGCCCAAGATGAGCTTCAAATGTGAAGCTTGAACGTAATCGCTTACGGGAGAAGTTCAAGCTAATAGAAATCACCCCTCAGGCAATGTTGTCCGAGACACCCCAAGATTCTATCACCATAGCACACATTAAACTTTATTCCTATGCAGGTTTTATAAGGGTCTATATAATGAGGCCTTAGTTAATTTGTGTAATCCTTTTTTATAAATAAAATTGGTATTTCTTGTTTATGGTAAAATTTATCTATTGAAATATCAAGATAAATATAGGATGAATTTATAGAAGTTCCATATTATTGATGGATATTGGAAAAAAGATATTTTAAAATATTTTTTTTATACTTTAAATAATTAATAATGTGAAATGATTTTCAAAAAATGGTCTTCTACAGTTGTGATCAATAGGAAATTTAGATTCTAATAAGATCAACATAATTTTTGGTGAATAGTAAATGATGAATAATAATATTACCCTTATGAAGAGTAATGTGACCAATGTATTAGTAACCTCACTTAATTATGTATAAATATAATTTAGGCATCTTGAATGGTAATGTGATATAATTGAATAAGTAAATAACTATTTCAGAAATTATTAGTTAAGTATTAGTATTTTTTCAAGTAAATAGTATTTTTACTTAAAAATTAAATGTCTCATAATTAGAAAATTATTTTCATAAAATGGAGTTCATTTTTGAATTCAGAGCATTAATATTAGGTTAGGGTGAATTTATGATATTTTTATAAATTGTTTTGTTTTTCAGTGAATAGTAAAATACAATTTTGAGTTTCGGTGTGTTTAATGACATTATCAATGATGTAATAATTATGGTCGACTTGGGAATAGTAAGATATGTTATGAGGTTTCCCAAGTGGCCAATACCATTGGAAAATACCATGGTCAATCCCATGGTTTTTCAAATACCACTAGTGAGGTGTCCCTTGGAAATTAATGAAATATTCCTCCACTTTTTCTATAAATACCAACAATTCCTTCATTCATTTCCTTATAAATTCATCCTAAATGAGTATCTAGTATTTTTAACTCCCAAGGAGTCCTCCCAAGGTGACCTTAATCCCCCCAAGGTCTCAACCTTTGAGCTTTTGAAGTTACTCTTCAAGGTAAGGGATCCTTTCACCCTCCTCTTTTAAGTCACAAATTCCTTTATGTTATGTCTTCTAGTTTCCATATTATTATGTCGGGGTATGTTCTTATATGTCCTTATTTCTTTCCATTTTATGTAAAAATTATGAGATACCCTTTACACTCTCATCAACTTATTTGTCTAAATTTTTAGCGACGCCATTAGGCTGCCGAATTTTTCGTAAAAGAAATCGCATATTCTCTTTTCTTTCATGTTTCCTTTTCATGTGCATGTAATTCAAATATCCATACCATGATATTTTTTTTATTATATACCAATAATATATTATGAGTTATTTATTAGTGGTTGAACCTTGTACCATATCTTTTCAATTCTTTCTAAAACCATGTTATATAGCCGTTATGCTGCAGAAATTTCATCTCAAAATCTATCTCTCTTTCTCAAAAAAATTATCTTATTTTATTTATGTGAATACCCATAAATTTTTCATTTATAAGTGTGTTCATAAATACATAAAAATGATATATTTTATTCATTAATTTACATACATAAAACCCTTATTCCCTTTCCATGGGTTATAAATGACCCAATGATCTTGTTTTTAAGCACTTTTTAAAGAACGTCACAATTTTGACCTGAAACCCATTTCTTTTATTCTATTTGGGTTATTTATGAAATGTATGATCATGATAGATTTTTATCACATTCAAATAAGTATATATTAATGGTGCTCCCTAATAGATCTCCAAAGCCTTGGGTAAATAATTTAATCTCTAGAGATGACAAGTTTCACGACACCTTGGAAATAACCTTGGTGATTTTTATGACACCTTGGGGATAAACCTTAGTGATATGTTCATGAATGTATAAATTAAATTTTGTAGACACATATTCAAGTTATGATTCATGTTATTTTTATTATGATATTTCTCTTCTTCCATTGCTCATGTCTTTATATTTTTCATCATGTTCTTATTGATATCACAAGTAAACTGATTCCCTTGCATTCCTTACTGGGCCTTCTACTCACCCTTTCCTTTGATGTACGTCTCCAGGTCATGAGATGAAGTAATTGTACATAATATGAATTTTTCAGGAATCTTTTCAAGGGGATTTCAAAAAGTGTTTTAAGTTTTCATGTTTTATGCTCCTGATTTCCAATACACTAGAATTTAAAGATCCTCTATTTGTAAAATGTAATGAAAAGTTATGTAATAAAAAGGAGGGATGCCATAGTTGGTATCAGAGGATAGTTTAGTTATTTATAGAAATTAGGATATGAAAAATTTAGGAAGAACCCTATAGAAAATTTAAATATAGGAAAACATACTAGTATTTTGGTGAAATACTAATTAAGTGGTTTCCAAACAAATAAATTCCTATATGGTTACGAACAAGTGGATGTGGCTCTGGCATAAATGTACCTAGGAGTGAAAACACCAACAAGAAGTTTCGAAATTGTCCTGTGGTATCTTGGTACATGACAACGAGTCTTGTTGCACTTCTGCTTTGATACTCCCGAAAGATATGTTTGGTTAATCACAAGCTTTGTATGAATCATTATGAAGGATTTATAGAGAAATGTAATTGTTTAAACACGATGTTTTAAGACGTAAAATACTTTATAGTTAAAAGATTAGTAAATTAAATAATCCTCTAAATAAGGTTTTATTATTTTAGAAAATGGAGGGAAATAGAAGGAACGATGCAAATGGTGACGACAATGGACCATGCACTGACAACCCTCTAATGGAATCCAAAATGGAAACTTTCATGAAAATTATGAACCAACCGACTCAAGTTATAGGATATAACTTGAATCAAGCTGAGAGACTGATCTCACCACGAAGGGAACAACATTATGTTGAGTGATTTATGCATCAATGACCAACAAACTTTAGTGGATCTATCGATCCATTGATTGTTAAAGAATGGATCAACTTTATCAAGAAGATATTTTCTATGATCCACTGTTCAGAACAAGAGAAGGTTACCCTGGATATTTACTATTTTGAGGGAGAAGTTTATTAGTGGTGGGAGTTGATTAAAAACATGAGGCAAAGAGTAGAGGTTGAAGCTATTGAGAGGGAACATTTCATAGGGATCTTCTTCCATAAGTATTTCCCTCATTCCATGAGAAGAATAATGGAGAAGGAGTTTCTCGAGCTGAAGCATAAGGAGAATGAATCTGTGGGTAGATACAAGATGAACTTCATAAGGATTTCACGTTACAACTCTATCTTTTCATGGATCCAAATGGGAAGGTTGATAGATTCTTTGGTGGACTGAGATCTCATCTGTGGAAGATTCCAACCAATCGAGACTATGACGACTATGAAGAGATCATGCAAAGTGCGATGAAAGTCGAACTGAAGTTTCGTGAGACAAAATGGTCTCATAAATCTAATGAAAAGAATATATTAATGGAGCCAATCTTAGGGAGGAACTTCTATCAGGGAAGAGGAGGCAAACATGTGAAACGTCCCACATATAATAAATGTGGGAAGAAGCATTCGGGGAACTACCTGCTTAGGAGTGGGAAGTTCTAAAAGTGTGGAAGAGATGACCATATCACGTGAAATTGTCATAGTGAGGTGAAACCTTAACTTTCCAAAACTAACGACAAGGGGAAGATGGTGCAGGCCCTACCTGATGTCCAATTTTATAAGTGTGGACAACTTGGGAACTTTTCCAATCACTGTCCAAACTGAGGGCAATGGAGGGGATCACCATCAGCCTCAACAAAGGCCAAGGGAACAAGTTCATACTTTTTAAATCACTAAGACTGAAGTTGAATCACCAAATTATGTGGCATAAGGTACTATTGTTGTTATCTCAAATCTAGGAAGTACTTTGTTTGATTTTGGTTCTACACATTCCTTTATTTCCTCCATGTTTGAAAAGAATTTAGAATCAACCCCTGAATTTCTAAAAGTAGAGTTATCAGTCAATAATCCTGGTGGGATTATCCAAGAATCATTAGTGTTTAGAAACTCTAGTATTTACTTTATTTAGCACAATATTATCACAAATATAGTAGTCATTCCCATGCTGGAATTCAATATTATACTAGGGATGGACTGTCTCTCAAAGTATAATGCTAAGATCAAATGTAGAAGAAAGGAAATCTCAGTAGTCTTGAATGGAAAACCTATGGTTATGTTTTAAGGAGAGATATCTCAACCTAATATTTGTCTAGAAGAACCTCCCATATCCTTATTTATGGAGTTGATCAGTGAAGAAGAAGAAGGAAATGAGAGTATAAGGATAGAAAATGTCCCCATCATCCAAGAATACATTGATGTATTTCCTGAGGAGTTACCCATACCTCCCACAGAAAGAGAGGTAGAGTTCTCCATTGAACTCGTACCTGGATATTATCTGATATCAAAGACCTTGTATAGGATAGAAAATGTGGAGCTGGAGGAATTAAAGAAACAAATACAAGATCTTTTGGAGAAGGGGTTTATCTGACCGAGTGTGTCTCCTTGGGGAGCATCTATTCTCTTTGTGAAGAAAAAGGATTGATCGATGCAACTATGAATTTATTATAGAGACCTAAACAGGATCATAGTAAAGAACAAATACCCTCTTCCATGAATTGATGTCTTATTTGAAAAACTTTGTGGGGATCAATTCTTTTATAAGATTGATATTCGATCTGGTTATCATAAATTGACGGTGAAGAAATAAGATATTCCAAAAATTTCCTTCCGATTGAGATATGGTCATTATGAGTTTGTTTTTATGCCCCTTCAGACTGACTAATGAACCTACTATTTTTATGGATTTTATGAATAGAGTCTTTAAGTATTACCTTGATAACTTTGTTGTAGTTTTTATTAATGATATTCTGATATATTCTAAAAGTCACGAGGAGCATGAGTACCATCTAAGGGTTATTTTTCAAACTCTACAGAAGGAGAGTCTTTTTGAGAAGTTTATAAAATGTGAATTTTGGTTACAAAAAGTTTCATTCTTGGGGAACATTGTAACCAATGAAGGAATCACAGTTGACCCCACAAAGAAAAAGGTTGTAGAGGAGTGGCCTCAACCTACAAAAATAACTGATATTCATAGTTTCCTTGGATTAGCAGGATATTATAGGAGGTTTTTGAAAAAAAATTCACGACTTTTGTAATCCATTAACAAAGTTAACTCAAAAAGGGTTCAAGTTCATCTGGAAAAAGGAGTGTGGGGAAAGTTTCCAAGAGCTGAAGAAGAGATTGGTTACTGCACCCATGTTAACTCTTCCCTCAAGTGGAGAAGGATTCATTATTTTTAGTGATGCATCTCTGAAAGGGATTGGGTGAATCCTCATAAAAAAAGAAAAAGTCATTTCTTATGCATCTCGACAGTTGAAGACTCATAAGAAGAACTATCCTACGCATGATCTGGAGCTAGCTGCAGTTGTTTTTACTCTGAATATATGGAGGCACTATCTTTATGGGGAGAAATGTGATATATACATAGACCATCAAAGTTTAAAGTATATTTGCACACAAAAGGAATTGAACATGAGACAAAGGAGATGGTTGGAACTTCTTAAAGACTATGATTGTTCAATTCATTATCATCCCGGAAGAGCAAACAAAGTTGATGATGCATTAAGCAGGAAAGACCCAGTTGTTCTATCCCTGATGAGGATTCAAAGAGATCATTTGATCAATGACATAGTAAATATGGACATGGGAATTATAAGTGAAGGGAAATCATCAACCCTAACCCAAATGATTTCTCAACTGTAATTACTAGAGAAGATCAAGAAATATAAAAAATAAGATCCTTTGTTACAGAATAAGTTTGAGGCTATAAAGGATGGGAAGTTTCTTGAGTTTAATATTGATCAAAAAGGTGTACTAAAATTTTGTAAAACACTATGTGTTCCATATATTCTAGAAATAAAGGAGCTGATGGATGAAGCTCATAGCTCTACTTTCACTATACATCCTGGAAGCACGAAAATGTATATGGACCTTCATGATCATTATTGGTGGGAAATATGAAAAGGGAGATTTCTTACTACACTTCAAGGTGCCTGGTATGTCAGAAAGTGAAGGTAGAGTGACAAATTTTTAAAGGGGTATTACAACCACTACCCATACCAGCATGGAAGTGGGAAAATATCACTATGGAATTTGTCATTGGTCTCCCGAGAACATCCAAAGGAAACAATGTGATATGGGTTATTGTGGACCATATCACCAAGACTTCCCATTTTATCTCTATTCAGTAAGATTTCTCTCTTAATAAATTTTCCAAGATTTACTTGAAGGAAGTGGTAAGGCTGTATGGAGTTCCACTTTCTGTCGTATCTGATCATTATCCAAGGTTCACATCAAAATTCTGGAGAAGTCTTCAACATGATATGAGTACCGAATTGAATTTCAGTACAACCTATCATCCCTAAAATGATGGCCAATATGAAATGACTATTAAAACACTCTAGAAAATTCTAAGAACATTCTCAATGAAATTTAAAGGTGAATGGGATTAACATATCTATTTAGTTGAGTTTTCTTACAACAACAACTTACACTCGAGAATTCAAATGGTACGCTTTGAATCTCAATATGGGAAGTGATGTATAACTCCTACTTGTTAGGATGAAGCTGGTGAGAGAAATTTTATTGGGCCTGATCTTGTGCAAGAAATGATAGAAAAAGTCCATGCCATCCAGCAACACATTAAGGCTGCTCAGAGTTATAAAAAGAGCTACGCTGACAACCAACAGAGGGACTTGGAGTTTGATGTTGTAGATACAGCCTTTATTCTAATTTTACCTTGGAAGAGATTCATGAGGTTTGGGGAGAAAGTTAAGCTTAGACCTAGGTATATTGGACCCTATAAAATCCTTGACTGCATAGGAGTAGTGGCCTATCAGCTTTCACTTCCTCCAAATCTAGCACAAGTTCATGAAGTCTTCCACATATCTCTCTTGAGGAAGTACATACCTGACCCTTTACATGTACTAAATCCAGAGGTGGTGCAACTAGAAAATGATCTCTCTTATGAGGAGCAGCGAGTGGAGATCTTAGATCGTAAAGACAAGGTTTTATGCAACAAGACTCCTCACATTGTTAAGGTGTTATGGAGGAACCACAAATGTAAAGAAGCCACATGGGAACCAGAGGAGTCTATGAAGATGAATTACCCACACATTTTCTTTTCTGAGGGTACAAGTTGAAATTTTGGGGATGAAATTTCTTAAGGGGGGAAGAATGTAATGACCCAAACTTTTGAATAATATTTTTTCTTAATTTTGTGTGTTAGTTTATTTTGTCCTCAAAAAAACAATATCATTTAATTAATAAAGTGATTATAATTAAAATGAGACCATTGGGTTTCGACTGTTATATAATCAATAGTCAATATGACCATTGGAAACTATACTCTTAACATTATGATTATTGTTTATAAATAAAAATGATCATGGTTAATTGATACAGAAATAAGATTCGATGGCCTAATACAGTAGACTCGGGCCATACGAATCCCATCTATCATATATTGGGAAGGAGGTTTCATCACTAGTCTTTTCTCTAGACCAATCCCAAGATGAGCTTCAACATGTGAAGCTTGAATGGAATCGCCTATGAGTGAAGTTCATGCTTATAGAAATTACCACTCAATCAATGTTGTCCGAGACACCCCAAAATTCTATCACCATAGCACACCTTACACTTAGGTCCTATGTAGGTGTTATAAGGGGCTATGTAACAAGGCCTTAATTACTTTGTGTAATCCTTTTGTATAAATAAATTTTTTATTTCTTCTTATGGTAAAATTTGTCTATTCAAATATCAAAATAAATATAGAATGAATTTATAGAAGTTCCATATTATTGATGGATATTGGAAAAAAGGTATTTTAAAATATTTTTGTATACTTTAAATAATTAATGATGTGAAATTATTTTCAAAAAATGATCTTCTATAGTTGTGATCAGTAAGAAATTTAGATTCTAATAAGATCAACATAATTTTTGGCGAATAGTAAATTATGAATAGTAATATTACCCTTATGAATATTAATGTGACCAATGGAATAGTGACCTCACTTAATTAAGTTTAAATATAATTTAGGAATGTTTAATGGTAATGTGATATCATTGCATTAGTAAACAACTGTTTCAGAAAATATTAGTTAAGTATTAGTATTTTTTTGGTAAATAGTGTTTTTAATTAAAAATTAAATATCTCATAATTAGAAAATTATTTTCATAAAATGGAGTTCATTTTTTAATTTAGAGCATCAATATTAGGTTAGGGTGAATTTATGAGATTTTTATAAAATGTTTTGTTTTTTGGTGAATAGTAAAATACACTTTTGAGTTTCAGTGTGTTTAATGAAATCATTAATGATGTAATAATTTTGGTCGACTTGTGAATAATAAGATATGTTATGACGTGTCCCAAGTGTCCAATATTATTGGAAAATATCATGAGAAAGCCCATGGTTTTGAAAATACCACTAGTGAGGTGTCCCTTGGAAATTAATAAAATATTCCCACACTTTTTCTATAAATACCAACCCATTAATTCATTCATTTCATTCCAAATTCATCCTCAACAAAGATATAGACTTTTTACCTTCAAAGGAGTTTGCACAAGGTGCCTTCAATCCCCCCAAGTCCATAAAATTCAAGCTTTTGATGTTACTCTTCAAGCTAAGGGATCCTTTCACCCTCTTTTAAGTCATGACTTCATTTATGTTATGTCTCCTAGTTTCCATCTTATTATGTAGGGGTATGTTCTTTTATGTCCTTATTTATATATATTTTATTTCAAAATTAATATATACCCTTTCTACTCTCATCAAATTATTTTCTGAATTTTAAGTGACGTCGTTAGGCAGCCAAATTTTTCATAAAAGAAATCACATCTTCTCTTTTCTTTCAAGTTTCCTTTTCATGTGGTTTGTCATTAAAATATCCATACCATGATATTATTTATTTTTTATTCTATAACCATACTATATTATGAGTTATTTATGAGTGTTTTACCCTTTTTCTCTCTCTTTTAAATGTTTTCTAAAACCATGTTATATAGCCGTTATGTTGTAGAAATTTCATCTCAAAATTTATCTATATTTCTCTAAAAAATTCTCTTATTTTATTTATGTGAATACCTAGACCTATTTCATTTATAGGGGAGTTTATAAATACATAAAAATGATATATTTTATTATATAATTGACATAAATAAAACCCTTATTCCCTTTCCATGGGTTATAAATGATATAATGATCTTGTTTTAAAGAACTTTTAAAAAAACATCATGATTTTGACATGAAACCCATTTATTTTATTCTCTTTGGGTTATTTATGTAATGTGTGATTATGATCTATGTGGATCACATAAAAAAAAGAAATATTAAGGGTGTGCCCAAATAGTTCTCCAATGCATTGGGTAAAGAATTTAATCTCTAGAGATGACAAGTTTCACGATACCTTGGGAATAACCTTGGTAATTTTTATGACACCTTGGGATGAACTTTGGTAATATGTTCATGAATGTTTAAATTAAATGTTGTAGACAAATATTCAAGTTTTTATTCATGTTATTTTTATTATGATATTCATCTTCTTCCATTTTTCATGTCTTTATATTTTTCATCAAGCTCTTATTGATATCACAAGTAAACTGATTCCCTTGCTTTCCTTACTGGGCCTTCTGCTCACCCTTCCCTTTAATGTATGTCTCTAGGTTATGAGATGTTGTAATTATACATAGGATTAACTTTGAAAGAATATTTTAAATGGTATTTAAAAGAGTGTTTTAAATTTTCATGTTTTATGTTCCTAATTTCCAAGACACTAGACTTTAAAAATCCTCTGTAAAATGTAATGAAAAGTTATGCAATAAGAAGGCAGGATTCCATACTGAACCTTGCCAACATCCACTGAAATGGCTTGAATAACTTATCTAGGAGTTGAATCCTGGGTAGTAAGTTCACCCAAATTTTCATCCACCCGTGAATCCTATTTAGAGACCTTATTTTATAATTCTATAAGTACAACTCCCTAGATGGTTATTTCAGCAACACTATACTGAGAAACATTTTATATAAAACTTAGAACCATTACCCATTTATTCGGAATGATACACCTACCCATTTAAAACTAGATAATTAAAATTAGACTGATTTTTTTTTACTTTAGGAACCTTGTTCGTAGTAAAATTTAAATTCATCTCTACAGGTATAGTAGTTTTCTCATACCCTCTGGATGGGACCCTCTTTAGATTCTTCATCTATATAGGTGAAGATATTGGAAAAGTAAGGGAATTATATCCCTAGCTAGAACTCGATCTATAAAAATATCCACCATTCATGTGATTAGAATTAAAAATACCATCATTCCAATATTTCCATAAATCATACTTGGATTCAGGGTGATGATCAAGGAGCATTCCATTTTATCCATCCATATCTAGCCTAATATGCCTTGTTGATGGTATAATTTGATTCCAATAGGATCATGTAAATGTATGACTAAATCCCTTTGAATAAATTCCCTGGACATCAGTGTCTACAGATGTGGTAATAACAAACTTAACCATTATGTAAAAGTTTGAAAATGTTATTAAAGGATAACCCTTCTATAATACTCCAATGGCCGAAGGCCTTCATTTTTTATTGATTTTGATAACAAACCTTTCAAGGGGTGAGGTGGAACCCTTACAAAGCCCATAGGCCTTAGAGGAATTCATTTCCCGTAGGCTTCAAACATTACATACAACCAAGACTAACTACTTGGAACTGCTCCTCCCCAGCATCTTCATCGTGAAATCAACTCTCCACCTTCACATGGCTGTTTAGCTAGGCTTTCCCATGCATGCATAGGATTTTCCCAACGGCAGGTGCCATACCCTCTCATTCTTGCAATCTGTCTAGCTTCTTCTTTGGTAAAATCTCCTTGCTCATCCTCCTTCTGGAGCTTGTTCTTTGTAGGTTGTCTGGTTTGCATCTACACTTAAGGTGGCCCGAAGGCCTTGAGGTGGCCTGAAGGCCTTATGAACCCTAATTCCTAGGTGGATCGAAGGCCTTAAATAACTCGGGGACTAAATCAGAGGCTCGAAGGCCCAAATGGGGGAATAATACCAGCTGCTACAATACCTACTACGGTACTACTACAGTACCAGAAATATGCCTCCGTCTGGATTTGATCTCGGGTCGCCTGGATGCACTTAAGGAGTCCTCACCAACTGGGCTGAGGCTCATGTGCACCCTTCTCTAATCATTGGTAAATTAAACCTTCTCCTAACATAGATAACATTTCCCAATGAAACTTCCCAAGGACCATACAACCTATCAATGGAGTTACGCATCTCAATGATGTGATTTTTAAAATTTTAAACTATTAATACCATGAGCATATTTGTTATAGTTGGCCAAAATTAGTTTATAATAGGATCTATTAGGTGAGACCCCGATGTAGTCAGAAATGTTATCAAAATTAGGTAATTTTTCAATCTTAATAGTTAATTCTTATTAATTACTAGTAGCTATTAGGATGATCGTGTCAATGAGTATAGAACATAAATCAATTTCAACCAAAACATGGGTAAAGTGGCTAAATTTGGACTCTTATGTCTCTCTTTTTAACTTTATAGGGATTACTATAGTGGAAGTGATATTATATAGGATTTTGGGGTGAAAAAAAACTTAATCCTTTATTCCTTATATAGGCTTGATAGAATGATTACTTGGTGAAGTTAGGATTTATGAAGTTTTCACAATCCTTATGTCTTATGAATCCTATATTGAGAGGGATATAACCCATTTAACATGACCAAAATTTATTATCTTTTTAGTAGAAGATGATGTTAAAAAATCTATTATGAAGTGACTTGATTCACTAACAATCAAATAACCCAAAATAGATAGGATGATATTTCATATCCTTTAATTTTCTAATATTTTCTTACCATTATACCATTAATAAAGAAAAATCCCACATGGTTGAAGAATTTGATGCAACAATGTTGGTAAACTCCTAAATTAAAATCCTCCCAGAGAAGCATAAGGGCGAGAGGTCACCTCAAGGTCTTACTAAGGTTGTGGAGGAATGGTTTATCATTCACATAGAGGTTATATTTTCAAAATTGAAAAATTATTCTTAAAACATGTATGATTAACTTTATTTCCTAGAGTTTTTATACTTAAACATTAAAGATAACATTAGATCATACCCTGAGCTTGATATTTTGGGCCATTCATAGAAAAGTGGACCATGTATCATGGGTAATGGTCATAAAGGTGGGTCATATAAATAATTTTTAGATGTGGAACATGAGCCTTTATAAGGGGAAAAGACATAGATGTGTAGTTAATATCTGTATGGTAGATATAATTATCCATGTTGTGGTGGGAAGTGTTCAATCTAGTATTAACTGGTCATTCAATTTGATTTTTAATGTTTTTCTTATGTGGGAATCATCTTACTTATCTAACTCTATCTTTCCATTAATGTAATATTTTTTCTTTTTTAATAACTGGGATGGGACTTCCGGTCCAATAATACTCCAATTATTAGTAATATGATTACTAATAAGTAAAAATACATATAACAATATATAATAATATAATTAATAATAAATTACTCTACTCTTTTTCGATTTTGATAATAATTTATTAATACTAATATATTATTAATAGTAGTTCATAAATAATGTATTATTAAAATATTTACCTATTTAATAATATATATTTATTCTAATACATATATAATAATTCATAATTAACAATATTTTTTATTGACACATAATAATGTTTAATGAATACTATACTTAATATGAAATTTAATAATTAATAATATATATAATAATTAATAATAAAATTAATGATAATTACTATGGTTACTAATGATAATTAATTATATTATTTATTATTAATATATATTTATATAATTATTTATTAGTTATATTATTAAATGTATTTGGGGGATTACTTGAGTGGTAAAGACACCATGTAATTCTACACCACACCAGAGTTAAAATCCAGGAAGCCCCCTTTGAGGGGATAATTTATTAAGATATTTATGGAAAACATCTAGGCCTATATTACGGGCATGAAAAGTTACATGCATCAAGTAGCATGGTCTGAACCTAGTGGACAACACAGTGCGACAGATAGGTGCACCAATGTGGAAATGTCCAAGCATCACTAGGTGGGTGGCTAGAATGAGTGTTGGGTGAGTTGGTGTCTATCTATTGGTTCAATACCCATATAGACTTCTGATGTGGGATGGCAGGGTGAATCTTCACATGCTTTTTGAGATATTGGATCTAGTTATATGGAGTGATGTGACTTAGATGGTGGCACAATGGGCCACTATGTAAGCATTTCCAAGTGGGCAGCTCAAAAGTGTGATGGGTGAATTAACACCTATCATTTTACCATCTTCTAACATGGATTCCTAATGTGGGAAAAGGGGTGAACTTACTCCTTGGTAGGGGTGATGCAATTTATAGACTAAGGATATGGTATTGTTGAAATAGGGATAATTTTACTTTCAATTGGTTTCATGGCATGATTCAAACCGTTATTTTGAGACTTCAGGTCATCTCCTCAAAAAGGTCTTTGAGATACATTCAGCCGAGCCTTCAAGTCATCAATAAATATGGACCTTAATCCCTAAATATGTAAGAAAATAGGTCTAGTGTGTATTTTCAATTCATTGTGTGGAAGGATGAGGCTTGACCCACTAGGGCTCATGGGTGTGTGTGTTTGTTGTTTGTAACCCCTTCTATCGAATATATATTATTAAAAAATAAAAAATAATCAAATAATTAATAATATAATTAATCAAGAACAACATGAAGTGTAGACATAAGTTCTAAGTTCATGGTTCCTTTATTCAAAAAAATAAAATATTACAAAGGTTTTCAATGTAAAATTAATTTCCATGAAAGACCACCAAATACAACAAAATGACATATGAAATAGACCAGAGTGATAAAAATATCTTATTGTCATCCAAACATGAGTAACCTATAAGATCAATTTACATTTTACCAATGTTCCTACACTTCATACTAAGAACCTATGTTACCACTGCCAGTGTAATAATCATGTCTTTTGTGATTCACTACATTACAGGAAATTCCCAAATCCACCATGAAGATTCCTTTCCCATCATGGAATTTGGTATTTCCTCTAGCCAAATTCACAACCACTAAAAATTTATCCCCAACCTAAACACCATTGAAATATTTCGTAAGGATGGTACATTGAGAATTCCTTTTTACTACTATAGCACCATAATTTATATCATCATATAATCCAAGCTCATTGACCATATATGAAGAGATCCCCATTTTCTTAGTACCCAATATTGGAGTAGTAAAAGATTTAACAAATGTTGTAGGTTCTTCAAATGTGTCCTACCATTGAGTGCCTTTAGAAACAACCTGCAAATATGTAGATCCTATAACTATTTACTATCATGAAGAAAAATACCCATGTGTGGCTAGCCATGGCACAATTACCTTAAAAATACATGATGGTGCAATAGACCCTCTTGGTATTCTGTGTAGGTAAGTAGATTTGAGTGGCCTACATGGGTTTTTAACTTTTTCTAACACCTACTTCTATATACCTATCCTTCTATATATTTGAATAATCAATTTCCAAATAACCTTTTCAGTTATCATTCTCAGAGTTATCACCCAAATTACCCCAAATAACTTCTTCCCAGGGTTAATTCCATTCTTGATGGGTAGCAACAAATGATTAAAAGCACTCAAATCCCAACCATGCTTAACCAGAAAGGAGGGTCCTATACCTACTAAAGATCATTTTACTTATATTACTGAGGACTTTCTAGAATTATTAACATCATTCTCACCCCTATTAACAAGAAATTAATATTGTGTATCCAACAACTCATCATTAATAGGGTCCACCTCCTTTATAATAAGTCTAATGTGATCCTGATATAGAGAGGTTTTTTGAGGTACACTGCTATTTCCCCTAGAGAAGTCACTAACCAAAACATGTGACTATATGGATAAAGAATGAGTTATTTTAACCAAATTTACACATCAATAAACATTTAATTTAAATTTATATTTATTAATCAAATTTCTATATATCTTAAAGATTTACCAAATAATGTTCCTATGATATTGATTAGAAAAATTACCAATACAGTTTCATGTCTTTCTGAAAACATATATCCTTTTAAAATTTATTAAAATATATATTATAAACATAGAATCATTCAAAATTATAGTTTCAATCAAGGATAAGAATATATCTACCTCAAAATAAGAACCTTGAAAAATAAAAAATGTGTTCTTGCTTCATTTCCCTATCAAATTTTATTGAAACCCCGATGGATGATATAATATCTCAATGAATTTGGGAGTTCTATAAGAAACATATTAGCCTATAAATTCAAACCTAGGTTTGGGTAATAGAGTTTTTCATATTCACTGGAAAAAATGGGATCCAAATCCTAAATTCTCGAATTTCAAGGGTTTTGTGAGAAAAAACCTGATCCCAATCTTTATCCATGATGTCATTTGAGGGAAATATGATATGGTAGAAGTCCATAACAATTGAATCAATGGGATAGCCAAAAAATCCCCAAATGTGAATGATATGGATATATAATCCTTTAATTATCAAATAATTATCTTTATATGGAATAATTAAATGTTTAAAAATCAATAAATTTCATTCATCTAGGAGTTTTCAAGGACCATGGAATTAACATAAATAAATGAAATAAAACCATTATGAGTGAATTAATTACATGGACGGTCAGATACTAACCTAAATCAGAGAATATTTGTTGATGAAAATATATTTTAATCTCTTTATCATCCTAATTATATGTCAAAACATCTCTCCCTTTCAAATTTCAAACATCATGTGGTCCCATTGATAATCCCACATATCGATTATTTGAAATCATTTTATTGATCCATGAACCATATGGAATTTTCAAGATATCATATGTCTTCGAATCATGATTCAATTACAAATACCTAGAAAAATTTGGATGGGGATGAATACAACTATTAATATCTATATTTTCCTTAAACACATGGATTAAGACATCCCTTGAATTAAAGTAATAATCGGGTGGAGATCCTGCTGATCAACAACCTTCACAATCTCTATGAAATTTTATAAGTGATTGAAACATTGAAAACCCAATCCATAATATAACTAATAATATAAATAACATAAATTAATATAAATAATAAATGTTTGGTATATAATTAATTATATTATCATTGATAGGTTCAACTGAAGCCTTTATATCTAGGCATCCAAGGATCAAATTCCATCTACGTTATTATTTTCCCCCTCAAAATTGGGGGGGGGGGTAATATTTATAGGCCAAGTGAATTTCACACGAGCATGATTCCAAAAGGCATCCAACATATACAGAATGTGGTTGAAGGCTGGACCTATCCCAATGGGGGGGGGGGGTTAAGTACCACACTTTTTATGGGTGGAAGGTACATTAAACCAAAAAATAGGAGACTCCAATATGGGATTAATATTATAGAGGCTATTAGGACTATCCAGGCTGAAAAAAATAATATCATAAATGTAGGACCATCCAAAATGAATTATTGAATTAGGTGGGCATTACAACACAGTAACATGAATACACTATAGGGTTGGTAGCCTTAAAAGGGTGATTGATGCTATGAAATTAATCATTGACCATCCATATTTTTGTAGAAGATGGGAACCTTTCTAGATATCTATCAGTATGGTGTGACTATTCATTTGAGGCATCATGACTGGTCGGTAGTACAAGTGGGGATCCATGTATTGCATCGACATGGAAACCGAATTGAAGGAGAGTTGGGTGTGTAGTCATTAATCTTTTTATGACCCTTCTCAAAAGTCATATGTGGGGTGGAGGGGTGCTCTATATCTTAGCAATGAATGTAGACCATGACATAACATCTCAATGAAGGGGTTGGCACAAATTCTGACTAAAATTATTATAAAGACGACTACTTATGGGGGGGAAATAAAAAAATTTAGATGGTTATGTAACATGATGAATAAGGTCTATTCAACCATCATGATGGGGCCTTTTAGACAAGAAATAAAGGGCTATGAAAAAACCCATAGGGCCTTCAGTCCATTAAAAATGTATTAAAATAGGTCTAGTGGGTGTTTGTTATTCTTTGTAGGTAGAGATAAGACTCCACCCCCTAGGGTCCTTCCATTTGTGATTTCTTTTTATCTTGTAATACCCTATACCTAGTATAAATAAATAATATAACTAAGAAAAAATATAAATTATATTACTAATTATTAATCATAATATTAATTATTCAAAATATTATTACATAATATTATTTTTTACTATTTATCATTAAACATATCATTAATTAATGTATCAATTACTATTTATCATATTAATTATATTAAGAATGATCTTAAATATATATTATTAATAAATATTAATCATTAATTATACTATTAATTAAATTATTAAATATTAATCATATTATAAATTAATAATAATATTTTTCAAGGATTTTGATTGAGGTTGATAGTTGCCCCCCGATTAATTTGTTATCTTGGTTATTGATGAATTTAGAATTGGGATTTCATTTGAGTATCAAAGGATCCCTGATTTCTATGATATTTGTAATTGCATCCATCATTTGATAGAGAAATTTCAATGGAATATTATTTGGTACAACTAAAAAAATTATATCCATTTATTTTATTAATGTAAGGTTTAATTGGGCATGAATAGAAGTGTAATTTGTATTGGTAATGAAGGTAAAAGATAGGGTAAGGCTCAACAAAAAAGGTTGTTGTAACTTTAGGTGAAGTTTATTATGATAATATTGTTTCTAGTCCTCAATACCAGAGTAAAACTTTTATTTTAATCTTTAGGCTCAATCATGGGATATTGTCTTATAGGGATAGGTGGAAACATAAAAAAATGGATTTGTTTATATGAATGGGTTTTGTCTCTGGTATTTTGGGAAAGAAATAAAACTTGAAGACTAGTTCTATTGGAATTACATATAAGATAAATAAGATCTCACAAATAATGTGGGTAGAATAGAATGGTGCGTTGTCTAACATAACTATGTTGATGGGTAATGGTAACCTTTCTTCTGGTATTCTAATCTTAAATATGAAGAGGGAATTACATGTTACACATCATATGGAAGCATCTCATGAGGAGATAAACGAGGAAGATGATTCTCAGACTAATATTAGTTTTGTTGGATTTTTTAAGGATCATTGTATGATCGTTTGGTAGTATAAGAATACCCATATAGTTAGGAACTATGTTTGAACAGAATAAACATACATAATAAATAAAATAAGTGAATAATATATCCCAAAAGGATTTTTTACAATTATTTTCTTCTTCCTTGTTGTATGGGGACTCTAAAGGAATATCACTACAATAGTAGATGAAAGCTTTATATTAATGTGGGGATTACACTGGCTATTATATCCCAATCTCAATTAGAGGACTCTCATACACCTGAATAGGTGCTAGAATCTTCATCAATTGTGATGTATAAGATACAGTAAAGAAGAGAGTTTTGAGAGGCTTGCAGATAACCAGATGATCATAGTGTAAGGGATCCCATCCCATTATATAAACATACAGGATTTGTTTCATTAAATGAAACACATAAACCATATTAATTTTATCCATATATATTGATTCTATTTTTCATTAATTCATTGAATCATATTTAATGAATATTCATGTCATTTAATCTATTTACAATGGATTAATAACAAAAATAAAACCACTTGGAAATGTGTTACCAAACACATAAATTAATCCTATATTAAATTAAGTTAAATTTTTATTAATCATCTACATTTTAGTGCACATATCTTATAGTCTCCCATTTTCACTAAAATCCATACATACTTTTTTCTATACTACAAAAACCATTGTGAATCAATACAATCCTTTTTTGGATATAGTTTCACCAAACTCTCTTCATTTTAGAATGAACATTTTGTATAAAACAATATTCTTATCCAGTGGAATTTCTTTTGACCCTATGGACCTTAGTAGTGTTGGAAAAAAATATGAAAGGCTTATTTTATAGATATAAGAAAAGATATGCCTCTAGAAAATCATTATTTCTACTCAAGCTACTAAGGGGTATGGTGTGATATCCATTAAACATATTCATATCTTTATAAAATCATTCCAACCACTAGATGTATCATACAAATCATAAGTATACCTATAAATCCATTTCATCCATGAAATCATGTAACAAATATAAAAGGATTATGATAATTTAGTGTAATAATCTCATCATTTATTGATTCTATAAAAAATGAACATGTTGATGAATTCATCTCACGTCATTCATGTAACATATGAGAGAATCACATGACCACCATAAAATTAGTTAAATACATCATATGTTACTTAACTAAGAATATCTATACATTTTCTCAACTTTTTTTAATTAATGGCTAGATGTTAGCACTTTTCATACAAGTGGATAAGTCTTATTTTTTTTTCACTCCAGCTAATGACATGATCAACAACATACCCAACCACCCCTGATTGTCTAAGTCCATATTTTTAATTTTATATATATAGAATAAATGAATGAAAATTCCCATTCTAGTTATCTTACTAAACTCAGGTAAGAAGGTTTCATACAATCATAAACCAAAAAATATATCTATGAATATATGATATTCCATGAGATACACTTTATAAAGTATTTCGAAGTAATAAGTCTATTCTTATTACCTTACGATTCTATTCTACATATCTCATATACAACACTTTGTAATGTATATAAAAATCTAATGAAGATAATATTAACAAATCATACCGACACATAATTCTCTATTCTAATTATTGATTAAGGATAAATCAATGTTTATACTTTGAGGGGATATTTATCATTTCAAAACTAATGTAATGTAAATTTGCAGCACACATGAATGAATGATAAATGGATATTTCCTTTATTATTATTACGTGATATATTTTTAACCATTAAATCCAATATCTTAATTATTTAATATGTATAGATTCAACATGAATCTCATGTTTTTACTAAGGTATTGTCTTTTTAACATAACATCCATATATAATTCATGTCACATCCATATGTGTTCATCTTATAAAATACTCTAACTAACCTATCAGTGAGTAATATTTTCAAAGTAAGCTAGTTTGAATAATGGTAATAATTAGGAATCATATTCCTTAAGTTTGTTTCTTTGAACCAATATTAAAATTATTTAAATTAATAAATCAAATTTTTTGATGTTAAATTATATTTTCTATATAAAACTTTTTCTAACTACACCATCATCATCCTTATAACCATTCCCATCAATTTTTTTTATTAAAATATTTATTAAATAATGTAACTATTTACATCATCACATTACCATTACATCATAAAAACTTTTAGGATAAAGTTATATCAATATTTTTAGGGTAACTAATGTTACTATTTACATTTATCTTTACCTCTAGGCCCAAAACACTTTTAGGATACCAAGTGATACACATTGAGTATTGGATAAAATAAACCTTAATGGGATAATGTTGTTTAATTTTTATGGTAACTAAATGTAACTATCTAAATTTATATTTTCCATCACATATTATAAACCTTTTAAGATATAAAGTGAAATTTAAATTTAATCTTATACTGGTATAATACTTTAAGAAATAACAATATTCATTTTCATGTGGCAACTCAATGTAAAATTTTACATTATTACCAAAACATATCATAAAAAATTTTAGGATATAAAATGAAAAAACAAATAATATTTATTTTTTTAACATCAAACTTATATAACTCTAATCATAATCCTAGTAGTCTCTTAGACACTATAATTCTATGATACAGAAACTAATTTGTGTTTAGAAAATAACACTTTATTTATTTTTAGTAAGAACATTTTACAAATAAAATTTATACCCATATCAAATAAGGTATTCTATGTGTTTGAAATATTTTTTCTTTTGACAGGAATGATTTTTTAAAATATACCAGTAATGGGTGGAAAAAAAATATTTTCTTATATTTTAACAAACTAGATAAATTCTTTATCCATGATAAAAAATTTATCCATTTCTTCTTCACAAAACATGTTTTATAATAAAATGAATTATAAACCATTTGTATAAAATTAATCATCTATTTTTTATTAAAACCTTTTTATTATGAGACACATGTCTTATCATATATATGAAATTGTATGATGATACACATATGATTATTGGATTCAACTGAGCTTTTCATACATCCAAATCTCTAATTTAGCAACAGTTTTCTTCACCACTTGAATGAAAATTAAGAGCTCTATCAGTTAATATTTTTATTTTGTACTCCAGGTATATTTTAAACATTTTTAAAATATATATTCAGTATCATATGCACTTAAAAATAGAATAATCAATGTAAATTACATTAGTACTTGATAGGTATATTCCATGATGTTTCTTAAAAGTTATTTAGATAATATATATAATCCCATAATATGGAATTATTACCCCTTCCTAATATCTATAGGTTTTAATGACATTGGATAGATACTAGAATAAACATTCTTAGACTTTCTAACTAACTTTATTCATATTGTTTTAACTCTTAACTCATTGTACTTTTTTTAGAGAACTGGAACTCAAACATCATATTCCCTATTTATCTATTCTCAAATCCTGAAAATATTAGGGAAATATTTTCTGGAATTCAATAATATTTATGGAAAATATATATAAATGAAAATAGAATAAATTAAAAACAAAAAAAACCATTTTATTCTCTCTTAAAGAATGTTATGGAATTAAAAAAATCCTAAACTATGTGTGCTAAAGTACCCATTTCATTGTATGCATTTTTTAAAATTATCTTCTCAAGAGAAAAATTTGATAACACCCATCTTTTGAAAATTTCATCCAAGCCTAAAGCATCAAATTTATTAAGGAAAATATACCTATATTCAATTACTTCAAGCTTTATCCTTCAATTGATTTATCTTTATGACCTTAAGTATAATTTCAACACTTTTAAATCATACAATCAATATCATGTTTCTATTAGAACAATAGAATTGAATTTTATAACCAATAATGATTTAAGTAAATCTTTAGTCTAACCTGGTCACTAATCTATTAAATCATATTGAATATCAGTTGGCATAACAAATAAAATTTTGTATTTTGGACTAAAATTATTTAAATTATTGAATTACCCAATCATATTGAGTATATGTGTTGTGGATTTTATTCCATTCTTTTTTCTATATATTTTTTAACTAATTTAGTTTTATAGTTAAAATAATGTTTTTAGTTGAATAAGTTAGTACTATTGATATTTTTCTGTTAAATTAGATAACTTCTTATGTTATGTTAAAATATAAATTATTTGGTTATTTATTATTTTTTTGGTTAATTTAATGATGATCCATTAAATTAGGATCAACCATTAATTTTTTATTTACTATCATTCTTTTAATTTAATCATTTTCATTATAAATTGTATTTTGAAATAATAATTCATAGTCATTTAATTTAATCATTTTTTTAATAAATTTATTATTTACTTTATTTTTTATAGTTAATTAATTTTCTAGTTTTTTTAATTTAATTTAATTTAATTTTTTATATTTTTTTATTTTGAGTCTAATTAGTAGTTTGTATTTATTTTTCAGGCATGGTCAGTATAGTGACTGCAGTGATATTGAAAATGGATGTGTAAAGGGTCATGATCACATAAGTGATAGTTCCGAGTGATCGTAAGAGGAAGTACCTTCCAGATGATCATGTCCACTTAAGTGACCATACTAGAGGAAATAAAGTTACCTCAGATGTTTTTAATGGTCACTTCTCAAGTGACAACATGACCACTACCTCTCACGGTCACTGTACTGACCGTGAGTAGACTTCTAAAACCTATAATGATCCTTCTCCATTTTCCCATCCAAAGTTACCATTAAATGTTACTACACCACCTATTAGAAACATAACATGAGTATCCTCATGTCATCATGAGGATAACCACTTTCTCATGGTAGAAGACGAAATACATGACAATGATGCTTTCCATCTAATCTTGTCACCCACAGATGAAGCCACATTGAAACTAGATGACGCTAACCAACATCAAATAAGAAGAATTTTCCATCAAGGATAATTTCAAAATATGATCTGTATAAGGTTAGGATTGATATTTTGAAGCTGAATCTCACCAATCCCATGAAAAAACTAAAATCTACCACTAAAGGAAGTCAACTAAGGATTACGCATTGAAAGAACATAAGAATTCTATTCAGTGAGTTTTTTTCAAATTAAATGATATTTTTTGTTTTATTTTTTAAAACGAAATTTAATACTAGAGAAATTTTTAGGAAAATAAGTTTTCCCCCCTTTCTCCATATTTTGTGTCATTTTAACCCTTTATGTTTTGGTATTATAGAATTCAATATTCCCTTGGATTAGTTACATGAGGTATATGCTCCTCCGTCTAAGTATGGTTTCAATTCTAAAATGATGTAATAGTTCTTCTCAGTATTATTACACCTCCACAATATCTCTTCCCCACTATTATTCATACTAGTGTGTGTGATTCTACATTGAGGGCAAAAATTATTTTGAATACAATTAGATTTAGGGGTTTTTAATTCTCTGGGAGGGAGGTGTTGAAGAGGATATGTTCTTTATAGACCTCCTAATTCATATAAGAGGAAATAGTGGTAAAGGAGTTGAGGTAGTCATTCTTAGTTCTAGGTGAGGAGTTCTGGTGAGATCATGATGTTTCTTGGTGTTCCTTATCCATATATGATAGCGATGAGGACAAAGAAGGGTGTTCTTGATGACAATAACCAATATCAATTATAAAGGTCCTCCATCATCAACATGAAGGTGAGACCAAGCCCTGGTAAGGGGGTCTCATTACATTATTTACCTTCTTTATTTCCTATTGAGGCCTAGTTATATTTTTTATTTTAGTGCTTCTGGATTACATTTTTTGAGTTCATCCAAGGTGTGGTACTTTTCGTACCCTTGTCCCAGCTTTATTGGGGGTCTTGGGGATGCCATAACATAACCTTCAGATATTTTTCTCATGTTCTCCTTCTTTATCTAGTTTATATTCACTTATGATTATAATTATTTTAATCTTCTTTTTTGTATAGTGGGAACCTTGTACCCATACCCCATGAAAGTAGGCAAATTGGCCGACGAACATAAAAATAATGTTTTTATTTTCTGTCTTTCGTTACGGATTTTGACAACCGGTTCACGCTAATGTATGGTGCTATAATTCTATTGCTTAGAATTTATTTTGAATTAATCAATTTCAATTTTTTTTTCTTATGATTCTGGTTTAGATATTCTATAAATACATGTAAATGAATTATTATTTTTTATTTCTCTTGTTCCTTTTATTATTGCTTTGATGGAATCATTTGTATTGGCTTCCGCTATATAGAATTCATAAATTGTTTAGTGTATTCATGTATTTTTTATATTGTCCACTATTTATATAATTATTTTAGAAATTTTTTATATTTCTATTTGAATTTTTGGGAACCAAAATTATTTTCCATATGTCTCCTTGGGTTGTTCAATGGGGACTACCCTGTATTGAAATCCATAAGAAAACCCATCAGAAATCCTTGATGATTTTTTTGCCGAATGAGAGAACTCTATAATAGTAGATGAAACCAATGATTTACATGGAAGAATTCCCATTTGATACATTAATAACCGATGTGTATTAAGTATTTTCAATTGATGAACCCAACCAATGAATTCTGAGACTTGTCGGACTTTAAGTGAGGATGAACAGAAATTATGAACCCATGATGAACCAATCAGAAGCCTTCATTGTGAGGATAATCAAGAGTCAATACGATGCCACCATTGAGCAAAACCTTGCCTCATGTGCCACCACAACTGAATATATTCAATATAAAGATCTTAACTTTTTATTTTATAAATAATTTTGTGTGTTGTATGTTTTTATAATGTAGGGAATGAATTCGAGATGATGAGGTCTCAAAACTCCCCATGGTCACTGTTGTATTAATACAGAAGGGTGTACTCATTTTTTATGAAATGAATTATTGAAATTTGGTTTACAGTTAAATTTGAAACACATAAAATTTTACAATATCTTTAGTTGTCACTCACCTCAGATAATGGAAATGTAATCGAGTAAGAAGTACCCCCCACATACATGTAATGAGAGAAGATCAATATGAATAATCATTGGTGAAGCATTAAGAAAATTTTAAATAATATTTTTTCATCTCATTGATAATTATTTTAATATAAAATACATGTGGGTAATTATATTATAATTGGAATATTTTTTTGTGTCACATAGAGGTGATAGAGGATAGTGAATGAGGCCACATGGAAGGCTGAGAGTTACTTTCAGAACATTGACTGTGATATTGAAAAGGGGACTAACACCCAACTGGATTTTATATATAGAGAATCAAAAATTATCTAGTGATGATCATCTATAATTCACTATATAACCCAAAATAGAGTATAGAGAAGAATACTGGGCTGGGTGCAGAACCTGATCCAAAGCTAGAGCTTGAGGAGGGAGGTGATCTCACCAGATATGTTTCTTCTTCTCTTTCTTCTCTCATTTTGGATTTTTATTTTTGGCATGTATTGATAAATTTATTAGGTGTTTTGGACTATGATGGGTTGAAACACATTAATCTGTAACTACATTTCTTAATACTTACGTTTTGGGAATTTTATGTTTAATGTCCTTTTTCTTTTAATTATGAGTATCATTTCTCACTAATCAAGAACCCATGGGTGACAAAATTGAATAATTTGAATCTTTATTATTGAATGATGTATTGAAAATTATAAAATGAATATGTATCTCTTCTCCATAATTAAAGGATTTATTCCTAAATATTGAATGAGATATTAATTATTTAATATTGTTCATCGATTTGTATAAGCTCACCAAAGTGACAGGTCATTGAATCTTCACCCTTTCTATCATCATTGAATGTTACTAATCAAATTGTTTTGGATCGAGGAATAATTTTTATTCAATTCAATATAGTCTAAAAACACTAATTTTATAATTTTTTGTCTCAGACTCCTATAATTGTTCTCCTTTCTCTACCAACAAATATATTCTATCATTTTTCACTCACCCAAAAAATAATTTCATTATATTTATCAATATTGTTCTTGTTTTTTGTCACACACATCTATACCACCTTCTATGTGGATATAATACTCTCAATTATCCCCTTACTATTAGATTTTAGATTTTAAAATAATTATTTTTTTTTTTCAAATTTTCAATAATAAATGTGATCATAATTTGAAACCTTCTCTTGGGAAGGCATGATTGACTGATAAGAAAAAATTAAAAAATGTAATTTAAAATAAATTAAAAAACATATATAAAAAACTTAAAAAAACAGAAAAAACTATTTTGATATTGAATTCACTAAAGTTTATTGAAATTGAAACATTATACTCTAATTTTTGAAATCAATAAAAATTATTCACTATTAAAGGAAATTAATTTTAAAATGTAAATTTTAAAAGACATTTCTTTAAGAAGAGGTAAAAAAATCCTGAATAATCTTCACTCCATTGTACCAACCCATGAGAGACCTACACAAAGAGAGTTTGAACTTCCATTAGTGTCATATATTATGTTTTTCCAAAGTTTTCTCCTAGTTATTTATATTATGAGATCAAACAGCACTACCTATCCATGCTACCTTAATTCAATGGCCTTCCTATAGAATATTCTCTTGACTTTATTAGAAAATTTATGGTGATATCAAAAAATTTACCCTGTGAGTTATGAGTGGGGAAGCATTGAGGTCATGGGTGTTCTTATTATTCCTTAAGTGGTGGTATATAACATGGTTCCAATACTTTTCTAAATAAAATTTTGTAACATGGGATGGGATTTTCAATTCCTTTATTTCCATATTCTATCTAAATAACAACACCATAGAAGATAAGAATAATATCACTGGGGTTTTTTAGGATTAGGAATAGTTATTTTACAATGCTTGGGATAAGTTAAGATCTCTACCTAGAATAATTATCAAGCCCCAGTCAACTATTGATCTTCTTATGGATACCTTTTCAATTACATTACTCCTTAAATGAGAATTTATTCATCTAATCATGTATTGGTGACTTATCTGATATGATAGGAGATGAGATTAAGAAAATAATTGGAATTTGGGACAAAAAATCATAGCACAAATGCATTAGGAAGTGATTTATTTGGAGGATAGAAACAATCACCTAATATGTTGTAGTTAATGAATGTTTACTTATGGAATAGTGCTATTCTTGTGGGATGTTTGGACATGATCCAAAATATTTTTCGAACTTTGATCTCCATGTCCAATACAATAAAGATTTCCTATTTTTGATTAATGGACTTGAAATCATGGTGTCCAAGATCCTTTCAGAAATTACTATAATTATGGATATAAAATTCACCACAACGTACATTATAATAAACAAGGATAAATTAAAAATTCAGAACCCCAAAATTACCAAACACAAACAAAAATGATCTGTTCAAATCAATATATAGATTAATCTGAAAACTCTCAATAGGATATTAAAGGTATTTTGTAGCAGGTTTTGGGTTAAATTTGTTCATTAAAAAATTATATGGACATTGGGATTCATATCCTAGAACTTTAAATGGATCAAATGAATTGGGTATTAGGGGTAAGTGATAAATTTAAACTTCCTAGCACAATTGAGCCAAATATGATAGAGAATATAATGGAAGTAACAAACATGTCAGGTCATAGAATTCAGGAACTGATTAATGAATAGTTTAATAAAGATGAATTTAATTTTCACATTGAAATGAAAATCTAGTAAACCATTTATATGAAAATTCAGATAGATCTAAATAATTTGAGAAAAATAAAAAATTTGAACTAGGAAAAAACTGAGAACAAAGGAAAATGAAATGGAAATTAATAAAAGATGGAAAGAAGGAGAATGAAAAAGAAACTTTGAAAATTAATCCACTCCAATGGAATTTACATAGACGATGAAAAATAATAATGAAGAATATTATCGAAAATTACATAAACTATTTATGAGATACAATGTTAACATTCAATTTTTGGAATTGTTTTACAAGATACCATCATATTTGAAATCACTTAAATGATTATTAGTTAATAAGGGGGATTTGGATGAGAGATCAATAATAAATTTGAATCAGGAGTGTAGTATCATAGTTTAATTTAGAATTACTTATAAATTGAAAGACCCTGAAACTTTCATCATTTCTTTTAGAATTAGTGGGAGTTTGGAGACTTGGTGCCTTTGTGACTTAGGTGCATGCATTAACCTTAAGAAATACTTCTTATTAAAAAATATGGACCTTAAGAAGCTTAAATAGACTTCAATTTTACTATAACTAGATTATTGGTAACTTTATTATCCTTATTGATGAAGGGAGACAATATTTTCATACATACATCTTTTTTTCAGAGGTGGATTGTGATAATATAGTTCAAATCATACATGGTAGACCATTTTGGGCCACTACTAGAGTCGTTATTTATGTTTCTAACAATATTCTTACTCTTCAATCCAGTGACGACCAAGATGAATTTTTTTTAAGGAGTCTTCACATGAAATGATCTTTAAGATGATTGATTTTTCAAATGAATTCATTATATATGATGTTAGAAAGGAAAATAACAATCCCTTTGATGATTTTATCACCGTATCTCTGAAGTAAATTTTTAAGAAAATTTAATTGATCCAAAATCAACATAGGAACTTGAATTTTTGGGGAGAATTGGGAGCTAAATTAAGAAATGTATTTCCCAGGACCATGAATGAGTCCTTCTTAAACAAAGTTATCTTGATGAAAGTTTTTCTCAACCTATTAAATGTTCACAACCCTCCCCCATAACCAACCCTAATTCTGATTCATGTTCATACTTATTTGATTGAATTATGATTTTTCATGGTGCCTATTATACTGAAAATGAAATATCTAAGGCTTAAGATGATTCTGTAGTTAGTTCTATTTATCATGAGGTTGAAGATGTGTTTTTTTGGATCATTTAAGAGTGAATTATAGGTGTTTTTAGACATTTTAATAGATGTGGACTGTAAGTCTATACCTAAATCCTCTGAATGGACCAAAGGCCTTCTTTTTTTATTTTTATTATAGATAATCCCCCTTTTAAGGGTTTAAGGGGAACCAGTACATGACCCGTATGCCGAAGGCACAAGGCCCGTCATGACCCGTAATACATGATCCGAAGGCCCAAAGGCATACCCTGCCCATACATGACCCTCAAGCCCATCCCACTAGAACTGAACCTCCCCAGCTTCTAAATCATTGATCGCCTTTAGCTCCCCACCTACATTGCTAATCGGCTAGCATTGCCTAGTGTAAAGCTGCACGGTGCCTGGCCTCGATGGCGGTTGCCATACCCTCTCATTCTTCCAATCCGATTAACTCTGCTTCTGGTGACTGCTACTGTTGCTCTAATCCTCTTCTAGGGCCTGCTCTATGTGACCTAGGATACTTCATGGTCTTCAATGGCCCGAAGGCCCTATGTCCCGATGGAATTTGATGGTTCGAAGGCCCATGAGACCCGTAGGCCCAAACCGGTGGCCCGAAGGCCCAAATCGGG
Source organism: Viscum album (assembly GCA_963277665.1). NCBI lineage: Eukaryota > Viridiplantae > Streptophyta > Magnoliopsida > Santalales > Viscaceae > Viscum > Viscum album. The sequence goes on from OY728134.1 coordinate 1,403,728,407, forward strand.
TTAATAGTTCTGGCTGCTACATACTGAACAATGCCTACTATAGTACTACTACAGGGCCTTCTACATTACTGCTACAGTACCCTAGAAATTCACCTCCACCCGGTTTTGAACTTGGTTATCTTGGATGCCAAGCAGGAGCCCTTAACTTTAAGAAGTTATTAAAAGATCAAGGGTAATATTCCTATGTTTCACATAAATAATTTTTTTGAAGAGTTATACTAAATTTGTTAGTGAACTAGTTGAATCTACTAATGCTTATCATTTTGAAGTTGTGAATGTGTCATGAGTGGGGTAGAGTGAGGTTAATAAAATTTCAAGTAAAAGAGTTTATTCTAATATTTTTCAAAGAATATTTCTTCTATTCTTGATTCCCTAAATGAAAACCAGAGTAATGATGATTTTTGTGGATGTTTATAGGTATAATAATAGTGAAATGTGGTTGTGTGATATATCAAGAAACTTTGAGAAGTGGACACCAGTGGTTGTGAGAATTATTTACCATAAGTATAGTCATTTTGAACATAAAGTATAGAAGAAGATTCTAGTTAGATAAAACTAGAGAATGCTTCCCTAAAATATAACATCGTTCATTTTGAAATTTTGGAAACTCATCGTAATCTTCTATTTTTTTTGGAAATTGAACTAGTAACTAGAGAACTGTTTCATTAGCTTAAAATGAGGTTACAAATTTATCGTAAAATAAAGAGAAAGTTCTTCACATATTTGAGGTGTAATTTTTTTTAATTTTTTTATTATTCTATTATAATTACACTATTGGATTCATGGAATTAACTATTTAAAAACATTATACCATACATGCTAGAATATTTTCTAAAGCCCTATTAGTCACTATCATTGTTCATAATACATATATTTTTTGAAAAATTACATTATTAAATATTTTATCTCTTTTGAAAATCTCTCATGTACGTCATTAGTAGAATGAAATATTTATAAATTGTTTATTAGTGCTTAATCTTCTATGAAGTGGACACTAGGGATCCTTTGTGCATGATTTATGTAGTGTAAAAAAATGTTTTTGAACTTTTTTATAACTCTTTTAAATAAAATCTTTTTTATACATCATTGACAAATATTTTTTTATCTCAACTATTTAATTTTGTGTTATAATTTGAAAGTCAACATTGGGTACAATGTTGAGTGTTAAGTGTGAGGGAGGGGTCTAAAATGATCTAATATATAATTTCTATTTACCCATCAAAAACATTATTTTTTTATTTTGAAATTACTCCCCTTCAGGTATTAGTTTAGTTTTTTATAAATAAAATCATTGATTTAATGTATTCTTATTCTAAGAAAATAAAAATTCGTTTCATATTATCTAGGTGATAATTTGAAATTGAATTGATGGATTTCACTGATTCATAAATTGTAAGAATTGCATGATTTGTGAGTAATGTTACAAATAATTTTTATGGATGTTCCTCTTTAGATATATTGAATATAGTGTTAAGGGAGTCATTTTTTTGGAATTAAAATTATAACTTGAGGAAACATGAACTTTGAACTTGAACCAGGGTGACACACTCTTTTTGATCAGACACCTCATTGTGCCAACAAAAAAGATAATAATATAAGACATTTATAATAATAGTAAAATGGTAAAATAGGATACCATGGTGAATCTATGAGACTTTAGGCACCGGGGGGGGTGAGTAATCCCTATGTACATATCTAATAAGTTCCTCTTAATAATAATTTTCACATAAAATTCTTGAGAAAAAATAAAAAAAATAAATTCCCTAATAGAAAAAAATGAGTTTATTAAGGTGAAAGGATATTGAAACCAGATGAAGAATTGGAAAATTAACTTATAAAATAATATTTTTGAGTTGAATCAATGAAGTTAAAAAATTCTCATTGAATTTGGGAACCTAGGGGAGAGTGATCAGGGAATGTGTGTACTGTTAAAATTTTAATTCCACTTCTATCCAATATGTTTCACTCTAAGAATTGAAACATGAAATGGAATTGAAATAAGTAATTGAGTGTATTTCACATAGGGGGGATGATAATTTCAAGCAATGGAGTTATTTTTTATTTACATTCATAATTGGTGCGATTAAGAACATAAGAATAATAATCACTATTCTTTAAGAGATGTTGTAAATAAATAAAATACAATGAATTTTCTAGTAGTAAAATGGATAAAGTGAAGAATAATTTTATGTGACTTTTATTTCATGCTTTTTTCCACATCATTTATTTTAATTAATTATGTTTTATTGTCAGAATAATTTTTTTATTTGATTATTTTAGAATTACTATTAATTTAGTGTTTAATTATTGAAATTCTTAATTTTATGAAAAAACATAAATTTTTGGTTATTTATTATTCTATATATTATTTTATGACTATGATAGTAAATTTTTATAAAAAATTATTTTTATTATTTACTATCACTCTATTATTTTATTCATTTTCATTATCAATTAATTTTTAAAATAATAATTTTTAGTCTATTAATTTAATATATTATGTTTAATGCATTTATTATTTATTTTATTTGTTTTTATACTTAATTAATTTAATAGGGTTTTTGTTTTAATTTCATTTTTTTTAATGTTTTCATATTTGGAGTTTAATTTCTATTTTGTATTTATTTTTCTAGTGCGACCTGTATAATGTCTATATGGATGCATGAAGTGGCTTCTTTAAGGGCCAGGTAACTTAAGTGACCATGCTAAGTCACTACATAAGGAAGTACCTACCACATGCTCATATATACATAAGTGACAGTGCCTGAAGAAATGATGTTACCTTAAATGATCCTCCTGATCACTTCTCAAGTGACCGTATGAACACTACCTCTCATGATCAGTATAATGATCATGAGGAGTTATTCTGAAACCTATCATTATCCTTATCCATGGTTATATAGAAAGATACTATGCAATGTTACTGGGTAACAATAAAAACATTCATTAATAAAATTCCCTTTTGTAATATATAAATATCTTATTATGTAATGTTGTTAATGATAACACATGCACTACTATGGTTATTTTGGACCATCATTGTATTTATAGTTTAAAATACTATTAATAATTATTACCACTACTAATATATCCATTTTACATTGACCATTATAATTAGCACACATTAAGGTTTATGATAAAGTCAAATTGAAATAGATAGAATAAGCAATGGCTGTGACATGTAGGATCGTACACTATGAAGCCCATTTATTGTAGCTTCTAAGGATGATTAAATCATTGGGATTTACCCTTGAACAATCCTAATATACTATTTAACAAGAAAATCTTGAGAGAAACTATTTATGGGAGAAGTTCATTCTTATCGGGATCACATCCCAAACCATGTTCGTTGAACAATCCCATAAATGTCCCACCATCGCAGACCACACACTTAGAGCTAAAAATGGTGTAATAAGGGGATATGTATCTAGAACCTAGTAGTACATATTTATATATTTTACATTTTAATAACATAATGATTATATTTCTCCCATTTCATTATTTCAATTTTATACGAGTTAATAAAAATTAGATTTTGATGTGAAGAAACCAAAATTGTAATTTTAGTAAATATATGGATTTAATTAAAACATAATTTTTAATTAATTCATCAATTTTTAACTAAAATTAATTTAAAATAATACTATTATTAATTAATATTTATCTATATTCAAAATATAATACAATTTAATGAATCCCATTATAATCTTTATAGGAGTAAGAAAATTGTTATTGTCGTAAAAACCATTATATTTCAATAAATAGTTATTGTAATTTAAAATTTAAAATTATAATAATTATAGAATTACTTTAGTAGTAGAAATATTATATTTGAAATCATCATGTCAAAATTATCCAACAATTACTTTTTTAATAATTTTCTATGATATATGAATTTTTGGGTAAAAATTAAATATGGTATGTATTATGTATTATGAGAGTTAAAAAGTGATGTAATAAATAAAAAAAATATTAATCATGACCTTAATTAGGTTTCCCAATTGAAATGATTTTTTTTAAAGTTATTTAATTAATTTTATAAACCCTTAATGAATCCTCCAAAACCAATATTATATTTTGTTGTTTTAAAATTAATTATTTATGAACAAGAATCACATTCACATCACCAGGGTTATCGTGTTAATGATTTTTATTCTTTTTCATATAAAATATTTAAACCCACTCTTCTTTGGATGAAAACATGGGGAAAAACCAAGGCTACATTTTTAGTTTTTATTATTTTATTGTATAGATTCCTAAACAAACACTTAGAAAGTAATAAAGAGTTCTCACCCCTTTTGCTATAAATACCCACACCAAATAAAATTAATATTCACTAAAAACCTTTGTATCATGTATTTAGTCTTCCTATACTTCCCTATATTCCACCCAAGGTGTTCCCAATCTATCAATATGCTCCTACCATGCTTTTTGAAGTGCCCTCTTAAGGTAAGAAATCATATCCTCCTCTTTTTTCAAGCACATGTTGTGTATTATTCATTTTTAATTCCAAACTTTAATGTCTGAATATGTTTTTAAAAACCCATATTAATATAATTTTGATGTAAAAGTAATGAGATACCCCATTTCACTACCACTAAACCCTTCAATGAACCTTTATGTGCACCCATTATGCTTCAAAAATTATCTTGCAATTTTTCCATGCCATATATTTTTTAATGATCATCCATCCCCCATTTCCACTCAAGGGTATTAAACTATATGTTAATATACATCATTGACTAGGAAAATACATATATTTAATAAAAACACCTTAACTATGTTTTTAAAACTGATGAAAAATGTTCTTATGTCACATGATCTATGTGGAACACTTATTCCTCTACATGATATGAATGCTATGGGTGCACCTAAAATTATATAGATCTCTAATGAATGGGGCAATGTCTTTATCTCATGAGAAGCGATGAGTGTGATTGAAATTATTACACCTATAATAAACACACCTTAATTGTGTTGTTTTTATCTTATACCATGCTAACATGTTCATGATTATGATTCTCACCATTATATGTCAACACATTATTCCGTATGACACAAATGAATTTTTTTACCTCATGTTATGATTTGATTATTCCCTAACTAAGCTTCATAGTTCACCCATTTCTTATTCATGTCCCTAGAATATCCCATAAAGTTTTAGAAAATTAATGGAATTATAAGGGCATATTGTGGAGTTATTAAATAATGTCACTGTATCATTGTTTCAAGTTGGTATGATATATTCCTAGTTTCAATTAGACACCAGTCCTCATGATCTTTTGGAATTTTCTTAAGAGATACTTTATGTAATAAATCTTGAATTAAAGTGTATTAATGACAAGGGTGTCATAGTTTTTATCAGAATAATGTCTTGTTATTTATGGGATTAGAATTTGAAAAAAATAATGAATTCCTTAAGGATAAGTCAAAACATAGGGAAACATCCCTAAATTTTGGTAAAGCGCAGAGTAAGAGGTTTCTAAACAATAAATCACCGTTTGGATACAAAAAGTGGATGTGGATATGGTATAATTGTGTATAGGTGTAATAACACCAGAAAGGGAACCTTAGGTTTGACTCAATTGTCACATGGTACATGATAAAAAGGATTTTTTAGAAACTTGGTTTGACACTCCCGTATGACATTCTGTTATAAATTAAAAACCTCCTTATAAATTTTTTTAACTCGAAAAAATATGAACTTATGATTTTATATTAATAAATATATCATGGAAAAAATAGATTGTAAAATATAAATTCATTGGTTATACATGTCATTACATTTAATTGGAATATCTTCCTTTTTTATTGTTTAATATTATAAAAGTTATTATCCTTAATTTCCCCTATTTTTAGCCAATGGATGGAAATATGAGAAACCGAGTCAACAACCAATATAAGGGGTAATGTGATGACATCCCATATGAGATTCCCAACATGGTGAGAGCAGGAATCACAAACTTCTTGATGGTACTTTCTCAACTGACTAATGCTTTTAACCAAAACATGAATCATTTGGAATTCACAAATCCCCCTAAGAAATGAAATTTTCAATTGAGTCCTTTATGTGATAGAGGCCCCTGAATTATAGTAGATCTTCAGATCCCTTAATCTAAGAATAATGGATCAACTCAATTTAAAAAATATTCTCTATCCTTTAATGCTCTAAGAACGAGAAGGTTATTCTGGCTATATATCATATGGAAGGAGAAGATGACCAAATGTGGGAATTGGTTAAAAATATGAATCCTCAGGAGGATATTGATGAAATAAAGTGGAAGAAATTACATGAATTGTTTTTAGAAAAATATTTTCCTCACACTCTCTGGATAAAAATGGAAAGATATTTACTTTCCCTAAAGAAAACTCATGATGAATCCATCATGGAATGTGAGGAAAAGTTCATCTGAACTGCATGATATTCTTCTGGATTAATCATTTTCTATGAAAATAAATAAGAATGCTTATTTAGTGGGATAAATCCAAGTCTATGAAAATACTTTAAGATTCAAGACTTTGAAAACTTTGAGGAAATTTCACAATGTGACCTAAAATTCGAAATGGTGATAGGTGAACCTCAAAGGTCCCATGGGTATAGAGATAATAAGAAAACATTTATTTAAATCTTAGAGGTGAGATGGACAAATCTCATAGGGATAATAAATTTTATCATCCCACTAATCCAATATGAAGGAATAAGCATCCTAGATATTTTCTAAAGTGGGTAAGGAAATTCTTTAGGTGTATGTGTGAAGGGAACATAGTTACTAAATGTCTATGAGCAAAACCAAATAATGTGTTGAAGAAAATAATTTTCTAGTCAACCCTATGACTACTATACAATATTTTAACTACAAGGAATAAAGACAATCTGAAAATCAATACACTAAGCCAAGGGTTTTCAACCATAAAAAAAAACAACAAACTCCATACCATTGAGAGCAAGGGTGAGGTTATGCCATCATAATTGTTGAGGTGGATCCTAATAATGATGTTGTTATAGGCATACCATAAATTCATTTAAGGATAATTAATGCACTATTTGATTATGTTTCTATGCATTTTTTCATATCATGAAAGTTTTATAGAAGTATTATGTGACATGCTCAATTTTTATTGATAATAAAACCCTATTTTTAGATAATTTATGAGTATTTTTATGTAAAAATGTTAATTTTCAAAAAAATAACATAATAAATGATTTAATGTCTTTACATATTGGTAAAAAACTTGTTGACAAATTGTAATATTTTATAGAATATTTTCAGAGTTAGGTGTTGAGTTAGTGTGAGATTCCAAGGCCTGTGGAGCATTGATGCAGATGGAATAAAATTATTAAATACATTATATTATTTGTGGAAGATTTTTATGAAATTATGAAATATCTCCCAAAAGGTTTATGAGGTTGGAAATCCAAGACTACCGTTGAGTATGGAAATAGAGAGTTACCTTAGGCATGGAAAAACATTTGAGTGCATCGAGTGATTAGTTAAATTTTATGTGAGTTTAATTTGTTTAATATTTTTATTATAACTATCTCCCAAATTTATATTCACATGGAAAATATAAGACCGCCATTTGGTATGGAATATGGGTTTTACTCTATGCATGATATAAAAATTTTGTGTGTTGGGTTTTTAGTTAAATCACATGAATAATTTCTTTTACCCTTTTCCTTTATATTATTATTATTATTAATTTTATTTATTATTTTCATTTTTTGTTCTTTCTATACACTACAGGATGTCCCCTACACATGGTGTTCCCCAAAATCACCTGAATCATGTATTTTTGACTTGATTAATTCATCAATGGATTAATGTGGTAAATTAAATAATCCACATTAATTTTTCAGTTGAATATTTATATTAAGTGTTGGGTTTTGGAAGGGTTAAATGGGTACGTGTTTTGGGTTTGAGATAGTTGAATAATTCAGTATTCACCATTCTTCTATCATGTTTAGCCTGAGTGACCTCAACAATCCCTTGTGCATGAACAATCATGTCTTTTTTGGTCCCATTTTTTGGGTGAAGGTGTGGTGGTGATAGTCTTATTCTTCTTTCCTCTGTAGGTGTTGTGAAGAAAGGTTCTCCTTGTTTGTTTTTTATGTTTTTATTAAATTTCAACCTTTATTTTTCCCTCTTAATTGTGGGAAAAAATGGTTGAAATTAAATAAAATGAATAAAACCTATATTATCATGGATAATTCCATAATTATCAAAGCATAACGTATAAAAAATTTATCAAAAAAAATAATGAAAATTCCTAAAAAGATAATTTCAAATAATTATAATATTATAATTTCATTAAATTTTCAAAGAATAATTGTGCAAGATTATCAGAAGGAAATAATGAATAATTATCAAAGATAATTATAATGAGTTATCATAGGATAATTCTATCTAATTTTCAAATTATAATTTATTAAGAATTATAAAAAGATAATTATAGAAAAATTACACAGAAATAAATATAAGAATTATAAAATCATAGTTCCATCAAATATTCAAAGGAAATTATTAAAGGTTAATCACCTTGGATTATCAATGTATAATTTTTTAAAATTAACAAATAATATATAAATGAATTTTTAAAAGATAATTACTGAAAATTATCTATGAAAAAAAATAATTATAGTGGACCACCACATAGAGGTTTAAAATATCTATTTTGTTTCATAATTATTCTTGAGAAGAATACTGATAACACATTAATTATCCTAAAATTAAAATTTATATATTATCTAAGAGAGAGAAAGAATCATCATATGTGATATTATATTTCTTTTTGAAATGAAATAGATGATTTTGGTTATAGGAGTCTTTGAAAAACCTTGAGAATTAACGTATTGAAAAATATGATAATAAGGCCTATGATGAGGTGTTATTGAATGTTGAGGTTTTCACTCTAGCTTTTGAACAACACAGGGTGGTTTATCCTTATCGTTGATATTGATATCTTTAAATAAGGAAGTTCCTTACATCTTCAGGATTTTTTTACACATGTTGCCTTGGTATAATTTATATGTAGGCATAATTGATAATTGTGGTTTATTATGATCACATGTGTGTTTATCCCCTGAGAACCTTATGTGACACTTGTTTCCATGATTACTTTCATATCTTATAATTCATGTTTTATGTTGATCACATGTATTGTATTTGGTAAATAACTTATGATGATGTTCTATGATTTCTTATGTATTCAACCTTATTATATGTTCTTTTTGGTATTATTCTTGAATCCCAATGCAAGTGGACCATTGTGACATGTTTATCTCTTAGAGGGTAGTATGAACGACTAGTGATGATGGTGATGATGTACCTAAGCATAAGGTAGGTATACAATGATTTATTTTGGATGTCATGTCATACACTTGAGTCCCATAGAATTCCAATGGTATGTTTCTAGATGCCTATTGAATGATGAGTAGCTCTAGATACATAGAATATTACATGAATAGAACTCTATTTATGCCTAGTGTATGCCAAGTTGTATGATCACATGATTCCAAACAACATCATCATTAGCCTCATGGATATCCCTTGATTAATTCCTACACCTTGATTATCCTTCTGGCATAGAACTAAAGTAAGCACGTCCTAGGGTTTGTGGAATCTTGGTTAGCGCATGACCACTCAGTTTGGGATTGTGTGTCATTATTCTTAATAAAAATTTATTTTAATTATGGAATACACTTGATTAATTGATAACACTAGGTTAATGATGAATTGGTTGTGTCATATTGAGTCTTGTACTCTCACCATATGTAGTAATTTTAGTACACTTAAAGATTTCATGACTAGAGATTTAATGAAGGGAAAGGGACCTATAGTTGACCTCTGAATAGAGGAGCACTAATATAGAAAAAGAGAGGGATGGGTTCTAGAGTACCCCTCCCTTACTTATTTCTTTACCTATAATATCACATTATATTGGATTACCACTTTGAGAGTTTGTTCACTTGTATGTCGTGTCTTCCTTCTTTTAAATTCCATGTGTACTCTGATTATTGATTTAATATATTATTTAATGGTTATTATTTAACCTATGAAATGATACTGAGTGTATAATATCCCCACTAATGGACTTATAACCTCACTTCTAGTTGGATTCCTCTTACATATAGGGAGTTTCACTTGTGGTCATGTGGAACTCTGGCTTGGACCTAGTGGTTAAGGAAGTGAAGTTAGAAAATGGTATTAGAGGATTTGGATTCAGTAATTTTTTTTTCTATTTTTCTTTATTTTTATATTTGGTAGATAGGATATAGGACTATTGGAACACCTATAGAGGAACTAGGATAATGCCTAACTAGTAAGATATAGTAGACCACCAAGTTGCTATAATGTGGGGAAAATTATGTTTTGTTGTAACTATTGATTAAATTCACCTTGGGAAATATATATGATTTTGATATGAGATTAATGATATTTCGAGTGTGTTTATGCCTCATAACTAAGAATATAGGTTCAAATACTATATATAATTAAATTTCCAGATTTGTGATATATGTTTAGGATAGTTTTACTTTTTATGATATATCTATGTTGAAAAGCTGCTATGACATATCATTAATATAATTTATTATTTGAACTAAGAATTATGTTGTGATACTATATATATAATTATTGTGACTAACATGTAATAGATGGACACCCGAATAAATTCTATTTGAGTTATACCATGGGTTAAGGGTAGAATCCTAGTAGAACCTTGTCTAAACATATTTAATGATAAGGGTTTATCATAAAGAATTTATTTTTATGAAGTGTTTACTTCACAATATAGAAGATTTCCCCTCAATGTAGTTTTATGGGACTACATGGGAAGAATAATGGAATACTCATGCGAGGGAGTATGTTTTAGATTTATCACTAAAATTTTTGGAGAATGCAGTTGAGCTTTCTCCTTCACCTACTATGTGGTTTATACAGCAGGACTACTTCGACCAGAAGTCATTTTATTAGTTCCTATCCTAGTCATAGGAGTTTAGAACTATGGTTAAATATTCCCTAACTTCAAATCCATTATTCTTCATCTATTTGGGGAAGTATAGGTCCTTAGGATTCTAAATAATGGGTATAAATATTAATTGAAATCTTTTACCAAGTTTATAATTCGAAGGATTGGAAATTTAATATTTGATTGAGCTCACTCTAGGTGAATAGCCCATTTCAATACCCCTATATAGAATTTTTACAACCAAGATAAAGGAGAGAAATGTATAGCCTATGACTTGGAGTGGAAGTTCCTTATCTAGATGAGTAAATCACTATAGAGTGAACCAATGTTATTCTCCAAGAAGGAGGATGGTATTCTTGACTTTGTATTGATTACCATAATCTAAATCAAGCGACGATGAAGAATATAAATCGATTGTCCAGGATCAATGGTCTTTTTAATCAGTTATAAGAATCCTGGTGGTTATCTATTATCAATATTATATTAGTCTATCATTGGTATTAAGTTAGAGAGGTAGATATTCCAAAAATAGTGTTTCAGAGCAGGTATGGGATGTACGATTACTTTGTGATGTTGTTTATACTTATAAACACATCAGTGGTTCTCATGTAGCTCATGAATAAGATCTTCCACCAATAACTAGATTCATTAATCATGGTTTTCATTGAATAAATCCTCATCTACTCACTAACAATATAGGAGTATCCTAGGAACCTCAAGATAGTCTTGAGTACACTTCATGCAAACAGACTTTATACCAATATGTCAATGTATAATTTCTAGATATAGGATGTGATGTTTTTAGGACTTGTGGTGTTTGAGATATAAATTTATATGGGCCTAGAAAAATAAGAGGCATTCATATCCTAGAAACAGCCCCAGTATGTATTTGATATCTGAATCCACTAGGGTTTAGTAAGATATTTACGATGATTTATCCAAAACTTATCCAGACTATCAACACCCATGACTACACTGATAAGGAAAAGTGTAATGTTATAATAGATGGACCTATGTGATGTGTTATTCCTTGAGCTGTCGAGATGGTTGATTACAACTCCAGTACTAAAACTTCCCAAGATTAGGATTGGATATTTATTGAACTGTGATATATCAGGTACTATTTTGGGAGTAGTGATGATATAAGAAGATAAATTGTTAGCATATGGGTCATGTTATTAAAAACCCCATGAGTGGAACTATTATACTAATTAATTAGAGCCATAATAGATGGTTCACACTTTGAAGTGTTGGTGAAACTATATCTTTGGTAAGGGATTGTTTGTTTACATAAACCACAAGAACCTTCGCTATATCTCCCACAGCGGGACCTAAATCTGGGAAAGTAGCATTGGGTTAAGTATTTTTGAAAATTTAACATCGAGATTAATTATGAAACCAGGTAAGGTAATATCATGGAAAATTATATAAGCTTTAGGACATAGGAATAGAAGGATCCTGGTGAGATATCATCAAAGGAGTCGTGATGCTTGATGATTATGTTGGATTAATAGAGAAAGGGTTCTTCAGAGGAGAGGGGATTGATGAATTATTACATTTTAGTGATCACATCCTCACTTTTTTAATGGTTGAAAACTAGTCAAGTGTAATACCTAGATTGCATTGCGATGAGGGAATAGATGGGAGGAAGTGACCTGATACACAAATAGACGATGGATGACTATGATGTGATTATGATATAAGGGAGAGTATTAGTCCCAAATTGAATAAGGGAGGATCTTATGAGAGGTTTACAAACCTTGATATGGCTTGTACATTCTAGTTTTATTAATATGTACCACAAATTCATGTGAAGGTTTTGGTGGCCATAAATGAAAAGAGATATCCCAGGGTTTTTGTCTCAATACCTTACCTGCCGGAGGGTAAGATCTAATCAATATGGTCTCAGTTGTTTTTATATAGACACTTTTTGTGTCAATGTGGAAGTGATATGAGGCCATTATTGTCTTTTTTATTGTTTATTTTTCAATCTTATATTAGTTTTCTTTTGATAATTACTATAACCCATCATTCTTTGGTTGTTAATAAATTTGTTTAAGTGTTTCAAATTTAGTACATCAAGGTATTTATTTTAAATCTGAAGAAATAATGATTGGATTATTATAGTGTTTTTTCTATTATAAATATAATAATATTATCATTATTAAATATTTATATTTAAAAATACAATTTAGTATTTTTAATGGCACAAATATTCACTAAAACTGTTACAAGATGTTTAAGTGACATTGAAGTTTTCAACTTAAAGTAACCTCTTAATTATGATGATATAAAAGATATAGTGATTAGATTAAGTTAATCCTTATTATATTTGATATATAAGATATTTATCTAAGATTTATTTGTTTATAATGAAGTTTGAAAATGATGTTTTGGTAGTCTAAGAAATAGCTATATTTTTCATAGTACTTTAGAAACTCAATAGTCTGTAGAATTTAAAGGTACTTTTTTTATTTTAATTAAATTTATAAAAACATAGGAATCACTCTAAACATGGTGAGATTGATATAAAATAATATTATCCTAATTTAATTAGTTTAAATCAAAGGATAAACAGGTCATTTGTATGGTCAATAAATTATCCAAAGTTTTTTAACGCTGTTTCTGAACTGTAGTTTTTCCAAAATGATATAACTTCTATTTTTTGAAGATATCAGGAGATGTGGATTTTTTATTTCTTAACTTCTTGATCCATTATAAATCTATTAATATTTAATAACAATATTTTTCTTTACTGAATACTGAATATGATGTTATGATCCTCTGAAAAATCCTTGAAGTCTATAATAATAAGTTGTTCAATTATGAGAAGGACCTTTATTCATATGTTTGAGTTAAACATAAGGTTGATGAAATCTATGTTAGGGAACCAACCCTAAATTAAATTTTGAGAAAATTATGGTTGGGTAACCATATGGTGGGAATGATCCATAATCTACACTAAGAACGATCCATAGACTATGTTAGAAATGATCCCTACATTATGTAAATGATCCCTACATTTTCGATCATCAAAGTTAAATAGAACTCATGCTACTATTGTAGAACTAGAGTTTAAACCTACTGTGAATTCTTTCAGAAACTATGTAACTCTAAATGAATCGCTACAACATTCAACGAGTCATTGATAAATGATAAAACATGACATGAGAATGTTAATGGAGTTTTCTCAAGCAGGAGAAAGCCTTTGTTAGGCATTGATAGATTAAAAATAAATGTTATAAGGCCTCTACCTTTAATATTACATAATCTTGAGTTTTAGTCAAGGAATTTAATTATTTCACAGTGAGGATATTTAAGGTTTTGAGTTTTAGAGAATTAGGAAATAAATCATACATAACAAAACAATAAAATACATAGTAGACACTTCTAAACAATACTAATTTTATACCATAATCTAAACATTTTAAAATAAATCATGATCACTTTTATAAAAAATCTTCATGAATTTTAACATGACTTATTTTAATCCCTTACTCATCCATAAGTCCTTTAAAAAATATTAAAAGACATGGGATGAGAAGAAAAAGAATTGTAAGGGATATATATAGAAGGAAACCATTATTCCATTGATAAACATTAAAACCCATAAGAACATTATCATAATGTAATAATTTTAACCCTTAATAATAAGTAAATACTTTCCTTTGAAAATAAACTCATTAATTACCCTTTTGTAATCCCAAGATTACCATAAAACCCATAACAATCATAGAAAATACATAAAGGTATCTTCAGACATTATTATACTTTTCACTCTTATAATAGAATAACCATGAGGTCAACTTCCATACATGTCACCCTTAAAAATAGAATATCCATATGGATGATTTTTATACCCAATGCATTGGAAGGCTATCACTGACCCATCCATCATAGGTTTATCATAGAACCAACCATCATTGGTTTATCACATAATCTCCTGTGAAATTTCCAAGTACCATTATATAATTATAACACATAAAATATTTTAATTTTCAACATTTCACTCATAATTTTTAATTTTCACTCCTAAGAAAACATTTCAATTTATTAAAATAATTAACCTATTTTCAAAACCCATTTTCAAAAAGAAAATATCCCAAAAAAGGGAAAGATGGGTTCCTTTTTTTAAACCCAAAGTCTTGTAGAGGAAGAAGAAGATCAACATAGTCATAAAATGTCCGTGATAATACTTTTATATCCATATAAATAAATAGGTAAAACAATATCAAGAATATTGGCATGGAGAAAAATATTTTGAAATTAAATCTTTAAACATTCAAAGTGTCCCATACCACTTTAAACATTTAAAACATAAGCCTCATGAAATAATAAAATTTAACAGAAACACTAAATAAAATGAGAATAAATATATTCATAATAAGATATTTCAAAGTGTCTTTATATACAACTCATAAAATAATGTGGGTGTATAACATCAAGATATGCCTCAATGAAAGGAAGTTCAGACAACATTCCTTATCTTGAGTCCGACATGTCACATATGTCTTTATCTTCCTAAATTATAAACTTATGTCAATTATATATTTTATTTAGAAAAAATTTTCAATATTATAATTACTTTTATTCGACTCTTAACATTATTTATACAACTACTTAAACAAATAATTTTATCTCGGGTGTTTTGACCATATTCAGTTTATGTGTCAAAAACGACATCGATAGTTAAACTATGGTCGAAGATGTAATTATTTAAAATATATCAATAATAATAATAACAAAATAATTAACACATTTATACATAAATTATACTTTTCAAACCAAGAATTAATGATGGTCAATAAAAATTAACCAACGTTACGATCATGAAGATTGTAGGTCATATGTTCAAATGATTAATGTTCTCATTTTTTAATGATCATTATGAAAGGAAGGTAATTAAAAATTTTCTTTATAGATTGAAAATTACATAACAAATATTATATTATCAAATCATTTATAATTATACATATAATTATTACAATTTAAAAGGAATCACTTCACTTTGAGGAGGTGGTAGTCCACACATCTACGAACGACGTTATCACTTTTTTAGTGTGTAAAAAGGTGTTAAAGAAAATGATATATTATATTACCAGAAAAGTGATTATTTAATTAATATAATATATATATATATAATCTATTTCACATATTTTTGTATTAAAATCATTTTTAATACATTCCATGTAAAGTGTGAACTTATCACATCGCTTTCAGGAGGCGGTAGTCCACACATCCACAAACGATGTTATCATATTTATAAAAAATAGAAGGCATGATGGTATGAGTTATATAATAATTAAATAAGTATTAATAAATAATATATATCATATAAAACAAATTATTTACATCATAATTCTAAACAATTGGTGGTAGTAAAGGAAAAATGAACGACATCATTTCGGGAGGTGGTAGTCCGCCGTACACACAGATGGTAATTTCGTTACCCATTTGATGGATGTGTGTGTAGGTATAAGTATAAAAATTATAATAAAAAAATATCACTATATTTATTATAATTATTTTATTATATAATAATGTAATAAGAATAATTGAATTAGTGTATAAAAAACAAAACATAAATGCATTTTGAAAAAAGTTAGCTCTTTTTTCAGGTAATCCATTTTGGTTTTCACCAAAGGAATTCATTGGATGACTTTATAACCAAAGTGAGGATTCTAGGATTAGGGGATGGATTTAGGGATGTTATTTGGGTAGGTTTTTGATAATACATATGTCTTGATAGGTGTGAATAAAAGGCGGCGTTTGAGTGCCTTTTTATTGTAGAGGACGAGTGGCATTCTTGTAAATATATAATGGTAAACACTATTGTGAGATCTCCCTTAAATCACATGTCTCCGATAATGATCATTATTCAATGTAAGAGTGTATTTGGTAGAATAATATCCATAAAATGGGGTTTTTACAAGTTTCTATGTCATTTGTACTCTTAAGATTAAAGTTTAACCACTAAGTAAACACATTTTCTCCTTAATCGTTGTAATTAATATTAATTTATTTCGAAAATATTTTTTGTAAAAAATTATGTTGAAATTATTATAAATTATTATAATTAAAAATATTTAATCCATTTTTCCAAATTTAAACCACATAATTGGTATAAATTAATTTAAAATTTACCCCGTAGACGGGACGATAAAACATGTTTTTAATGTGAAAATATTTAAACATTTGTTTTGTTTTTATATATAATATTAATATGAAAATGATTCAAATGACATAAATTGGATTAAAATATATAAAAATGACCTATTTATACTTAAAAATATTCAAAATATAATTTAACTATATAAATAAAACATATGAAAAATAGTTTTCAATTAAAAGTCAATAATATTTACCATTTATCATAATATGAAACTTCTCAAAAAAGTTCCAAAAATTCACCCAAATTTAATTTTGATATTCCAATTTCAAAAATTAAATTTATTTTTTCATATAAAAATTAAAATAGTTTCAAAATTTAGTTTTAAAATAGGTGTCTCGTTAAATGCCGATAAAATTTCCTTTTAGAAAAATAGAGCTTTGAAGCGTAAAACTGGATTTATTCTTATCTTATGACTATATAATATAATGGGTGAATGTAAAAATATTTTATAAACATGTGTAAACATAATATATTTATTCATATTAATTCTCATCGAAAAAATACTAGGTGATAATTTCGATATTAAAAAATAATATTAATAGTATATTATTGTTTGGTGTAACTAAGTATTGAATGCAACACAAGATTCCAAAGAAACTCATTATTGAGTATAGTTTAAGTATTTGGAAATAAAGTCCCTTTTATTTAAAATTACTATCTAATTCATATATATTACTATAAATATGAAAAATACTTATTATATCCTTACATGGGATGTTACATCCTTCCCCTTTTGGAAATTGAATCCTTACAATTTTATCCACCTATCAAATAAGTGGAGATATTTTTCCCGCATAGAATTTTTGGATTCCCATGTTTTCTCTTCAACCATATGGTTTTCCCATAAATCCTTAACCTGGTTAATTAACTTACTGCACAAAATTTTCTCTCTACATTCATGAACCTGTACTAGTCATTCCTCATAAGAAATATTCTATTCGAGATAAATTACTTTAGGGATCAAAAAATGAGATGAATCTATTATATACTTCCTTAACATTGAAACATGAAATACATTGTGTACCTAGGATAAAATTAAATTTAAATACACTCAATATAAAACTGATACAAAATTCTCTAGGATTTCATATGTTCCAATAAACCATGGACTCAGATTCCCCTTTTTACCAAAACGTAACCCACTTACTTTAAGAAAACCTTGATCACCTACCTCGAAAGAAAGATCTTTCCTCTGGTTATCTGAATAACTTTTATTCCTCCACTATGTTTTCCTAATCTGATACTGAATCAACTAAACATTCTCTATCGTTTCCTATACCAACTTTGGTCCCATCAAACTTTTTTCTCCCACATCAACCCAAAAAGATGGTGTCAAGCACCTCTTTACATATAATCCCTAAAATGGTTCCACATGTATACTATAATGAAAACTATTATTATTAGAGAACTCAACCAAATAATGATATAAATCCCAATATTCTTGGTGGTACATTGAGAAATAACCAAGCATATATTCCATGGTTTGAATCATCTGATCAGACTGTCCATCGAATTGAGGATGAAAAGTTGTGCTGAAATTTAATTCAGTAATGAATGAATTTTGAAGTTCATTCAAATAATTGGATGTGAATATAGGATTGCATTATGATACAATGGAGATATTCACTTCATTTGACCTGAAAATAACTTTTATATACAGTAGATAAAGGTTGTATAAAGACATAATATCTTGAATAGGATGGAAATGGGTAGATTTAGTTAATAGATCAAAAATTACCCAAATTTAATTATTACCTTTATAAGTACTTTGAAATCACACCATAAAATCAATTTATATGTTCCCCCATTTCCAATCTGAAGCTATAAAAGGTTGAAGCATCCCATTTCATAATTTTCTCTTTATGTTAACCTATTGTATATTCAAAAAATTATCGATAAATTTAACAATATATTTTTTTATTCCATCCCACCAGTAATGCCCTCAAAGGTCTATGTATATCTTTTTATGACTTAGATGAACAGAAAAAAGAAAACTATGAGCTTTAGTCAATAACTCTTTCCTCAACTATGAATCACAATGAAAACATAATATTTTTTTTAAAATGTAAAAAATATTCTTCATTAATATTAAAAAAGTAAACTTACCCTTCTTAATGGATTATACCATTTCCTAAAAGGATTTATCATCCTTCTAAGGTCTCTTTATTCATTCTGAAAAAGGCAACTACAATGAAACCTAAAATAAAGCAGAGGATATCCCTTTACCCACAACTTCTCGGTAAAAATTCATCAAATCATTATCCAAAGGGTAACATTCTAAACATAACATGGTTAATGTATCATTACATTTTGAATCAAAGAATTGACCATTTTATTTGATTTTATAGGATGAGAATGAATTTTGCAGTCATAATCCTTGATTAGTTCCATACATCTTCTCTAACTCATGTTCAACTTTTTCTGAGTGAATATATAAACTTTTTTTATCCGTATATATTTCAGACTTCACTCCATACAAACGATGCCTCTAAATTTTTATTTAAAAAACAATAGCAGCTAATTTTGAATCATGTGTAGGGTAATTTGACTCATTATCTTTTAATTTACATGAAGAATAAAAAGTTACCTTTTTATTTTTCATCAGGAAACATCCAAGTCCTTTCAATGAATCATTATTGTAGATGACTAATTAACCATTTCTAGAAGGCAGGTTCAAAACTAGGGTATTGACCAATATTCTTTTCAGTTCTTGAAAATAGACATCATATTCTCCTGTCTAGAAAAACCTAACTTTCTTTTATTTTTACTTAGTTAGTGGGATATATAACTGGGAATGTTTTCAAAAAACCATCAGCAATAACCTTCTATTCCAAGAAAACTATGAATATATATGACATTTTTAGGTCTTTTCCACTCTTTAACAACCCTTTTTAGCAATGTCAATAGTTATTTCATATTTATAGAAAATATGACCAAGGAATGAAATTTGGTGAAACTAAAATTCATTGTTACTTAACTTTATATACATTTTCTTTTCATTTAAGGTTTTTAAAAAAATCTTTAAATACCTTTCATGTTCCTCATGAATTTTAGAATATACCAAAATA
Source organism: Viscum album (assembly GCA_963277665.1). Lineage (NCBI taxonomy): Eukaryota > Viridiplantae > Streptophyta > Magnoliopsida > Santalales > Viscaceae > Viscum > Viscum album. Next base: position 1,403,748,615 of record OY728134.1, read on the forward strand.
TCATCTATAAAAACAACCACAAACTAATACAAAAATTGATGGAAGACACTGTTCATAAGATTCATAAATATAGTAGGTTCATTAGATAACCCATATGACATAACTAGAAACTCGTAATTCCCATATCTCATCATAAATGAGGTCTTTAGAATTTCATCCTCATTCACCTTCATCTTATGGTACTCAAACCATAGATCAATCTTTGAAAATCACTATGCTCCCAAAATATGATAAAAAATAAATAAAATTGGGAAAATGATAATTTTTTTAATAGTGATTTTATTAAAGGATCTATAATCAATGAAAATCTCTGTGGAAACATTTTTATTTTTCAAAAATAAAATAGGATCACCCCATGGTGAAGTTCTAGGTGGAATGAAACCTTTATCAAGTAATTCATTCAACTATTTTTTAAATTATACTAGTTCTATGCAAGCCATTTGATAAGGGGGTTTAGAAATAGGATTAGAATCTTGAAATAAATCAATAGTAAACTCAACTTACTTATTTTCAATAACACTATGAAAAAAATCAAGAAAAACATCCATAAATTCATTCACTACTGGGATGTCACAAATCAGAACTGTTTCTTTCATTTCAACAACATGAGATAGTAAAAATCACTACCACCTTTAATAAATTTCTAATATGCATGGTATGTAATCAAAGGTATTAATTCATTGAATAAAATGTTCTTGGATTTACAATGTATTTTAGCATGATAAATTTCAATCCAATCCATACCCAATGATATCAAACTCCACTATGATAAGTTCAATAAGAGTTTTAGGAAATACCATCCCACCACTGACAATAAGAATATTCATATAAATACTGGGTTATTTAATACTTCCACCATGAGCTTTTACCAAAAGTTATATCTTAATTTCATGCGGTAATATTCTAAATTTTCTATAAAATTTCTCAGAAATGAAAGAAAATATCTAGAGTAAAATAGGGTATTCTAATAGTTTGAATAAACTTGTAACATACTTGTTTCCACTTCATTTTATGGAACAAAAAAAACATAATAGTAGAAAAATATTTTCCCACACCCTTTTTCATTTTATCTTGATAGTATCCACCCTAAGTAATCCACTTTGAAACAAAATTTGAATAATTACCTAAAACATTGTAACTAAAACATATTACCACTGGATTTTCATTGCTTTATCGATCATCTTACTTGAAATAATGAGCTAATGAAAAAACATACCACATTGAAAGAACTTCCCATGATTTTAAAGACATTATCTAGGATTATTTTTACCACACTTCTCACAAAATGGGAACTTGGTTTTCTTCCCTCCAAACTTATTTGATGAATTATTTACCATTTATTTCCAACTGGACCTACTCATTTTCTTGTTTTCATGGGACACATGTTCATCTAAAAACTCCATTTCTACCTTCTAATCACATCAAACAAGTTTCTCATAGCCCTTGAACTCATAATAATCCAATTTCCATTAATATCTTGGTTTTAATCTAGATTAAAATTGATTTATATTAATATCAATGTATTAAATAAAATTTGGGATGTACATTTCCAATTAATTGAGGTTTTCTTCATATAAAGCAACCGAAGCTTCCCACTTTTTTCTCAATTCCAAGAATTTATTTTCCATCCTAAGTGGAACATAATTATGAAAATATTTCTCAAGGAAAATATTTTGAATTTCATCCCATTCTAGGGAATAAATATATTCACTTTCCATAATATTCTAAACCATTGATAACTACTGGTCGGCTTCACCTTCAAAATGATAAGTTGCAAGAGTTATATTTTGGTGATCCAAAAAACCCATGACATCAAATATCTTTTTTAGGGATTTAATCCATCATCAGCTATCACAGGGTCTGATGATCCTTTGAATTATGGGGATGTTGCCTCATAAAACGCTACACTATCACCAAGTTCTTCTGTGGTAGATTTGGTTTCTATCATTCATGGGCACTACCACCCTTTATATCTTGTGTCAACTGATCCTTCACTTATATAAAATACTTAGTTCCAATTACAACCATTTTGAGGTGTTGACTAGGAAGGATATTTTCCTCACAGTGACTTCCCACTACAACTTTCTTTTTTACTCTTTAGAAAACTATTATGAACAAACATAATTTATATGGAGCAACATGATAATCTTAGAATTATATATCAATTCACATTAACTATAAAGTGAAATATTCAAAGGGTATGCTGCTAATATCAACCTAAGTTCTAAATTTATCTAAACCTGTCATTTGATACCAACTATAAGGCCCCTACATTAAATATTACAAAATCTTGAGTTTTAGTCTAGAAATTTCTTTCTTTCACATTGAGGATATTTTTAGGTTTATAGTTTTAGAGAATTATTCAATATGTAATTCATAAAAAAATCATAAATTAAAAAGTGTAAACATAAAAATAGTATCCATTTTTTCCATAATCTAAAACTTTAAAAAAAATATTGATCACTTTTATAAAACTCTTCATGACTTTCAACATAACTTCTTCCAATCCCTTACTCATCCATAAGTCTTGCTAAAAAAATTAAAAATAATGGGATGAGCATAAAAATCTTGGTAAGGGATATAAAAACATGGAAACCATTAGTCCATTGATAAAAATTAAAACCCATAAAAACATTTTCATAAATTAATAATTTTCACCCTTATGAAGTACTAAATACTTTCCTTTTAAAATAAGCTAATTTCTTACCCTTTTTTTAATCACAAAATTTCCATAAAACCCATAGAAATCCTAGAAAACACATAAAGGTATCTTGGGAAATTATTATAATTTTCAATCATATAAAGGGAATAACAATGTAGTCGACTTCCATACATGTCACTCATACAAATGGAATATCCATATAGCCATCTTCCATACCTAATGTCTTGGAGGGATATCACAAACCCACTCAACATTGGTTTATCACAAAACCACACTTCATTTGTTTATCAAGTAACCACCCATAAAATATCCAAGTAAAATTATATAATAATAAAAAAATACAAATTTCAGAATGTAACTCATAATATCACATTTTCACTCCTAAGAAAACATTTCATTTATTAAAAAAATCATTCTTCTTTCAAAACCCATTTTCAATAATAAATTACCCCAAAAAGGGAAAGAGGGTTTTTTTACTTTTTAAAAGACATGGAGTATTGTAGAAGAATAAAAACATAAAAATAGACATAAAATAACCATTATAATACTTATATATCCATATTAATATATAGGGAAAATAATATTAAGATTATTGATCTGGAGAAAATGATTTTGAAATAAAATCTTTAAACATTCAAAGTGCTCCATACCACATTGAATATTTAAATCATAAGCCTCATGAAAGGATATAATTTAACCAAAACATTAAATAGCATGAGAATAAATAAATCCATGATAATAAAAGTCAAATAGTATGTATATACACCTCACAAAACAAGGTGGGTATATAACATCAAGATACGCCTTAATGAAAGGAGTTTCAGATGAAATCCCTTACCTAAAGTGAAACTTGTCACGTGTGTCTTCATATTCATGAATAATAAATTTATGTTAATTATTTACATTCATCCAAAATTTTTAAAATTTATTGTTAATTTTATTTCACTTATTATATTTTTGTATACAACTACTTAAACAATTAGTTTTATTTTGGGGTTTTGACTATATTCAGTTTATGTGTCAAAAACGACTTGGGTAAGTCAACTATGATCAAATGGGTCATTATTAAAAACATATATAGAATAATAATCATGAAATAATTATCATATTTATACATAAATTATACCTTCATATCTAATCATGAATGGTAGTTATAAAAAATGAACCAATATTACAATCATGGAGATGGTAGGTCGTGCGTACGCATGAGTGACATTCTCATTTCTCAATGATCATTATGAAAGGAAGGTAAGTAAAATATTTCATTATATAATTATAATAATATCATAAATAAAATATTATTTAATCATATATAATTATACGTATAATTATTGTTATGTAAAAGGAATCACATCGCTTTGAGGAGGTCATAGTCCACATATCCACAAACGACGTTATTAGTTTTTCAGTGTGTGAAAAGGAGTTAAACAAATGATATATTATATTTAAATAAAAGATATTATGTAATTAATATCATATAAATGTAATTTATTTGGAATATTTTTAGTTAAAACCTTCCTTAATACATTACATGTAAAGTGTGAATGTATCATATCTCTTTGAGCATGCGGTAGTTCACATGTCCATGAACGATGTTATCGTATTTCCAAAAAAAGGAAAGAATGAAGGTATGAGTTATATAATAATTAAATAAGTATGAATACATAATAGATATCATATATATCATATAAATATAGCATTTTCATCATAATTTACAACCATTAAAGGTGGTAAAATAAAAATTAATGATATCATTTCGTGAGGTGGTAGTTCATCATACACTCGAAAGATAATTTTTTTACCCATTTGATGGAAGTGTGTGTAGGTGTAGGTAGAAAAATTAGAATGAAAAAACATAAATATATTTAGGATACCTATATTATAATATAATCATGCAATAATAATAATTTAATGGGTAGAGAAATAAATAAAATAGAAATGCATATTGAAGAATATTACATCTTTTTCAGGTAACTCCTTTTTGATCACACCAAAGGGATTCCTTGGTTGTATTTATGACCAAATTGCTACTTCTAAGATGATGGTATGGATTTTGGAAATATATTTAGTCAGGGTCTATAGGACCCAAATGGATTTATATGTGTGATAAAATGGGGGAGGTTGAGTGCATTTTTATAATGGAGGATGAGTGGCATTCTTGTAAAAATAAAAAGGTAAACACTATCGAGAGGTCTTTATTACATCATGTGAATCCAATAACAATCCCAATTAGATAGAAGACAGGTTATTATCGAATCATTTCCATAAAATGGGTTTTGGAAAAATTTATAGCACAATTAGACTTCTAAGAGTAATGTTTAACCACTAAGTAAACACATTTTTACCTTAATCATTGTAATTAATTTTAATTGATTTCACTAATTTTTTTGGTAAAAAACTAAGTTTACCTTATTATTAATTATAAATTATTATTATTAAAAATATTTAATCCATTTTTATAAATTAAAACAATAAAATTTTCAAAAATTATTTTAAAACTAATCCCAAAGACAGGACAACAAAGAGGGTTTTTAATGTCAAAATGTTCAAAAGTTTCTTAAGTGTTTATATCTAAAATTAATATAAAAATGTTTCCAATTACCTAAATTTAATTAATTTATTTAAAATTGATCTTATTATACTTTAAAACCAATTGAAAATATAATTTATCTATATAAATAAATTATACAAAAAAGAAATTTTTAATTAAAATTTAGTATTATTTAATATTCATCAAAATATGAAATTTCTCAGAAAATTACAAAAAACACTCCTAATGTTAATTTTGATATTAATATTTAAAAAATAAATTTTATTTTTTCATAAATAAATTATAAATGTGTCAAATTTTGGTTTTAAAATATGTGTTCCATGAAAAGGTGATAAAATTTATTTTTAGAAAAATAGACCTTATAAGCCTAAAACTGGATTTATTCTTTTCTTATGCCTATAAAATATATTAGATGAATGTAAAAAAAAATTATAAACATGAGTAAACATAATATAGTTAGTCCTATTCATTCTCACCAATACAATGTCTAGGTGATGACTGCTATATTAAAAAAAATATTAATAGTATATTATTGTCTGGTATAACTGAGTCTTTCATTCAACGCATGATTTTAAGGAAAATCATTATTTAATTTCACGTAAGATATTGGAAATATCATCCATTTTATTGAAAAACTACTATATAATTCAAAAATATTAATATAAATATCATAAATAATTATTCTATCATTACCTAGGATGTTACAAATTGAACTACATACTACTACACTGGTGTGAAGCATGAATAATACCAATGTTAGAGAATAATTTGAATAATTCTATGACGTGATATATTGAATTCTAATATTTCCATACCATGTTGAAAAAGAAATCAATCTCATAGTCTTTTTGATCCTACCTACTTGAAGAATGATGAAGTGGATGCCATTCATACTGGGCGATGGCGCTTGCACGTTGTAGAATGGAAGAAACTCAAATACAGAGAGATGAAAGATGTGTTGTTCATGATTAGTATGAAACACAAAATGATGAAATAGAATATTATACATGATAAATTAGTATGGAAATGAATATAGATATCCACCATGCTGGAAGAAAATATTATAGCTATAAGATCTTTTAGGTTACACGATGAACATGTTGTTGTACACTTTTCCCACTCCTTGCATGAACTATAAATTGTAATTTCAAATGTTTTACCTTGATTGAAACATTTAACCTATATATATATATAAAATGTATAAGATAATAAACAGTTTCAATAGATCTTGATAAAGTTTTAAATGAAAAAATGAATTTTTATGCTCTATTTTCACTGTTTTTATACACTAACATATTGTAAGATGCTATTTAATGAATGCAAGAGGTGTTGTGATCTGATGGAGGCTCATTTATTGATAAATAAATTTTATACATATTCAAAATAATGGAACATAATTTATCATAATGAACTGAGGAATATGGATGTGATCAAAATGTTTATATAATCTTAGATATTTTTGAGCCTCCTCGAAGGAGTTATCCTATAGAATATGGAAACGACATAAATTTTTGTCTCAAACTGGAGATATTATTTACATGGAGAAACTCATACTACTACTTCAAGTCTTGATGGAATAAATAGAAACTAAAAAATATAGTTCGATGAAAGTGGATCATGTAGTTTGATACATTTGTGATACTCTGTTTTATATGTTTCATGGTATTTTAGAGAGAACAATTGTTGTTTATTCTAGTATCATTTCATTAGTAAATTCAAAGAAGATAAGGTTATTCAAATTAAATTATTTGAATTCACATTCAGATTGTGTTTCTAGTTTTTGGAACTATTTTGACTAAGTATAAAGAAATTTGAATAGATTAAATGATATTTTTAAATCATTCAATAATGATATTATTCTGAAGATATTTTTCAAGGATTTATTCAAATTGTTTTGAATGAATTTATTAGATATTTATTATATAGAAAGAATCCAATGGTGTTTCTATTCTTGGGGATATTTTTGAAGGATATTAACATAATTTATTTTGAGTATCTGAAGGAAAAGGAGTATTGAAAATTTGGGATATTTATTTTCTATATATATCTCTCTTTGGTTGGAAAAGAAATATATGAAGAAAAGTAGAGACAAGAAAACTATACAAAAATAAAGTATTGAACAATTTTCATTCTGCTTCTTGACATTTTGAAAAAGACAGAAATATTATTTGTACATCCTTATTTTCTTAGAGTGTAAAGAAGAAGAAAGTATGTAGAACATTGTATAATCTATTGGATGGTATTTAAATATGAAGAAGAAACTTGTACAACATTGACGATTATTTTTCTGCTGCTATTCATTATTAAAGATCAAATATAACTGTCGGTTGTTGCTGCAACTGTAAGTGAAATATGTTTTCTCAATAAAATAAATATCTATTGATTTATTGGAGTATTGAATACTTGGACTCATTCATGACATAGTTTTATCTTCTCTATATATGATGAGGATATTTAGGTCCACTATGAAATCACCAGATGTCCTTATAAAATCCTTGTAAAATGTTAGTTACCTACAATCAATTATTGAGGTCTCCAAAAAAGAGGACTTACTAATAAAAATCACCAAGGTCATTGAGTGAAGCGTTGGTGGAGTGGACCAAGGGATTTATGCTCCTTAAACCACTATACATCATTGTGCTCTTTTCTTTATTTATTTATACTTCTCACTTGTCTTTAAGATATGATCAAATGATCAATTCATTTCAAGAGGGATTTTTTAATTTCTTCATGATTTTTAAAAGGACACAATTCACATTCCTCTTATTACTTCATCATAGTCATTCTGTCACAACAAGTTTTATCAAAGGTTGGGATCTTTTGGAATATTGAAAATTTATTTTGGATCAAACAATCATGGTATAAATATTTGGATGAAGACACATCATAATGGATGATCTTAAAGAAGGTATGTTAATGATTCATGCTTCTTATTATAATGTTGATAAATATGTATACTAGAAAACTCACATAACTATCTATTTAAAGGGTATTGGTTTCAAAGTTTATAGGAAGACTATCAAACCTTATGAAATAACTAGAGAACAATAAAATTGGGATGATATGAAGGTAGTTAAATATGATTTAAATTCAATAGCTATGAGTGTTATAATTTATGGACTCAGTTTAGATGAATTTAATCATGTTTCACAATGAGTTAATTCCTATGAGACGTGGTGGAAAATTGTAGTTCCATATTAAAGAATTGATAAATTGATAGATGTTAATAATGATGATTCTACCTTGGGAACTCCAAATTCATAAAAAAATTAGGCATTAAATTATTTGATTAATATTTGTGAAGTTGAGATGCAAGTAGAAACTAAAAATAAAATTTTTAGCAGAGAGGTAAATGACGCACTCAAAGTTTCTTTGGATAAATTTTCATATTTTGGTCATTCGGGTTCAAGTGATGAATCTACTACAAACACAAAAGATTAGCATGAAATACAAAATTTAAATTCATGTCTTATGGATCATGGTGATGAGGGTTAATATTCATACTCTAAAAATTCTGATTCATAAAATTTTTCTCATGATTAACATGATAAATATTTTTTTATGCTTCAATAAAAATTAAAATCCTTAAAGAAAGAGCATAGAAAACATATATGATAATATAATACCTTTTCAATTGATAATGAGAGTTTATCAAATAAAATTACAGATTTATGATCTAATTTATCTAAAATTTCTTATGATTTTCATGAAACTATAATTAAAGAATTATTGGATAATGTTGACACTTTAAAACAAGATTATAATATACTTATTAAGGGAGAATTGTTTTTGAATTAAATTCCTATTAAAACTAAAATTCACAAAGTAAAACATGATATTGGTAGTAATGAAGAAAATCCAAAATTATATAAGAATTATTTTGTTCCTAGTTCGAACAAAAAAACCATATCTACTATTAAATGTTTTTATTATAGTTTTAATGGACATTATGATAATGAATGTTATTTTAGAAAACCTCAATTTTGTGGTATCAAGAATGTTCATTATTGAAAAGAATTATCCAGATTTAATTATAATTTTTTTGATCAAAATAAACATATTTTCTTACCTAAATATTTAGTTGATAACACCATCAGACCCAAAAGCATATAGTTACAAAAAGGTACTTGCATTTGATATTTTTTAGGTTTCACCACTAAATGTTGTCATTCTATCATTAAGTGATTTCTTGTGAAATAAATGGAGATTTATTTTAATTATTTTATAAAGGATGAACATCTCTGAAGTTGATTATTATTTTAAAAAATTCATTGATCTAGAACTATTAAATCCATGAAATATTTTATTTTTTTAGTTAATATTTTATTTTAATTCACTAACTGTTTTATATTAGGTGAGATTTTTTTTTCTTGTTTTACCTTTTATTCCTATAAATTTAATTATACTTTTTATTAAACTATTAAATCAATTTATCACTTTATTATTTTAAGAATTAATTCATTAAGTTATTTTATTAATCAATGGTCATCAATGATACTATTAAGATTTTATATAAATCATTATTTTGTGTATAAGCATGTGTTCTAATGTATTACTATTTAAAATAATTTTATGTGCCAAATTAATCTATTATATTATGTAATAAAATGTTTGATTATTATATTAATATGTTTTGGACATTTATAACATGTGTGAAAACTTTATTTTGAAAAAATATATCATTCAAAATTCATGGAAAATTAGTTATTTTAAATTTTTTGAAAATACTTTATTCTAAATTAAATTAAAAATACTTATTTAAAAATTCATTAAAAATATTTTATAATTATTCTATGTTTTAATGGGAGTTATTATAAATATTTATCATGTTTTTACATTTATTATTATTATAAACTGAATTAAATGGTTTAATAAATTCATTACAAAAACATATTATTCATTGAATAATATTTTATATGTTTTCATGGATCCTTGATAATATTATTTTATCTTTTTGAAGGAGGCATAAATTTGGGGGGATTTTATATTTCTACATGTATTAAGAACATATATTTTAATGACCCCTTTTTTGGAAATTTTTAAAAAGGGGTAAAGGAAATATTTTTTTTCAAATTTTAAATATTTTTTATCCCGCTACTTCAATTTCAAATTCCAAATATTTATACAAGGGTTTAATATATTGTGTTATTTTATATACTCAAGAAATAATCTTTTTTATCTTTAGAAAAAGGGGTAGAAATAGATAGTATATAATTAGGGTTTAATAATTATAAGAAGGGGATAATTTTGAGTGGATCATTTTTATGCTCATCTTCATTTGGGTTTGATAATTAATTCAACCCATTATTCTTGGTTTTATAATATATTTGTTAAAGTGTTTCAGATTTAGTATGTCACAATATTTATTTTATATATGTAGAAATAATTATTTTATTATTATATAGTTTGTTCTAGTATAAAGATAAGAAACATTATCTTCATTATATATGTTTATATTAAAATCCAATTGAGTTGTTTTGACGGTACAAAAATTAACTAAAACCATTAAAATTCGTTCAAGTGAAATTACATTTTTCAGCTTAAGTCTCCTCATAATTATGATGATATTTCAATATATATGAATGGATTCACATGAAAATTACATTTTTGGATATATAATATATTTATATAAGATTAATTAGTTTATGAGGATGTCTAAAAAGGATGATTTGGTAATATAAAAAATCATTAAAGTTGATGGAGCTGTTTAGAAACTCTACAGTCTATAGATTTGGAAAGCTAAAATTTTTATTTTAAAACAAGTGATATAGACATAAAAATTACTCAAAACATGGTGATATGGAAATATAATAATATTATACTAATTTCATTAGTTTACATCAAAGGATTAAAAGGTCATTTGGATTGTCAATAAATTATCTTAATTTCTATAGTTTTTTTGCGATCTACAGTTTTTTAGAATGATGTTTCTTCTGTTCTTCAAAGATATTGGGAGCTATAGATGATAGATTACTTCAATTATTGATCTGTTAGAATTCTCATAAGATTTAATAAAAATAAATCCTCTAGGTTGAAGTCTTAATAGGATGTTAAGAGCCTCTAAAAATCATTCTAATATGTAATAATAATTAGTTTAGTTATGAGAAGGACTTTTATCCATACATTTGAGTTAGATGTAGGGTTGATGAACATTATGTTTGGGAACCAACCCTAAATTACATTTGAAAAAATGTATGGTTGGGTAATCCTACATTAATAATGATCCATATTTTATGTTGAGAATAATGCATATGCTACTTTATAAATGATCCCTAAATTCCATAAATGATCTATTTGTTTTTTATCATCAAGTTCAAATGAAATGCATGATACTACTTGGAAAGTGTAGTTTAAACCTACAGTGAATTCTTATTACAACTATTAAACTCAAACTTAATTGCTGCATCATTCAATGATATGTTGCTGAACATTGAAACATGACATTAGAGGGGTATAAATGTTTTTTCGAGCTAGAGAAAGCCTTTGTTAGGCGTGAATACAAGGAAGATAAATGTAACTACATGATTCTATATTAGTGTAAAGCCTGAAAAGTTCACAATGTTGGAGAAGAAGATGAATAGTGCTATGTCATGATATATTGGAATTCTCATCTTTCTATTCAATTTCCAACAAGATCTCACTGTCGTTGTTTTTTGATCCTTTATATGTGAAGAATGATGAAGGAGAGGATTCCATGCACGCTGGGTGATAGAGCTTGCACAATGTATAATGGATGATATTGAAATATAGAGAGATGAAAGATGTTTTGTGAATCATTATTAAAAAATGATACACTTTTAAATATAATATTCTATACACTTAATCATTATGGAAATGAATATGGATGTTTTCCATGCTTGAACAAAGGTTCTTTTCTATAGGAGATTTTACCTCGCATGATGAACATGCTATTGTGTGATACACCCACTCCTTACATGAACTATGAATTGTAAGTTAAAATGTTTTACCTTAATGGAAACATGTCTCCTATATAGAAAGGATCTAGAAGATGATGAACCATGTCCATCGAGTTGGATAAAATTTTAAATGAAAAAATGGATTGTTATAGGATTCTCTCTCACTGTTGTTGTAAACATACATATTAGATGACACTATATGATGAATACAGGAGGTGATATGATATTATGGATGATTGTTGATTGATAAATATATTTTCTACATATTCAAAATGTTATAAATCAATGTAACATTATGAACCGAGGAGGATGGATGTGATCACCATGTCTATACAATCTTAGATCTGCTGGTGCCTCCCTGCAAGAGTAATCATGCTTTTCATAGCATAAATTGTTTTCTACAACTATAGATGATATTTACATGGGTAAATTCATGCTTCCACTATAATTTGGGATGTAATTAACACAAAATAGAAAATCTTGTTTGTTAAAAGTGGACCATGCAGTTTGAGCAGGTTACGATACTCGATTTTATATGTTTCTTGGTATTTCTATCTGTAGAATTTTAATATAGATGAATTTCACTAGTTTATGAGCTGGATAAATTATCATTAAATATAAGGATTATTATCAAAGATATTGTGAAGAATATTGTTCATTATTTTAGAGGTAAAATGATTTTTTATTCTAAAGTCATTTTTTTAGTAAAGTTAGATGATGCAAGGATATTCAAATTTAATTATTTGAAGATACATTCAGATTGTACTTCTAGTTTTCAAGAACTTTTTTGACTATGTTTAAAGAAGTTTGAATGGATTTAAACAAAAGTTTTAAATCATTAAACACTAATATTATTCTGGTGATATTTTTTAAGGGGTTATTCAAATTATTTTTAATGCTTTTATTAGAGATTTATTCTACATGAAGAATCTAATAATGCTTCTATTATTGGGGGATATTTATGAAGAATATTGAATTAGTTTATTTTTGGTATCTAAAGGAAGAGGAGTACTTAAACTAATGGATATTTATTTTTTATATATATTTATCTCTTTTTTAAGAAAAGAAATATACAAATAAGAGTGGATACATGAAAACTTTTAAAAAAAATAATGTGTTGAACTAATTTCATTATGATGATCGACATTTTGAAAACGAGAGAAATATTATTTGTACATCCTTATTCTATCCTAATGTAAAGAAGAAGGAAGCCACCTCAAATTTTTTAAATATATTAGCTTCTATTTGAAGTAGAATAAGAACCATGTGTAACATTGATGATTATTTTATTGGTTTTGTATATTATTGAAGAACAAATAAAACCCTCAGTTGCTTCTAAAACTGTAAGTAAAATCTATTTTCTCAATCACATCAATATCTATTGATTTATTGGAGTATCGGCTGCTTTGAATCAGTCTTGGTGAAGTGTCAGCTTCTCTGACTATGATGTGGAAATTCTGATTCCCTATAAAATAACCATATGGTCCTATAAAACCCTGCAATGTGTCAACTAATTACATTAAATTTTTTAAGTATCTAGATAATAGGATCTACTAGTGAAAATAAACAATCTCTTGGAGTAGAGTATTGGTGGAGTGGTTTAGGTGATTTTTGTACCCCTAACTATTATAGATCACCAAATTTTTCCCTTATTAATTTTTACTACTAACTTATCCTTAATAAATAAAGAAATGATTTCTTCATTTATAGATGGATGTTTTTATTTTTTCAAGATTTTTAAAAAAGAAACAATTCACACCCCTCTTATTACTTCATCATAGCCATTTTGACACAATAGTGACGGGGTTACAGAAGACCCCAAGGAGTCATGATGATTTCTGGGTGGTTTTTGATAGTATATAGAAGGTTTTATACTTCTTATAGATCAGATAGACTCACATAGTGGATGGGTTGGGAAAGAACTACATTTTTGAGAATGTACACTTATATGGATTTCCCTTAAACATTGTATCTGATAGAGGCCTTCGTTTCACCTATCTCTTTTGAGAAGACTTACAGAAGTCCATAGTTACTCAATTGTCATTGAGAACAATGTACCATCCTCTAATTGAAGGAAATATCGAGCAAAAAATATGCATATTATAGGGTATTCTTAGATATTATGTTCTAGTCATAGGTGGATAATGGGATGATTATCTATTCTTGGATGAGTTCACATGAAACAATAGTTACAAGGGTTCAATTATAATGGAACACTATAAGTATATTTATGGGAGGCCATGCCATTCACCTCTTTTTTGGCATGAGGAAGGTGAGGCAGAAGTTGTGGGACCCAATTTAGTTCTGGAGACCTTTGGGAGAGTTCCAATAATATAGAAGAGGTTTATCACCACTCAAAATAGGCAGAAGTATTATACGAACCATAGGTCGAGACTTATTTTTGTTGTGGGTGATTAGGTTCTATTGAGAGTTATTCCTCAGTTAGGCCCTTGACATCTAAGGAATCAATGGAAGCTAGAAAACTTTATTGTAAGACCTTTTGTGTTCACCAAACAGATTGGGATGGTGGAATACCATTTGTACTATCCTCTATAATATTTATATTTACACAACATGTTTCATGTTCCTCATATTCAGTTGTACGTACAAGATCCTACACATGTCATGGACTACAATGATGTTGAGATGCACCTTTATGCATCTTATTAGGAGTATCCGGTGTAGATTATAGACTGGAGGGAGGAAGTCATAGAGGGAAGACAATACCACCTATCTAGATTTAGTGGCGGTATGGACAAATCCAATAGGAGATGTAGGAGTGAGAGTCTAATGTTTAAGATTAGTGACTTTATTTTTTCAAGAATGATTACAAGATTTAATTCTCAATGACAAGAAGTCGATATAGGTGGATAAATATAACATCTTCAATTTTTAATGAAAATAAATCCCTTTTTTTATAATTTATGTGTATTTGTAAATGAAAATTTAATTTTTTATAAAAATAAAATAGGATATTATTTAAGGGATTTATATAAGGTTAAAAACCCTGTTAACACTTTGGGGTATTATATGGAATATTTTCAAACTTAGGCTTTGAGTTAGTGTGATATTCCAAGGCTCATAGAGACTTAATGAATATGGAATAACAATATTAAATATATTATATGATGTGAACAATATTTTTTTCAACATAATGAAATACCTCCCAAACAGTGTCTCCAACTGGAAATATAAGATTGTCGTTAGGTTTATAATACTGGTTTTACCGTAGATGTGATGTGACATTTTTGTGAGTCAGGTGTTTGGTAATACCACAAATGAGGGTATTTTTTTAATATTTTTATAATAAATTTTTCCGAAATAATTGAATATATCTCAAATAGTGTTTCAGAAGAAAAATATTAGAGAACTATTAGGTTTGGAAAATAGGTTTTACCCTATGTGTGATATAACATTTGTGTGCGTTGGGTGTTTGGTTAAATTACATGGGAGTGTAACTTCATTTACATTTTTACCTTATATTATTATTATAATTTTTAAGATTATTTATTATTTTCATATTTTTTTCTTCTTCCATGCAATAAGGTGATCAACCTTTACCTAACATTCTTCAAAATTTCTTGAATCACACATTATTTACCTGATTAGTTATGAAATTCCTTAATTTGGAAAAATTAAAGACTCCAATTTTATTTTTTGGTCGAATCGTCTAATTAAAAGTGGGATTTTGTAAATGTCTAATGGGGTATATGTTTTTGATTTTAAATAGAAAAAAGAATCAAAATTCACTTTTTTCGATCCAATTGTGTTTGAGCAACCCCAAAACACCCTTGGGTGTAATCGATCATGTTTTCAGCAACCCCTACTACGATTCTAGGCATGATAGTATCAATCTTCTTCTTCATCCTTGTATAAAAACTATACACAATAGTTCTCCCATTTTTTGTTTTTTTACTTTGTTTATTTAATTTCATCTATTTTCCGCCTCTCTAAATTGTGGGAAAAATGGTTGAAATTAAATGAAAATAATAAAATCTATATTTTCAAGGATAATTCCTAAATTATTTTAGGGTAACATATAAAAAATCAGAAAAAAAGATACATATTAGGAATTTATCAAAAGATAATTTTCAAGAATTGTTAAAAAATAACTACAATGAATTATTAAATTACAATTTTGTGATATTATTAGAATATAACAAAGAATAATTATCAATTATAATCATAAAAAATTATCAAAGGATAATTCCATTGAAGGGTAAAATGATAATTTAAAATAATTATAAAAAGAAAATTTTAGTGAAATTATTAAATAATAGTTATAAGAATTATAAAATAATAATTTTAAAAAATTATCTAAAAATAATTATAAAAGGATAATCACACCAAATTATCAGGGGATAATTTATTAAAATTACTTAATGATAATTACATAGAATAATAAAAAGATAATCATTAAAAATTACCAAAGGAAAATAATAATTATAAAGAACCACTAAAAGTGTTATTTAAGTAATTTAGAGGGTTTAAAAATATCAATGTGGTTTTTTAATTATTCTTGGGCATAAGACTAAAAGAGCATGCATTAGACTAAAATGATAATTCATAAATTATCCAGGAGATAGATTTTTTTTTTCATGTGATATTTTATTTTTTCTCAAATAAAATATCTATTTTTGGTTCTAAGAGACTTTGACGAACCTCAAGTGTTGACATGCCAAAAACTATGATAATAAGTCCCCTGAGGAGGTATTCTTGACTTTTGGGGTTTCCATTCTCACATTCAACCACACGAAGTGGGTTATCCTTGTGTATTTTAACAACTTTTAGGTAGGAAGTTCCTTACATCTTGGGTGTTTTGATACACATGCTTCCTTAGATTAATTATATGTAGGCATAATTGATATTTGTTCTCGATTATGACCGCATGTGGGTGTGTATAACCCCAAAGATTTTTATGTGACACTTTATTCCATGAATACTTTCACAACTTAATATTCATGTTTAATGTTGATCACATGTATTTTATTTTATACTTTACGTATGATGATGTCTTACGCTTTCTAGTGTATTCTACATTATTATGTGTGTTTATGGTATTTTTATTGGATCCCAAGGCAAGTGGACCGTTGTGTCATCTTTATCCCTTATAAAAGGAGTGCATACCACCTATGATGATGGAGATGATAGACATAAGAATTAGGTAGGGATGTGATGATTCCTCTGGGATATTGTGTAATACACTTGAGTCCTCACTAATTCCATGAACCATATTTCTTGATGCATAGTGAATGTTGAGTAGATATAGATGCTTATAATATTCCTAGAACATGAATCTCTTGATGCCTAGTGTATGCCAACTTGTATTATCACACGATGTCGAGTTGAATGATCAATATACTCATGGTTAGTCCTTGATTACTTCTTACACCTTGATTATCCTTGAGGCATAAAGACAAATAGTTACAACCAGGTGTTTATGGCAGTATAGTTAGATCTGGACCCCTCAGTTTTTTGATTATATATCATTATTCATGTTTAAAATTTATTATTATTACAGAATATAGTTTTATACTTGATCATTCCAGGTTAAGGATTCATTGGTGATGTTTATCCATGTCTTGCACTCACACCATATATGGGCATTTCGGTGCCATTGTAGATTTCATGATAGAGATCTGGTGAATAGAAATGTCCTTGTAGTGGACAGATGAGAAGAGGAACATGAAGTTGGTAGTAGACCAGGCCTGTTTCACTAGGACCCTAACTTTTCTTATTTTTTTACATATATTTATTACTCAGTTTTTGATTCCCACTTTAGGAACTAGTTTATTGGTATGTCCTTTATTCAATATTTAGCTTTCCACATGTACTATAATTATTTATTTTTTATATTATTTAATTTTTATTATTGATCCTATGAAATGATATCAAGGGTATATTCTCTCCACTTAAAAACATAGATCCATGTTTATAGTTAGTAGTATAGAGACCTAGACCTCTCATGAATATATATTACAACTTTTTAGATGAATATTCAATACATTAAAAAAAACAAATGCCTAAGGAATATAATATTTTAGTGTCTTTAGAGATAAGGTACAAAATCATATAATTCAGTGAACGATCTTCAACATATCCCATAAATATCTTCTCCTTTAAACTTTTAACAAACATACACTATATAAAATATTTCTTCATAACCTTGGGAAAGTCAACATAAGATTTAGTGAGCTTGGATGCTGAGTAAGAGTAAGAAATTGAGATATCAATGGTCACAAATGAATGACATGAGCATAGGGGTATGATAAAATGATATTGATAATTTAAAACCATACCTTTAAAATCAAAGATCATAATATTAAGACATGGAATAAATCTTGGAATCTCATAAGACATAAATCATAAAGGAATAAAGGATCATGATCCATAAGAGCATAACATTGTCATAAGACATGGAATTTTGGCCAAAAAAATATAGAAAATCATTTCCATAGTAGTGAAGTATCACTTTCATGGCTATCATAGTGGAATGAGATCATTCTTTAAACCTTCATAGTAGTCATGGTTTACTCCCAAGACCACCATAGTTGAGAAATCCCCTTATGGAATTTCGTTCACTCCCCATTCCTATCCAATCAATCTCATGAGATAAAAATATTTACCCAATGTAATAAAAAGAGATATAGGTCCCATCCATCACATAATTAATATCATACATATATATTCCATAAGATCATAAAAAATTAATCATATCATAATCCATGAAATAAAATTTGTTTCATAAAAATTTAATCCTATTAGAAGATATAGAAAAGTGATATAATTTGTAATCATTTAGACATTTCATCATAGAATAATCCATGAAAATAATTGGGTTTCATAATAATTTCTTCATTCTATAACCCCAAGAAGAGAACTAGGTTTCATAACAATCATGCCATCATAAGAATAAACCATTTAGATAAATAATAAGACTGGTATCCTTGGAACATATCCCTAGTAAGGAAAAGGTAAAACCAACAGATGTCATATTAGATGTAAAATTATTTTGTAAATATGATTTAAAACATTTCTTGATGAAAATAACATTTCTTTGAAAAAAACTTTTCAAAACTAAAAAATTCATAAAATATTTTGGAATTTTTTTTGAAAATAACCTTCAATAAATTTAAATTATTCATTAAAAATTAGTTAAAAAATTTGTTGAGGAAAATAACTTTTATTGGAAAGCCACTTTTAAAAACTAAAAATCCATAAAATATTTTGGAAATAATTTTCATGGAAAGCACCCTTGAAAAAATTTAAAGTAATCTTTAAAGATTATCTAAAAAAATTATTGAGGAAAATAATTTTTCATTGAACATAAATCTTTAAAACTAAAAACTCATGAAATATGTTTCAAATCATTTTCTTTGACAATATCCATAATAACATATAAAGGAAGCATTAAAGATCATTTTAAAAATTTCTTTAGGAAAATAAATTTTCATTAGAAATAAATTATTTATAATAAAATTTCATTAAATATTTTGAATATCATAGATTTTAAAATAAACTTGAAAACTTATAAATAAATATTTAAATAAAACAATGCTCACAACAGTGGAAAATCAATTTTTTTTGTATATGTGAAAACAAATATTCATTTCATATTTTTGGTAAAATCCAAACAAGAATTGTTTGGAAAATGGAATGAAGATTCATTTTATAAATTTTTTAAAATATCAATCATTTGTAAAAATTTATTTAAAAAATAAATTTAACAATGTTAATATTTTTGAAATTATATTTATAAAAAATAATTTTGGACGAAAAACGAGTTTCCGACCGAAGAGTAAAATAAAGACGATTTTTAGAAAACAATATTTTGAACACTTGAGTACATAAAGAGAGTAAAATAAATGGAAAATAGGTAATATAAATTAATAAATATATTAGAATACAATAATTATTTTCTAAAGAGATAGTTCCTAAGATTTTATCATTTGGGGAAAAATCTTAAAAAATGGAGATAAATGATGATATTATAACCTAAAAATCTTACTATTTTGTTAACATAAAATCATAATATCGTTGAAAAAATAAAATAAAATTAAACATATAATTTCATGAAAATAATAATATTTATGATATAACATGTCAAATGGGAGGTATATACACTTCATAGAATAAGATAGTTTCATAACATAACCCCTTACTGCTTTTGTCCAATGAAGGAAATTTGAGACAAAATAAACCCTTACTACTTTTGCAACTTTTGGACCATAAAAACCATAAAATATATAAACTAATATGGATATGTAAATACATAAAATATTAAGGACAATAATAATAAAATAAAATCATGGGTAGTATATACTCCACAAAAAAGAAGCAATGGTGAATATGATATGTGTCTCAAAGAAAAATAAAAGTGAGTTGGAAATATCTTTATATAAGTCTTGGATTCCATAATACATATTCAAACCTACTATTTAATAAATATAAGTTTATTATAAAAATTTTATTGGACCATAATTATATATACCATTCAATATATGATTTAAAAATGACATTTTATTACCCATTTGTTAACAATTCCTTATTAAAATCATGTTTCGAGTAATAACTGCTTTGTTTTTGTTGTATGTTTTGAATTGTTATTTTTTTGTAATATTAACTTGATAATGGTTCTATCATATCCATAATTTTAAAAATTATATAAATATCATATATATTCAGTATATTTTTTTTAGAGTAATCCATAAAATTTAGAGATATAAACTGAAATACATATTTCATGGAGATGGTAGGTCATACATATGCATGAATGTTGTTTCCATTTTCTTGATGGATTGAAAGAAATAAAGGTAAATAATATATTACCATTATAGGGATATTTTTATTTTAAATATATTCGAAATATTTTCATTAATACTATTCTAATTACCTTCCATGTAAATCATGCACGAATCATATAGCTTGGTGAGGCAGTAGTCCACCGTGTACGCAAGCAAAGTTATCATATTCCCAAAAAATGGATAGAAAGAAGGTGAATGTGGTATAATATTTCCATAATTATAATAACATAATAAATATAAATTATTATAATTTAATCCATAATTATATCCAGCTATGAATGTTGGTAATGTAAAAATGAAGGACATCAGTTCGTGAGGCTGTAGTCCACCGTACACATGAATGATGATTTTATAACCCATTTGATGGAAGTAGAGATGGTTATATGTTTTTACCTTAACATAAAGACATCAAAGTATATGGAATATATTGAGGTTATTATATCATCATTTTTCATAATAATTGAATGATATGGAGGAATAAATAAAATAAAATGATTGGTTAGGGATGTTATTGCTTCTTCAAACAAGTTCTTTAGGTTTGCACAAAAAGGATTCTTAGGTGGGATTTTTGAAACATTTAAGGCTTATAAGATCATTGGATGGAATTAATCAAGTTATTTGGGTTTGTAATGTCTAAACCAATTGGTTTTGAAATTGTGAAGATCAGAGGAGATGGTGTAGATGTTTATAAGTGAGGTGAGTGACATACTTGTATTTTTTGAAAAGAAAAATGTATACCCACGTTTTTTGCATGAAAAACTCATAAAAAATTGGAAATTAAATCACCTATAAGGGATAATCTCAACATATGGATATAAAATAGATTTTTTACATGTTTTTGGTCATTTTTAAACCATGTATTTTTAGTTTAACCACAGGTAAACCCATTTTATCCTTAACTATGTTAAATAATTTTTACAATTTTCACTATTAATTATGGTAAAAAATTAATTTTAAAATTTTATATATTATAAATTATTATTATTCAAAATATTTAATCAAATTTTCCAAATTCCATTCATTTAATTTTAAAATTTTAATGTAAAATTAATCTCACAGACACGATGAGAAAGAAGGTTTTCAAAGAGAAATTCTTCAAAAGTTCACAAAGTTTTTATTCCATAATCAAATTTGAATTTGATAAAAATGACCTGAATTGAATAAATATAGATATATATATAATTGAAATAATTTAACTTTTTATTTTATCTAGAAATAATTTTAAAATTTTTAAATTCTTTAAAATAAATGATAATTTTTAATAAAATACAATAATTTTCATTATTAAAAAAAAATCATCTACTTAGGAAATTATTAAAAATTCACATGAGGATAAGTTTGATATTATGATTTAAAAAAAATTTATTTTATAGATTTTATTTTATAAATGTTTCAAAAATTAATTTTATTACAATTGCATAAAAGGTGACCAAATTACTTTTTAGAAATATAGAGTTTTTAGCGTAAAATTAGATTTATTCTTATCTCTTGTATAGAAAACACATAATATGAATATTAAACATTTTATTGAATATATAAAATATAAATTGCAGTAAAATAATTTACAAAACGTTATATATTTAATTTATCAAGGTAAAACATGTTTTTCTGCATAAAAATAGTCTTTTAGTAAAAAATTTCCTTTATTTTCTAATAGTTTTTATTTAAATTTATAATTAATTGGTTAGTAAAGATTTAATAATATAAATATTAGAAAGTTTTTTTCATTATTTATTTAATCATATTCATACCCACCATTCCAATGGATATGTTTTAACTATTATATAAAATAATAATATATCAATAGTATGTTACATTTTTTTAATCTTCATGTTGCATGTAGCACAATCTATACATAATGTTGCATGTAAAAAAATATAAACTAAATGTTGTGTATAAAACAAAATATCAAAGTGTTTAAATTTATTTGAAAAAAAATATTTCACAAAATCTCATAGTACAATATTATTCCTTTTTAAATAAATTTCATCCTCATAATTTTAACCCGTTCTAGATAAACAAGGGTTTAACATATGAAAATCTCATTTTGGGGAACCCACATCATAAAATGGGTTAATAAAATGTCCTCTTAAAAGGAGATAAAGGCATTTGTGAAGGTTATCTATAATAACACATACTAGGTTTCCAAATAGGAGAACATATGAGTGAAGTGAAAACATGGACATAGAAGAGATAACCAACACATAAATTATGATGGATAATTATAGAGAACATGGTTAGGAGAATGTTAATGATCAAAAATCCATAAATTTAGGATAGGTAAAAAGGAAATTAATTTTTCATAAATTAAACTAAATTCTTAACATTTTATTTTGTGATCCCTTTCTTAAATTTGGAAAATTGTCATGAGAAGATACACTTATTTGATTTCATTCAATTTCATAAGAATAATCTCATCATTTGGTTGTACTAGGATCAATTTCAACTTCATATCTTACTCTAAGAGATGATTTTTTTCATGTATGAAGAACTAATGGGTAATAATATCTATAAAATAATGATAATCCATTCCTTCTATCTTAAAAATAAAATGTTTAGAAAAGGTTATCCAATAAACATAAACCATCTAATAGTGAAATAATACATTAATCTTAAAAATTTCATCTAAAGTTGAAATTATACCATTCCATAATTAGTTAACCTTATAACCATTACAAAATTAAAAATTAAAAAATATGGTTACTAGATTTTTCAAAATCAAATTAACATTAATCCCTCAGATATGATAAAGTATCTATTCATTATCACAAACAAAATATGTTAATACCTTAATCATATATTTTCTTGAAATATGGTAATAAACAAAATTATCATTAAAAATTAATGAAAACATACATACTTACTCATTACATGATTAAAATGACAGATTATTGAATATATTACACAAATCCAATAATGGAGTAAACTTCATCAATGATAACTAAAACCAATTTGTCCATAAATCATTAATTAGTTCCAAGGTCGTCAGTACTATCCAATTTAAATTATCCATATTAATAATATCTTAATCCCAATATCATTATCTCAACCTCAAGAAAATATCAAGGGTTATCTTACTTTAATAATTTGTTTTTCATGAAATATCACCTTACCATTAAATAAATTTTCTAGGTCATCAAAACCATTCAATATATTCTTCAAAATCATTAACAAAAAACTTATACTGAGCAATAGATATATTTTTCATTGTTTTTATAACATAATTGTTCAATTCAAATATATAAATACATCAATAGACTCACTTACTTTTCAAACCATTAACTTCGATTTTTCATCTAATTCCTTAATACCTGTTTCTTATAATATGAAATACGAATGAAGTATTAACATTCATCAACCTCAATTTAATAATTCTTATTTTATTTAATATAAACAATAATATTATAACAGCCCATGCATTTTATATGTCATTCTTAATCTCTTAACCATTATTAATATAACCATTATTCATAAAAACAGTCTATTTTTTTTGAAGATATTCCTCCCAAGACATTTATTTTCATAATTCTCATACTTTCCACATTTAAAAACATTCATCCATTAATGATACTTTAGAGATAAAAATATTCCCATCCATTGTGTTAACTGAACTTTTCATTTTTCCTCATCAATTACTTGATTTATTTCCTTTTATTCCACACTCAAAACATCTTACCATTCCACTAATACTTTCACTTGGGTGTTACTTCCCACATTCTCATCATATAAAAAACATAATCATATTTAGATCATGGTCTCCACCACTTGAAATCTTAATAAACCCTATCCTCATCAACATTGGTGAGTCCGAGAGTTGCTTAAGGGGGATATTTCTAATCATATATAATGATAACTTATTACACATAATCAAAATATCATTCACTCTAGTCATCATACCATCTATTTTCTCATCAATACACTATCTATCACATTTAATGTTAAACCTGTTCCTTCTATTTCCCAATATTGACTAAAACCAAAAAGAATAGTGTGAGCATAATTATTCATAGTAGGAAAACACATAATCATGAATAATAACTTATAAGATATCTAAATAATGACTCTTTCATTTCAATATATGACCCCTTAGGCTTAACATATGTCATTAATGTTATTTGTCTATTTAAATCTTTAATGATGGTTCACAAAGATTTTGTGAATTACAAAGTCATTTCCACCAGGAGTGCCAAAACAGACATGCAACATGGCCCATTTTCATTTACCAGGTAAAAATAGGGTCTATCTCAATGCATCATTTTTAGAGTTATTACCCCTAAATACCTTTTTCCTAGAACTATATCCACTTTCAGTATCCAGAAACTGATTCAATTTGTTGGAAAAAAATCAATATATCCTTTAACAAAATTTTATGATATTTTTCTATACTTTGACTCATTCTTAGAAAAATCCATAGATATATCCATAGAAATATCCATAGGTATCTTACAATGGTTTCTTATCCTAGTTTTTAATGGTTATTTAAACATATCCTGTTATTCCGACAATAGTGACACATGAGTTTCATACATAGATATTACATCTTTTAAGATGAATATTAAATAAATTATACAAACAGATACCAGAGGAAAAAAATAGTTTATTATCTTTAGAGACTAGGTACAAATTCTTCTAATTTTGTGAATGATCTTCAATATCTCTCATAAAGTTCATCCCCTTCAGTACTATTCACAAACATACCCTACATAAAACCTTTCTTCATCACCTAAGTAAAGGAAACATATGAAAGGGTGAACTCATATGATTAGTAAGGGTAAGAAAGTTAGATATCAATGATCACATAAGCATGACATGATCATAAGGTTATGAGAACATGAGATTAAAATTTGAAAACTAGGTACTATGAATCAAATTTCATAATATCGAGACACATCATAAAGCATAGCAGTTCAAATGACATGAATAATAATGGAATCGAAGAACATGAGCTATGATAATATAACATTGGAATAAGAAATTTAATTGTGGAATACACATAGGTATAGAAAATAATTTCCATAGTATTCAAGTCTTACCATCTAGGCTATCATAGTAGAATGGTTTCACACCCCAAACCATCATAGTAGTCAATGTTCACTCCTAAGACAATAATAGTGGAAAAAGACCCTTACTAAAATTGGTTCACTATAAATTATAATCTTATTTATCTCATGATATACAAATATTTTCCTAATTCATTAGAGGGAGATATAGGTCCCACCCATAACATAATAAAGATTATACGTATGTTTTCCACAAGAGAATATAACATAAAAGATATCAAAACCCATGAAATAAAATGGGTTTTAGAAACATTTATTCATATATATCTTATATAAAAGATATAGGTTTCATAATTATTTCTTTATTTCATTATAGAAAAACCCATGAAATTAGTAGGTTTCATAATAATTTCCTCATGGTATAACTCATGGATGAGAAATAGGTTTAATAAAGATCACTCCATCATAAACATAAAACATCCAAAAAAAGAATAAGACTAGTATCATTTGATAATATCCATAGTAAGGAATATGTGACATAAACATATTTCATCTTAGATGGAAAATTATCTTTGAAATATCATTTAGAAAATTTCCTGAGGAAAATAACTTGTCTTTGAAAATAAATTTTAAAAATAAATATCATAAAATATTTTAGAAATATTTTTCTTTGAAAATAGCCTTGAAAACATATAATGTAAAATTTAGAAATCATTTAATTTTTTTAGAAAAATATTTTTTTTATAAAAATGACTTTTTAAGATTAAGAATTTAGAATTGTTTTTGGAAATTATTTTTTTGAAAATAACCTTGAAATCATGCCAAAATTATTTAAAGATCATTTAAAACATATCTTGAGGGAATTTTTTTAATTTCAAATTTTAAAACTAAAAATTCATAAAATATTTTGAAAATAAATTTCTTAGAAAATAACATTTTGAACTTGTACAGAAATCTTTAAAGATCATTTAAAACATTTCTTGAAGAAAATACGTTTTCAATGAAAATAATTTTTTTTAAATATATTCATAAAGTATTTTTAAATAATTTTATTTTAAAATAACCTTGAAAACATATGAAGGGATATTTTAGTATAATAATGGGCATGAAAGTGGTAAATTCTATTCATGAAATACACATTAAAAAAATATTCCTTTCATATTTTTGATGAAATACAAAAAAGGATTGTTTGAAAAATTACATGGAGATTACTTTAAAACAATTATAAAATTTAAAAATGGGTAAAAATGTCTATAATTAATCATTTTAATAAATTAACTAAATTTTGGGAAAAAAAATTAGAAAACATGATTTTGTAAGAAAAACGGACTTTCAAACAAAGAGGGAAATAAAGACTATTTTTTATAAAAGAATTTTTTTGAACTCCTGAGTATATTAAGAGGTAAAATGAATGGAAAACATGTAATCTCTTGAAATAATAATATTATAATAATATTCAATAGTTTCATGGGAGATAGATCATAATATTTTCTCATTAGAAGTATACTCGTCAACTATCCCGATAAATGATGAGATGATAACATAAAACTCTTACCACCTTGGTAACTTTGAATCATAATCCCCATAAAAGAATAAGATTAAATAAAACATATAATATAATGAAAATAAGTATATTCATGATATAACATTTCAAAGGGGAGGTATACACACCTCATAGAATAAGATAGGTTCATAACATAACCTATGTCCCAAAGAAGGCAGTTTGAGACAAAAAAAATACCTTACCTCTTTAGTAAATTCTAAACTATAAACTCCATGAAAGAAATATCCTATAAAGGATATTTAAATACCAAAAAATTTAAGGATAATAATTATAAATTACATTCATGGGAATTACATAAAACACCT
The DNA here is from genome assembly GCA_963277665.1 of Viscum album. NCBI lineage: Eukaryota > Viridiplantae > Streptophyta > Magnoliopsida > Santalales > Viscaceae > Viscum > Viscum album. Next base: position 1,403,776,418 of record OY728134.1, read on the forward strand.
AAAATAAAAAGATGCTAAATATGATATGTGTCTTATAGAAAAATAAAAGTGAGACAGAAATCCATTACCATAAGTCTCGACTTCCTTAATACATGTTCAAAAAATCTGTATAATAATTAAAATATTATTAAAATTATATTTTAGACCCATAATTATATATGTAATATAATATATGATTAACATATGACCTTTTATTACTTGTTTATTAACAATTCCTTATTAAAATTACATTTTGGGTAATAACTACATTGTTTTCGTGTATGTTTTGAGTTGTTATTTTTTTGGTCCTGTTACCTTGAACATGATTTCATCATCTATATAATTTTAACTACAATATAAATATCATATATATTAATTATATAAGTTTTTATATTAATCCAAAAAATTTAGAGATATAATCTGAAATAGTCTGTTTATGGAGACGGTAGGTCGTACGTACGCACGAACATTGTTTTCATTTCATCAATATATTAAAAGGAAAAAGGTAAATAATATATTAAAATTATATAAAATTTTTAATTTCATCTATATAAAATATTTTCATTAAAAAAATTTGTATTACCTTCCATACAAAGCGTGAACAAATCACATCGCTTCGTCAGGCGGTGGTGTGTCATACACATGAGCGAAGTTATTATACTCCCAAAGAATGTAAAGTAAGAAGGTATATGTGATATAATAATTCCATAAGTATAATAATATCATAAATATCTAATATAAATATTTAATCCATCATTATATCTAGTTGTTAAATGTGGTACTGGAAAAATGATTTATATCATTTCGTGAGGGAGTAGTCCGCCATACAAACGAATGATTATTTCGTAAACCATTTGATGGAAGTGTAGATTGTTGTATTCAATTAACTAAAAATAATAGAAAATAAATATATTTAGGATACTAAGTTTATTATATAATCATGTTTTAATTAAAATTTAATTAAGTTGGGGAAGAAATAAAGTAAAATGCTCGGTTAGGGATATTAGATCTTCTTTGGATAGCTTCTTTTGGTCTTCACCAAAAGGCTTCTTAGGTTGTATTTATGAAAAAAATAATTAATATTGGATGATATTAGGTAATTAATTGAGTTATTTGGTTAGGTATTTTCTAAACTAATTGGGTTTGAAAGTGTGAAGAGGAGAGAAGAGAGAGTGGACTTTTATAAGCGAGGTGAGGGGCACATTTTTAATTTCTAAAAATAAAAAGGCATGCCCATGTTTTTCAAATGAAACATGATTCAAAAATGGTAAATTATAAAAAATAGATTATATAAGGTTGATATATTTCCATCAAATTCGTTTTGGAAATGTTTTTGTTCATTTTTAACCCTTATATTTTTATTTTAACTCCCTGATAAACCCATTTTTACCTAAAACATGGTAAATACTTTTAACTTTTTTACTATTAATTATAGTAAAAATTTTAGTTGAATTTATTAGATAATTTAAATTATTCATATTAAAAATATGGAAGTCATTTTTACAAATTTAATTTCTATAAGTGAAAAAATGTAATTTAAAATCAATCCTGTAGACGCGATGGGAAAACTTGTTTTCAAAGTGAAAATATTCAAAAGTTTACAAAGTTTTTATATAAAAATTTAATATGAAATTGATTCCAATTACATAAATTGTATTAATAGATATATACGTGTACTAATTTTACTGTTAAAATATTCTTAAAATAATGTTTTAAATTCTTTAAAATAAATGAAAATTCTTAATAAATAAAAGTATTTTTGTTTATTCATTGAGAAATTTATCTTCTCAAAAAAATTCCCAAAAAATAACGCTAAGATAATTTTGTTATGAATATTTTAAAAAGGATGTTTATTTTATCTAATTAATTTTTTTATTAGTCAAACTAACTATTTTATTGTAAGTTCAAAAAAGGAGAGAAAATTTCTTGTTAGAAAGATATTTATTTTAAACATATAATTTGATTTATTCTTATCTATTATATCGAAAAAATAAGATGAATTTTAAAAGTTTGATTGAATATATAATATATTAATTTCATAAAATTCATTCAAATAATTATATTTGATTAATACATTGAGGTAAAACATGTTTCTGTGTGTAAAAATAGATTTTTAGAAAAGTTTTTCATTTAATTGCAAATAGTTTTAATTTTCATTTCTAATTAATTGATCACCAAAAAATTCATTTTATAAACACTTTTAAACCAAATATTTTCATAAATTTGTTAATTCTATTCATAGACTTCATTTTAATGGATTGGTGATAAATATTATATTAAATAAAAATATTTTAATAATATGTTACATTTCATTTAAACTTGACGTTGCATGTAACTCAAGCTATACTTAGTGTTGCTTGTAATGTAAGATAAAATCAGTGTTTCATGTACCTCAAAATATAAAAATTATTTAATTTATTTTAAAAAATATTTAACAAAATATCAGGGTGTTACAAGCCACCTCTTTCATATGGGGAGGGAAACATGAGGTCACGTATCACTCCAAATGAAACTGAGTATAAGGATATGGGATGTTACATATTCAAAAACAACCTCAAAAAATAGAAGTAGAATTGTTAGTGAAGATTAAAATGTGGAAATTATTTAATCATAAGAATATAACTCCTCCCATATAAACATTTATGGGATTGATTTTCCAACAGAACGTGTGATACTCCCTTTTTAAGAATGTGATGTAGTTATGGGTATGGAATGCCATTCCTTATATATAGACAATGTAAATTATCGAGAGAAGGAAATAACTCTATTTATAATGAATCACCCCCATCGATTATATATAAGTGAAAGGTAGAGGATGTATATCCTTTTGAATCATCATCTCAAGCATGGTTATTATTATTTTATGTAAAATCATATATATATAAAATTATTGACATTATAGAAAATATTATCCTTGATGACATGCCTATTTTGATGGAATATTCTAACGTGTCTCCCAAAATATTGAATTTTCTTCCTCCAAGCTAATAGGTTTAGTTATCAATCGATCTTATACCCATAACACTACTTATGTTCAAGAACCCATTGAGAATGTATGTTGTTAAACATAAAGAGTTGAAGAATAAAATTATGAGGAATATGGATAAAGTGTTTATATTCCCAATTGCTTCACCATAGGGTGCACCAATCCTCTTTATCAAGAAAAAGAATAGTTCAATGTGCCTCTGCATTTATTATCATGAGCTCAACAAGATCATCATAAAGAATAAAAATCCTATACCAAGGATTGATGCCTTTTTTGATCTGTTATGTGGATCCTAAAAAATATCTAAGGTATATATTGAGTTGAGATATTATCAAAAAACTATTTATAAGGAGGATATCCCCAAGAATATGTTTCATAAAAGGTCTAAGAACTATAAGTTCATAGTAATTTTATTTTGACTCATTATTTCTCTATAAATATTCTTGGGATTAATTAATATAGTCTTTAGGGATTAACATAAAAAATTTGATTTAGTCTTTATAGATGAAATTCATATCTACTCAAAAAGAATGATGAGAATTTTAATTATATACTAAAGAAATTACTGAAGGAAAATTTATATGGAATGTATTGTAAATGTGATCTTTGGTTGGAGAAAGTAACATCCTTGGGTTATGTTATAAACAGTAAATGGATATCCATAGTTCCTTCAAAAATAAAGGCACTTGAATGATGGACCATAACAACATCTATGATAGAAATATAAATTTTCCTTGGTTAAGAGGGTATTATGATCCATTTTTCAGAGATTACACATGATTTTAAATCCCACTAACCAAGATTACTCAGAAGAAAGTGAGGTTTGTTTAGAATAATGAATAATAATGAAGATTTGAAGAATTTAAGAGGAGGCTAATCACTACAACTGTACTAACACTACCCATTAGTTGATAAGTATTTGTGATATATAGTAATGTGTACAAAAAGGGATTGGTATGTGTACTCATATAATATTATAAAGTTATTTCTTATTCATCCTTCCAATTAATGATCCATGAGTAGAACTATCCAACTCATTATCTGTAATTGGCTGTATTGATCTTAAAATTAATGATTTAGTGACATTATATCTATAGATAGAAGTGTGACATATATAAGGATCATACAATCATGAAGTATTTATTTAAAAAATATTATCTTAATATGTTCCAATTAAGGTGGTTAGAGTTGATAAAACATTGCAATTGTTCAATCCATTATCATCCTAGAAAGACAAAAATGTGGCAGATTCTATAAGTAGAAAGAATCATGCAACCCTATCCATGATGCATACTGAAATTGATCCAATATTCATAGACATTAAATGGATGGACATGGGAATAATAAAAGGATATTCCCCATAAATTTCTCAAATAACTACCAACCATCAATTCAATAAATGATCAAAGAGGCCTAAAATGATAAAGAAGTGTTACAAAAGGTGGAAAATATTCTAGAGTTATAATTATATAAAGATGGATTTATAAACATTAGAACATGGATATGTATCCCATAAAAACTATAATATAAGATAAAACTTCTATATGATTCATATATCTCATACTTCTCAATTTATTAATCAATCACTAAGATTTATTGATATCATAAGAAAATATTTAGGTGGGATAACATGAAGAGGGAGAGTGAATAATTTATATCTTTAATCTTGGTATTCCAAAAAAGTAAAGTAATAATGATATAAGTTTAATGTTATGATAAATCCATTTTCTATACTAATATGGAAATGGGAAAACATAACCATTTATTTCATCTTAGTACTTCCTATGACATCCAATGGAAATAATTCCATCAAGGTGGTAGTCAGTCTCCTGACAAAGTTAGTTCATTTCATTTATATTAAGGATGATTTCAACTTTCTAAGATATATATAATGGATGTAGTAAGACTACATGGAGTTCCAATCTACATTACATCTGATTGAGATCCTAGGTATAACTTGAGGTTATGGATAATCCTTTAGAAATAATTGGTTATAGAGATGAGTTTTTGTACTACTTATCACCATAAGATGGTTGGTCCGCCTAAATGAACCAATATAACACTTTTGGATATGATGATATCATGTACAATTTATTTCTAAGAATGTGAGGATCAACACCATAACCTATTGGATTTCTTATATAACTACAATTTCCATTATAGCATTCAAATGGTTCATTATGAGGCTTTTTATGGGAAGAGGTATGAAAATCCAACATGACAGGATAATGTTGGAGAGTGGAAGCTGATGGGACATGTTCATGTTCAAGAGATGACATAGAATGTTAAAACCATTCAATTTCATATGAAATCTACAAGAGGTCAACATAAATTCTATAAATACAATCATTAACATGACCTAGAGTTTGAGGCTGGAGTTAAAGCGTTCCATTTTATATCTCTATGGAAGAAAGTCATGATGGTTGGGAATAAGGGAATTTTTAGTCCAATATACACCGACCCCTTTGATATACTTGATCACATTAGAGATGTGGCATATCAATTAGTAATTAAACCTATACTATATAAATTATAATATGGATGTACATACCAAATCCCTCACATGTACTAAATCCTAAGGTGGTACCCTTAGATGGTGATCTTTTATATGAGGATCATCTGGTGAATAATTTTTATCCTAGAGACAAATTTCTATGAAAAAATACAACTCACATGGTCAAATTATTATTATAGAACAACATGTTTTAATAAGAAACATGATAATTAGAGGAGGTGATGAAATAATTTTACCCTTATCTATTTCAGTGTATTAAATGAAAATATTGGGGGTGAAATTGTTGAATGGGGGAATAATGTATCAATACAAACATTCATAAATAAAATTTCTTTCTATAATGAATAAATTTATTATTAAGTGTTTTATTTATAGAAAATAAATCCTCTAATCTAGTTATATTTACCATCATAGTCTGTCATATTTAAATGATCACTAATCATCATAACCATTGATAATATAACCATTTTATAATAAACCATATGATTATTATAAATTACGGGTTAAGATAAAGTCTAATTAAAATAGGTATAAGAAGTGATGAGCTCGACCGGTAAGATTATATCATACAAGGCCTATTTATTAGAGCTTCTGAGGGAGATGAAATCATTGATATTTTCCCTTAAAAAATACCAATCCATGATTCAATGATTAAATCAACATCTAAATAGTTTATGGGAGAAGGTCAAGCTTATCGAGGTCATGACCAAAACTATGTTCGCTGACCCCCCCACCAAGAAAGTTTCACCATTGCACACCATACCCTTAGGGTGTAAGATAGTGTAATAAGGAGTTATGAATCTAGACCCTAGTGGTTTGATTTTTTATACTTTTCATAATTATAAAATAATGATTATATTTTTCCATTTTCATCAGTACAATTTTATATGTGTTGATAAAAATTAAATTTTGATAAGAAGAAACCAAATTTGTATTTTTGGAAAATATATGGCTTTAAATAAAAAACTTTATAATAAATTGTTAAATTTTGAAATAAATTTTATTTTAATAATAAATTATTAAAAATTAATATTTATCTTCTTGAAAATTATTATATAATTTATTGAATCCCAATGTAATCTTTATATGGGTAAGAAAACTATAATTGTTGTAAAAATGAATATTTTTCAGTAAATGGGGACTTTTATTTAAAAGTGATCATTACCATATTTACAGAATTATATAAGTAAAATAAATATTATTTTTGAAATAAAAATTTCAAAATAAACTAATGGATATTTGTTTTGATAATTTTCATAGATATTATAATGTCTGTGAAAAAATTAAATATGGTACAAATAAATGGTATGTATTATGAAATCATAAAATCCAAAAAGTGAGGTAATGGATGATATGAATTGTATAAATGAACCAAATTATGTTTACCCTTTATCTTAATGCATTTTCAAGTTATTTTATTACTTTTATAAACCCTTAATGAGTCCTACAAAACCTATATTATATTTTAAGGTTTCGAAATCAATTCTTTATGAACATGACTCACTTCCAGAACACCAGGGTTATTATTTTAATGTATTTGGTTCATAGACATATAAAATATTTAAATACACTATTATATGGTTGAAATCATGTACAAAAATCATAGAAATTTATGAGGTTTTTATTATTTTAATTTTATAGAGTCCAAAACCTAAGTCAAGAAAATAATAAATAAATCCACTCTTTTTTTATAAAATGCCCACAAAAATCCCAGTCCTCATCACTCAAAAAATTTGGATAATGAAGTTTCAAAATTTCCATATCTATATCCATTTGAAGGTGTACCCATGTTCTTATAAACCTCCTCTATATATTTTATAAGCACCCTCCCAAGGTAGGGGATCCCCTCATCATTCTTTTTATTTAAGCACCTTTTGTGTATTATTCCTTAGGAATTCTATTATTTCATGTTGGAATATTTTATCACACACCCACATTACTATATTTACGATTTAAATGTAAATTATAAACCCATTTCACTCTCATTAATCCATTTTTGTTCACATTAATGTATTCTAGCTATGCTACCAAACTTATCCAGTGATTTTTACATGCCAAATATTTTAATAGTGAATATCTATACCCATTTTTGAATCAGTAGTTTTCACCTAGATGTACCTATTTATCATTTATTTGATATTTTCATGTATTTAACCCATAATCCTTAATATTGTGGTTAAAGGTGTGAAACATTTTCTTATGCTGTATGATATATGTGGCACACTTATGCATGTAAATGATATGAATGTGACAAGTGGCCTTAAAATTATATACCCCTCCTATACATTGGGTAATGTTTTTATTTAATGTGATTCCATGTATGGTTCATGGGAGGTTATATTAAGTACACTATGTTATTTTGATTTAGTATTTATCCTTAACTTATGCTTATGATGTCATGTCTTTTGTTTTTCCCACGTTACCATGTTTCCATGATTCTATCATCGTATACCATTCTATGATATTCATGATTATCATTCTCACCTTTCAATATTATTATGTTATGACACTTTCATCACATGTACTACATTACCTTCTACTATTATCTGATTATTCCCTTATAGGGCTTTACAGATCAACCCTTTCTTTTGTATATCTCTAGGTAATCCCATAATATTTTAGAAGAGCTAAAGAATTATAATTATATATTGTGTAATTTTTAAATAATGTCACTGTATATATTTTTTAGGCTATTATACTGTAGAACTAATTTCTTAAATAAAATAGGCCTTATTGTATTATTTCATTTATTATGAGTGCCAATATATAATAAATCCTAAATTAATGGGTATTAAATATATGGAATATTGTATAGCACGTCACCTGTTATCAACCTACCACGAGTCACTTGATGTGATCATAGGGATCTCAAATTTTATGAGGGTGAAGAAAAAATGTTTTTTTTTGTGATGAATGAATCTGATGCTCACCATGACATAGATAAATACAAGTTGGGACTGGATGAAACTGACCATCGTTGAAGAAGTATAATGTGTTGCTAAGGAATATTTTCGAAGAAGATTTAGATGAGGATGAGATTGTACTTTGAAATCCAAAAATCATATATCCCATTAGAACACCCAAAATATTCCACTAGAGGAAGTCAACTATGTTTGAACCATCAAAAGAACCCATTTGAAATCCTTGCAAATTTCTGACCTAAATCAGTGATCACCATTATTTTAGTGGAATACATTGATGATTTTAGTGAAAGAATTTATTACCTATCCATACATAGTAGACATCTCCCAAGGATTTACCACTGATAAAACCAACTGAAGATTTCTGATCCTTTATAAACTATTTTAGAGGGTGATGGGAAATTCTAGAAACATGTCAAAATGATCAACATCTTTCATTTGAATATGAGTCTATGACAAACCAATGTAGCTGCTGATGATAACCTTGATGCATTCACCAACTCAGTTAAATATGATGTTGAAGAGGATCTGAACGTGATTTTTTCTATAAAATTTTGTGTTTTTTGTGTCTTTCTTATACAAGGAAATAATTGAATATGATGTGGCCTAAAAAATTCTATGGTCATGGCTATATTAATTTATAATTGTGCACATATTCTTTTGATGAAATTACTCATTAAAATATGGTTAACATTTCCATTTAAAACACCTATTATTTTCTAAGATCAACCATTTTTGCACACCTTATAAAATGAAAATGTAATTTCTCATTGATGATTTCTTGAATCTGAAGCTCAAAAAAGTGTTATTTATGTTCTAACTAGAGGATGATATTGCCTCTATCTTAGTTCACCAAATAAATCTAGAGTTATTATTTAAAGGAATTGTGATATTGTAAATCAAACTCAATTATTTTCACTCACTAAATGATGAAGTGTGGTTACATTGAATGTTTTATAGGAACATTGAATACCCTCCCAGTAAAGCTCAACTGATGTTGATGAATACAAAACATCCTTAGTGAAGAATCTAGAACTTTTAATTAATATTTTTAAATCTCATTGCACATGATGTTCTAATTGAATCCACTTGTGTCTATCATGTTCTGTTAGATGTCTTTTTTATTGTCATTTAGAGGTGAAAAAAGATAGTGAACAAATCCACAAGGAAGCTAGAAATTCACTTTCAGAACATTAACTATGATATTAAGAAGGGTATTAGCACACAAATAGATTTTAAATATAGAGCATTGCAAAAAATCTAGTTATGATCAACCATCATTCACCAAAGAACACACAACTGAGTAGAGAGAAGATTACAGGGCTTGCAGTATAACATGATTCGGAGCTAAAGCTTGATGAAGGAGGCGATATTAGTAGAGAAATTTCCTATTATCTTTATCTCCTCTTTTTTATTGTTTTTCATTTCATTTGTAACTAAATTTATCTGGGGATACAAACATTGATGAGATGAAACAATTTAATCTATAACTTTTTTTATTAATACAATATTTTTGTGCATTATATGTTCAATGTTCTTTTTTCAATTTGGAATATAATTTTTCAATCGATGGGTGATAGTAGTGAATCATTTTACTCTCGATCATCCATTGAAGTATAAAAAATTGGAAAAGGAAAATATTTTTATTTTATATAATGAAATGATTAATTATTAAATATTTATTGAGAGAAAGAATATTATAAAAAATTAATTGATCTATGTAATTTCTCCAAAGTGAAAGCTTAGTAAATTTTCATTTTTTCTCTCATCAGTGAATGATAGTATTAATTTTTTGGAGGTTCAGAGAATAATATTGTTTCCGAAACTTTCCTCCGGGGCGCACGCGCATCCGTCCGTCTGCGGGGGAGGACGCTCGACATTGTTGCCCCGCATTAGTGCTTTCCAAAGGCGGGCGGCATTCTCTCCTTATTCAGGGACGTCTGCTCCTTGATCGAAACAAGATGATGGGATGTCGGTTCTTCCTTCTGTGGATTCCTCCTCGGAACTCATCACCTAGTCCGGGTCTCCCTCATAGATTTAATACGTTGTTCGTGAAACTCTTCCCAGTGCCATGTTTCCATGGACGCCGGTTAATTACACTGCTTCTGTCGGGACATTCCAAAGGGTCCGGTCAGAGCAGCAACCTTCAGTCAGGGGAGTAGTCACGTCGAGGCATCAGTAGCGTGTCTGGATGCTGGGGAATTGGCATGTCTGTATTTTATCCCTTGTCATAGGGCTTCGCGAGGGCATGAAAACCCGAGGCATCCCACATTGAGCATGGGGAATTATATGCCATAGACATATATCTGAGGTTTTCCTCAGCCTCCTATGTTTTAACAAAGGGTATGTCGCAGGTTTAACGTCCAACAGAGACGGATCAGCCCGATCAGAGCATTATCTGGAATGGATCAAGTTGAGGAACTTCCCTTAAAGGGGTGCCGATACCGGGACTAGCCCATGGGCGGCTGCGAAGAAGAGTAGAATGGCATGATCTCACTGGGATATGGCAGTCCGGGTGAGAATCAGGATGGGTGATGGATGGATGAATAAAGTGGAGGGGGAGTGAAATAGGACCATCGTAGGGGCGACGGTGATGTTGGGCTTGAGCCTCGAAGAGACCTCCTACGTATCCCCGTGGTAGGGAATAAAAGTCCGCGTAGTTCGGGATGGTGCCGACGAGCCTACGTGAAGGTGGACCTTGGCCCGATGGATGTTGGCCTTGAACCTCGTGAGGTTTCCAACGTACCATGCCTTGACATGGATCAAAGTCCTCATAGTTCGGGATGGTGCCGGTGAGGCAACGTGAATGGGGACCTTGGTCTGATGGGTGTCGTCAGCGAACCGACGTGAATGCGGACCTTGGTCCGATGGACATCGTCAGTGAACCGACGTGAATGTAGACCCGGGGGTCCACTGGTGGTGGGATTGAAACTCGTGAGGCTTCTTACGTACCATGACTTGACATGGATCAAAGTCCCCGTAGTTCAGATTGGACTTCGTCGGTGAACCGACGTGAAGGTGGACCTTGGTCCAGATGACTTGGGGCTTACACACTAGGCTGACCGGGTGCTGGTGACCTGACGTGAATAAGGTCTGGATGACCAACAGGTGGTGGGCTTGAACCTCTGGGAGGATTCCTACGTACCATGCCTTAGCACGGATCAAAGTCCACGTAGTTCAGGTTGGACGCCGGAAGGCCGAAGTGAATGAGGAGGACCAGGGGGTCCTAGTGGTGGTGGGATTGAACCTCATGAAGGATTCCTACGTACCATGCCTTGACATGGATCAAAGACCTCTTAGTTCAGGTGTGGACACCGAAATGCCGATGTGAGGAAGGGACCTTGGTCCAATGGGATATGGGATTGAACCTCAGGGATTCTTCCTACGTACCATGTCTTGGCATGGATCAAAGACCTCATAGTTCAAAGGGGGATTCGTCAGTGAACTGACATGGATGTGGACCTTGGTCCGATGGTGGGTGTCGGCGAACCGATGTGAAGAAGGGACCTTGGTCCGATTGGAGATGGGCTTGAACCTCAGGGAGGCTTCCTACGTACCGTGCCTTGACATGGATCAAAGTCCTCGTAGTTTGGGTTGGTCACAACGGCTTGCCGTCGGACTAGAATGCAGTTTAACATCAGGCGGGACGAAGACGAACCCTGACGTGAATGAATGATGGGTGGGCTTGAACCTCGGGGAGGCTTACTACGTACCATGTCATGACATGGATCAAAGACCTCGTAGTTCAAATGATGGAAGTCTTCAGCGAACCGACGTGAAGGTGGACCTTGGTCCAATGGGTGGTGGTCTTGAACCTTGTGAAGGCTTCCTACGTACCATGCCTTGACAGGGATCAAAGTCCTCATAGTTCGGGTTGGGCACAACGGCTTACCACTGGGCCGAAATGAAGTTTAACGTCATGCGGGACGAGGAGTGAACCCTAACGTGAATAAACGACAGGCGGTGGGCTTGGACCTCGTGGAGGCTTCCTACGTACCATGCCTTGACATGGATCAAAGGCTACATAGTTCATAATGGGTGTGCAGTTTAATGTCATGTGGGACAAGGGCATACAGTTTAACGTCATGCTGGACGAGGGTGGGACTCGACATGAATAGATGACCGAGTGGTGGGATTGAACCTCGTAGAGGCTTCCTACGTACCATGTCGTGACATGGATCAAAGTCCTCGTAGTTCGGTTAGGGTGGGGTCAGGGTTGGTGCTCACTCTAAGCCCACATGAGCCATGCTCGGTGTGAGAAACAAGAGGTTGCAGGGACCTGATGATCACATCGTGATGGATGCGTCTGTGAGAAGCGAAGAGGGGATTACACGTTAGGCGGCCCATGGTGCTGGGACTTACTCCAGGATGGAGGCCCGAAGTGCGGAAAAGCGCAGGGAGAGAGGGATTTGGGACCAATGAAGGGAGGTTCCTTGTTCCCTATCATACCCTCCACTGACCTTGGTAGTGGGGAAGTACGAAGATGCAGGGGTGCAACCTTCCGCAAAAAGGGCTAGGGGCTTACACCAAGGTGGTTGCCCTTCTCCCATGGACATACGCTACTCCGAGAAGGAGGATATCATCCCTTGTGAAGGGGGTGACCCCGTCTCTGTGGAGACGGGTGGCGTAAAAAATGTTCGAGCTGGGGGGACCCTGCGTGCGAAGCACGGGGCCAGATCACAGATTAACGTCATGTGTTGAGGACGAGGTGCTTGGCAGTTTAACGTCCTTCACCTCGGACGAGGTGGGTTTACTCCACACCCCTAGGACTTACATGACTGGCACCCTTTGCTCCTTGGGGGAGGGAAGGTACCAGTAAGGCCGTAGTCAAGGGGGGTCGTAGAGCGAACCATCGAGGGGGTCCACGTTAGTGTGGCTATGCGAAGAAGCAATAGCCGTTAGAGTGCCTATGAGAAGAAGCATTAGGTGAAGCAATGCTATGAGTGGTGTTGTCCGTGGGACTTTGAAATCACATCGTGAAAACCTGGAGGGTTGCATGGGAAGAGGAATTGCCAAGCAGAGGAGTGTGCTTCACGAAGTGGAGTGCCTTGGCCTTAGCATGGGGCAGATGTGTGGATGGGGGGTGCTTCGTGAAGTGGAATAGTATTCGCGGAGCACTACCTCCTGAAGCAAAGGTGCCTCACGAAGAAAGGTGCTGCGAGGTAGTGTGCTTCGGGATGTGTAGTACCTTGGCCTTAGCATGGGGATCACTAGTACAGGATGGGTGTTTCGCAAAGAATAAACGCTCCGTGGCTGCCCGGGTTCCCTTGGGAATCCCCCTCCTTCGCGAATGCCCTTGAGCTTCACGAAAGGCATCCATCTCAGAAGAGGGGCCTAAAAAGAGACAAAGCGAAGGCGTCATGCGAAGTAGAAGTACCTCACGGAGCTCATGATTCCCAGGGCAAAGGGTGCTTCGCGATTCAGGAGAGGAGAAGCCGAAAGGTCGGATTGTCCGTCCTCCGGGCTTAGGGGGAACCCAGTATTTATAGGCAAGGGGCGCCGCAAAGCGGAACTCACGCGGCGCGAAGGGGCGGTGGTTGCTTCATGGAGGGCTCACGAACGTCGGGCCAGTCACGGAGAGGTAACGCCTCTAGTGCTTCGTGGCGGGCTGGCGAACGTCAGGCCGTACGCGGAGAGGTACCGCCTCCAGTGCTTCGCGGTGGGCTCGCGAACGTCAGGCCATTCGCAGAGAGGTACCGCCTCCCGTGCTTCACGGGACCGCGATGCTTAGGGGGCTTCGCGTCGGGGCTTCGCGAGGCGGCGTGCAGGGCTTGTTGTTCGCTCCTTCCTTTCATGCAATATTTTGGCGCCAACAAATGCCCCCCCCTTAGACTTGAAGCCGCGTAGGGATGAAGTGTCGAAGTCTGAGGGAAAATTTCCAAAATTGTCAGCGGTTCGCGATGCGACTTCGCGAAGGGGCCCGCGGTGCTGACCACGGCCACGGGATCCGGACACGCCGCAATGCTTTATGCGGGCAGGGTGTGCCGCGAAGCTCTGGGGTCGCCACCTATAAATAGAGGGCTGACCTATTTTGTCTTCACGTAGTTTTCTTGTCCTTTTGCATTCTCGATTTTGCAAAGCACTGCGTACTCCGCGCCTGTTGTTTGCGAATCGAGCTTCGCGGTGAACTGCGAGTCTCTGACTCCGCGACCGCGCCAAGCGAACTCCTATTTGCCGGCCTAGGTCCGACTCCGCAGCTTGGTTTCGCAACCAACCTTCATGAGAGATCTTCGCGAGCCAGCTTCGCGACCCAGCTTCTTGATCCTTTCTGAAAAATTCTTTTCTAAGTGTTGAAACCAAAATGGCCCATCGAGAAGCTGTGTTGGGGGTGATTGTCGACGCCGCCCGGAGGCCTCCGGAATCTCCAGACCTTCCAAAAGTATACGGAGGGCCTCACCTCGGAGTCCCGTCAGTATCTTCTCAAGAGCAGCACCAGGAGGTCCATATCTGTAAGTTTCCTCTACCGGTTTTCTTGTCGTCATATGTAGACTATGCCACCTAACGTTTATGTCCCTCTCTATTGTACAGTTCTCCGACTGACGTGGGTTGCTGCGGCAAGGCTAGTTGGGATGTCTGGTGGCATCCCTCTTAGGGGCATGCCGGTGATGGTGGCGATAGTCCCCCCATCTCCCCGAGCTGCAACAAACATCATCACTGGAGGGGCCACCAGCAGGGTTGTGCCCGAGGTCATTGAGGTAGACTCTGATGAAGAGGATCGACCGGCCGGTCCTAGTCCTATCGCGCCTGCTTCGGCGCCAGATGTCGCGCCAGATTCGACGCCAGATGCAGATCCTGCCGAGGACTTTCTGTGGGCGTATCCTGCGTACGAGCCTGCCAATCGTGCAGACTGGGACGAAACGGCCTCCAACGAGGAAGACAGCAGCATAGTCTGCCGCCGATCGTGGAAGCTGATCACACGCTTCATCTAGTACACCCCCAAGCGCTATGGATGGACGAAATGGACAGACTTTTCTCACGGCTGTGCGAACTATGTGCTGGGGGAGTGGATGCCCAACGTCCTCACGTGCTCATCCAAGATCTTATGGCCAAGAAGATCCGGGAGCATGATCGTGGACTCAGCGTGGGCTGGCAGCGGAGGAAGGCGAAAAACATCAAGAAGCTCCAGGAGGCTGAAAGTGAAGTTCAACAGCTGCAGACCCGGGCGTATGAGCACTCAGTCTCTCTCAATGCACAATCTGAGATGATCTCACGGTTGAAGGCCCAACTGGTAGAGGCAGAGGAGCATATAAGGCAGGATTCGGGAAAGATGGCTGCCATTCAGGCTGGGGTAGAGAGGGCCAGAGCCAAAGATGACGAACTGCACCCCACCGCTGCTGAGGAGGAGTGGGAGCTGAGTCAGTGGCAACAAGTCTTGGACGCCACAAGTCGAAGGGTGGTGGAGCTGCAATGATCTTTTGACGGGGTCAACCCGTCCATGGGTGGAGTCGACCCTCGGGTACTGTAACAAACTAAAAAATTTTATTGGTACTCTCGTGCTTCAATTTCTTCCTTGTTTGTTTTGAATGCCGTAGTATGCACTATTTCCACTGTTTGAATCGGTTCGTTACATCCCTACAATGTTTGCGGGACGTTCGGCGATAATTCCCCAAGTTCACGTGGGTCATGCCCGATGTGAGAAATAGGAGATATTTGCCTCATCATCCCACCTAACATAGGAGTGGAGACCAAGCTTCGGGCATCCAGGGTTTGGATAACCAGTCCGGATTTCTGGAAGATAGGAGAGGCCTGGCCGGGGAAGGAGGTTCTCAACACAGCCGAATTACCATTTCTTTAGCGTGATCTTATGCATGAACGGTGCAACGCCAGGGGCACTGAAATCGGTCTGAATAGATGGAAATGGGAAGCGTGAATTACAATTCCCAAGATTCGAAACACTATGGGGATGGCATAACAATAAAGGACACTCGTTAACCGTGGAGGAGAAGCGGTATCCTTACTGCATTAGCCTGAAATGGGGACAAAAAATGAGGGTCGACCATTGACCATGTTCGAAATACGGGACCATGTCACAAATGTTGTCGGTCAATACTTCGGGATGTTGGCCCATGACAGTTGGCGGACCCTAGGTCGAGCATCCATACTGTTAGGTGGTCCTCCCAAACACGACCAGTCTTCCAGAACGTTGGCCCAGGATGGTAGGTGAGCCGATGCGGCATGGGACCAGGCCGTTAGGGGGTTATTTTAGACATGAAAGGGGACAAGGGTCCGAATAAGGGGTACGAAAAGCATGGAATATGGAGTGATGGTTTGTCCGAACAGAATCCAACACTCATGTAATTACATCTCCGTGGTGGGAAAACGCCAGATGGGCGCGTCGGTTTGGTTATGGATCCTTCCTTCTTTGGGATAGGGTCTCTCTAGCGAGGGGTCCGACCAGGGGGGGCCAAAAAGGGGAAGGATATGATCAATGATTCCTATGGGCTGGTCCCTAGGCGAAATAACAGGGTGTCTCTACGTATCCCATGAGGATGGAAATCAAGCCGCACATAGTTCTGGAAACATAGTGTAGTCATAGACCAGCACTGACAGGTGAAATCCTCTCTGGTAGAGGCTCTAGTGCATCCCATGATTAACATGGGGCATCCTGAACTTGTTCAGGGTAGAACCACAGTTTAGTGTCATGCGTTGAGGACATATGGACTCCTGTAGTTTTAACATCATACGATAGGATGTGGAGTGAAAGAGAAGCGGCCAGGGAGCATATGGTGTGGTAGTTATGAAACCGACGTGAATGAGGAATTGGAGTCCAAATCACACCACGTACCCCCAGAGGAAACTCTTCAGGTCGAGGGACCAAGAGTGAGGATTAGGCTGGGCCCGAAGCAGAGTGGTTGGGCGTTCCTACATACCCCATGAGGATGGGAATCAAGCCATACGTAGTTCTGAAAGCACAGTTTAATGTCCTGTGGGATGATGAGAAGCCCGACTCTGTTGGTACACATACTTCCAAAACTACTAAGCCCACGTGAGTCGTGCTCGGTGTGGGAAACAAGAAGTAGTGGTGGGAATTTCCCGACATAGAAGGGGGGAAAGTTAGGGTGAATGGATTCCTGGTGAATACCGGCCCGATGACACTAACACAATCATGTGGCGCACCAAGATGCGCGAAGAGAAAGAGCCGAGTGTGATGGAATTCCACTTGAACATGAGGAAGTGGAAATGTGTGAATCATGGTGCTCGAGATTCAGATCATGATGATGGCGGCATGACGATGGAGGATAATTGTTGACCGTGGTAGAAACCCAGCATCCATATCGTGTTATCCTAGAATGGGGACAGACAAATGAGGGTCGACCGTTGACCATGTTCGAAACACGGGACCATGTCACAAATGTTGTCAGAGATCAGTAGGGACATTGGCCCGAAACGATTGGAGGGCCCTTAGGTCCAGCATCCATGGAGAGCCCTTAAGCCTAGTATCCATGTCTTCCGAGGGTTCTTTTGGATGTGGAAGAGGATGAGGATCCAAATAGCGAGCTCAAGAAGCTTGGTCATGGGACGAGGGGAATGTCCCTATGAAAATCCCACACTTCGGGCTCTTTTTCAAAACACATCTGAATACGACAACGAGATGTATTAGATAGGGGGAGGAGAGTCCTTTCCCATAGGGAGATCTTAGTTTAGGGTCGTAGAATTCAGACCATGGATGGAAGGAAACATAAGAGGCACATGGTGGAGTAACTCAAACACCTGGCATGAATGGAAATAGGGGGTGTGTACGGTTTGGTGAACAACCTGACGTGAATGAGTACATAATCCCTTATCACACCGCACGACCCCCTTGGGAGAGGTTTTAGGTCAACGGACCGAAAGAGAAAGTTAGGATGGGCCCGCGGGGAAGTGCCCGGGCGTTCCTACGTATCTCGTAAGGATGCGAATCGAGCCTCACGTAGTTCTTGAAAGCATCTTAGTTTAAGGTATTAGAGCTTGGACCATGAATGGGTAAGGGGAGAAAGGGACACATGGCAAGGAGGTTACAAAACCCGACGTGAATGAGGACCTAATCGCTACTTACCATGTGTTCTCTGGGGAAATGCTCGAGTCAAGGGACCGAACACGAAGGTTGGGATGGGCCTGCGGGGAAGTGCCCGGGCGCACCTATGTATCTCATAAGGATGAGAATCAAGCCTCACGTAGTTCTAAAGGGTGGCATGGTATGGTACTAGTGCTAGGGAAAAAGGGGAGTGCGGGTGTGGCCCTTTCACTAAAAGAAGCGGAATTTGATAAATCTTGTTTGTC
Source organism: Viscum album (assembly GCA_963277665.1). Classification (NCBI taxonomy): domain Eukaryota; kingdom Viridiplantae; phylum Streptophyta; class Magnoliopsida; order Santalales; family Viscaceae; genus Viscum; species Viscum album. Next base: position 1,403,795,079 of record OY728134.1, read on the forward strand.
CTTTAAGGTGAGTGGTTTTTTTGTGAAGCGACAAGCCTAGGGTATAAATCCTTGGTGTCACCACAATAATCAAGCCATGATAGGAATTGACAAATGGCATGGCACGTGACCAATACCCAACGTGATGTCCTCTACAACAAGGTCATCACAATGCAGTGCCATTTTTCTTCGTGCGGACATGACGATAATGTCACAGTTTTAGGGTCGTATGATAGGACCAAACATGCATTTTAACGTCATGCAGCGCATACGTAGCACAGGAGATGCTAGGCGGGGAATGTGCATAGTGTCATGAAACACAGTTGATGGAGACATGATCCCACATCACATTGTACGCCACTTGGAGAGGGAGACCTTAGGCCGAGGGGCCTATATAGAGGTAAGAGGTGAAACAGGGGGGGGGGGGAGAGACTAGCTCCCTAAATGGGTTGAACCTGAAGACAAGGTGTCCGGGCGGTCCTATGTATCCCATGAGGATGGGAATCAAGCTGAACGTAGTTCTAGATAGATCTTAGTTTATGGTCTTAGAGTTCGGACCATGAATGGAGACAACTTCCCGAGTAAGCGCAGATGTCAACCCGATCCCTAAGCCCACGTGAGTTAAACTCAGGGTGGGAAACAAGGGGGGGAATCCTCATCGCAATACATGGGGTGTCCATCAAAAGAGGAGTCGGTAGAGAGCCCCGAAGGACACCTTTGACATGGCTTGTTCCCCCAACGCGCAGACGTTCACGGAGGAATAGTACCAAGAGTTCCGAGACTCTACTTGGACATGATGAGAATGGAGAAGTATGTGAATCATGTAACCGAAATTTTGGGATTAATGGGGTTGGCATGGCGATAGAGGAAAAATGTTAACCGTGGCGGAAAAAACAGTCTCCATATCGCATTAGCCTGAGGTGGGAACAAAAAACGATCATCGACCGTTGACCATATTCGCAATGTGGGATTTTATCGATTTGTTGTCCAAAACCCTTGGGGGTGTTGGCCCGTAATGGTAGGAGAGCCCTTGGGCGTAGTATCCAGACCATTCTTGGGGGTCCCTCCGGGTGTGAAAGATGACGGAATCCCTGATGAAGGGATACACAAAGCCTAAAAGTCGGGTGCGGACATGTCCGAGTAAAGTCTGGAATTCCAGTTAATAAGCCGGAGTACCCTTAGGAACATTGGTGAACCGCTGAAAAGGGTCGACGGAACAACTCGGGAGGGAGAGGTACATGGCGCGGTCATTATAAGACCGACGTGAACGAGGACATAATCCCACATCACACCATATAATCCCCTCATGGAGGAAGGGTAGGCCAAGGAGCCAAGATGGGATGGAGATTCCCGAGAGATGGGGCTGGACCCGAATCCTAGACATTCAGGTGATCCTACGTATCCCATGAGGATGGGAATCAAGACATACATAGTTCTCTAGATGTATTTTAACGTCATGCGGGACGAGGATGGGAGTAATATAAGCCCAAATAAGGGAGGTGTATGGTACGGAGAATAAAACTACTTGAATGAGGACATAATCCCACACCACACCATACACTCCTATAAGAGAGCACCTGGGCCAGGGGCCCCGAAAAGGCCACGGGGCCTAATGGTTAGGAATCAGTCAGGAAGGCCGGACCTGCTTGCAATTTAACGTCTTGTAGTAAGGACGAGGGCTAGGGGCCCAAGGAGGCCAAGGGGCCTGAGGCTGGGCCTCGGTCAGGAAGTCCTGACCTGCTTGCAGTTTAACGTCTTGTAGTAAGGATGAGGGCCAAGGTCCCAAGGAGGCCAAGGGGCCTGAGGCTGGACCTCAGTGAGGGAGGCATGAGGCTGGGCCTCGGTCAGGACGGCCTGACTAACTTGCAGTTTAACGTCTTGTAGCAAGGACGAGGAAAGAGATAACTGTATCTCGTCCGGGGATGTGTACAACATGGAAAGTAACCTGACATGAAAGAGGACGTAATCCTACACCACACCATACACTCCTATAAGAGAATCGGGGCCGTGGGCCCGACCACTGGCACCACCTGGAGGGAAGTTTGTCGCTTCAAGATGGGGCAGAACGAGTTACCATACTCGATGTTTGGGCCATCTCGGGGAGGACCTAAGGATCCAGGACACTGTTGAACATGTTCGAAACACAACTTTCCTATGGTGACCTGATATGGGAGAAAAAAATGAGCGTCGACCGTTGACCAAATTCGCAACGCGGGACTTGTATCTGCTTGTTGCTTGGAAACCCTTGGGGGCGTTGGCCCGTATCGGTAGGAGAGCCCTTGGGCGTAGTATCCAGGCCATTCTTGGGGGTCCCTCCGGGTGTGAAAAATGATGGAATCCCAGTCAAGGAGTGGGTGAAGCATATCTGTATCCATCCACGAAAGAGGCAAACATCTCCAGGGGGTGATGTGTAGCTGGGTCGAGGCTTGCTCGATGTCAGTTGGGGAAAAAGTGTGCACCCTGCCATATGTCTTGACCCGAGGGGAAGATTTTGGCTTTTGGGCTAGGCCAATGGATGAAATGTTTGGGCATTCCTACGTATCCCATTAGGATGAGAATCAAGCCACATGTAGTTCTTGAAGGCCATGCAGTTTAACATCATGTGGTGAGGACGAGGGAGGATAGAAGAACAGGAGTGGGCACATAGGGAAACCCTTACAATCCTTGTATGAGCGGGGATGTATGAGCAGGGCTAAGAAAGACTACTCCTCGCTACGCAAAGACCCTCCAAGGAAACTATTCCCAGGGGGGATAGTGGGAGAGAATAGCTTGTGGATGGGCTCAAGATGAGGCATCTGAGCATTCCTACGTATCCCATTAAGATGGGAATCAAGCTGCACGTAGTTCTTGAAGCGCAGTTTAACGTTTTCCTGGACGAGAAATGTGTCTCAACTAGGTATATGTATGGTACGGCGGGTAACCCGACGTGAATGAGGATGTAATCACACACCACACCATACAATCCCATAAGAGAGTCTGAGTCAACGAAGGCCAAGGGGCCCGAGGCTGCACATGGGTCAGGAAGGCCTGACTGGATTGCAGTTTAACGTCTTGCAGTAAGGACAGGGGCCGGGGGCCCGAGGAGGCCAAGGGGCCTGAGGTTGAGCCTCAGTCAGGAAGGTCTGACCTGCTTGCAGTTTAACATCTTGCAGTAAGGAAAAGGGAAGATCTTAGTTTAAGGTCATAGAGCTCAGACCATTTTGCAGTTTATCATCTGACAGGATGGCGATGCAGTTTAAGGTCGTGCAGGACCATAAATTTTAAGGTCGTGTTGGACCATATAGTTTAAGGTCATGTTGGACCATACAGTTTAAGGTCATGTTGGACCATGAAAAAGGATCAGGCGAAGTACTTCTTGAGGAACCTGGCATCGGTGGGAGGAGTTACGTGCTCACCATCCATGGTCACCAAGGAGTACGCCCCGTTGGGATAAACCTTATGGATGATATAAGGCCCTTCCCATTTGGGTTCTAGCTTGGGCGGTTTCCTACCGGGGATCATTGGCGCTCAAAGGGCCAGCACTAGGTCGCCCTGTAGAAAAGAACAGACGCGAAAATTCTTGTTGAAGGCCCTCACTATCTTATTCTGATGCCTTTCCAGATTGTGCAGGGCATGAAGCCGGTTCTCATTCAGTGCTTCTAATTCAGCTAGACGGATTTCAGCCACCTCATCTGGTGCCTACTGGTCATAGACTGCAGTGCGCAGCGATGGCAGCTGGATCTCAATGGGTAGGATGAACTCAGCCCCATATACTAGGGAATATGGGGTCACCTGGGTAGAGTTGCGAGTCGTTGTCCAATAAGCCCAGAGAGCGTTGGGGAGCTTGTCCGGCCAACTTTTCTTTTTCTGACCAACCATCATCTGCAGAATGTTAGAGATGTTTTTTTTGAACGCCTCGATCTGTCCGTTTTCCTGCGCGTGATAGCGGGAGGTATGGTTCTAATGGATGTCGTACTTGGCGTACAATTTCTTCAGCTCAGCCGCTCAAAGGTTGGTGCCGTTATCGGTGAGGACGGTGTGAGGGACCCCAAACCGGTGGATAATATTGGAGCTCACAAAGTCTACGATGGAACGGGCCTTGACCTCTTTGAGTGGAACTGCCTCTACCAACTTGGAAAAGAAATATATAGCAGTCAGGATGAACCTACACTGGCGAGCTGTTGCCGGTGGATACGGTCCCACTACATCAATTCCCCATACCGCAAATGGCCAAGAGTACTTGGTGGGGTGGAGAGGCTCCGGAGGCCGATACAGGAAGTTGGCATGAACTTGGAACACGTGGAAAATCTTGGCATACCTGATACAATCGTGGATCATAGAGGGACAGAAGTACCCCAACCATCGGATTTGATGGGACAGCTTCGGTCCAGCTTGATGGGCACCACAGGAATCAGCATGAACCTCTTGCATAACTTGAGGGATCTCTACTCCTTGAATGCAACGGAGGATAATGCCATCAATGCTCTGCTTATAAAGGAACTGTTCAAGACTGGGGCCGCTTTGGAGGGTAAATTGCAGCGCACAACGTCGGATTTGATCGCGCTTGGCCCGGCTGTCTGGGAGGCGACCATTTTGGAGATACTCGACAAAAGGTGCCCTCCAGTCGGGAGTGGCTTCAACCACTGTGTCTGACGAACCCGGGACCCCTGACGTAGAGGGCCCAGCGGTGAGATGACTTACCCGCAGGCCATAATTGTCCTCTTGGGTGATGGGGGAAATGACTCTCTGGTGCGCCACATGTATGATCAAATCATCTTGCTCAGGTTCTGCGAGTGACGCAGCTAGGCCGGCCAAAGCATCAGCTCGACCGTTCTGTGACCGAGGGACATGGGTGACCTCTGGACGAGAGGGGAACTGGTCCATTAAGTGGAGGGTACACTCCAGCAACAGTACAAGCTCCGGCTACCTGACGACATAGTCACCATTGACCTGTTTGATTACCAGCTCAGAATCTCCTTTCACATGTAGATGGGGCACATCGATCTCAAGGGCCAACTCGAGGCCAGTGATGAGAGCCTGGTACTCTGCCTCTTTGTTGGTATAGCCTTCTGAAAATAGGAACAAGTATGGTAGGATGGCTTACACCTGGGTAATGAAGATGATACCCAGGCCCACTTTTTTGAGCTTAGGATCATTGAGCCTCCTATCGGTGGGGCTCCGAGAGGCACCGTCGAAGTGCATTTTCCAACATGGGACGACACGATCGACTGATAGGATCGTTTCATCAGGAAAATCCAGGTCCAGGGATTGATCCGCGGAGGTTGGATGGGCAGCTAAAAAGTCTTCCAACGCATGTCCATTAATGGCCATCTGAGGTACGAACCTGATATCAAATTGCTGGAGAATCACCGCCCACCGTGCTAGTCGGCCAGTCAACATGGGGCGGTTCAGTATGTACTTCAGTGGGTCTACCTAGGAGACCAATTGTACCTTATGGTGCTGTAGGTAATTCCACAGCTTCTGTATGACAAATACGAGCGCAAGGCATCTCTTTTCGATAGGGGAGTATCTGACCTCAGTATCGAGAAGCATGCGACTGAGGTAGTAGAGACTGTTCTCAGTACCCTCGTTATTCTTATGGGCAAGAAGTGCGCCGAGGGACCATTCTAGGGCGGTCAAATAAAGGACCAATGGCTTTTCGGAGATGGGTATCATCAAAACCGGAGGTTGGAGTAGATACTGCTTGATTTCCTCGAAGGTGGTCCGACACTCCTCATCCCATTCGTAGGTGGCGCCCTTCTTCATGATCTGGGAAAAGGGCTTACACTTTCCGGCCATATTCGCGATGAATCGGAGTATATAGGCTAAGTGGCCTTAGAGACCTCAAAGTTCCCGAATATTGCTCGGGGGAGGCATTTGGCTGATAGCCTTGATCTTCTCTGGGTCGATCTCAATGCCTCGGTATCTAACAACAAAGTTTAGAAACTTCCCAGAGGTGACCCATAAGGCACAATTCAATGGGTTCATCTTCAGGTGACGGGAGAGGAGGAAACCGAACACTTTCTCAAGGTCTTTGAGATGGTCCTGGCACTGGCGTGATTTGACCACTAGGTCATCTACGTAGAATTCCACCAGTGTCTCGAGAATCGGCTTAAATATGCGATGCATGGCACTCTAATAAGTGGCACCCGCATTTTTCAAGCCGAAGGGAATAACCTGGTAGCAAAAGGTACCTTGGGGAGCCCTAAAGGCAGTGGACTCTTCATCCTCAGGGGCCATTCAGATCTGGTTGTACCTGGAATACCCATCCATAAAAGAGAGAGCTTGGAACCCGGCCGTGGCGTCAATCAATAACTCAGTCACTGGGAGTGGGAAGTCATCCTTTGGGCAGTTGCGATTAAGGTCGTGAAAGTCGATGCAGACTCTGATCTGCCCATTCTTCTTCCTGACTGACACAATGTTGGAAAGCCATATGGGGTACTGGACTTCCTTAACGAAGTTGGATTTGATAAGCTTGTAAACTTCAGCCTCAACCATAGCACCATGAGAAGGGTGCATCTTCCTGGGAGGCTGCTTAAACCCACGATGGTTTGCCGGGAGGCCCAGACAGTGAACGACTACCTGGGGATCTAGTCCTGGCATCTCGTTGTAACTCCAGGCAAACATGTCACGGTGTTGTTTGAGAAAGTCTATGTACCACTGTTGCTCCTCGGGGTACATGGCTGCACTGATCAATGTGGGTCTCATATCTGCCTCGCTACCAAGGTTCACCTGTACCAGTTCATCAACCGTGGTAGAGACACCTTCCTCAAAGGCAGGGGGTGCATCCTCCAGGTCTTCATCTCCACCCGTGGGGGGATTTCCCACAACGGGAGATACTTTTGGGCTATCAAAACCTAAGGGGCAGCTGGTGTCGGCTTGGAAAGTAGTGGTCATTATATCAGGAGACTCATTCTCCATTGAGACCATATCAATGAAGGCAGTCGACCCTATCCCATTTGGCCTTCGGCCTAAGGGGCCACGTTTGATGATATCAAAGCAGTGGTGACGTGTCGGCCTGCGTCAGTTGATTCTAGCCCGGTGGAAGAGACATGTATGACGTACTGCCGTTGTCATAAGCTTGACATCCTGGTACCGAATAGGGGTAGGAGGATCTGGGATCACCTAATCCTGGTTGGTGTAGAAGTACGAGGTGATTTACCACTGTCGCTTGGACAATGGAACATGCCTTCCTTTCATACTTGAAACAACAAAACATTGCCCCATGTCGGGGGTCGTGGCCTCCAATCGGTGGATCGGGAGGATGTAGGCGTCATCCATGATTGCCCATATATCACTTGTGACCGGGGCTGGTTCATCATCACTTACTAGGATTTACTTATCCTTACTCTTGTAATAATCAGCATCTAGATAGCGGGCCTCACAAGAGGCGAAAGGAGACGCATCTCATTGGATCACGCCTACTCAACCCTTGAGGGAGTATTTGAGGCACTGGTGATACGACAAAGGGATTACTGCATGCAGATGGAGCCATGGCCTACCCATCAACGCGTTGTAGGCGGTGTCCTGAGAGACGACCATGAACTCGGTGCTGGAAATTAGGCCACCGAACTGAGTCTTCAGGAGGATCTTTCCGATTGGGGTTTGCTCGGTCCTATCGTATCCCTGGATTATTAGGTCAGAAAGAGTTAAATCATCTTCAGAAAGACCCAGCTTTCGCAATGTGCGAGTTGGAATCAGGTTGATTCCGGAACCCGTGTCAACAAGGCAGCGGTGGACTTCCACACCATTGAAGTGGCCAGTGATGTACAACGGGCGAATATGCCCCTGTATAAGAGGGTCCTCATCTTCACCAGAGAATGAGATAACCACCTGACATTCGGCGTTCTCAATTGCCTCGGCATGGAAGGCTTCTGTGGCCGCCACCTCCGTCTCAAACTAGAGGGGGCTCTTTAGGGCCTCAGAAAGTGCTTCGCGCATTTTAGACGACATGCGAAGGGACTCAAGGATAGAGAGCCTTGCTGGAATGCCGAACAGGTGCTTCAGAACATCATACTTTCATGCCAAACACAAGCCTCTGCTTACAAGAGGTCGTTCTGCAGTTGGAGGCATAGCGGGTCATGCCGGTTGAACCAGCGGTTCGCTAGTGCTGGGCACATCCCGTTGCCTACTAGTTTAAGCCTGGAGAGTAGTCACCGGACTAGGATCGGACAGTGGAGACTGGCCCTTAGCTGGGAAAGACTGACTGTGATACGAATGAGGCATCTCTTACTGATCTAGTAGCACAAACGACAGTGGAGGTAGAGCTGAGGGTGTCAGATGGGGTTGCGCGTGCTGAGCTCTGCGCTGAGCCTGCTGTCTAGTCTCAGTAGTGTGCATGGCCTGGCTGATAGTGCCTGCTAATGTGCCTCGATGACCGGCTTGGTTGCGGTTCCGCTGACGTTGACGTCGGTTGGAAACGTTAGGGGGGTTCGCCTGGTATTCCTCCTCATCGGGGGCCATATAGGGGGGCTTTACCAGCTCCACGGTGTTAATCGAAGTATACCCCTAGCTATCGATCAACGAGTCATCCACTATCGGGCGGATTCTGGTAGTAATACCCATTTCGGGGGGCATAAAGTTGCCAAGAGTGAGGAACGATGATGGCACCGTCGGAGCGTGTTGTTTCTTCTTGCGTCGTCGCTGCTTGCCCTTTTGGGAAGAGGTCGACTGTGAAGGCAATGTAGAGGTACTGGCTACTTATTCTGAAGGTTCCAGCTGCTTTAGGCATTCCCGGATGATACCATGGGAACAGATGACGGTTTTTAGAGCCATCCAGTCGTCGTGTCTCTGGGACCCACGACTGGGAACCTGCTTCCACTCGCCTTTGCAATCGCTACCGATCTCTGACCCTGCAAAGACACCCACAACTTGTGTTGGTGTCGGGCCCAACCTGACTATGTTGTTGTTGACCTGGTCTTGAAGCCAGTCTTTAAACACAAAGAATTACTTGATGGTGTTCCCCAAAATCTGATGATAAGGACAATAGTTGGGGTGATCGGTGAGATTCGCCTCTGCCGGCCTTCTGCACTCGGGCAGGCGCACAATCCCTTGCTCTGGAGCACTTCAGAAGTAGCCATGTACCTGATTTTCGTTGAACGAATAGGTCTGGTGCCTTCTTTCCAGATAGGGGGCCCTGGGGGCCTAGTCCTGGCGAGGGTCCGGAGGGGCCTGTCGAGGAGGCGGCTCCTGATTGTCTCGCCTAGGTGGAGGTGGCGCATTGCACGGGGGAACCTGTCGATTCTGAGGCGGTTGCTGCTGGGTAGGATCCTGCGCTTGAGGTGGAGGACCTCTGCGGGGTTGCATGGCTAGTGCCACTGGCAGTAATCCCAGCTTCCTGGGGGTTTCTATTTGGGCCACCACGGTGGGTTCGGCTCTAGCAGTCCTCCTGGCTGGGATCATAGGGGGCAATGAACGTGCCTGACTAGCCTGTTGCAGAGCCTCCTCAAGGCACTGAGCCTTATCTGAGAAATCCCGAAACCCTCTAGGGTAATTATGGGTAATCAGGGAAGGTACCAGCTCTGTTTTAACGTTCCCTACACACATCGTCAGTAAATTCTCCTGAGTCAGTGGCATATCGAGGGAGTATGTAAGTCCCTTCCACCAGGCGATGAAATCTGCGACTCGTTCATCAGGCCTTTGCTTGCACTTGAAGAGGTTTGCAATGATGGCCTTCCACGTGGTGGAGCTGAACTTGTATAGGAACTTCCGGAGGAGATCCTCCCAACTGGTCACCGATCTGATAGGGAGATGGCTGTACCAGACGAATGCGGGACCTTCCAATGTCTGCACGAAACATCAGAGCTTGGCGGCTTCTTGCTGGGCCGGAGTCCCCAGCATGGGGCCACACCTGGAAGAAAAATGGGCCAAGTGCTATGGCGGGTCCCTTGTCCTGTTGAAGGTCAAGAAAGTGGGATTACCAAAACCCAGGGGTGCGGGCATATCATCCACCCACGCGGGATACGACTTGCCATCCGGTAGGACTGCCACCTGCCGCGTTTCCAACGCTTCGAGGCAGGCGATGAGTGCTGCTATAAGATCATCCGGATGGAGGTCCCTGTCTTGACGGGGATCCCTAATCACAAGTGCATTGCTAGGTTCTTCGACACGATAGATGGCTTCGGTGGCTCGTGGAGCGACTGACGTAATGGCTTGTGGGGTGACTGGGGGAACCCGGACTGGATTCTTCAGATTTCCCCGTCGTTCAGGAGGGTTCGACGAGATGTATCACGCCCTCTTGCTGTAAGTTCCGGCTTCTGCCCTGTCTACAGAAGTAGCATGATCAGGGTTGCCCAGAGGCATCTCACCGGGGGGAATTGTTCCTGCCCCTTCTGCCCCGGCTTGGGATTACCATAGTCGGGTCGCCGCTCTGTAGTGCGCTCGGCCAAGAGTTCTTCAACCAGCCTCTTCTGCTCAGAAAGCTGCTGGCATAACGCGGACTTCTTGGGATCTTCGTCCGTCTTCTGTACAGAGGAGGACAGGTCGGCGTGCTTGATATTTCCGACGTGCTCCTTACCCTTACCATAATTTCGACTCAGTACCAGCGACTCGGTGGGTACAAGGAGGCCTAGAAGGTTCCTCTGCTGATGGGTAACCCTCTCTGATGGGTCCAGCAGTGGCGGTACACCCTCGGAGGGTAATTCTCCATCGAGAAATTCAATCTCATCTTCCTTGTCCACTACATCAGCCACGTGGACCGTGACCCCTCTCGAGGGCATGTCCTCAATGTCTCATAACGAATCGGGCTACCGTCGGATAGGGCTGAAGAGGAGAGCGGCATATTGTCCCCATACAAAGACTTGCACATGGGGGGTAGCTTCCCTGATGACTCTGTGGAGTACTTTGAAACTCTGAACGCATTTCCGTTGAAGGGTTCTCTGACGGCCTGGTGACTCAAGGTGCTGGGCCACAGGGAGTGCGGAGAAATCGATCAGGCGACATTTCTCGCCGATTTCTTCAAGGTTCTCTCGACTTCTGGGGTACATCACCCGATCATAATGAAGGCATAAGTGTGTCTCCCATAGGGTTCGGCAAAATCACCCCACTTCTTATGGGGTAAGGGACTCTGGTGCGCGAATGTTCGGCACCGCCGTTGGCCAGAACTCCTCCGGGAAGTGATCCACTGCGAGAATGCTCCAGAAGCTCCTGGGTTCGGATTTGGGGTCTGGACCTGTATTGCCCCACTCGTCAGCCGGGGGCAGCTGATGGACCAGTAGTGGTACCGAGGCGGACCGCTGGGACAGTAAACTTGGCGGCGGAGAATACGACGAACGAGCTGACTGGCTGCCGAATTCCGGGTCATCCTCTGAAGAGTGAGGTGACCTGACCACAATATCATGATACGATGGGCTGAGAGCCACAGCCTCAGGCACAAGAGTCGCGGTCACCGGCGATGGGTTACACCATTGCTCTACCATCGTTGGTCCCCAAAACAGCTCCCCGTGATCTCTGGTAGAGGTAGAGGGTGCTTCTGGTGACGACGGTGGTGATTGCACAGTAGGGACCTGCGGAACTTCCACGATTTCTTCCTCCTGGATGTACCTGCAGAGGGAGGTAGGAATCCGGTGGACCTCACATTCTGGGAGAATGAGGCTGACGCGCCTGTTCCCTGCCCTAGTCTTTGATGCAGAGGAGCGGGGAGAAGGTTCCATTGCTGAGTCGCATTCCACTTCAGAACCCGAGAAACGGGCAGGTCTGATCTCCACCCGAGCCTTCCCAGGACTCTTCTTTTGGCGGCGACGACCCACTCTTCTACCCCGGGGTGGCTCCTCGGGACAGGGTTGATTTCCAATATGTAGTCTTGGGGCGGTGCTGGCGTCGTGGCGGAGAGGGATCCCGCTCGAGGTGGACAGGGTGCGAGGGGCACCAGGGAAAATGTTTAAGGGTACATGGGGAGGACCTCCATGGACAACAACCATGTGGGCAGTGCCTCTGTTGGAATCGGCAGGAGCATGGGGAGGACCTCCATGGTCGATGCGGGCAGAGCGAGGCTGACCTTCACTCCTCAAGTTGTTGGGGCGAGGAGGACCTTCGCCCGTTGCAGAGAGGACATAGGGAGGACCCCCACATTGGAGAAGGACCGGATGGATAGTGCCTTCAGATCAGCGGTCGGGGGAAGGAGGATGGACTCCATACCTTGTATAGTGGGTGCGGGAGAGGTTTCCGCGCCGAGCGTCACCGCCGCGGGGCGGGTCTTCCTTCGGGATGGGGGTAGCAATAGGCATACCTCCATGATGAGCTTCAGAGCAGGGAAATCCCACGCTCTGTGGAATGGTGGTACGGAGAGGACCTCCGTATGGAGTGACGTTACCGCGGATTGGTTCGCGACAATCATCACTCGGGCCTGCGACCCCGTGAGTCAACCCAACCTGCCCGTGGGGCGGCTGAGGTCTCGATCCCGGTCGGGTGAAGGAGTTCCCCTGCTCAGTGTATCCAGGAACTCCATGATGTACGTCGGTGGTGGCTTGGGCCACATTAGCTGTTGACGTCGATGTATCTTGGCGAGCGTCCTCATCCTGGGCCCGGTGCTGACGCCGGGTCAGACGAGCTGGCGCATGTGGTACAGGGGCATAACCTACCTACTCTTCCTACGGAGTCGGATGACGGGGTTGACGCGGCCGAATGGGAACCCTTTCCTGGAGCCCTTGGATCGGGACTCTGAGTGGGCCGAGCCGGACATCACCCGTATCATCAGCATAAGGCGAGGAGTTGTCGAGGCATTCTGGGGATAGGCTCCCGAAACGATTGAACATTGGGGTGGGGAGCAGGGGCTCCCTACATGGCCTATTAGGGTGGCGTTGACGGTGGGGCCTGGATGCCTCCAGGTCCAGGCGAGCCATATCTCGAGTTGGGATGACCCCTTCCTCCTCGTACCTGCGTACAAGGTTGTTGATCACCCTTCGCTGGATGATCTCTAACGGGGAGAGGGGACGTGGGCGCCCCGTATTCATGGATGTAGAGGCTGTCGTGGTGGTAGCGGAGCCACATGGGGCGACTGTGCCAGTATTTCCCTTGCTCTTGCGTAGGCGAGAGGGCGGTGATCGTGTCTCCATAACAGCAGCCTGGTTCCTGGGAAATGGAGAGATCAACTCATTAGCACTGCGAGGAAAAGGGTTGACAACCAGTGCCCCAGCGTCATTCCATTCTCCACATCTGTAAGAAGGATCCACACCCACACGTTGCATAATGGAATGCCCCACGTTCTACTTCCCCGATTTCCAGTGAGTTTCACGCCAGGCCCGCTATTTGTTTGGCGGGACCCGGTGCCAGATATATGGATCTGATGACATGTCAATCTACTGGTGTATCGAATGCTACTAATCTCCACATTGAGGAGAATAAATTCACGTCGGGTTCACTATTTCTGTTTCCGACGCTTTCCGTCGGGGCGCGCGCGCATCCGTCCGTCTGCGGGGGAGGACGCGCGGCATTGATTCCCCGCATTCCCGCTTTCCAAAGGCGGGCGGCATTCGCTCCTTATTCAGGGAAGTCTACTCCTTGATCAAAACGGGATGATGGGATGTCAGTTCTTCCTTCTATGGATTCCTCCTCAGAACTCATCACCTAGTCCGGGTCTCCCTCATAGATTTAATACGTTGTTCGTGAAACTCTTCCCAGTGCCATGTTTCCATGGACTCCGGTTAATTACACTGCTTCTGTCGGGACATTCCAAAGGGTTCAGTTAGAGCAGCAACCTTCAGTGGGGGGAGTAGTCACGTCGAGGCATCAGTAGCGTGTCTGGATGCTGGGGAACTGGCATGTCTGTCTTTTATCCCTTGTCATTGGGCTTCTCGAGGGTGTGGAGACCCGAGGCATCCCACATCGAGCATGGGGAATTATATGCCATAGACATATATCTGAGGTTTTACTTAGCCTCCTATGTTTTAACACAGGGTATGACGCAGGTTTAACGTCCAGCGGAGACGGATCAGCCCGATCAGAGCATTAGCTGGAATGGATCGGATTGAGGAACTTCCCTTGAAGGGGTGCCGATACCGGGACCAGCCCATGGGCGGCTGTGAAGATGAGCGGAATGGCATGATCTTGCCAGGATATGGCAGTCCGGGTGAGAATCAAGATGGGTGATGGATGGATGAATGAAGTGGAGGGGGAGTGAAATGGTACCATCGTAGGGGTGACAGTGAAGTTGGGCTTGAGCCTCGAAGAGACCTCCTATGTATCCCCGTGGCAGGGAATCAAAGTCTGCGTAGTTCAGGATGGTGCCAGCGAGCCGACGTGAAGGTGGACCTTGGCCCGATGGATGTTGGTCTTGAACCTCGTGAGGTTTCCTACGTACCATGCCTTGACATGGATCAAAGTCCTCATAGTTCGGGATGGTGACAGCGAGCCGACGTGAATGGGGACCTTGGTCCGATGGGTGTCATCAGCGAACCGACGTGAATGTGGACCTTGGTCCGATGGCCATCATCAGTGAACCGATGTGAATGTAGACCTAGGGGTCCACTGGTGGTGGGCTTGAACCTCGTGAGGCTTCTTACGTACCATGCCTTGACATGGATCAGAGTCCCCGTAGTTCAGATTGGACTTCGTCAGCGAACCGACGTGAAGGTGGACCTTGGTCCAGATGATTTGGGGCTTACACACTACGCTGCCCGGGTGCTGGTGACCTGACATGAATAAGGTTGGGATGACCAACATGTGGTGGGCTTGAACCTCTGGGAGGCTTCCTACGTACCATGCCTTAGCACGGATCAAAGTCCACGTAGTTTAGGTTGGACGCCGAAAGACCGACGTGAATGAGGAGGACCAGGGGGGTCCTAGTGGTGGTGGGCTTGAACCTCATGAAGGCTTCCTTCGTACCATGCCTTGACATGGATCAAAGACCTCGTAGTTCAGGTGTGGACGCCGGAAGGCCGACGTGAGGAAGGGACCTTGGTCCAATGGGATATGGGCTTGAACCTTAGGGAGGCTTCCTATGTACCATGTCTTGACATGGATCAAAGACCTCGTAGTTCAAAGGGGGCTTCGTCAGTGAACTGACGTGGAGGTAGACCTTGGTCAGATGGTGGGTGTCGGCAAACCGACATGAAGAAGGGAACTTGATTCAATTGGAGATGGGATTGATCCTCATGGAGGCTTCCTACGTACCGTGCCTTGACATGGATCAAAGTCCTCGTAGTTTGGGTTGGTCACGATGGCTTACCGTTGGACTGAAATGCAGTTTAACGTCATGCGGGACGAAGACGAACCCTGACGTGAATGAATTATGGGTGGGCTTGAACCTCGGGGAGGCTTCCTATTTACCATTTTGTGACATGGATCAAATACCTCATAGTTAAAATGATGGAAGTCGTCAACGAACCAATGTGAAAGTGGACCTTGGTCCAATGGGTGGTGGGCTTGAACCTCGTGAAGGCTTCCTACGTACCATGCCTTGACATGGATCAAATTCCTCGTAGTTCGGGTTGGGCACAACGGCTTACCGCTAGGCCGAAATGCAGTTTAACGTCATGCGGGACGAGGAGTGAACCCTAGCGTGAATAAACGAAGAGTGGTGGGCTTGGACCTCATGGAGGCTTACTACGTAACATGACTTGACATGGATCAAAGGTTACATAGTTCATAATGGGTGTGCAGTTTAATGTCATGCGGGACAAGGGCATACAGTTTAACGTCATGCTAGACGAGGGTGGGACTCGACGTGAATAGACGACCGAGTGGTGGGCTTGAACCTCGTAGAGGCTTCCTACGTACCTTGTCTTGACATGGATCAAAGTCCTTGTAGTTCGGTTAAGGTGGGGGTCAGGGTCAGTGCTCACTCTAAGCCCACGTGAGCCATGCTCGGTGTTAGAAACAAGAGGTTGCAGGGACCTGACGATGACGTCGCGAAGGATGCGTTCGTGAGAAGTGAAGAGGGGCTTACGCATTAGGCGGCCCATGGTGCTAAGACTTACTCCAGGATGAAGGCCCGAAGTGCGGCAAAGCACGACAAGAGATGGATTTGGGACCAATTAAGGGAGGTGCCTCATTCCCTATCACGCCCTCCACTGACCTTGGTAGTGGGGAAGTACGGAGATTCAGGGGTGCAACATTCCGCAAGAGGGGCTAGGGGCTTACACCAAGGTGGTTGCCCTTCTCCCATGGACATACGCTACTCCGAGAAGGAGGATATCATCCCTTGTGGAGGGGGTGACCCCGTCTCTATGGAGACGGGTGGTGTAAAAAATGTCCGAGCTAGGGGGACCCTGCGTGCGAAGCATGAGAACGGATAACAGTTTAACTTCATGTGTTGAGGACGAGGTGATTGGCAGTTTAACGTCCTGCAGCTCGGACGTGGTGGGTTTACTCCGCACCCCTAGGACTTATATGACAGACACCCTTTGCTCCTTGGGGGAGGGAAGGTACCAGTAAGGCCGTAGTCAAGGGGGGTCGTAGAGCGAACCATAGAGGGGTCCACATTAGCCTGGCTATGTGAAGAAGCAATAGCCGTTAGCGTGACTTTGTGAAGAATCATTAGGCGAAGCAATGCTACGAGTGGTGTTGTCCGTGGGACTTTGAAATCACAACCTGCAAACCTGGAGGGTCGCACGGGAAGAGGAATTGCCAAGAAGAGGAGTGTGCTTCGCGAAGTGGAGTGCCTTGGCCTTAGAATGGGGCAGAGGTGTGGATGGGGGGTGCTTCGCGAAGTGGAATAGTATTCACGGAGCACTGACTCGCGAAGCAAAGGTGCCTCACGAAGCAAGGTGCTACGAGGCAGTGTGCTTCGTGATGTGTAGTGCCTTGGCCTTAGCATGGGGATCACTATTATAGGATGGGTGTTTCTCAAAGCATAAACGCTCCGCGGCTACCCGGGTTCCCTTGGGAATCCCCCTCCTTCACGAATACCCTTGATCTTCGTGAAGGGCATCCCTCTCGGAAGAGGGGCTCAAAACGAGACAAAGTGAAGGCGTCACGCGAAGTAGAAGTACCTCGCGGAGCTCATGATTCCCGGGGCGAAGGGTGCTTCGCGATTCGGGAGAGGAGAAGCTGAAAGGTCCGATTGTCCATCCTCTGGGCTCAGGGGGAACCCAGTATTTATAGGCAAGGGGTGCCGCGAAGCGGAACTCACACGGTGCGAAGGGGAGGTGGTTGCTTCGCGGCGGGCTCCCGAACGTCGGGCCGGTTGCGGAGAGGTACCGCCTCCAGTGCTTCGCAGCGGGCTCGCGAACGTCAGGCCATTCACGGAGAGGTACCGCCTCCCGTGCTTCGTGGGACCGCGATGCTCGGGGGGCTTCGCGTCGGCGCTTCACGAGGCAGCGTGCGGGGATTCTTGTTTGCTCCTTCCTTTCGTGAAATATTTTGGCGCCAACAAATATTTTTATTTAACCCAACATAGTCTAAAAACCCTAATTTAAACAATTTTCTATCTCACTCTCCTATAATTTATCCCTTTTCTATACCTTGACACATTTTCTATCACTTTTCATTCGTATTAAAAAAAACATTCATTCTATTAATCCCTATTTTTTTGTTTTTATTACACACTTACATGTCACCTTCTTTATGGATACAATACTCTTAATTATCACATAACTAGTAGTTTATAGGCTTTAAAGTAATTAATTTGATCACTTTTTGAATGAAAAACATGATCAACATGAATAGAGAATAAGAATAATTCGGTCATTCTGTATGTAATTCTTTTGAAACATTAAGTGAATATGTTCGTTCCTCCAAAATCATATTGATTTTCTTAATAAAAAACTTATACACTTATTTATTTCACAATGAGTTATTATAATACAAAAAATATTTGTCTTGCTCAATAAAATTTTCTTAAACTACTAGTTTTTAGAATTTATAACTTAAATCATCTCATTTCAATGATCCATTTCGTAGAATAGTGTGATGATTATGAAGCAATTAGTTATAGTAGAAATTTTTATCATATTAATATCATGTCCTTTATCATTTCATTAAGGACATTTAATGATAGTGATCCCATTAAAATTGATGACCCCATATATAATATCCATTTATTGATCCAGGATCCATATTTCCATAACAAATTGATTCCACTATAGAACACATATCACCACTTAGTTATTTTGGTAGGGAATTATCCCAATCACAATATCTTTGACTCATGTATTGTTGAGTAGATATATATTTATCAAAATCCGTCATATGTATTTACTCTACAATATTCCTTTGGAATTCAAATAGTTAATGCTTTATATCAAGTGTAATTCAATGAATTTACAAAAAAAAGTTAATAATAAATAATCCATGAGAACCAGTTAATCATGAAACTGCCCAGTTGGACGATATGGGTCTTAACAAGCATCTATTTGGAATGAATCTCACAATTAATATTTTCGGGGTTTTATCGTTTCGCCATTATATGGAAATTAAATTCATAATTATTAAATTTTATGTAATTATTATCATTTAATGTTTTATTCCCTTTTTTAAGAATGCATTATTATAAGGATTTAGTTTTGGAATCCCTATTCTAAATACCAAAATAATGTGTTCATAACACATTATTGTGTAACACATTACACAACCCACAGTATGGGTCACCCAATAATATAAGTGAAACGTATTCAAACATATTTTAATGAATCATATGTCTATGGTACATGAACTCTTCATGTAAAGGTATAAAGAAACAAGGAATTGATAATCTCTACATGAGTAAGTATAGAGTGATAAATATCCAACACCATTCACCTTTCATGAATTATGAATAAGAATTGTGGCCAGTAGGTGGTCATACCCCAAGACCCACTACCCCTAGAGACTTTACTCAATAAATAATTAAATTCATAATATCTTTACTACCTAATATGAACGAACTATACCTAACAACAGAATTAAATATAATAACTTCAATAACAGAATGTAGTCAAGGCAGATGAAAAAGTAATTTTATGGAATCACACTTAGAATGTAATGCAAGACCCTATCTCCTAGAAGCGGTTTAACAATTAAAATAAATAATAAACATTAATAATAAAAACAATTTGTAACTATGAATAGTGCAGATAATAGAATTTAAATAAATAAACAATTCAAACATTTAAACAAGTGATAATTTTTTTGAACTATTCACAAATAAAGATAACTATAAACCCTTTTATAAATTATCTATCATTATGAACATTGAATAATTTTGAATACATAATATTTTATACTCAATCCTATATGAACTTTTTTATATTATATAATCAATTTTATATGTAATTTAGATTTGTTATCTAAATCATTGATGAAATCAACAATCAAAACATTTTTTATGTAGTTTAGGGAATATATTTAAATAAGGTCCACTTTAATTTTGAACCACTTAAAACTAATTAATAATGAAAAATTAATAATAAAAAATATAAACACCTTTTATATTTTATCATTATTTTACGAGATTTATAAAAAATGTATAAACTATATTTATAATAATTAAATAAAAAGTTTATTTAAGGATCATGAGGATTCAATATAAGTTTTTAAAAAAAATGTTTCAATAAAATTTATTATGGTTTATAATATTTATAAATATTATTAATGTTAAAAAATATTTTTAACATTGACTATTTAATATAAGAAGAATATTTGTAATAAATGTGTCAAAAACATTTAAATCATTAAATATAAAAATTTTATAGGTATTTAATTTATAAAATATAATTTTTTATATTTTATAAACATTCCATAAAACTATTTAATTATTTATAAACATTATATAAATTTTATAATTCAATTTTATTTATTTATAATTTTAATATATATTTATTTACCAATTGTATTTTATAATTCCCCAAAATAAGGCCCCTTATAATTTGAACACCTTTAAATTAATTATTTATGAAATATTAAAACAATTATATGTAAATTTCATTATATTTTAGACTTTTTTATAATTTATTATCCTTTATTAAATACCCCATATGATTTTGAAATAAAAAATTTATTTTTAGATCATAAGGAATACCAATTAATCTTGTGACTAAAATTTTAAATATAATATTTAATATTTGAAATATTTTGTTGATAAATGTTTCATAAAAAATTATACAATTAATTATAAACAATTAAATAATTAAATAATTTATAAACATTTTACAAATTAATATATTCTATATATTTCATTTTTTATAAAATATAAAAATTTTATAAATCATATGAAAAATTTTCAAATAATAAATTTTTTTTGTAAAATGTTTTCTAGTTTAAAAAATTCATAGTTTCAAAATGATCAAAACTAGATGAAAATTTTTATTCTAATGAAGTTAACAAATAAACTTGATAATTTTGATTAATAAAATCATTTATTTCATATTTTTATCATATACTAAAATATCTACCAAATCCAAATCATTAATATAGCATATATCAAGTTTTTTATAAACAAAGATAAATTCATGTTGACTCAATGAGGAAGCTAAACCTTTTATATAACTATAGAATAATTTGGGATAATTTAATGATCATTTGGTAGTTTAAGAATACAAAAATGGGGAATAACTATCCTCCAACAAAATAAACATACATTGTAAATAAAAATCCTAAAAAATATAGCACATATATTTTATTTTGGAGTTTATTTCTTCATCCTTAATTAAGGGTGAAAAATTAAGGAAGTTCATTGTATATGTAGATGAAATCCTCATGCCCCTAAGGGGATTACACTAACTAATATATGATGATATCAATTGGTGGAATCCTATACACTTAAAGAGGAGCTAGCATATTCACTGAAGGTGCTGAACATGATGTGAGAAGGAAGATAGTTTGGAGAAGATTGCAGACAATCAGAAGATCACAACAGGGGGAACCCATCCCTTTATATTACCACTCATGACTTTCTTCCTTTAATAAATCTCATTATCCATATTAAATGTATCCATGTACATTAATTCTCGATTCCATTAACTCATTTAATTATATTCAATGAACATTAAATCAATTTAACACATTCAAAATTTATTAGTAATTAAAATCAAATAAAGGGTGAATGAGGTGGAAAATGCATGCATTACGAATGCATTAAATTAGGTGAATCGTATATGTATCATATAATTTTTTGTACACATATCCTTCTGATTTTGATGCAAATGTCATGATTGATGATTTATAAATGAAATATAGAAAAATAAATAGCAAGAAATATCTAACTCAAGTCATCTTATTCCAAATCTAGATTACTAGGATGAAGATGACAGATAAATTATCTCCTTATTATTCTCAACTGAAGAATTATTGGGTCAATAAAGGTGAGGATGAATCTATGAAGGGTAAAATCAACCTGAGGTAAGACCTTTCTCTATTTGTTTCCAAAGTTACTCTTAATGATTATTATTGTTAATAAGTCCACAATTATCATTAAATAATAGAACCTACCATCACTTATGATAGAAGGTATTGGTGGCATGGATGATGCTGTAACATGTCCTTATCCTGATGGGAACATTTTGGATTTGAAGACTTATTTGGAGACATAATATTCCAAATTTATTTCCAACATGGATGAATCAGCTATGGTGGACTTAAGGATTATTAGATATGCATAGATATATTCTATACCTAGTGGTCATAATGGAAATGATGATGTGCCAAGACCAATGGATGGAAAAACAATGGTGATTTTTAATGAGGTTCAGGTTAACCCCTTAACACATGTGGAAACTATTGTTCAAATTTGGAAATCTGATAGCTCCTATAGGATCTCAGAACACTCTTCTTCACCTTATGACTTGGATAATGATGGGGTTGTTCATTTTAATTCTTCTATGCATGGGATTCATATGATCCAACAGATATTTTAGTTGTTGACAAATTTTATTTTAAGAAAATAAGGCCATATGGGAAATTAAAAAACTATGTGATGCAATCTTTTCAACATTTTATCACTCTAAGGATATTATTAAAGCATAAAATGATTCTTATAATTATAATAGTCATTGAATTACTGAGCCAGTGATCTCTAACACAACTGATAATGATAATATCTCAAGTTTTGGCGAATGAGTTTCTTCTCCCAAATTCTCTTTCATGGTTGATTATATCAATGCATATGATTTTGAATAGTCTCTATTGAGTGAAATAAGAAAAAAACAGATAGATACAAGACACATTCCCTTATGATACTCAAATAAGAGTGTTAAACCATTATAATATGAATATAAGGATATTTTTGGGCATATAATTATTCATATATTGGTCTCAAATGATATTGAGATGTCTTGGAAAAAGAATACTCTAAAATCCAACCAAAAATTGATAAAAGACCTATGATGAGTCCATATGAAATTAATTTTTAAACCCAAATAAAATACAGTAGTAGTGGACTTGGGTTCTCTCCAGAGAAGAGATTTTTTTGGATGTGTTATTCTCTGGTATTAGTGGTTTCTGAATATAAATTCAATAGTTTAATTGGATTTGTTTTGAATTAAATTTGGAATTGCTGGACAAACCTTAGATATCCCCTCACCTCCCATTAAATCATGAATCCATTCTTTTAACATCATATATTATATCTAACCATGTTGAACCTTACATGACTATCCTATCATTGAAATTTCATATTGAATAATGAAGTACAATGATAATGTATCCCATAATCTCACCCACCTTAGCGATCATAGAAATTATATAAACTGTGTGTAAAATATATTGAAGAGGGAAGAATAATTCAAAATTCATAGAAAAATGGAAATATAATAATATCATAACATTTCAAAAAAATCCTCAAGTTGAAAATATAATATATATTAAATTAAAATGTATAATTAATCAATATAGAAAAGGGAACTCTACTAGACTCAACCACTAAGGTTTTAGTATTCTGCCACCAGATTAATTAAGTTGGATTAATAAAAAACAAGGGAAACAATATTACCATAGCTCGATCCAAAAAAAAATCTATATTAAGTGGGTATGAATTCATTTAGAGATTAATGATTAGATATTCCTAGAGAACTTAAAATTATACCACATGAGTAGAATGATATTTATCTATATCCTTGGTTATTCCAGAAATTCCAAAATATTTATCAATGTTGATATCGAGACTTAATAGGCTCTCATTATCCCAATGATTATCACATGTAACAATTAGGGATCATGATCACTTTAGTAAAAAATCTCAAATATTCACAATCATACAATGATTTATCTTTGTACTAGTTTAAGAATAATCAGAGAAACATTTCTTTGTTATGATGTAGTGGAGTAGAAATCATGTTCTTCTGGAGGAATCCTTATGCAAGAAGATGATATGCATGTGCTATAGCTAGTTTGAGTTTCATTGAGGTTAGTTTTTAAGCCTAATTGGTTGGATTCCATACATTTTATTCAAGTGATATGACAATTGAATGGTTTCATGAGTATTGATGTGGCAGCCCATAACTCATCTTAATGTTCTAAGTGAATTTCTAAAATATGTTTTTTAACAATTCCATGAATCCTTATGACGTAGTGTAGCATTGATAATCAGCTGTAATGTCTAATGATCTATATAAAAAATTATTGTACTTATGGTCAAAGTCTCATGCTCTATAATGAGGTCTTCAACATGAGGTTTATGTCTTATGCTTGAGTTTAAAGTCATACACTTATTCTCTATTAAAATATGTATATTTACTGAAGTATTAAGTTCCTAGGTAAATAATTAAGATCAGTTATAAAGTCTTAAAACCTTATTTTTGGGAGGTATTACACTTGGTTGTAAATTCTTATGCTATTTATACTCATAAATTTGGTAAATTCTTGAAGTCATACATTGGTTTAGCCATAATGATTTTTGAAGGTGAGGTTACTTGAAGACATAAGTTACGATCAGTTGGTATGCATATTATTACTATATTTCCAAAAATATTCATGCAGTCGGTACACTTACCAAGTGAGTCTTATTATGGTTGGTTTGACCCATTTCCTAGATTTTGAGAACGATCACTTGAAATTTTCCTCATTTTTAGTTGGTGGTCTTGGTCAGTTGACTGATCATGCCTTCTTTATATGGTAACATGAAATTGTAATTTTTTCATTTATCCTACAATATTGAAAATAAAAACTCATTAAATGATACATTCAAACAAAATTGGATTTAGGCATGAAATTTATCCTTTAAACACCATGAAATTCTACTTGAAATGCATGTATGGATGTCACTTGATGTCACTTGCTTCCAAAACGAATAAACCAATTAAATATTTTGATTAAATCAATTTAAAAAATTAATTAAAAATTAATTTAAAAAATTAATTTTTTTTTCAAATTTTAAGAAAATAAAATAATTTAATAATTTAAAATTAAAAAAATGAAATTACAAAATTTGAATAAATATACGTCTTTTACCATAAAATAAAAATATTGAATAATTCAGTTTAAACCCAATTTTTAAGACAATTACCAATGATGTTCTATATTTTAAAAAGCTAACAAAAACTAATGAATTAAATAGGTTGTATCTATAACACCTCAGAATTTTTTAAAATATTATTTAAATTAATTTAAACTTTTTGATATTTTTCATTACATGCTACCCCAATTGGAGCTTCCACATCCTTGATTTTAGCTTGTGTTACAAGCAACAGTGAGTTTAAAAAACATGAAATACTATTTAGATATTATTATGTTAGTTATCACCTAGCTATTTGAATGGAGAGTATGAATAATATTTAATAAATTATGAAAATACATGACTTAAACATATATATAAAATGAATTATTTGAATACTAGTAAATTATAAATAGAAATAAGAACCATTTGAAAATAAAGGAAATATTTTTTAGAAAATATATTTTTATACAAAAACACATTTTCCCTCAATAAATTTAACTTTTTTGGTTAATTATTAAAATTAAATTTATATAGTATATATTATATAAAATATTTAACATTAATCTTATGTGTTTTCTAGGAATTTGATAAGAATAAATTCAATTTTATGCTTCAAAATTTCATTTTTCTGAAAAATAGTTTAGTCTATTTTTTCACACTTATTTTAAAAATAAAATTTGAATCTTATTGAAAAATTATTTTAAAAAATAATTTTCATTTTTTAAATCAACATTTCAAAATTATCTTAGGGTGAATTTTTGATAATTTCCAGAAAAGATTATTTTTTTGATGAATATTGAAAAATTCTGAATTTTAATTTAAAACTGTATTTTAGTTTAAATACTTTGTAAAGTAAGTTATATTTTATATTGGTTTTTAAGTAAAATTAGTTCAATTATATATATATATACATATAATATCTTATTTTGTTCATTTTAATCTATTTGATATTTTATTTTTATATAAAAAAATTTCAAACTTTTGAGCATTTTTCTCATTAAACCCCGCTTTCCCATCGCTACTACAGGATTAATTTTAAATTAAATATTTCCACTTAATTTAATTGAATTTTTAAAAATATATTCCATATTTAGAATTAAAATAATTTATATTATCTAATAATTTCAACATAATTTTTGACCTTAATTATTAGTTAAAATAATTAAAAATTAGTTTTCATGATTAAGATTAAAATGAGATTTTACTCATTACACATGCTTGTGTTAAAATTAAGTTTCATTACGTAAGACTTTAATTTTGTAAATTTTATTTCATATTTATAAAAATTAATTCCAAATTATCTAAAAAATATCATTTTATTTTAGGCTTAGAGGATAAATTACATGGGTTAAAACTTGTTACCGTGGTTGAAATTTAAATGTTAAAAGTGAGAAAACCTTAAATGCTAAGGAATGACATGTTTAATACATGTTTTTTTGGAGGTTTTTATAGTTTATATCATCCCTACCCAGCATTATTTTCCAATTTTGTTTACCGATGTAGTGGGAGTGAACTCCCATTATTGAATACTTTTGGGTATTTACAAAAATGTCACTCCTCCTCAATTATAAAAGTGAACTCACTCCCATCACATCTTCACACCACTGAACCAACATAGATCAACAAAAAAACCCAAATAAAATCCCATACCCCATAATATCATCCTATAATACTTATTTTGGGATGTAATCCAACCTAGGAAGTCTTTTGTTGCTAAATTAAGAAGGTTACCCGAATAATTGGTAATGTACTTCAACAAGCGTTTTTATTTTATTTTATTTCTCAACCTCCTTAAATTATTATTAAAACATGATGATATAATATAATTACTATATTAAATATTTTAAATGTTTTTATGTTATTGTAATGAACTAAATCTATATCTAATTCAATAAAATGGATTTTTAAATCATCATTCTTGTGTATGGTAGACAAACACCTCGTGAACCGATGTCATTCATTTTTCCATTACCACATATCACAATTGGGTATGATGATTTATATAAATAATATATATGATATTTATAACAAAATTATAGTTATATAGTCATTATATCATATATAAAATTTTCATTTTCATTTTTAGGGGATATGATAATATCGTTCTTGTGTACAACGGACTACTGCCTCGTGAAGTGATATAATTCATTTTTCACTAACACTTTACATGGAAGACAATAAGGATAAATATATGTTATATAAATGAAAAAATTATGATATTAATGAAATATTTATCATTTTTAAATTAAAATATATCATTTTATTTCTTACAATTTCACCCACTTAATGATGATAACGACGTTAATGTAATTGTGGACTACTAACTTCATGAAGCGATGTGACTCTATCCTTTCATCACCACACCACATGGATGATATGTATAACTATATTAAAGGAAATAATATTTTTTTATTAAGTAATAATAATTATATGAAGATAAAATATTACTTACCTCCTCTCCATAATGATTGTTCTAAATTTTAAATGTCACTAATGTGTATATATAGCATGCCGTCTCCATGATCGTAACATACTTAATTTATACAAACCATCATTCATGGTTATCCTTAAAATTATAATTGATGTATAAATTTGATAATTATTTCATTATTATTATTCTTGATATTATTTAACCATGATAAAATTTCAAGGACATAAAATAATAAATCAAAATATATACAAAAAACAAAGCGGTTATTACCCAAAAAGTGACTTTAACCTAAAAGTCTTAATAAATGGGTAATAAAAGTAAATAATTAAATAATATATGGTATGAAACACATATATATATGGTTCATTAATATATGTATAATAAATATATATTTATTTTACCGTAGGTTCGATAGAGTATGATGGCCATAAAGACTTAAGGTAAGGGATTTCTAGTATCTCTTTTATTTCTAGGGGACATATAAAAATTCACCACTCATTTATGTTGTTTGGTGTATATAATTCCCATTTTACATGTTATATAATGAATACCATTATTTTAATGACATGAAATTATCAATTTTTATTATTATTTATTAGGGATTATGATTCATAATATTACAAAAGCAGTAAGCGATTGTTATCTCAATTTCCCTTATTTGAGACATAGGTTATGTTATGCACCTATCTTCTTTTATGAGGTGTATATAATTCCCAATTTAAATATAATATCAGGAATTTATTTATCTTTATGATATTTTATTTTTTAATTTATTTTATTATTTCATGGTTATTACAATTCAAATTTACCAAAGTGGTAAGAGTTTTAAGTTATATTCTCATCGTTTATCAGAATTGTTTATGATTATGCTTCAAATAATGAAATATTATAATCAATATCTCAGGAAACACATGAATTTTATTCTCCTCTTATTAATTCATGGTAATAAGTTTTTCCATTATTTTAATCTCTTTATGTATCAATATTTCAAAATAATGTCTTTAAAAAAATCATCTTTATTTCTCTTTTCTGTCGAAAACCTGTTTTCTACCAAAACCATGTTTTTAAAAAGTGTTTTAAAAAATATTTTTAATGATTATCCAACTAATTTATAAAGGAAATTTAATTCATAATTTAATTTTGACATAATGTTTTGAAACTAATCTTTGTTTCATGTTCCAAAAAATTCCCTTTTTTATTTTATCGAAAACGTGAATGGAAAATTCATTTTAATGTTCATGGAATGAATAATATTTCCCACTTTCGTGACTAATAAATTATTTCAATATTCCTATAAAAAATTTCAATGTTATTTTTAAAATAAATTATTTTTTTAAAAAATATGTTAAAAAATATTTTTCAAGTGGAAAGGATATTTCCCTCAAGAATTATTTTAAAATGATATTTAAATCTAATTTTCAAAGAAAAGGATTTTGAAAATGTTTTATTTTTTAAAAATAATTTTTCAAATAGAAATACTATTTTTCTTTATAAATATTCTAAATTAACTTTTTAAATGACTTTACATCTAAAATTATATCCTTTGATGTTACTTATAATTTTATGGGTATATGATCCAAAGAAACCATTATTATCCTTTATATTAATGGTTTTTGTTTTGATGACAAAATATATATGAAACCTGTTCCCTTTCAATGGGTTAGGATATGATGAAATGATGAGTCGATTATGAACCTATATATTTTCCAATGGTTAATCTAAGATGATATATATTTCAACCTAGTCTTATCTTACATAGTCACTATAATATTTTTTATAATATTTAAGACATTACATAAACACATGCCCAAATATAGTATTATGCCTTTAAAAACATGGAAATATAAATACTGGTACATAAGTGAGTTACATTATCTCCCACTAGGTTCTCCATGACTAGAACTATTATTATACACACCATATATAACACATATATTCATAACTTGGGGAAAAGAAACATAAGAAAGGGTGAGATCATATGATCAGTAAGGGTAAAAAAGGAGATATGTATATATACTCATGAGAATAAGGGTTTGAGAACATGATCATAACATTATAAGATCATACCCTACATATCAAAGGTCATAATCAAGAGTCATTTCATAATAATTGGATGTTCATAATACATGACTCACAAGTGAATAAAGATCCTAATCCATGAAATCATAACATAGGAATAAATCATGGAAGTGTGGTAGACACATAAACATATAAAATTATTTCCACAATAGTTAAGGATCACTTACAAGGATATCTTAGTGTAATGGGTTCACTCCATAAACCATCTTAGTATTCAAGGTTTACTCAAAAGACCATCTCGTCAAACACAATACTTTACTAAACTAGGTTCACTCCTAAGTCTAAAAATTTCTATCTCATGAGATATAAATCTTTTCCTAGTGAATTAGATGGAGATATAGTCCCACCCATCACATAATGAAATCAAACATATGTGTTCCACAAGATCATAAACGATCCTCATATCATAACCCATGAAATAGAATGGGTATCATAAACATGTTATCATATAATTTTCTATGGAAAATATTCAAGTTTCATAATAATTTCACCTAATAAAAACTCATGAGAAGAAAAGGGTTTTAGAAGCATTTTATCACTGTATAACCCATAGAAGAGAAATAGGTGTCATAAATATCATGCAATCAAAACATAAACAATTAAATAAATAATATGAATGGTATTATTGGATAATACCCCTAATAAACAATAATTAACACCAATATAAGTCATCTTAGATAGAAAACAATTTTTGAATATCTTTTAGAAAATATTTATTTCAGAAAATATTTTTTCTACTTTGAAATATTCTTTCTAAAGCATAATAAATTTTGAAAATAATTTTCATCGAAAATAAATTTGAAAATGTATGATGGAAGCTTGAAAAAAATTTGAAAATAATTTTATATGAAAATATTCTTGAAAAATTATAAATTATAATATGAATAAATGATTGGTCATGGCAGATGAGAATTTCATCCATGTCATACATGTTAAAACAAATATTCATTTCATATTATTAGTAGAAGTCAAAAGACCATTGATAAGAATATGAAAATAAGTTCACTTTTAATTGTTTTTGTAAAAAGGTAAAATAGGGGTATATATTCCATTTAAAAATCATGGTATACTATTTTGGGAAACATTTTTTTAAAAATGTTTTTGGGAGAAAAGAGATTTCTCACCAAATAGGAAAATGAAGTCAGATTTACATAAATACATTTTCTAAATTATGTTGACTTCCAAAGAATGGGAAAATGGAATCATTACATGAATATATTATTAATAAAAATAGGAGAAGAAACTAAATGAGTGTTATTGAGATATTTATTATAATATTTCATTAATGGAAGCATAATCATAAACAATCCTGATAAATGATGAGATTGTAACAATAAAATCTTACCACTTTGGTATCTTTGAATCATAATCCCCATTAGAAAATGACATTACATAAAAATTAAAATAAAATGAGGATGAAAAAATTCATGATATATCATTTCAAAGGGTCTGTATATACACCTCATGAAGGAATATAAGTACATAACATAATGAACGTCTCAAAGAAGGAAAATTAAGACAAAAATACCCTTACTGCTTTGGTAACATTTTAATCATAACCCCATGAAAAGAGTGATACTCTATTGTATATATAAATAATTTTTTTTATGTAGGATAATCATAAATTACATTCATGGGAATTATATACAAAACATATAATAAATAGGGGTGAATATTTCATGTGTCTTATAAAATTAAGAAGTGAGTAGTAAATCCATTACCTTAACTCTTGAATCGCTTTGTAATCATTCACACCACATGTATAATAAATATATGTTTATTATAAAACTATAAAAGAACCATATTCATATATAAAATAAAATATACAATTTAATTATGACTTTATATTACACATTTATTAATAATTCAATGTTAAAGTTATGTTTTGGGTAATAATCGTATTGTTTTTCGTATATGCTTTGACTTGTTATTCTTGGTATTATTTCATAAATAATGATTTAATAATATCCAGAATTATAAACATGATATAAATATCATATATATATATACATATATATTCAATATATAATTATTTATAATAATCTATAAAATATAGAATTAGGAAATGAAATACATCGTTCAGGGGGATGATAGGTCATACGTATGTAAGAACTCATTTTTCATTTTCTTATCAGATTAAAACAATAAACGTATATGATATATTATAATTATAGTATAATTTATATTATATGTATATAATATTTTTATTTAAACCATCCTTGATACAATCCATGTAAATTATGAACGAATCACATTGCTTCGCGAGGCGGTAGTCCTCTGTACACACGAATAACATTATCATATTCCCAAAATATGAAAAGCATGGATGTATGTGTGATATAAAAGTATATAATCATAATAAAATCATAAAAATCATATATATCATATATAAACTATAAATCCATCATTATTCCCAATCTTTAATTTTGGTAATGGACGAATTAACGACATCGGTTCACGTGGTGGTAGTCCACCATACACATAAATGATGATTGTGTATCCCATTGGATGGAAGTTTTTGAAGTTTTAGGTTGTAAAATTAACATAATAAAATCTTAGTATATTTATTATACAGTGGTTATTATATTATCATGATAAAAAAAATAAATTAATTGGTTTTAGGAATAAATAAAACATAAACGTTCATTGATGAACGTTACCTCTTCATCGGGTATCTCCTTTTGATTTTCACCAAATTACTTATTTGGATAGATTTATGCCCAAAGTGATATATATAGGTTGAATTAAGGGATATTTGGAATATATTTGGATAGATTTTGGATGATACAAATGGATTGATAGGTGTGAAGAGAGGGGGAGTGGTAGTGGCCCTTTATAAGGGAGGTGAGTGGAATACTTGTAAATACCAAAAGGTAAACACTATTGGGAGGTCTCCCTTACATAAAATGCTATAAATAATAAAATATAGTTTATAAAATAAGGTATATGATAAAAATATGGATATAAAATGGGTTTTTTAAAATTTTCTAGGTCATTTCCTCTTAAGTTTAAAGTTTAGTCCCTTAGTAAACTCATTTTTCTCTTAATCGCTCTAAATAATTTTAACGTTTTCACTAATAATTTAGGTAAAAAATTATGTCAAACTTACTAGAAATTATAAATAATGATTATTTAAATTGTAAAATCAATTTTTCATACTTATAATATCAAATTTAGAAGAAATTAATTTAAATTTTATCTCGCATACGATATGAGAGGATGGGTTTTTAAAGTAAAAAAATTCAAATGTTTGAATTGTTTTTATATCCAATTTCAATGGGAAATCGATTCCAAAAACCTATAATGGATTAATTAATGTATAGATTAACTAATTATACTTTAAAACCAAATTCAAATATAATTTAACTATATAAATAAATTCGGTGAAAATGTAGTTTTCAATTAAAATTCAATATTTTCACTATTCATCCAAAATGAAATATTGCAGAAAAATCCCAAAAATTCACCATAAGAAAAATTTGAAAGTCTAAATTAAAAAATGAAGTTTATTTTTTCAAATTAAATTTCTAAAATTGAAAAAAAATTAATTTTATTATTTTTCATAGAAGGATATAAAATGCGGTTCTTTTGTGAAAATAGTATTTTCAAAACATATTGACTTTATGGAAAATCATATATTTTATTATCAATCAGTTTTTTTTATATAAAACCATTATATTTAAAAATTATTAATTATAATTCATACTACTATGTTTAATGGGTAAGTTATAATGGTAATGTTCAAATAACTATAATAAAAAATGTTGTTTCGTAGAATCTCAGTGTTTCGTGTAATCCAAGATAAACTATTGTTGCATTTTGCACAAGCTTAACATGGTGTGGCATAAAATGAAAACATAACAGGGTGTATATTTCAATTAAATACACCAAAAAAATTAATTTATTCTAAAAAAATGTTCATAAAAACTTGTTGCGTTACATTCCACCCCTATTATAATGAATTTTACCCTCGAAATATGTCACAATGATAAAAAAATGAAGATACTTTTTCCTCATCATATCCCTAAGTTCCCACGTAGCTTCCTCAAACTAGTTGTTTCACGACACAACTTTTAACAGGTGAGTGTTCTTGTTTCATAGGGCATTCATTGTATGATCCATAATTTTAACTAGTTGTTCCTCATAAGAAAGATCTCACTCTAGTGGTATAACCATTAAGATTAGCACATATAAAGGGTCAGGTATAAACTTCCTCAAGAGAGATACATGGAACACATCATGGACTTTTTAGAGGTTTTTTGGACGCACCAAGTGGCATGATACCATCCCGATATGATCAATAATTTAAAATGGACTAATATACCTAGGGATTATTTTACCTTTCTTCCTGAATCTCATAACCTTATTCCTTAGAGGAATTCATAGAAACACCTTGCCACCAAATTCAAATTCTAGATCACCTAAAAAATTATCAGGATAATTTTTTTCCAACTCTAAGCATCCTTTATATGTTGAAAAATTTATCTATCCTTCTCTACCATTTCTTTAGTGATCTCGGGTCCCAATACCTTTATTTATCTAAATTAATTCTAGCACATTGGAGAACTACATTTCTTACCATATAGGGATTCCTAAGGATCCATCTGAATGCTTGAGTGAAATATATTATTGTCAAAAGGGGATGGTTTTGATCCTTACCACCTTTGAAATCCAAAGAACAATATCTCAACATATCCTTTAGGGTTTGAATTGTCCTTTCAGATTGATCATCCATCTAAGTGTGATAAGCAGTGATGAAACTCAATTTTATATCAAGGGATTGTTGAATTATTCACTAGACCGTTGAGGTAAAACTTGTATCTAGATCTGATATAATGAAATGTGGTACCCCATGCAACCTTAGAACTTCATTAATGTATATCACGTAAAGATGATCCATAGAGAATTCTTCTCTGGTAGAGATGAAGTGTGTTGATTTAGTAAGTGATTGGCTACCACCCATATTGAATTATACCTTTTAGAGGTTTTAGGGATTCCGATGATAAAATAAATTGTGATGTTCTCCCATTTTCATTCTAGTATGGGTAATGAATATAACATCCCCTTATAATTTTGTCTTTCAACCTTAACAAACTGGCATATGAATAACCAAGATACAAACTATAAAATATATCTATTCATTTCATCCCACAAGAAGTATTATTTTAAATCTCTATACATCTTCATACTTTGAGGATGAATATAGAATGAAGAACTATGAGATTCATCTAACAAATTCATATTTAAATATTTTATAGACGAAACACATATATGGTTTCTAAACCATGTCATTCCATCATGAAACTCATGAAAATTTCTAACATCCATTTACAGTTCTACATCTTCCTTCTATTCCTCTTTAATATACACTTGGATAGAGGGTTGAACATTCAATTGAGAAGGATAATATTTTCACCCTTCCTTTAGTATTTCTATATTAATCCTTTTCAAATCCAAAAATATTGGATATTTTGTGATCCTCATCATGGATAATTTAGCATGATCATTTAAAATCAAAGCATCAACCATCTATTTCTATTTCTTAGGGTGGTAATTTATTGAGAAGCCATAATATTTAATCATCTATAACCATCTTCTTTGATGCATGGTAAAATTCTTCTATGTGAATATTTAATTTAAACTTTTATGATCATTATATATATCCCACTTTCCCCATAAAGATAACACCTCTATATCTTTAATGAACAAATTAACATAGCTAACTCTAAATAATGAGTTGGGAAACTTTTCTCACGAGCCTTTAATTTTTACAAGGCATAAGCTATAACCATGTTATTATTCATAATAACACATCCTAATCCATTCTTGGATGAATCACTATAGATTACAAACCTTTCTCCACTACAAGGTAATGTAAGCATAGGTGCATTGACTTACCTTATCTTCAATTCCTTGAAATTTTCCTCACATTCATCTATCCTATGGAACTTTTCTCCCTTCAGAGTTAACTTGGTTAGAGGATTAGATAGTCATGAGAAAGTATACACAATGTTTCAATAATATCCATCTAAACTAAGAAAAATATCAATCTCAGTCGTTGTGGCTGGTCTAAGAAAACATTCAGTACCCTACATATTTGATGGATATACTATTATACACTCTATTGAGATTATATGACCCAAAAATTGAACAATTTTAGCCAAAATTCAATGATTGGAATTTTCATATCTTTTCTCCTTGATTAGTGTATTTAGTATAATTCTTAAATGGTCTTCATTCTCTTCTATTCTGTTTGAGTAGATAATAATATCATATAGAAATACTACCAAAAACTGATCAAGGTAATATCTAAAGACTCTGTTAATTAAATCCATGATGATAACAGGGGAATTAGTATGACTGAAAGACATCACTATATATTAACAGTGTCTACAACTTGTACAAAATGATGTCCGAGATATATCCTCCTTTTTAACACTCAATTGATAATATCCAAAATAATGGTGAATCTTGGAAAAGTACTGATCTCTATGGAATTGATCAAACAAGTAATAAATATATGAAAGAGGATACCTGTTCTTGATTGTGATCATTTTCAACTCCGGCTAATCAATTCCGAGCTGATCAAACCATATTTCTTAAAAAAAGAATAAGTTCACCCCAAGGTGACACAAATGGTCAAATGAATACCTCATCAAGGTTTTCTTAGAGTTTCTTCTTCAATTACTGCAAATAAATTGGATCCATTCTATCGTAGTCATAAAAATTTGTGTGGAACAATGTATGATATCTATTGATAACTCAACTTCATGTTTTGGTGGAAGACAAGGTAATTATTCTGGAAATACATAAGAAATTACCAAACAACAGTCGTATCGTCAATGTTGAGTTTATTCCCAACCATTTGAGATAAAAACACATTCTAAATGGGTTTTTTAAGATAGAATGAGATATGGGTTGGTCTCCTAACCCTTAACATCAAAATATATTAAAGAAATAATGATTTATAGTTATCACATGAGTTTTAATGAGATTACACAAAAAAAAGTTAAATAAAAAAATACACATTAATGCTAGAAAAAAAATGATGGAAGGTGCACACTATTATCTTGGGTTTGGTCTTCATTTTTTCCTGTTTTCTCAAAAAACATCAAATCATCTTCAAGAAAATACACAAGTTCGAGTGAATAAATAAAGCATCCTTTAAGGGATAAAAGCTCTTAAATGAAATTTGTTACCAGCATATCCAGCTTCATAGCAATAGAAAAACTTCTTAAATTAAGTCATTATAGTCATATAATGATGAATTATTCTCATGTGTAGAGAATCCATAGATCAATATAAGAAGAAAAACTTTCCAAAGAAGAGTTCCAAATTCCTATAAACTCATCAAAATAACAATGAAAGCTTCACCAAGTGAACATAAACCTCTCAAAATCAAGGTTTTTTGCTAATGCAACTACTCCAAGAAAAGGATTCGTGCATAGAAAAGGTTGCTAGTAGCTGGCTCAAAACCCCAATATGAATAAAATGCTAAAATCCATGACATGATGCATTATTGATCAAGAATAGAAACTAAAAACTAAACCATGTAGCAGGATCATATCTTGAATCAAAACATGTAGAGTAGATAAAGAATCTACAAAACACATGGAACAAGAACTAAAAGAGGTCCAGAAAGTCTAAGAAAAATGAAAAGGAGTGAAGAAGAACATAAAAAATAGACTTCTATGAGTCTGAGAAGAAAAGAATAACTAAAATATAAAGTAATCAAGGCTTTTGAGAAGGGAAAAAGTCATTCCAAAGGTATTTCTTTAATGTTGAAATCAAGGTTTCTTTTATATTCTTACAACAACCTAATGAACACACAATTTTTGATTTCAAGGTATTTCTCAACAGTGATATCACCTTTATAGAACATCTAGAATATAAACTTATCTTGTTCATCCATCCATGAATTGACTTATTCTCCCACCAAATCATCAATAAAATACACATTTGTGTATATAGGATGGGTTTTTCCTTTATCTTCTCCATCATTTAAGCGAGAGGTTACAATTGGGTGATCAACCACCATTGAAAGTATTGGGGTTTAATGTTTTTCTTCTTAGAGGCATCTAAATATATTGTAACAATAGTTCTTTCTAACAAGGAGTAATCTATATACTTCTTCATTTTTTTAGGAGTCGACTAATGTAACCATCAACATCCACCATTGTTTTTTCCCTTAATTGCACTTGATTTTAAGTAGGCTTCCCCCATTTTATTAGGTTGATCATAAACCTATAGTGAAGATTCACTAGATTTAGGGAGGTCACCCTGGTCCTTATTTCATGTATCGTGTGTTCCAAAGTGTTTCTCAGGTTCCTCCACTTGGGAGGAAGGATCATCAAAAGATCCAGTCATTCCTTGAGTTTCAATCAGGAATATTTTCATAAACTACATCCTGAAAGAAACCACAATCACCATTCTGAATACATATTTGGGAGGGGATATCCTGAGAAACATCAATTTCTACACAAATTCTAGGAACTAAAGCTCTTGAGAGTTTCTTTATCACTGAATCAAGCTTCAATGGATTTCTAATGAGCATGGAAATTGGAAACATGGTAGTTTTCTTGAATAAATGCAACAGTAGTCCAGGGAAGCTGATCTAGATCGGAACAATAGAAGACTCAAAGTAAGGGTTGAAATCTGGGGTCCATTTAAGGAATTTCATAGAACAAATCCCAAAAAACTATAATCACTTCACCCAAATCCTATAATAGTCATATTCAAAAGAAAGTAAAAAAAACATCATTTTGTTGACTTTAAAAGGCCGATATGAAAACACAAAAAGATGATGGATTCAAGCGAATTTATTAATAATTTCAATGGATGTGTGTGTTTAGAAAACTGCATAGTAAGCATAAATATGAAATCCGATGCAAGAAGGTTTAGCTCAGTTTTTTAGAAAGAAATTTCTGGTTATCCATGTTGATGAAAATGTTTTGTGGAAATGAAAAGATCAGGTATCATGAAATCATTTGCGTGATGCTCAGTGTTTGTAGTAGTTCTTCCAGAAACCTCATCAGTGAATGATCTTAGAGCTGAGGTAGGGTTTATCGAGTGTTATCCTTGAATCATTTTTATTGGAATTCTCATCTTGGATATCATCCCATTAAATCTAAATGGGAATTAAGACCCATACATTAGAAGTAGTCTCTATAAGAAGTTCATGATTTTCATTAGATTGATAAACGACCAGAGTTTGGTTTGAAATTTTAAATGTAACCTCCCTTCCTAGAAAATTTATTTGGGCTATATTTTGAGAAATTTATTCTATTCCCATGATAAAATAAAATTCAAAAAGAGGAAGATTGACAATATTTACAGGAAGCACATTCCCACTAATATAAACTGAATAGGAATCATAGACTTGAGATATGATCATCATACCATTATAGATTTTCATTTCTAATTCCACATCTAATCATTTGGGTGGAATCTTAAAAACCTTATAAAATTATTTAGTTATGAAAGAGTGGGTAGATATGCGTCAAATAAGACATTGGTAGTTCTAGATTGGATTGTAAGTTACCATTCACAACTTTGTTATCAAACCCCTCATCATAAATAGTGATAGCATGATATTCCCCCTTGTCCATTAGATTAATAGATTTAAGATGTTGATCATCATCATTAACCCTCTCGTTTTACTACTGGTTAGCATAATTCCCATTCTCGTTAAACATGAAGAACTGTAGTGGGAGAGATGTATTCTAGGAATATTTCTCTCTACTCTCACTATTAGCTAAATTACTCCCATTACATTGGCAATAAAATTCTTGATAACATCCCTTTGCACACTTTAATAATTTATTAGACCACTTAACAAAATTTCATCCATGATTTTTCTCACACTTTAAGTTTAAATGGAATCTCACCTTATTCTCTCTATGTTTTTTAGATCTTCATTTTAACTCCATATTCCTTTTCATGCCAAAACCATGAGATTGATATGTAACACCAACCTCCACTTGAAACTTTATATCACAATTCCCATTCTCTCGATATCTACTAAAGTCACTTATGGCCAACTCCCTTCAAAGACATGGTTTTTAGCTGCTAAAGAATATATCAAACTAACATTTAGGTTGGATGATAATACCCGAATCATACCACACAAGTCTTGTAACATTATCCTCGTAGCTACCAATAGATTCATCAACCCTTTTATTTAACGAAAGGAAATCCTTCTCCAACATCATTTAGTAACATGATGAAATTAATTATTGAATAATATGTTTCTAAACTCATCCCAATCTATGGATTCAATTTCATCTTTCTACCGGTTATTCTTGATTAGAGTCCACCGCAAGTAGCATCACATTCTAAATGATAAAAAACCCAAATAATTATTTCATGTTATCAATAATGAATAACAGAAAATATATTTTTAGTTGTATTGATCCATTTTTAGTAACTATTGTATTAGAAGGCCAACTAAAAGAAGGTGGGTGTTTCCTCATTAAGGATTAAATAGAACATTATTCCATTATTTTATTATTTGGAAGTTCATCATGATTCCAATATATAGAAATATATATAAGAATAACAATAAGGTTTTATACTCTATATCCCATAAAATTTTGAATCTCAA
This sequence comes from Viscum album, assembly GCA_963277665.1. Lineage (NCBI taxonomy): Eukaryota > Viridiplantae > Streptophyta > Magnoliopsida > Santalales > Viscaceae > Viscum > Viscum album. The sequence goes on from OY728134.1 coordinate 1,403,834,433, forward strand.
TAGGACAATAACTTCATGGTCTATCACACTTACAATTGACGTGGTTCTTTCATGTTATAACCAATCACTGAAACCAAAAAAACATAGAGTAAGGAACAATAATCATATTGGGGAACACATAATCATGAAAACCCACTTATAGGATGCCTAAATTATTACACCTTCATTAATATATGAAACCTTAGTTTTATCTAGGGTATTCATAGCTAACTTAAATTTAAATCCTTCATGATGGTTCATATAGTGTTTGTGAGTTCTGAAAGCATATCCCTCGAGAGTGTCATACTAGATGTGAAGTAGGGCCCATTATCATGCACTAGTTATCGATCAAATCTGACTCAATATAATTTTTTCATGGGTGTTTCCCCTTGTTACATCTATACCAGAGCCACATCCACTTGTAGTATCCAGACAGGGACGTATTTCTAAAAAACCACTATCTATATCCTTTACAAAAATTCAATGACATTTTCCTATACTTCCACTCATCCTTATACTTATCCTTAAAGATATTTACATAGGGATCCCATTATGGTTTTCTCATAATATTTTATAAAGGTTAATTAAAAATTCACTTTGATACTAACTATAGAAACCCAGTTTTCTCATACATAGGCATTACAACATTTTTACAAAATATTTAATACATTACATAAACACATTCCCAAAGACCATATTAGTTTAGTGCCTTTGGAAACCTGGAAACATAAACACTGGTATATAAGTGAGCTACATTATATTTCACTAGGTTCCCTATGATTAGAACCCTTATTATACACATCATACAAAACACATATCTTCATAAACTAGGGAAATGAAACATTAGAAAGTGTGAGATAAGATGCTCAGTAAGGGTAAATAAGGGAGAAACACAAGCATAATCATGAGCATAAGGGTATGAGAACATGATCATAACATTATAATATCATACCCTACATATCAAATATCGTAATAAAGAGTCATGGAATACATATTGAAAATTCATAAAACATGAATCATAAGGGAATCAAGAGCATACTCCATGATAGAATAACATAGGAATAAAACATGGAATTATGGAAGAAGTATACACATATAAAATTATTTACACAGTTGTCAGGGATCACTACAAATTATATATTAGTGGAATGGTTTCACTCCCCAAAACATATTAGTAGTCAAGGTTTACTCCCAATACCATATTAGTAGAAAAATTTCCAAACAGAATAGGGTTCACTCCCCATTCCACCCATATTTATCTCATGAGATATAAATCTTTACCCAATGCATTGGAGAGATATATAGGTCACACGCTTCACATAATGAAATAATAAATATGTGTTCAAGAATATCATAAAACACATCATATCATAAGAAATGAAATTAAATGGGTATCATAAATATGTCATCATATAATAACCTATAGAAAATAGATAGGTTTCATAATCATTTCATCAAAGAATAACCCATGAAAAGAAGAAGGTTTCATAATTTTTTTATCATGGTATAACCCATGGAAGAGAAACATGTTTCCTAAACATAATTCCATCAAAACATAAAACATTGAAGAGAGAATATGAGTTGTATTCTTGAATCATATCACCGGTAAGGAATATATAACACCAATAGATGTCATATTAGATGAAAAATAATTTTGAAATATATTTTGAAAAATATTTAAGGAGGAAAATATCCTTTCTACTTTGAAAAAATGTTTAAAGCATAATACATTTTGAAAATACTTTTCCTTGAAAATAACTTTGAAAATGTATTAAGGAAGATTACAGAAATTTTAAAAATATTTTTCTATAAAAATATTCTAAAAAACATATAAAGGAATGATTGGTCATGGTGGTGGATAATTTCTTCCATGCTATATATGTTAAAAATGTTTCCTTTCATATTCTTGGTAGAATTCAAAAGAGACTTAATACAAAGATGAAAAGATGATTCCTTTTAAAAACATTTTTTTAAAAAGTTAAAGGATCAGAATAAATTCGTTTTAATAATAAAATTTTAAATTTAATTAAAATATTTTTAAAAACATGGTTTTGGGAGAAAAAAAAACTTCATATCGAAGAGAAAAATAAAGTTGGATTTTCTAAAAACATTTTCTTAATTATCTTAAGTAAAAAATATTGGTATAATGGTACCATTAAATAATGATATCCTGAATAACTAGATTATAATAAATTTCATGGGAGTTATTGATATATTTATCATAATATTTCATCCATTTAAGCATAATTGTAAATAATCCCAATAAATGATGAGATTGTAACAAATAAATAATACCACTTTGGTAACATTGAATTTTAATATCCATGATATAATAACATTACATGAAACATAAAATATAAAGAGTATGAAAAAATTCATGATATTATTTTTCAATGGGATTGTACACACACCTTGTGAAAGAATATAGGTGCATAACAAAACGTACATCTCAAAGAAGGAAAATTGAGTCAAAAATCAACTTACCACTTCGGTAACATTTTAACTAAAACCCCACAAAAGAGATATCCTCAAATGGATATGTAAATTCAAATGTATTTAAGTAGGATAATCATAATGTATAATAATGTGGATTATAAAAACCATATATAATAAATAGGTGGTGAATATATCATGTGTCTCACAAAATTAAAAATTAAGACATACATCCCTTACCTTAAGTCTTGAATCTTGTCATACTTGTTAAAACAACTTGTATAATAAATATAAGATAATTATGCTAATATAAAATAACCATATTAATATAAAAAATACCATAAAATATTTACTTGTAACTTTATATTACCCATTTATTAACAATTTCATGTTCATGTTATATTTCAGGTAATAACCACATTGTTTTTCATAAATGTTTTGATTTGTTATTCTTGGTACTCTTACTTATATCATGATTTCATCATCTATAGAATGATAACCACGATATAAATATAATATATATATTCATTATAAATTTATTTATAATAATCTATAAAAGATTTATGTAGAAAATTAAATACACCATTCATGGAGATGATAGGTCAGACATACACATGACCGTTGTTTTCATTTTTTTGTCAGATTAAAATAAGGAAATGTATATGATATATTATCAATCAAAATGGAAATAATAAAGGTATATGTGATATTAAAATTAAATAATAAAAATTTAATCATAAAAATCATATATATAATATATGAAATATAAATCCATCATTATTCTGAACCTTGAAAGGTGGTAAAGGAATAACAAATAACATCAGTTCGCGAGGCAGTAGTCCGTCGTAGACACAAATGATGATTGTGTATTCCATTTGATTGAAATATATGAATTTTTAGGTCTTAACCTTAATATATTTAAATATATTTATATTTATGATAATTAGGTTACTATATAATAATGATATAAAAAACAAATTAAGAGGTTTTAGGAAGAAATAAAACAAAAAAGTCTGTTCATTAACATTACCTATTCTTTGGGTATCTCCTTTTGGTTTTCACCAAAGGACATCCTTGGTTGTATTTCATCCCAAATTTAGGATTTTAGCATGAAGTGAGGTAATTTTTTAAGATATTTGGATAGATTTTTAATGATATAAAGTCTTTATAGGTGTTAAGAGAGGGGGATATGTGGTTCCCTTTTATTAGGCAGGTTAGTGGAAAACTTATAAATACCAAAAAGGTAAACTCTATTGGGAGGTCTCCCATGACTCATGGGACTCCAATAATGAAAAAAATTAGATGAAATATTTGATATGGTTGACATATATCTTTAAAATGGGGTTTGGACAAGTGTGTAGGTAATTTTTCTATTAAGTTTAAAGTTTAGTCCCTTAGTAAACTTGTTATTCTCTTAATTATTGTGATTAAGTTTAACTAATTTCACTAATAGTATTATTAAAAAATTAACTTTCCGTTATTATAAATTATAAATATTTATAATTAAAAATATGAAATTCATTTTTCCAAATTCAATCACAGAAGTGGAAGAAAATAATTTAAAATTAAACCGGCACATGAGATGAGATGAGGAGTTTTCAAAGAGAAAAAGTTTAAAAGTTTGAAATATTTTTATATCCTGTTTCAATGGTAAATTGATTAAAATAACCTATATTGAACTAATTTATATATTATTTGATTAATTATACTGGAAAAATTAAAATATAATTAAAATTTATTAATAAATTAGATGAAAATACAATTTTTATTTAAAAATCAATATTTTTCACCATTCATCCAAAAAATGAAATATTTCAGAAACATCCCAAAAAATCACCCTAATAAAATTTGGATATTCTGAATAAAAAATTAATTTTATTTTATCATATTCAATTTTTAAAAGAGTCAAAAATTATCTTTATTATTTTTCACAGAAGGATATAAAAAGAAACGCTTTTGAGAAAATAGTATTTTTAAAACATACAAACTTTACTGAAAATTATATATTTTATTATCAATGTGTTTTATTTATATAAAACCATTATATTTAAAAATAAGTTATTACTATTCATAATACTAATTTTAATGGTTAGGTTATAATATTCACATTTAAATAAGTATAATAATAAAATGTTACTTCATAGAATCTCAGTGTTGCATGCAACACAAGATAAGCCAATGTTGCGTGTAGTGCAATATTAACTTTTTGAAGCATATAATGAAATATTAAATATGTGTAGTGTGAAATGAAATAAATTAACGAAATTTAATTTATTTGATAAAAGTTTCATACAAACTCAGGGTGTTACAAAATGTTTTTGAAACTTATTTCTTTTCAATAGGTTATGATAAAATGTTTATGAAACCCATTTCTTATAATGGTTTATTATATGATGAATGTTTTTGATATTGTGACACACATATGTATAAATGTAATTATGTATTTTTTTATACTTATATCTACCTATAATGTATTGGATAATGTTAAATGTTCTATGATCACAGAGGGTAATATTTAGTTAGTCTAAGCTCGAAAAGGAGGGTACATGGGTGGTTATAAAAAGCATAAAAACAAGGGTACATGGGTGGTTAGCACAAGAATGAAAAATAGGGTACATTAGTGGTTATCCCAAGCCTGAAGTAGGTACAAAAGTGGTTATTGCAATCCTAACATGTTAGGAATGTCTTGGTCAGTATCCCTAACATAATGGTTTCCATAATTATTTTTTTCCACAATTCAATATCTTATGCCAATGTTATACCCTCATGGATCATGATATTTGATTTCTTTGTGATTAATGTCTTATAAAATTCCAATAAGTATTCCATGACTCAATATTAGGATAATTGATACGTAGGGTTTGATTATTCAAATTTTATGCCCATGTTCGCAAACCCTTATGTTCATGATATGCTTATGTATCTCCCTCTTTTAGCCTTAATAAGAATCTAATATCACCCTTTATTATGTTTCTATTCCATGAGTTATGAAGGAAAGTATTAATTAGGGTATTTCTATATGAATTACTTAATGGAAAAATATTTATTGGAGAAATTGAATAACCTTCCTGAATTAAGAATACTATCTTCCGTGTTTCCAATGGAACTAAACTATTGAGGTCCTCAGATGCGTGTTTGTGCAATTTAAGGAATATTCTTGTAGAAAAATGTAATATCTATGTATGATAATCCTAGGTCACTATAGTTGGAATTATATGAATTTTTTAGTAAACATTTATAAACTAGGATGTTAAAACATTACAGATCCATAAGGTTATTTTGAAGGATAGTTCTAGAGATATCTCTAAGGATAATTCTAAGGATTAGTCAATGTATAGGAAAATGTCTTATAATTTTGGTAAGGGATAGACCAAGTTGTCTCCAAGAAATTACATCCCTATATGAAAATAATACGTGGATATGGATATGGAACATAGGTACCTATGGGTAATAACTCTGAAAGGGGAGCATTGTGATAGTCTCAATCATCACCTCGTGTATGACAATGAGCCTTACTACACACCTAGTATGACACTCCTGGGGAATATGATTTTTAAATTCACAACATATTTATAAACCATAATGAATTATTTATATAGATTTTGACTATGAATGAACTTGTATAAACCTATGGTGTCATATATTAAAACTGAGATTTTATGATTTAAACATCATATAAGTTATTTTTTCATGATTATTTTATTTTCCAATATGATTAGTCTTTTTTAGACAATAATTTTTTATTTTAGTCAACAGAGGGAACCAGAAGGAACTAGATCAATATTGAATATGATAGAAAATTTATTGATGAGAAACCAATTGTTATGATTACTAGAGTGAAGGATATTGTGAGTATGCCTAATTGTTTATTATAGAACATGATTAACAATGTGAACCTTAACTAACTATTTGACTCACCATGAAGAGAAGGATGGAATTAACTAAGAGTTTGGGTAGTGGAGACCATGGAGGAAAGAATAATTAGTTTCTTATATGTTAATAATATTGGAAGAAGTACGCAAGTGAATGTCTCGAAGGAACAAGATTATGTTTCGAGTATGGAAAAGAAGGTCACAAAGCAAGTAACTTCTTAGAAAAAAAGGAAAATATTAGTTAAAACAATGTATGTAAACATTGATCTCCCTAAGATATCATAGATGGTTGAATGTTCTAATAGTGGAAAGAATAGAAATTATGTAAGCTGATATCTTAAGGGGAAATATCATGAAAATATTCAGTAAGGTTGTATGATTAATGGTTAAGTTGTTGACGATGAAGTGACTATGAATGAAATATTAAAGGAAGAAGGTATTAAGGAATATGTTGATAAAGCGTAGTGAATAGTTTTAGAAGGAAGTTGGTTTATGAATGTATTAATGTATTGGAATTCAAGAATTATAAAATATATAAGTATTTTTAGTATATGTTTTTTATTAGGGATATTAAAGAATATTTTTAACAATGCTGATAAAATAGAAAAGTAATTTAATGGAAATGATATATTTTATAGAAAACTTATGATTTATAGAATGATAACCGTTAATATGTTCTTAATTCTGAGATAATTATATTGGGATAAAGAGATTATTGATATGGATAAATTAAATTTGTTAGTATTAATTTCCTTAGAAATAATTAATATTTTTTTAATAAATTTGTATATTCTATAATTGATGGACTTTACATCATTTTTTATTTAAGGAATATATCCTATTATCTATATTTTATGTAAGGAATGAAGAAAAATTTATATTTTAATATGATTTTATGGTAATCAAGTTATTACCATGTTTCAACAAAATACTTGATGATCGTATTCATATGTTTGGTATGTGAAAATTAAGAGTTACATCATATTGTATGTGGGATTAATGATATGTTATTTTTTGTAAATTTTTTGAGATTATTTATAATATAGTGGATTTTAACATTTTTTAATGTTCTTAAGTTTAATAATTTATTGAAGGTTTTAATTTTAACTTTGGATAAGGTATTAGAGTTTAATTTATTACTTCACCATATAATTATTTATGCATATTGGATAACTTCTTTTAACTATTTTGTTGTGATGACAAATAAAGATAGACAAAATGAATGATCATTCTATTTATGGATCTTATGGTGTACTAGTTATTCTAGATTAAGAAATTCACCTTCATTTCTTGGAGTAATAGGTAATGTGGAAATTGATCAAGGAACAATTAAAAGGGTGATATTGTGCTTATGAAATAGAATGAAATAAATTAATTATATAATTTCATGAGAATTATTGAACATTAGAAAAAAGGAATTGAAATAAAATTCCATCTTGTTATCATATTTTTTGATGATATTATTCACCCCATTTCATGGATTGTAGTTTTATAGCATTGTGATTATTAACTTTCTCCTGACTATGTTCTCTATCACTCTCCACCAGTATTTGGCCATTCGTTTTCTCTTTTATGTCTATTTTTTCAATTCCCACCTTTGTTATCCTATTTGGAAACCTAGTATATGTTATTTTATATTACTTTAAATAATCTATTTCTCCTTTAACGAGGTTGTTTTATTAACCCTTTTTATGATTTGGGTATTTTTGAAATAATTTTCAAATGTTAAACCTTTGATGACCAAGATGAATTTTGTGGGTGAAATTATTTTTAAGGGGTGTAGAATGTAGCACACTAAGATTTTTTGAAATATATTTTTTCCAATGAATTTAATATTTTTGATATTTTTAAATACACTCAACACCATTTTTATCTTGTGTTACACATAACATCGAGTTTATCATGCGTTACACTCAGCGTTAAGTTTAAAGGAAGCTTGAAATACTATTAAGATATTAATATAATCATTACCACCTAGCCATTTGAATGGAAGATATGAAAAATATTTACTAAATTATGAAAATAAATTCATTACACGTGTATATAAAATGGATTATTTGGTGACCAATTAATTATAAACTAAAATAATATCCATTTAAAAATAAAGGTAATCTTTTTCTGGAAACCTATTTTAAGCTAAAAAACTCATTTTACTTCAATAAATTAAACAAAACACATTTTTTGATCAATTATAATGAAATTTACATATCAAATATTCAATAAACTGTTTATCATTCATATTATCTTTTTTCTATACATGTGATAAGAAAAATAATTCAATTTTATCGTTAAAAATTATATTTTTTTCAGAAAAGTTACTTTGTGACATTTCAGCGCACTATTTTAAAACTAATACATGAAACTATTAGAAACATTTTTTTAAAATTGTTTAATTTTTTACATCCGTATATAAAAATTATATTAGGATTAATTTTTGAGAGTTTTCTAAAAAGAGTAATATTTTGATGAATAGTGGAGAATTTTGAATTTTAATTGAAAAATGTCTTTTAGTTTAAAGTATTTATAATGTAAAATTATTTTTTTATTGGATTTAAAGTAAAAATAGTTCCATTGAATATATATAATCCAATTTAGATAATATTTATTAATATTATATTGAATATTTATATAAAAACATTTCATATTTTTGAACATTTTTCTATTTAAAACCCCGCATTCTCATCGTGTTTGCAGGATTAATTTTATATTTATATTTTACACTTCTGTAAATTGTATTTTAAAAAATTGATTAAATATTTTTAATTTTAAAAAATTAAATTATCTAATAATGTTAGACTAAAATTTTACCATAATTAATAGTGAAAACAATTAAAAATTAATTTATGTTATTAGGTATAAACGATATTTTGTGCTTACATTACCTTGTGTTAAAATTAATTTTCAACACATAAGATTTTTATTTGATAAATTAGATTTCCAATTTATAGTAAATGAATCCAAATTATCTAATAAGACTCGTTTACTATTATTAATAAAGGGTTAATTATCTAGGTTAAAACTAGTCACCGTTGTGAAAATTAAAATTTTAAAAGTGAGTAAAACTTAATGGATAAGGAGTTAAATGTTTACAACTTCTGTTTTTATTGTGGTGGAGGTGTGGTTCAGAAATATATTATCTCTAATTCATTATTGATTAAATCTTGATCCACATATTATTATTTCATAACCCATTTTATGGAAGTATAGTTGGTTGTAAGTCACTACCTTAAAATAAAAAAATCTTAGTATATGTAATATAATTATTTTATTATATCATCATGTTTTAATAATAATTTTAGGAGGTGGAGGAATAAATAAAATAAAAACACTCATTAAAGAAAGTTACCACTTCTTTGTGTAACCTCATTAGGAAATTTATATGTATTTATGATATCATAATCATTTTGTAAAGATAGAATATTACTTACCTCCTTTCTATAATGCTTATTGAGAAATGGAAACGTTACTCATGTATACGTATGACCTACCATCTCCAGGACCATAAATTAATTAAATTCTAAAAACCATCATTCTTGGTTGGTGTTAAAAGTATAATTTATGATTAAATATGATATTTAAATCATGATTACTATTTTTGAGATGATTTAACCCTGATCAAAGTAAGAGGACCAAAAATGACAATTCATAACATATATGAAATACAAAGCACTTATTATATGAAACATATATTTATCATGGATTTTTTTATTAAATAGGTAATTAAAGGACATATGTAAATCATATATGTTATAGTATATATAATTATGGTTCATTATTATATAAAATAAATTTATATTTATTTTACATGAGGTTCTAATTAGTATTAAGTAAGTTGAGACTTATGGTAAGATATTTCTAGTCTCTCTTTTATTTCTGGGAGAATCATGAAAATTCATCACTCATTTCTTTTGTGTGGGGTATATTTGTCCCTATTGAAATGTTATATCATGAATAAAATTCATTTCATGATAGTTAAAGGGTATACCAAATGGTGTCCAATAAATTAAATCCCTATATTAATAATACATGTGGATATAGATCTAGATCATAGGTACCTATGGGTAATAACTCTGAAAGGGGATCATTAAGCTGGACTTGATCATCAACTAATGCATGACAATGAGCCTTACTACACACATGGTTTGACAATCCTGGGGGATATGATTTGTAAATTAAAAAACACATTAAAAACTACTATTAAGTATTTAAATAGACTATGTCTTTGAATGAACTTGGATAAACATATGGTGACATAGATTAAAAAGAAGGTGTTATGATTTAGACATCCTATACGTGATTTTTTTCTTGAGTATTTGGTTTTCCACTATGATTAGTGTTTCTCACACTAATATTTTTTGGTTTTAGTCAATGGATGGAACTAGAATGAACTGGATCAATATGGAATATGATAATGAACATGTTGATGAGAAACCAAATGGGATGATGACTGGAGTGAAATTGTATTATGATTAGGCCTAATAGTTTATCATAGAACATGATTAACAATGCAAACCTTAAATAACTTCTAGACTCACCAAAGAATATAAGGATAAAATTAACTAAGAATTTTTATAGTGGATACCATGTGGGGAATATGAATCAGTTTCCTATATGTTAAGAGTGTTGGAAGAAGCACCCAAGTGAATTTCTCAAAGGAATGAGAAGGAATTTCGAGTGTATAAAAGAATGAAACAAAGAAAGTAAAAACATAGTAAAAGAAAAATATCACTTAAAATGTATGTTAATATTGGTCTCCATATGATCTCATCAACGGTTGAATATTTCAAATATGGAAATAATGGGAATAATGCAAATAGATATCTTAAGGGAGAAGATCATGAAGAGAATCTGTAAGGTTGTATGATTAATGGGCATGTTTTTATGGTAAAGTGATTATGAATGAAATATGAAAGGGAGGAGGAATTAATGGATAAGTTGATAAAGTATTGTCAATAGTTTTAGAAGGATGTTGATTATTGAAGTATTATTGTATTGGAATTCTAGAATTATGAAATATGTAGGGATGTTCAGTATAATTTTTTCATTAAGGATTTGATAGAATATGTTGAATAATTATGATAAAATAGAAAAGTAATATAATTGAAAAGTTATATGTTATGGAAAACATATGATAAATGGATGGATAACCATTAATATGTTCTTAATGTTAAGATAATTATGATTGGTAAAGATATGATTGATATTGATAAACCAAATTGGATAGTACTAATTTCCTTGGAACTGATTAATATTTTTTTAACAAAGTAGTTTATTCTATCATTTATGGTGTTTAAATCATTTTTTTATTTAAGGAATATATCAAATTATCTATGTTTTATGTAATTAATGATTAATAATGTATGTTTTCTACATGATTTTATGGTAATTCAAGTTATTACCATGTTTTAAGAGAATACATGATAAATCTATTCACATGTTTGGTATGTTATAATTAAGAGACACTTCATACTATATAGGGGATTAATGATAAGTGAATTTTGGAAATTTAGTGAGATTCTTTATAAATTTATGGATTTTAATATTTTGGAAGTTTCTTAATTTTAACCATTTGTGGAATGTTTTAAATTGAACTTTGTATAAGGCTATAGAGTTTAATTTATTACTTCACAATTTGAATTTTTTTGAAAATTGGATAACCTCTTCTAACAATTTTATTGTCAAGATAAATAAAGATATACTGAATGATTGAACATTATATTTAGGGATCAAATGATTTGTTAGTGCTTCTGTCTTAACAAATTCACCTTCATTTCATGGGTTAAGAGATAAAATGGAAATTGATCAAGGCACAACTAAAGGGTGATATCATTCTTATGAAATGGAATGAAAAAAAATTAATTATAGCTTCTCATGAGAATTCATCAAAATTATAAAAAAAGGAAATGAAATATAATTTTGTCGAGTTATCATGGTTTTTTATGATATTAATCACCTTTTTCACGACTCTTATGTTTTTGGCATCATGGTTGTTAACATTATCCTGACCATGTTCTCTATCACTCTCCATCAGTATTAGGAGATTAGTTTTCAATTATATTACTATGTTTTTAATTCCCACCAATGTTATCATATTTGGAAACCTAGTATATGTTATTATAGATTAATTTCAAAAATCCATTTCTCTTTTCAAGAGGATATTTTATTAACCATTTTTATGATGTGGTTATTTATGAATAAATTTTAAAATGTTAAACCTTTAATGACCAATATGGATTTTGAGGTTGAAACTCATTTTATGTGGGTTATAATGGGACACCATGATATTTAGTTATTTTGTCAAATTAAATTAATATTTTTGATATTTTTGAATCTACACAACACTTTCTTTATCTTTTATTACACATAACACTGAGTTTAGCTTATGTTACACTCGACATTGAGTTTAAACGAAACATGAAACACTATTAAGATATTATTATTATAGTTATCTCCAAGACATTTAAATGTAAGGTATAAATAATATTAACTAAATTATAAAAATAAATTCTTCAAAAATTTATATAAAATGACTTCTTTGGTGACAAATAAATTATAAATGAAAACAAAGGAAATCTTTTTCTGAAAAACTATTTTTATGAAAACGAACTCATTCAACCTCAAAAAATTAAACATACCACTTTTTTCGAATGGTTATAATGAAATTTATATACTATATATTCAATAAACTGCTGAAAAATCATCTTATATGTTTTCTAGACAAGCGATAAGAATAAATTAATTTTTTTCTTAAAAATTTTATTTTTCTAAAAATAAGTTTTATCACCTTTTTGAGCACTAATTTTAGTACTAATTTTTGAAACTAATAGAATATATATTTTTAAAATTAATTTTTATTTTTTAAATCAGTATGTCAAAATTATATTAGGGTGAATGTTTGAGAATTTTTTAAAAAGAATATGTTTTTGATGAATAGTCAAAAGTTATGAATTGAAACTGAAAAATTCCATTTAGTTTAAATTATTTTTAAAGATAAATTATATTTTTGATTGATTTTAATGTAAAATTAATTTAATTATATATATCTATTAATCCAATTTTGGTAATTTTAATTAATTTTATATTCATTTTTTATATAAAAACATTTCTAATGTTTGAACATTTTTCTCTATAAGAACTGATTTTCTCATCGTGTCTGTGGGATTAATTTTAAATTTACATTTTATATTTATGTGAATTGAATTAAAAAAAATAGATTCAATATTTTGAATCAGAATAATTTATATTATTTAATATTTTTAGATTAAAATTTAGCCCTAATTAATTATGAAAATAGTTAAAAATTAATTATCCCGATTAAGTATAAAACAGGGTTTTGTGCTTACATGTTCTTGTGTTAAAATTAATTTTCAACACATATGATTTTTGATTGATAAATTGTAATTCATATTAATAATAAATAAATCCTAATTATATAATAAGGCTAATTTAATTTAAGTTATAAAGTATAAATTACCAAAGTTAAAACTATTTACCATATGGAAAATTAAAATGGTAAAAGTGATTAAAACTGAAATTCAAAGGAATGAAATGTTTAAAACATTTGATTTCTATGGTAGAGGTGTGGATATTCCATATCATCCCTCCAATTAATTATTTATCAAAGTTTAGCCACATTTGGTGAGGGTGACCTCCCATTATTTAATATTCCTGGGTATTTACAAAATTCCACTCCTCTTCAATTATAAAAGGGAACATACTCCCCTCATTTATTCACACCTCTCAAGACATTTAGATTAACAAAAACCTAATAAAATAACTTCATAACATCCAATATATCAAACAATTAGAATTATTTTGGGAATAAAGCCAACCTAGGAATGATTTGGAGCAAAACTAAGGAGTTTTCCCAAATAAGAGGTAACATTATTCAATGATCATTTTTATTTTATTTCTTCCTCCACCTCCTTCAATTCTTATTAAACCATGATGATATAAAAAATAATTATCTTGCATGTACTTAGATGTTTTTATGATATGTTCATGACCTAAAACCATCTATACTTCCATAAAATAGGTTTTTAGGTCATCATTCCTTTGTACAATGGACTACCACCTCATGAATCGATGTCATTCATCATTTCCATTAACACCTCTTAGATTTGGGTTTGATAATGGATATAAAGAAAACATATACATATATATGATATTTATAAAAAACTAATACCTATAGATTAATTTTATCATATATATACCTTTTTTTTAATTTTGATTCTGAAGGGGGTAAGATAACGTCATTCAGGTGTACGGTAGACTACTGACTCACGAAGCTATGTGATTCATTTTTCACTCACACTTTACAAGGAATATAATAAGGATAAGTATATGTTATATGCATGACATAATTATAATATTAATAACATATTTATCATTTATAAAATATTATATATCATATTATTTCTTAACTTTTCACTCATTGAAAGGTGATAACTTCATTCATCTATGTGTGTACAACCACCACAACGAAGTGATTTGACTATTCTATTTTCATCACAAAACCAAATAGATGATATTTATAAGTATATTAAAGAAGATTATATTTATTTATGATATAATTATCATTATATAAAGATAAAATATTACTTACCTTCTTTATATAATGATCATTAATAAATGGAAATCTCACTCATGCGTACGTATGACCTCAGTCTCCATGATCGTAAAGTAATTAATTTCTCAAAAACCATTATTCATGATTAGTTTTAAAAGTATAATTGAAGATTAAATATGATAGTTATTTCATGATTATTATTCTTGAGATGAAAGAACTGCGATCAAAGTTAGAGGACTGAAAATAACAACTCAAAACATATATAGAATACAAAGCAGTTATTATTTGAAACATGAAATTACCATGGAATTGTTAATTAATGGGTAATTAAAGGGAATAAGTAAATCATATATGTTATGGTAAACATAATTATGTTTTGTTACTATATATATATATAATAAACTAATATTTATTATACATGAGTTCAAATGAATAAGAAGATAGTCGAAAATTAAGGTAAGGTATTTCTAGTATCTCTTTTATTTATAGGAGACATATTAAAATTCACCACTAATTTATTTTGTGTGGTGAATATACATCCCCTTTGACATATTATTTTATGAATAAAATTAATTTCATATTATTTAAAGGATACACTAAGTTGTGTATAAGAAATTATATCCCTGTATGAATACAACATGTGGATATGGATATGGTACATAAATACCTAGGGGTAATAACTCTAAAAGGGGACAATTGAGCTAGACTCGATTATCACCAGGAGCATGACAATAAGCCTTACTGCACACCTTGTTTGACACTCCTCGGGGATATTATTTTTAAACTCACAAACTCTTTACAAACCATATTGAATTACATAAATAAATTATAACTATGAATAACCTAGGATAAACCTAATGTGTCATAGATTAGAAAGAAGGTGTCATGATTTAGACATCCTATAAGTGATTCTTTTATTACTATTTGGTCTTCCACCATGATTATTATTTCTCACACTATAATTTTTGGTTTTTGTCCATGTAATTGACCAATAGGAATTAGATCAATATTGAATTTTATAGAAAATGTGTTGATGAGATACCTAATAGGATAATGACATGAGTGAAGGATATTGTTATTATGCCTAATTCTTTATCATAGAACATGATTAACAACATGGACCTTAACTAACTATCATACTCACCAATGAATATAAATATATATTTTTCTGATATTTTGGGTACTTTAGACCAGGGAGGGAATAATTATAAGTTTCCTATATGTTAATAATGTTAGAAGAAGCACCCAAGTAAATGTCTCAAAGGAACGAGAAGATGTTTCAATTATGTAGAAGAAGGAAACAATGTAAGTAATTTATTAGGAAAAAGGAAAATATTTTTTTAATGAAATTTATGTTAATATTGGCATCCCTAAGATATCATCAATAGTTAAATGATTTAAATGTGGAATGAAATGGAATTATTCAAATCAATGTCCCAAGGGGAAAGATCGTAAAGATTGTCTATAAGGTTGGGTGATTAGTGGTTATGTTTTTGATGATAAAGTGATTGTGAAAGAAATATAAAAGAAATGAGGTATTAAGGGATAAGATGATAAATCATAGTCAAAAGTTTGAGAAGGAAGTTGGATGATTAAATTGTTAATGTATTGGAATTATATAATTTTAAAATATATAAGGATTTTCAGTATAAGTATTTCATTTAGGATTTGAAATAATATGTGGAATGATGTTGAGAAACTAGAAATGTAATTTAATAGAATGGTTATATTTTAGAAAAAACATATGATTAAGTGAAGGATAACCCTTAATAGGTTATTAATTTTGAGATAATGATAGTGGGATAAAGGGGTGATTGATACGGATAAAGTAAATTTGATAGTATTAATTTCTTTAGATATGACTAATTTTATTTTAACAAAGTGGTTTATTTTATCATTGATGGAGTTTAAATCATTTTTTTATTTAAGGAATATATCCAATTATTTATGTTTTATGTAAGGAATTAAGAATAATGTATCTTTTAAATAATATTTTATGGTAATTCAAGTTATTATCATGTTTCAAGAGAAGATGTGGCGAAGGTATTCACATGTATGGTATGTCATAATTAAGAGATAATTCACATTCTTTGCGGGATTAATGATAAGTTCACTTTATAAATTTAGTAAATTTTTTATAAATTTATGGATTTTAATTTTTTAGAAGGGTCTTAAGGTTAACCATTGATGGAATGTTTTATCTTGAACTTTGGATAAGGATTCGGAGTTTAATTTATTTTTACACCACAAGAAGATTTGTGCATATTGGATAACTTGTAGTAACCATTTTTTTATGATAATAACTAAAGAAATAAAAAATGATGAACAATTATATTTATATATTGTATGATCTCTTAGTGCTTCTAACTTAACTAATTCACCTTCAATTCTTATATTAAGTGATAAATTTGAAATTTATCAAGGCACAACCAAAGGGTGATATTGTTCTTATGAAATAGAATGAAATAAATTAATTATGTATTCTCGTGAGAATTATTCAACATTAGAATAACGGGTTTGAAATAATGTGTTATCTTGTTATCATATATTTTTTATAATATCAACCACCCTTTTCATAGATCTTAGGTTTCTGACCTTGTGATCATTAACTTTCTCCTAACCATGTTATCTATCACCCTACATCATTATTTGGAGATTAATTTTCTCTTTAATGTCTATGTTTTCATTTCCCACCTATGTTATCCTATTTGGAAACAGAGTTTATGTTATTACAGATTACATTCAAAAATACATTTATCTTTTCTAGTGGATGTTTTATTAACCCTTGTTATGATGTGGGTATCTATAATGGAATTTTAAAATGTTAAACCTTTGATGACCAAGACAATTTTTGAAGGTGATATTCATTTTAATAGGGGTGGAATGTAACACCTAGAGATTTTGTTAATTTTTTTTTCAAATGAATTTAATCATTTAAATATTTCTCAATAGATGGAACACTATATTTAGCTTTTGTTATATATAACACTGAGTTTAGCTTGTGTTACACTCAACATTAATTCTATTTGAAATCTGAAATACAATTGAGATATTAATATGATAATTATCACCTATAAATTTGAATGGAAGATATGAATAATATTAAATAAATTTTAAAAACAAATTATTTACACATTTAAAAAAAATTAATTATTTGGTGACCATTTAATTATATATGAAAATAATAACCATTTAAAAATAAAGGAAATATTTTTTTAAAATCTATTTTTATTCAAAAAAACTCATTAAACCTCAGTAAATTAAAAAAACACCTTTTTTGAATTATATTAATTAAATTTATATATTATAAATTCAATAAACTATTTAACATTAATATAATGCGTTTTATATACAATTGATAATAATAAATTCAATTGTATGCTTAAAAATTATATTTTTTTGAAAAGAATTTTTGTCTTCTTTTCACACATTAATTTTAAAAAAAAATTACAAAACTAATATAAAATTTATTTGTAAAAATAAATTTTATTTTTTAAATTAGTATGTCAAAATTAGATTAAATTTAATTTTTCAGAATCTTCTAAAAAGAGTTATATTTAGAAGAATAGTTAAAACATTATATTTTTAAATGAAAACATCATTTTAGTTTAAATTATTTATAAATTTAAATTATATTTTAGTTTAAATTAATAGTAATTTTTTTTCAATTATATAACTATTAATCCAATTTATTTCATTTTAATTAATTTTATATACAATTTTTATGTAAAAACATTTCAAAATTTTGAACATTTTTCTCTTTAAAAACCTTCTTTCCCGTCTCATCTATGTGGTTAATTTTAAATTTAATTTTTACACTTATCTGGATTGAATTTTAAAAAAATGGATTTAATATATATAATTATAATAATTTATATTATCCAATTATTATAGCTTAAATTTTAACCATTATTAATAGTGAAAACAGTTTAAAATTAATTAATATATTCAAGTATAAAATGGGGTTTTGTGCTTACATGCGCTTGTGTTAAAATAAATTTTCAACACATAAGATTTTTATTTGATAAATTTTATTTAATTTTTATAATAAATAAATCAAAATTATCTATTATTACTCATTTAATTTTAGTTATAAAGGATAAATAACCTATGTTAAAACTTGTTACCGTGGTGAAAATTAATATGGTAAAAGTGAGAAAAAATTAAAGTCTAAGGAATGAAATGTTTAAAACATCTATTTTTTTGGAGGTGTGGATTATACATATAATAACTCCAATGAATTATTTATCAATTTTGGATCCACATGTAGTGAGAGTGACCTCGCATTATTGAATTTTTTTGGGTATTTACAAAAATGTCACTACTCCTCAATTATAAAAGGGCATCAAATGCCATCACTTATTCACACAACTCAAGGAATTTGGATCAGATAAAACCTACCAAAATAACTTCCCAAATTACCTTTGTATCATCAAAGAATCATAATTTTGGTAATAAATCCAACCTACTAATAATTTGGAGCAAACCTAAGGAGGTTACCCAAATAAGAGGTAACGTTATTCAACAATTTTTTTATTTTATTTCTTCCTCCACCTCCTTAAATTCTTATTAAACCTTGATGATATAAAAAAATAATTATCATAGAAATATTTATATTTTTTAATGTTAAATTAATAACCTACAACCATATATACTTCCATAAAATGGGTTATGAAATCATCATTTGTGTGTACAATGGACCACAACCTCATGAATCGATGCCATTATTTTCTATTACCACCTATCGTAGTTGGGTATGATGATTCATATAAAGTATATATATATATATTATATTTATAAAATAATTATACCTATGTTTTCATTATATCATATATATACCTTTTCAATCTAGATTCCGTAGGGGATACGATAACGTTGTTCGAGTGTACAACGGACTACTGCCTCACGAAGTGATGTGATTTGTTTTTCACCAACACATTACATGGAAGACAATAAGGACAAATATATGTTATATTAATAAAATAATTATGATATTAATGAAATATTTTTCATTATAAAATTTTAATATATCATTTTATTTCTTAACTTTTCACTCATTGAAATATGATAACGTCGTTCGTCTATCTGTGGACAACATTCTTCATGAAGAGATGTGCCTCTCTCTTTTCATCACCACACCACATGGATGATATGTATAAGTATATATAGGAAAATTAGATTTATTTATGATATATTTGTCATTCCTAAAAGGTAAAATATTACTTTACTCCTTTCCATAATGATGTTTGAAAAATTTAAATGTTACTAATGCGTATGTAGGACCTACCATCTTCATGATCATAACATACTTAATTTCTCAAAACCATCATTCATGATTTGTGTTAAAAGTATAATTTATATTTAAATATGATATGTATTTCATTATTATTATTATTATTGAGGTGATGGAACGATGATCAATGTAAGTGGACCTAAAATAACAATTCAAAACATATATGAAATACAAATTAATTATTATCTAAAACATGACTTTATAATGGAATTGTAAATAAATGGGTAATTAAAGTAAACAATTAAATCATTTATGTTACGGTAAATATAGGTATGCTTTGGAAAAATATATATAATAAAATTATATTTATTATACATGAGGTTTTAATGAGTTGAAGGAATTCGAGACTTAAGGTATGAGATTTCTAGTCTCTCTTTTATTTTTGGGAGACATGCAAATTCACCACTTGTTTATTTTTGGTGGTGTATATATCTTCAAATTGATATGTTAAATCATTAATAACATTAATTTAAGGATATTTAATGTTTAATTTTATTCTATTATTTATTGGGTATTATGATTAAAAATATTACTAAAGTGGTATGGGGTTTTTGTCCCAGTTTTCCTTCTTTGAGACATAAGTTATGTTATGAACCTATCTTATTTTATGAGGTGTATATACAGATAAATTTACGTGTAATATCATGAATTTATTTATTCACATGATATTTAATTTATTTTTAATGTTATTATTTCATGTGTCTTGTGATTCAAAGTTACCAATGTGGAAAAAGTTTTATGTTACAATCTCGTCGTTTATCGGAATAGTTTATGATTATGCTTCCAATAATAAAATCCTATGATCAATATCTCAAGAAACTCATGAATTTTCTTATACTATAGTTATTTCATAAAAATATAGGTTTCACCCTTATTTTCATCTATATATATACTCAATAGTTCAAAAGAATATTTGTATGAAAAATCATATTTATTTTGCTCTTTTGTCAAAACCCCATTTTCCTCCAAAACCATGTTATCTAATAGTGTTTTCAAAAATAGTTTTGAAAAATTATCCAAATGATTTATTAAAGACATTTTTAATCATGTTTTACTATTTAAAAAATGTTTTTAAAGGAATCTGCATGACATTTTGAAAGCAATTCATGTTATATTTTAAAACACATGTGAAAGGAATCATTGTTTTGATATTCAAATCATGAACATTATTTCCTATTGTCATTACCTCAAAATTATTTCAAGATTCCCTTTCATTTTTAAGGTTATTTTCAAAACAAATTTATTTTAAAAGGGTTTTATGTTTTAAAAAATACTTTTTCATGTGGAAATGAAATTTCCCTCATTAATTGTTTTAAAATGATCACTATTTTTTTCAAATAAAATGATTCTGAAATTGTTTAATATTTTAAAAAATGTTTTTTAAATTGAAAGGATATTTTCTTTAAGAAATATTCCAAGTTATCTTTCCAAATTAATTTCCATATAAGATTCCATACTTTAATGTTTCTTATACTTTACTATCAATATGTTCCAAGGAAACCATTTTTATCTATTATTTGAATTGATTATATTGTGGTGAAAATATATTAATGAAATATTTTCCTTTTTACAATTTTTATGATATGAGGAAATTATGAATGTATTATCAAATCCATTTCTTTTCCATGGGTTATGCTATGATTAAATGATCATGAAACCTATTTCTTTTCCAAATGTTATGATTAAAATTTTATAAAACAAATTTCTTATCATTAGTTTTGATATGATGAAAGTTTTATGTTCTTATAGAACACATATGTATGATTTTAATTATGTGATGAGTGGGACCTATATCTCCCTCTAACTCATTGTGTAAGGATAAATGTTTGAGAGCTCAGTGTGTACACATGTGGTTAGACCATAATAAAAAATAGGGTACATTAGTGGTTATCCCAAGGATGAAAAGTATGGTACATGGGTAGTTGGACCAAGCTTGAAAAATAGGGTAAAAATGTGTTTATCCCTATCCCAATCTTGGTACACTGGTGGTTATCCTAATCTTATAATGTTATTGATGTCTTGGTTGGTATTATTGACATAGTGTTTTCTATGATTTTGTATTTTACACAATTCAATGTCTCATGCCAATGTTATGCCTTCATGAATCATGTTCTTTAATTACCTTATTATTCATGTCTTATGAAATTCAAATATTTATACCATGAATCATGAATATGATATTTTATATATAGTGTATGTTTTTTCAAATGCTACGATAATGTTCCCATACCCTTATGTTCATGATATGCATATGTATATCCATTGTTTACCTATAATGATCATCTCAACTCACCCTTTCTGATGTTTCCTTTCCCCTGGTTATAAATAAAGGTTTTAAGTAGGGTATTTCTATAAATAACACTTAATGGTAAGATATTTAGTTGTGAGATTGAAGATATTTTATAAATTAAGATGATTGTGTTCCAAGATTCAAAAGTGACTAAAATATTTTGGTCTTTAGGCGTTTTTTGTGTAATGTAATGAATATTCATACAAAAATAAGTAATATAAATGTATAAGAAGTATGGTTATCTATATTACCTTAAATAGGGGGTTTTTCAATGAAAAAAATTAAATATTAAGCCAATTTTGGATCACCCCATCTTCTAAGAGAGGTCCTTTGAAGTCTCATGAGGAGGTACCCCTTAATAGAGGAATTATCCTTGAGTACAAGAAAGTTAAAGCTATTAATAAAAAATCACTTAAAGATATTTCATATGAATAATAAATGGAAGAAAGAAAATATGGAGTAGTGCAGTAAGAATATGGGTCAATTCTAAGTGAGAAGGAAGGATCTTGAGATAGGGATGAACTAAATACTTCATGGAAGTCTCATAAGAAACAAAGGAGAGGTTCACACCTAAAAAGTAGAGGTGGTTTTCCGAATATGGGAAATATAAATTAAAAAATTATTATTAATTGTTATTGTTGGTTTGTGAAAAGTTTAAAGGATGTATGCTTTCCTGCTGTTAGTTGTTTTCAGGTTTGCTACTGTGCGGTGGGCTACACTGTAACACCCTGATATTTTTGTGATTTTTTTATAAAAATAATTTATTATTTTTTATATTTTTAATTGAGTGAAAAATATATTACCTTGATCTATATAAAACATTGAGTTTTTATTTCCTTACATGCAATATCAATCTTAGCATCATTATACATAATAATGAGTTTAAATGAAACATGACATATTATTAAAATATAATTATTTGGTATAAAATTTTAAACCTATCAATTGAAATGGTTTTTTATGAATAATATTAACTAAATTATTAAAATATGGTTTACACATGAATTTGTCTGTGACTAATTAATTATAAATGAAAGTAAAACCCTTTTGAAAACAAAAGAAAATATTTTTCTGCAAAACTATTTTTATGGGAAAAAGTGTATTTTATTTCAATAAATTAACAAAATAACTTTCAGGTAATGTTTTTAATTAAATTTATATGTTATATATTCAATAAAATTTTTAACATTTATCTTATATATTTTCTATATAAGAGATAAGAATAAATCAAATTTCACGTTTAAATTTTGTATTTTTTTAAAAAAAAGCAGTTTTACCACCTTTTAATGTTTCACTTATTTTAATAGTAATATTTATCACTTATAAAAAAATTATTTGAAAAAATAATGATCAGTTTTTGAAATAGTAGTTTCAAAATTATCTTTGGATTAATTTTAGGGATTTTTTGAAAATAATCATTTTTTAGGAATGGTGAAAAAATACTGAATTTTAATTGAAAGATTATTTTTTTCTTTGAATTATTTATATAGATAAATTATATTTTAAATTAGTTTTAAATTATAATTTGATAAATAATACACATATTAATCCAATATAGGTAATTTTAATCAATTTAATATTGAAATTGGATATAAAAACATTGTAAACTTTTGAATATTTTTGCTTCAAAAACATGGTTCTTCATCGCGTCTCCCAGATTAATTATGAATTAAATTATGATATTTATATAAATTAAACTATAAAAAATGGATTAAATATTTTTTATTCAAATAATTTATATTATAAAAAATGGACCAACTAATTTTGGAGCCTAATGATTACTGAAACCAGTTAAGATTAGTTAACACGATTAACGTTAAAACAGGGTTTTACGCATAACATTCATTTATATTTAAATTAATTTGACACAAACATATATTTTTTATTCAATTAATTGGAATTAATATTCAGAATAAGTTTTTATAAATTATATAATAAATATATTTTTAATTATATCCTTAATTGATAAAATACCAAGGTAAATAAAAAGATACAAGTTACCTTGGTAAAAACTATAAAGATAAAATTTAGTAAACTTAGAGTCTAAGGGATAACTTGAAACAAAATGTATTTATATTGTGTGTTGGTGGTATTTATAATACAATTAATCCCTAAATTCCATTATATTTATATTTTAATGTCACATGAGGTAAGGTATACCTCTCGATAGTGAATAATTTTTGGTATTTAAAAGAATGTCACTCCTCCTCCATTATAAAAGGGAATTTGTTATCCCCAATTATTCACACCTATGAACCTATTATACTCAACAAAACCCTAAAAATTACTTCTTAAATTGCTTCCCCACATCCTATAAGCCTTACTTTTCACATAAATCCATCATAGTAAGGCCTTTGGTGAAAACTAAAAGGGGATACCCAAAGAAGTGGTAACGTTCATCAAGGAGAATTTTTGTTTTATTTCTTCATCAATCCCATTAAATTATTTTTATATCATGATTATATAATATACTAAATATATTAAATATATATTGTTATTTTTCTATTAAGGTTAAGACCTACAATAATACACACTTCCATCAAATGGGTTACGAAATCATCATTTGTGTGTATAATGGACTACTGCCTCACGAACCGATGTCATTCATTTTTTCATTACCACATTTAAGGTTGAGAATAATGATTAAAATACTATTTATTTATGATTATATTATTTCTTTATAACACATAACTTCAGACTTTCCATTTTGTGGGAATACAGTAATGTTGTTCGTGTGTACGGCGAACTACCATCTCGTGAAGCGATGTGATTCATTCACGCTTTACATGGCCAGTATTAAGGATGAGTTTAGTGAATATATGAGATAAATATAAAATAAAAATTATAACATAATGTTAAAATACACACACATAGATATAAATGTTTATATCATTTAACTTTTTTCTTTTTTTATATGATAAGGAAATGGAAATAGTGTTAATGTGTATGTACGACCGATCGTCTCCTTGAACAATTTACTTCATTTCATATGAATAAATTTTTTGGATTACTATAAATACATATATAATGGATATATATTATATTTATATCATAATTTACATTCTTGAAATGAGTAAATCATGATCAAAGTAAGAGGACTAAAAATAAAAATTTAAAACTTGTACAAAAAATAAAGCATTTATCACCTGAAACAAAACTTTAACATGAAATTGTTAATAAACGGGTAACAAAGGATCATAGAAAAACCATATATGGTATACTGTATTTGAATTAAATTATTTAATAGATTTATAATAAAATTATATTTATTATATACTATGTTTTAATGAGTACGATATAAGTCAATAGTTACGGTAAGGGATTAATGTCTCACTTTTTACTTTTGTGATACACATGCTATATTAACCACCTCTTTATTATATGAAATGTATATAATGACCATGGATTTATCTTGTGATTATTATCATAAATTTTATTCCTATTTTCATATACATTTGAGTATCTCTCTTTCATGGGGTTTATGGTTCCAAATTCACCAAATTAGTAAAGGATTTTTGACGCAATTTTCATTTTTTGAGATGAATGTTATGATATACACCTACATTCTTTCATGAGGTGTATATAAATCCACTTTGACATGTAATATCATGAATTAATATATCATAATTATATATTATGTTTTATTTTGTGTTATTCATTCATGTGGATTATGATTCAATGTTACCAAAGTGTTTAGAGTTTATTGCTACAATCTCATCATTTATTAGGATTGTTTATGTTTACGCTTCAATTAATGAATTATTATGATATAAATCTCATGAAAATAATTAATTTTCTTATAATATTTTTATTTCATGATAATGATTTTTTTCTTTCATTTTACTCTGTTCATTTACTCAATAGTTCCCAAATAATGTTTTTATGAAAAATTATCTTTTTGGCCAAAATCCATTTTATTTCAAACATTATGATTTTGGAAAAAAGATTTTAAGAATTGTTTTACTAATTTCATATGGTTTTAAAAAAATCATTTTACCCTATTTTTAATTTTTAATAATTATTTTGAAAGGTGTCTTTAAGTCTTTTTCAAAAACAATTCCTATTTGTCTTTTATTGAAAATTTGAATGGAATCTTCATTTTTTGTATACAAGGAATGAATAATATTTCCCAATGTCATGACTGCTCAATGATTTTAAGCTTCCCTTAAAAGTTTTAAATATTATTTCCAGAGGAAATGATTTTTAAAATTTCTATATTATTTAAAAAAATTCAAAGCACAAAGGGTATTTTCCTCAAGAAATGCTTCAAATGTATTTTCAATATTATTTTCCTTTTAAGATGAAATCTAATGGTGTTACTTGTGACTTAATGGGGATATGATCCTTGGGATAACATTCATATTATTTCTTCGAATGTATATCTTTTAATGGTATGATGTTTATGAAACCTGTTTCTCTTCAACATGTTACATGCTTATTTAACCAATTTCTCTTCCATGGGTTATATTTTTATAAAACCCATTTCCATTCCATGGGTTATGTGCTTTTGAAACCTGCTTATTTTCATAGGTTATTCTATGATGAAATTATTATTAAAAATTTCACTTTTCCATAGTTTAAGATATGATGAAATGTTTAAGATACACATTTCATTACATAGGTTCTGATATGATGAATGTTTATGATCTTGTGGTACACATAAATTTTATTTTCATTATATGAAAGGTGAGACCTATATGTCCTTCCAATGTATTGAGTAATGATGAATAACTCATGAGTATATATGTTATGTTTGAACTTTATTACATGTTCAAAATGTTATGCGTGAACTTGATTACATGTTCACAATGTTATTATTGGACATGATTACATGTTCATAATGTTATGAACGAACCTGATTATATGTTCACAATGTCCTATGTGAACCTGATTACATTTTCGAAATAGTATGAGTGAACCTAATTACATGATCATAAGGTTATGTGTGGACCTTTCTTTCATTTTAATAATTATATGTGTGGGCCTAGTCTCATGTCCACAAGTTTATGTGAGGTCCTAATCTCATGAAATTAACCTAATGACTGAACCTATTTCTACATATACATGTTAATAATTTTTAAAATGAGGTGTATGCCAAAAATCATTGTATGATTACAATTTTATGCTCTCATGGATCATTTTATTTGATTATCATACGATTAATGTCTTATGAACTTGAAATATTTAATCAAAGACTTTGGATCATAATCTTTGATATAGATGGTATGGTTTTCAAATGTTATGATTATCTTTTCATACCCTTATATTCATATTATTTTTACATATTTCTTTTATTTACCCTTACTAGGCATCTGATATCACCCTTACTTATGTCTTATTTTTCTAAGTTATGAAGAATGGTTTTAAGTAGGAGTACCAAATGTGAAAATCTCTATGGGAAACATTGAATATCTTTCAATAGATTAGAAGATTGTGTACCATGTTTCCAAATACAAAAAACTATTATGGTTCTCAAGCATGTATTTATGTAATTTAATGAATATTCATAAAAAAGTTGTAAAATATATGTATATTAAGCCTAGGTAACTATAGTTGGTATCAAATGAAATAATTAGTCAATTCATCCAAACTAGAATGAGAAAAAATTAGTGAGATATATAGAGACATTTCTTAGGATATGTATAGGGATGCCTCCAAGGATAAGTCTAAGGATGAGTTAAGGTATAAGAAATTGTACTAATTTTTTGGTAAATAATATAGTGAGTGGTTTCGTAGAAACAAATCCTCATATAGATAATAAAAGTGGATGTGTATATAGCATAGATGTACCTAGGGGTAACAACCCAAAAAAACACTTTATTGAGCTAGACTGTATTAGGAACTAGTGCACGAGAATGGGACTTGTTGCACAACTAGTTTGAAACTCCCATGGGTTATGCCTTTGAAATTAAAAAACTATTTATGAACAATAATGAACAGTTTAAATAGAATATGACTATGAATAACCTAGGATAAACCAAAGTTGTCATAAATTAATGAAGATGTGGACATGATTTAGACATCCTATATGTGATTTTTTATGAAAATGTGTTTCCACACTATGAATAGTGCTTATAAAAATATAATTCTATTTTTAGTAAACACCTAGAACCCAAAATAAAAATTTTATTGAAGAATGTAATGGAAAAGGAAATGACTGTATTCCCAAGAAACAAAATATTATAAGAGAGGGAATCGAAAAACACATTTTTATTCTCACAAAAATTTATCAAGAAATGAATAATGGTGAACATCCAAATGGGAAAAAGAAGAAATAATGTTCTCTTGATTCTTTCATTAATCAAAACCCACTTTCAATCAGTTTTTCTTCTTACTAGTTAGTTTTTAAGATACGGATTGTAACAACTAAACATGTATTTTCTATTTTCAATTGCTCAAGAAATGTAAAAGTCACTATAATTGTCTAATATCTAGAAGGTGAGTCATATAAATGGTGTAATATTATTAAGAATATGATGAAACAAGAATAAATTATGTCCATGGAGTGGGATTATTTTAAAAGATTATTTTTCAATAAGTACATTGCTCATATTCTTCATACAAAAATGGAGAATTAATTCCTAGAGATTAAGTTGAAGGATGATGAATCTATTGGTGTATATGAAGAAAATTTATTGTGAATTTAAAGGTATAATTATGGAATTAAAATTCACCCTCAAATTAAGTTTGATCAATTCTTCAGTGTCTTGAAACCAAATCTCCAATGGGAATTATCCATAAGAGACATTGGATGCTATGAAGAAAATATCCAATGTGCACTAAAAGTGGAAATGGAAGCTGGAACCCCGATGGTTCTGGTGATAAGAAAAGGAAAATGGTGTTCCCTAGTAAATCCAATGATATATCATACATATGAAATAATTTTCAGGCTCACACATTCTACAACTGTGGGAAAGAGAACTTTGGTGAGTGCCTAAAATGAATAAGAAGGTGTTTTATGTATGGGAATCCTGGCCATTGAGCAAATTAATTTTGAAGTAATGTAAAGAGTCTAGTCAATGAAGTGAATATATATAGAGAGGTCAACATAATTCACCAATAACAATTAAGTTCTTCATGTTCTAGGTGATTGGGAAATATGTGAATCAATTCCCCAATCCAAGGGCTAATATGGATGAAAGTCACAACAAATTCTGATAAAAAATAAAAAATTAAATTCTTATATAATCAAAAATTGAAAAGAAAATAATGATAATTAGATAACACTTATCCATACTCATTATTTGGGTGTTTTATGTTTGATTGTGTTTGAATAAGCCATATGAAAATATTATTTTCTATCCTTTAGAAAACTTTTATGTGATTAGCTACTTGGATTCTGGAATAATCAAATCAAATATCTATTAGTACAAGGATGAACCCAAGATTCCAATGAAATGTTTTTGTATAAGATATAACCTTATATAAGGAATGAATAAACATATATTTTTTCAATATGGCTTTATTATAATTTAGGTTATTACCATGTTTCAAGAGAATACATGATAAAGGTATTTACATGTTTGGTTTGTGACAACCAAGAGTTAATTTATGATATATGAGGGATCAATGTTAGGATGATATTGCGAAACCTAGTGAACTTCCTTTTAATGTTTTGAATTTTCTTATTTCATAAGGGTCAAAATGTTAATTGTTTATGAAACAATTTATATTTATCTTTGACTTGGGTTTAAATATTAATGTATTATTTCATCACGTGAATATTTATAGGTATTGGATAACCTATTATAACAGTTTTTTGTGATGATAATTAAATATAGATATAATTAATTATAATTATATTTATTGATATTATGATCCATTATTTATTTGGAAAAAAAAATTCACCTTCATTTCATAGTGTAAGATATGAAGTTGAAATCAATCAAGTCATAACAACAAGGTGAGATGGTGTCTATGAAATAGAGTGAAATCATGTAAGTATATCTTCTTGTGAAAATTCTTCATCTTTAGGAAAATGAACTTGAAAAAAAAATATCCTAGTACCTTCATTTCCAAATAATAAAATGGTCCCTTATATCATTATAGATTTATGGTTTTGGGATCAATAAATTTCTCTATTTCACCCACTTTCTTGTGATCAATGATCACTATCACTCTCTAGAATTATTTACGTTTTTCTTCCTCATCCAAATATTTACTTCCAACCTACATTCTACAATGTGAAAACCTATTTAAGAGTTAATTTTGTTAACCATTATGTTTCTATATTTACTTTTTTAAAGGAAGATTTACGATCTAGGTTACTATGAATAGAACTTTCAAGAATTAACACATTAATGACCGAGATGAATTTTGATGTCGAAATTCATTTTAAGGGGGTAGAATATAATAAATTGAGATTTTGTGAAATTATTTTTTTTAAAACTAATTTAACTTTTTTGTATTTTTAGTTACAAAAAACACTAATATTATTTATAATTACACATAACATTGAGTTTGGAATGCATTACATGCAACACGAATCTTACCTTCCATTATATGAAACACAGAGTTTAAATGAAATGTGACATATTATTATTTAATATGACTTTAGTTACATAGAAATTGGAATTGAAATTATGAATAATATTAAATAAATTCGGAAAATATGTTTTATAAAAAAAATTATTTGTTGACTGATTAATTAGAAATAAATGTAAAACCATTTTGAAAATAAAATGAATTGTTTTTTTTTTGAAAAACTATTTTTATGTACACAAGTGTGTTTTGTATCAATAAATTAAAAAAATAATTTTATTTAATTATTTTCATTAAATTCATATATTATATATTTAGTTGAATGTTTAACATTCATCTTGAATCTTCTCTAAAAAACTGATAAGAAAAATCAAATTTTACGCTTAAAAATTTTATTTTTCTAAAAAATAGTTTTACCACATTTATATGGAAAAATTGTTTTAAAAATATTTTTAACACTTTTATAAAATATATTTGACAAAAAAAATCATTTTTGAATGCATTACTTTAAAATTATATTAGGGTTAATTATTGGTTTTTTTAAAAAAGGAATAATTTTTTTAAAAATTGTGAAAAAATACTAAATTTTAATTAAAAAATACATTTTAATTTGAATTATTTATATAGTTAAATTTTATTTTGAATTATTTTTAAATTATAATTAAATAAAATATACATATAATTAAGTCATTATAATCAATTTCATATTGAAAATGGATATAAAAACATTGTAAAATTTTAAAACATTTCCCATTAAGATCATTCTTTCTTGTCGTGTCTATGAGGTTAGTTTCGAATTAAATTTGGCCACTTATGTAAATTGAATTTTTAAAAATGGATTGAGTATTTTTAATAATAATAATTTATATTATATAATTTTTTCAAAATTAATTTTTTACTATAATTATTAGTGAAACCATTTAAAATTAATTAACACAATTAACATAAAAACTGGGTTTTGCGCATAAAATGTGTTTATATTAACTTATATTTGATATAGTCAAAGAATTTTTATTTAATGAATTTGAATTAGTATTTATAATAATTGGGTCTAAATTAAATAATAAATATCTATTAAATTATGACCTTAATGGATAAAATACCTAGGTAAATAAATAGATACAAGTTACCTTGGTAAAAACTATAAATATAAAATTGAGTTAACATATAGAATAAGGAATAACTTGATAATAAATGTATTTATTTTATGTGTTTTTGGTATTTAAAAACAAATTAATCTCCCAAATAAATTATTGTTTATTTTTTGTGGCACATGAAGTATGAGAGACCTCCCAATAGTGAATACCTTTAAGTATTTTTAAGAATTCCACTCCTCCTCCATTATAAAAGGGCATTCACTCCCCCCGTTCTTTACACCCATAAAGCCATTTCGATGGACCAAACCCTAAAAAAATAATTTCCTAAATTCCCTCCCAGAATCATAGAAGACTTACATTGGGATAAAATCCAACATAGGAATTAATTTTTTTCATACCAAAAGATGATTCTTAAATAAGAGGTAACATTCAACAACAAACATTTTTTTTATTTCTTCCCCAAACCCCTTAAATTATTTTTATATAATTATTATACAATAAAATAAGTATGATAAATGTACTAATATATTGTTATGTTAATGGTATAACCTAAAACCATATAAACTTCCATCAAATGGGTTATGAAATCATCATTCATGTATAAGGCAGATTACCTCCCCATGAACCGTTGTCATTTATTTTATATTAAAACCTCTCAGGGTTAACAATAATGTAAGAAATACTATTTATATATGATATTTATGATTTATTTATGCCTCTATAATTTTTATATAATACATACCTTCATTCTTTCCATTTTCTAGGAATATGATAATGCCAATCATTTATACGGCGGACTACTGCCTCGTGAAGTGATGTAATCCGTTCACACTTTAAATGGAATGTATTAAGGAAGGGTTTAGTAAAAATATTTGTTATTTATGAAATAAAAATGACACTATAATTATAATATATATATATATATCATTTACCTTTCATTCATTCATTATGATAAAAAAATGGAAACATCATTTTTGCGTAAGTACGAACTACCGTCTCTATGAATGGTGAACTTCATTTACACAAAATAAATTTTATAGATTACTCTAAATAAATATATAATGGATATATATGATATTATATAATGGTTTAAATTATTTAAATTAATAAATCAAGATAAAATTAACAGGACTAAAAATAATAAGTTAAAACATGAATGAAAAACAAAGCGGTTATAACCTGAAACATGAATCTAACAGGAAATTGTTAATAAATGGGTATTAAAAGTTCATAAGAAAATTATATACAATATTATTTAAATGGATAAAATTATTTAATATATGTATAATAAAAATATATTTGTTATATATGAGGTTTTAATGACTAGGATTGAAGTCAAGACTTAAGGTAAGTGATTTACATCACACTTTTTACTTTTGTGAGACACATGCTATATTCAGAACATATTTCTTCTATGTAGTGTATATAATTACCATAAATTTATTTTATTATTCATCTCATAAAATTTATTACTATGTAAAAATCCAGTTTAGGATCTCCCTTTCATGGGTTTTAAAGTTCAAAAGTTACCAAATCGGTAAAGGATTTTTCTCTCAATTTTCCTTCTTAGTGATTTATCTTATGATATTCACTGATATTCTTTTAGGAGGTGTTTATACAACCGATTTAACATGAAATATCATGAATTTATCTATCCTAATTATATTTTATGTTCCAATTTGGGTTATTACTTCATGGGGATTATGATTCAAAGTTACCAAAGTGGTTAGACTTTATTGTCTTGATCTCATCATTTGTGAAGATTGTTTATGATTATACTTCCATTGATGAAATATTATGATACAATTCTCAAGAAAATCATCAATTTTAATATAATCTATTTATTTCATTATTACACATGTTTTCCCTTCATGTTCCTCCCTTCATGCACTAAAGAGTTCTAAAATAATTTTTATATGAAAATTCGTATTTTTGGTCGAAAATCAATTTTATTTCAAAAAACTTGTTTTCATAAAAATGTTTTTATTTTTTTTACTATTATAATATATTTTTTTTAAAAACATTACCCATGTTTTTATTTTGAAAAAATGTTTTGATAGGAATACTTATTCCATTTTGAAAACATTTCTCATTTGAATTTAACTAAAAATCTGAAAAGAATATTTGTTTTTAACATGCCTAACATGAAAAATATATCATGTTATTATGAATGATAAATGATTTTAAGATTAACTCACGTGTTTTTAGAATAAATTTAAAATAAAATTATTGTAAAATTTTTTCTATTTTAAAAAGTTATTTTTCAAATAGGAAATAATATTTTCCTCAAGAAATGATTTAAATGACATTTCAAAATTATTTTCCATCTAAGATGGCATCATTTGGTTTTACTCATGACATTATAGGTAAATGAACTAAGTATAACATTCATATTCTTTCCCTTAATGGATTATGTTTTAATGGCATTATATTTATGAAACTCATTTCTCTTCCATGGGTTATATGATTCTAAAGACTATTTCTCTTCCATGAGTTATATTCTTATGAAACATGTTTCTATTCCATATGTTATATGCTTATGAAACTTTATTCTTTTCATATCTTATGCTATAATGAAATAATTATAAAACATTTCTCTTTCACAAAAGTTATGATATGATGAAATGTTTATGATACCCATTTTGTTGCACGGGTTATGATATGATGAATTCTTATAATCTTATGGCACACATAAATAAGGTTTTCATTATGTGATTGGAGGGACCTATATATACCTCCAATTTATTGGGTAAAAATGAATAACTCATTAGTATATATGCTATGTGTGAACCTCATTACATGTTCACAATGTTATGTATGAACCATATTTCATGTTCACAATGTTATGTGTGAACCTGATTACATGTTCACAATGTTATGAGTTAACCGGATTAAATTTTAATAATGTTATGTGTGATGCCAGTTATATTTTCAAAATTTTATGCAAGGGTGTATCTTTATTGTCTGTAATTATATGCATGGTTCTGGTTTCATTTCTATAAGATTATGCAAGGGCGTGATTTAATGTCCCCAACTTAATGAGTGAACCTTTTCCTACTTAGAATTGTCTACAATGTTATAATATGATTCATAAACCACAAATATATATCTTATTCCAATGTTATGATATCATGGATCATGTTCTTTGATTATCATATGATTCATTTTTTTAAACTGTATAAATTTATTCCATGACTAAAGATTATGATATTTGATATACATGGTAAGGTTTTCAAAAGTTATGCTCATGTTCTCATACCCTTATGTTCATGTTACACTTAACTATCTCCCTTAATTACCCTCACTGAGCATTTGAGCTCACCCTTCCGTATCTTTCCATTCCCCAGG
This sequence comes from Viscum album, assembly GCA_963277665.1. Taxonomy (NCBI): domain Eukaryota; kingdom Viridiplantae; phylum Streptophyta; class Magnoliopsida; order Santalales; family Viscaceae; genus Viscum; species Viscum album. Next base: position 1,403,869,795 of record OY728134.1, read on the forward strand.
TCATAAAGAAGTTTTTTAATTAGTAGTAGTAAATGAGAATATCATTGTGGGAAACATTAAATATCTTTCATCATATTAGAATATTGTGTTCTATGTTTCCAAACACACTAAACTATTACAGTCCTTAGGTGTGTGTTTATGTAATGCAATGAATATTCATCTGAAAAGAGGTAATATCCAAGTAGGTTACGCCTAGGTCTCTATATATTCTTTTCTTCCTAAAATGTATTTTTTCATTTTTGTGGCATTGTTTGTGACACATATCGTGAATAGGAAACCCCAATGAATCTTTTTTATGTGTGTAACTTTTTTAATAAATATTATATGACCATGGATTTTTTTCAAAATCCATGGGTTGTGTTGTTTTTGAATTATATGTCATTATTTTCGTATTATTATAATTAATACATTATTATTTTAATGTTCAAAAAGCAAACTTAAATCCCACATGGACAATTTATAAGGGACGTCAAGGTCCCTTCCTTTATAAATGGGATTCCATGGTTGAGTTTTTAGTTTTATTTTGGTATTAATTTAATTCTAGTTATTTAGAAAAATATAGTATTTTAAAAAAAATTAATATACATATATATAATAATAGAAAAAAATTAAAAAAAACTATTATTCTTAAAAGTGAAATTTAAGTACTCTTAAAACATATATAATAATAGTATAAAAAAATTAAATTTAAAATATTTTTTAAAAATGGGTTAAGAGCTTCAAAAGAATTAACACTCTCTATTTAGATTATTTAGTGTCTGTTATTTGAATTATCAGAAAACCATAGCCCCAAAAAACTAAACCCATTTAATAAAATAAAAATAAAACACCATATAATTTTTTTCCTCATTATGACATTTGTTCACTATACATTAGAGAAAAATTAACATGTTATGAATTTTTTTTTGTGGATTATAAAACTACTACAGAATATACTACACTAATTTTTTATTATATTATTAATTGGTGGTTGTTTTGGTGGTGGTATCCAAAACTACTAATAAGCGAATTAATTTCTAATAATTTCTCCTCAAACTACTTCAAAAAGGATCACAGTTATATTAATTATCAAATAATTTTAATAAATTTTAAAAAATTAATTTCATAAAATATAGAATAATGATAGTAATCAAACCATATTTATAGAGTATAATAATAATAATAATAATAATTCAATATGGTTACAACTCATGAAACTAAAATCAAAATACATGCATCTAGGGAATTGACACCACACCAACCTATAAACCCAACAAAACCAAACCACCTCAAGAAAATTAATAATAAAAAAAACATAAACAATATAATTACATAAATGAAATAAAGACTTTTTCAACATCCCCAATTTAAGGAAGGATATTGGGGAATAAACCAGAAGCCTTTGAATTCATGAAATTAGATGCATGTTTGAGTTCTTGAAACTCAAATGATTCTGTACCAACTAGCTTTTTAGTGGAATGTTTGAGTTCTTAGAATTATTGAAATTAGAAGTGAATGATATAAGGGAATAAACCAGAAGCCTTTGAATTATTATTATGATGCCCTCTAGTTGGTACAGAATCATAGGCTAGACAATAGTGGTGGCAGAACGACCTACACTTTTGTAGGTACCACTGACCAGCTAGTTGTAGTGGTAGAGAACCTTCGCCTCTAGAGGTCATATCTTATGGAAAATAGGCTACGAATGGTTGTTTCAACAAATTTGGGAACAACGTCTAGCCAGATACCCATCATCGACCAAACGATGGAGGAAACGACAAACCGAAAAGGTCCACTAACTCACTATTAGTTCCCATATAGCATTGTAATTAAAGTATACCCCTTTATTCAATGGATATCACATTTTTGATATCTCCCTCATATATATTTCCCCTAATTGAACTTGAATGCCTACTCAGGATCAATTTTGGTGATTTCATTTCTCTCCTTCTACTATCATTGGAAGCCAAAGTTTAGATTGATATGTTGGCTTCCACAAGGTATGATTTTTCCATTATAGCATGAATATTCTTCTTATTATAAAATATTCAATAGTTATAAAATATTTTTTCTATATCTATATATCTCTTCTTAACCTAAAAAATAATTCTAGGTCTCTTGATAGATAAAAACCAAACCTAGAGAGTTGGCGACTTTCCTTATACAAGATCTACACCTTCCATTGATGACGGTTTTTATTTGGTAAGTTCATTTTATTTTAATCCTATGTCTATATCACTTACTTAAGTCTTTCTCTACAATCCCCTTTTGAAAAATTGTGATAGGTTCTAGGGATCCTTGACAAGCGGGGTTTTACTTGTTGTTGAACATGTTTGATTTAAGTTTTGAAACTTGAAAAATATTGGCATTTTTTATCAAAGAGATTAATGTTAGAAGTTCCGTACCATATATGAATCTTGTATAAATTGTTTCCTTGATTTTGAACACTTGTGTGTATACCTTATGAGATCCTTGTTTTATATTGACCACATGTTTGTGTATGTGTAACCCATGAGTCCCATAGTTGATATTTATTACATGTTTGTGAGCGTGTAGACCCTGAGATCCATGCTTGATAATAATCTCATGGTTGTGTTTTATTACTAAGACTCATACATTATACACTATGTCTGTGACTTTATATACTTTTCCTTATTGTGTGTGAATCTATTTCACTTGGATGTTTTTCTTATAGTAGCATCTCATATACATAATTTCATGGTATTATTATCCATTAGAGGTTAATCATGTGTTTCATATGAGGATTATGATAATGGACCTCAATATAAGAAAATGATATGATGACCCTGGGGACTATCTAGATGTAATTTCAAGATATGATAATCATGTGGCCTAATCTGAGGAAGAGATTGTGTAATATAATTATGGTTAGACATATAATATAGATAAGGCTCGAAGGGCTTATAACCTGACCCTAGGCTTGTTCACCATGTGAAAACCCAGATATATACGGTGTCCATGTGAATGATCCATGTTCATGACCTCAGTTATGCCCCCACCTTAATGTAAAAATTTGAAGCAGCTATAACCAAGGTTTGTAGGGGCTGGGTTAGCATATTATAACTCAAAACATGATTGATTTCTTCTTATTTTATTTTTTAATTATTATCCTACAATACACAGCTTATCCATGTGAATATATAATAAGGACATGTGGGTTGTGTCGTACAAGGTTTGTATTCACACCCTATATGGGAATCTCACAGTACATGCATAATTTGTCATTAGGGATCCAAGAATGGGTGAGGGACCAAATAAAATTATATGGGGAAATAAATCTTGGTGTTCAGAGGCAATTCTAGGATAAACTCAAGAGTGATTCTATAAACGTTATTTATTTCATGTTTCTTCTGTTTATACATGGGTCTAACCATCCACATATGGGGTCCTTTGATACATTTATATTATATGTTTTGGATGAAATTATTATAGAATTTTTTATTATTTAGTTAGTTATTCCATTTTTTATATTATTATTTTATTTTTATGATTCTCATGCATGGATTCTGATATTGAGGGTATAGTCTCTCCACTCCATCATTCAACCCCATGCTTCTAGTTGGCTTTCTATTGCACATTTTGAGGTCAGTAGGAGGCCATGTAGCTCACTAGACTAGACATGATGATTTGATTTAGGGTGTTACACAGTGGTATAAAAGTATATTTTATTTCATTTTTGTTATTTTTATTTGTAGAAAGTTAAAAAGGAGATAGACTATATAGAACTTGGGTAGGGGAGTCATGTATCTTCCTGGACCACTCTTATGTAATGGACCTTTGAGTTACCTATGATTAGATTGTTATTATAGTTGTGACTTTGTGGTTTTATGCTAATATAGAGTATGTTTTTTTTGTTTTAGTTTATGTGATTCTGATGGATTCATGAATCATGACTAGGCATGTAGTATTACCTATCATATATACCTATTTTTTATCCAGGATAGTTCATTTAATTAATTGTCATGTTCTTTACTCTATTCTTTAATTATATATTGTTATAAGATTTTGATTATTTGAACATGATAATTCTTGATATTATATATATATATATATGACTATGAATAACATGTAGGTATGGAAGAATAGACATAGGCCTCAGGAATTACTCAGAGGGTTAGGCATTATAATTGTGGGTAACCTCTCAAGATAGATACACTTATAGAGATATCATTGTGTGTGATGATAAACTACTTGATTTGATAACTTAAGTAAGATTTTATAAGTTTCAAAAGAATTTGATTATCCTTATAGAAAATTACACCTAAAAGACTTCTTAGGGGAATTCCAACAGAAGAAGTTTATAATGATCTCTCTAGGGAGGATTCTCCTCTCCCACCACCAGATAGACAAGAGGATGTAGGTAAAAATTCTCCTATATTTGAAGCATTGGTTCAAGTGATAGAACCTATAGAGATTAGAGTCTTCATAATGGTTCTTTTTTTAATGTAGATGAGTTTCCATTAAAATGGTACATTATTCTTGGTAACTCCATCTTTAGTATCCCATGCCCTCCAAATAATTGGAGGCCCACAGGATTCTAAGGACTGGTTTAACATACTTAAGTGGATCTTTAAATTAGTACAGACCCCAAAAGATCAACGAGTAAAGCTAGATTGTTTCAGGAATTAGGGATCCACCAGAAGTTTGTGGGGGGTGTTCTGAACTAGGAGGTAGGATGTGAGGTTCTTACATGGTTGACCATTAAGTATGTATTTTTTGAGGACTTCGTTCAATATATGTTAATGAATGATCATAATGATGATTTTATGGAGCTTTATAAGTGATCGATCCTAGTTTATAGATACTCTTGTTGTTCCCTAGAGTATCATCACTTCACTCCTCACTTTGTTGGGAAGAAGGAAGAGAAGGCCTGATAAATCAGGATTAGTGTTTGACTATATTTGACTTATAAAATTAGGATCATTGACCTAATTAAATATCCATAGGATCTTCACAAGCCCTTTATGATCATGAATGTAATAGAAGGTGATATATTTGTTAGTATTCCACCATCTCTTTGTGGATAGACTAGAAAGATTCCTAGTGATATATTGGATGCCTCTTTTCATAGTATAATGTAGAATCTCAAGAAGTTTTAGTAAGATGGTGGTATGGAACTAGAGAATAAAGGGTTTTTATCCTCCTATATTGGAGATGATCCACAATCATTCAACTCTGAATAGAGTATAAAATATAAAAAAAAATCCCAGGACCTTAGAACAACTACTTTTTGTGTGGAATGATAGGAAACATTAGTAGTTATGATTTATGGTTTTTTAGAAAAGTTTTTAAATAGGTTTATAGAAGACACATACTATGTCCCCGAGATCTAAATGTGGTCCTTAGTAGTAGATTCAAACGTGAATGAATTTTTAAACCAAATTGAGTTATAAACGTCAGGGGAAGGGTCATAGAACAAAGTTATATAGTGTTTATGAATTTGACTAGGTCCCAACTGATGGTGGAGAGCAACCATTGATAGTTCCGAGTATGATCTTGATCATATCGATTTTAACATATTCCTTATTTGATTAAAGGTATTCCCATTTGTTCATATCTAATAAAGACATTAATGGACGTTACATAATAGTGATGATATATTTAGAGTTGTTGTCTCTTGACACAAACTTAGAGAGGAAAGTGGATCCTCTCTAGATATTTCCCAAATATCCCATAGTAGTTATTTTTTATGGTCACCCATGGGATTTATTAACTCTTGGGGAGAATAGTTTTGATGTTATTTTTTTATACAAGTTAACTAGTTACCAAGAACACCTCGACTATTATAGGTGTTAATAATACTTTACCACAACTACAAGATATAAGTTTATTTTTCTATTTCAATGGGATGTTCGTGTAAGTAGTATAGGACTGGACCTAGCTCAGTTTGGAGCTATTATGGTATTTTTAATAGGTAGAGTTATTACAAATGTTCAAACAGTAGCTCCCTCCTCTTTTCCTCTAGTGGTAGACCATTATCATGATGTCTTTTCATATGATTTATTAGTACATATTCTTAAAATATGAATTCATTTCAATATTTATCCCATTTCATGAGCATAAATTATATTTATTCTTATATATTGCATGGCATCGAATGAGTTGAGGGAACTTATGGGGTAACTTGGGTATTTAGAGATGAAGGACTTTATTAAACCAAGAAGTTCACCCCAAGTTTCTTCGATGATATTCATGAAAAAGACTGATAATATTATTTGGTTTTGTGTGGAGTACAATAATCCCAACAAGGTCATCCAATTAATCCGCAGATATGTGTTGAGGTGAATGTCTCGAGGACACCGGTTGAGTGGGATTGGATTTCGGTTGGGGAGGAATTTAGGTGGAAGCAAGGTGTTGTGTTCGAATCATGGGTTGAGTTTTGTTCGACCTGCTGTCGGTTGGGTCACTTGGCTTCTAACTGTAAAGGTGGTGTATCAAACAGGAGGCCCTATGGTCTGGGGGAGAGGAGGGGGAAGGATGTTGCAGTGCCATGTGTTCAGAAGAATCATGCTCTAGCCGTTGGGGAGCTAGTGGGGTCTAGCTCTGGTAATGCAGTGCAGGGCTTTCTGAAGGAGACAACGGAGAGGAAACCGAGAGTTGATGAGGTTTTTGAAAGGCTGAAAAGTGACTTGGGGGTGTGTAATCCAGGGGTAATGGTGACTAAGGATTATTTAGTGTGCTTGTATGCTAGAACTGAAGGTGTGGAGACACAGCAAGGCATAGTCAGATCTTCAGGCTGCATTGAGGAGATGATGGATGGTCCTGCCAAGGACTTGTAGGCACCTAGGCAAGGTGGCTCATTTGATTTCATTGGAAAACCAGTGGATACCTGTAATGGGGAGGCTGTAAATGCTGAAGTCATTAAGTCTGCTTCATATGTTGAGGCTATACTTACTGGTCTGGACTCATTTGTAAAAGAGCACCATCAAGTGACTGAGGCTATGAATAGGCCTTGTCTGAGGAGCGGGTCTCCAGTCATCAAGATGGGTAACCACTTTGCGGGGTTGGAGGTTGAAGGATCTGATAAGGATGTTGATTTTCCCAGGGATGCATTTAATGATGAGTCATCAGATCAGTCTGATGAAGATAGTGAGATTCAATTTCATGTTATAGATATCAGTGATCAGCGGATGAGGAAGGGGCGACAAGGCAGTAAGAAAGGCCACAAGGAATATTCCTATTTACCTTCACCTATGTAGACTTGATCTTCTAAAACGAGAAAGCAAAGAAGAAAGGAAATCTTTCAAATCCTGCTTGAATCTTGGTTAGTTTGGAGGAGGGGGCTATGGGGCAGACCTTCTTAGGGGTGATCAGGTGGTGTGTCCTTTGGAGTTGATACTGTATTCCGTAGAGGATATGGCAGAAGAATCTCTTGTGATAAATTCCTCTGTAGAGGATGCTGAGAAAATGATGGGAAGGCCTATTCAGGTGCATACTAAAAATGAACAGGGAGAGTGGATTGACAAGCAGTATCTGATTTTAGTAAGAGGTTTCAATGACAAGAATATCACACAGGAGAAGTACATGAAAGTGTGGGATCAGATGGTGTCTCACTTTGAAGGCCTATTAGATTTTACTACAAAAACACTGGTAACTTCTCTATCCTGAAAACTATTTAGGGATAAGAATGCTGATAGGGTCAATTTTCATTTCAATAGCTAGGTTTTTTTCATTTAGTTCATGTCCTGGATAATCTTAGGGTTTCTCACTTTTTCCATAAAAGTGTTTTGATAATAATAAATTTAATTTTTAGTCAATCAATAAGGTTACCATGAAGAATAGACACCTATTTATGAGTATCCATGAAGTTTTTGATCAGTTGTGGGTAGCTCGATGGTTTTCATAGATTGATATTTAATCAGGCCACCAATAAAGGATTAGAGAGGATATCATTCTTAAGATAATACTTATGAGTAGATAAGAAATATATGTGTATCTTTTATTGATTTTCCAGTTAAAAAAGGCATTATAAGTGTTTATGGATCTCATAAACTAGATCTTCAATCCAAATTTGTACTCTTTCATTATGGTTTTCATTGATTATATTCTAATATACTCACAGACCATGAATTTACATGCATGACACATGGATATTGTGTTGAGTACACAATGATTTCATCAACACTATGAAATTATTTTAAAGTGACACTTTTGGTTATAGAATGTATGTATTCTTCATCATGTAATCTCTGACGTGAAAATTTATATATACATTTAGAGGGTCAATGTTTTGATGTATTTGGAATAATCTAGAATTGTGTTTGATATCAAGAGATCTATTGGATTAGATAGGTAATATTGATGGTTAATTCAGGGCTTCTCCCATAGGGTTGTACCTATTAATGGTATTACCAAGGAGGGGGTGAGTTTGGAGAGGGAATATCAATATGACAGAGATTACTTGGACCTGATGAGTATATTAAAGGCATATCTTATCCTAAATTTTTCCAATCTTGAGATTGCTTATGGGGTTTACTGATATTCCTTACATGTTGGTTTAAGAGTTTTGTTAATGCAGAGGGATTTGGTGGAGGTTTATGATCCTCATCATCAATGAACCCATGAGACTAACTACCCTATGCAGGAATTGTATTTGGTAGTTATGGTACGTGTTATAATGTGCAGGTACTATTATCACTTTTAGGTGATATTGTTCCAATATATAGACCACAAGATCTCAAATTTCATATACTCTTATTGGGACTTGAATATTTAGCATAGGAATTTAGTGTAGTTCCTGGAGACTTTTTATTTTTATATGGAATATGATTTTTGGAATAGTAATGTCATTATAGATTTTCTTAGTAAGAAAAGGTATGTTCTTATAAGGAGACCTTTAGAGGAGGAATGGTGTTTGATGTGATTATTAGATGAATTATTAGTGGATATATATGAGAACGTTGGGGGTAATGGAAAATGATCTATTTTTTAAAACATAAATATTAATGGAATAAGTAAAGACCATCTAGGAATTAGATCCCAAATACTGAGTGATACAAGAACATTTAATGAGAAGTGAATAAGTTCCTGGTTGGTTTATGGATAATGAAGACTTGATCTATCTTCATGGGAGTGCTATAGTCCCAGATACTATGATGGAATAGATGATGAGGGACTCTTATTCCTCTTAGCAGATAGTTCATCAATATTTGATGAAAATGTATTGGGATATCAGGAAGTGATTTTGGTGGCAGATAATTAACAGAGACATCATGGGCTATATCTATCATTTTTTAAACTGGTAATAAGATCAATGAATAGTGTCAATGACTATGAGGTTTTCTTCACCAATTTCTTGTAATTATTTTGATGTGGGGTGAGGTGGTGATGGATTTCTTGAAGGCCTATCCTAGGGCCTAAAAAATTAGATATGCATTATAGTTTTTAGTAGATATAATGATAAAGGTGGAACATTTCATGCCAATATAAGAGACTCACTCTATTGATTAGTTTAGAAATCTTTATGTCCAACAGATTTTATGACTATAGGGAGTGGATTCCAATACCGTATCATATAGAGAAGCATGTTTTACATTATGGTTTTTGAAAGTCTTGCAGAAGGATTTGTGGGCTTAGTTAGATTTCAGTATGGTGTTTCATTGAAAATAGGGGGATTATATCGCTCTGTTATCTCTTAGTGAGCTCTCTCGAGTGATATCCTCCTCTCCCTAGGGTTTCCACCCCTAGAGATTGGGCACCATCCTCCATACTCCACTACATTCTCTCTCTTTTCCTCTACTTCTTCCTCCTTTTGATTAATCTCTCACCTTCGGTGACATTGATTTCTTGAACTCTTCTTTGATATTGAGTAGAACTCCCACTCTCTCTTCCATTAGTTCTCCCCCATGGGGTTTTTTCTTGCATTAATTCCTTCTCTAGAATTATGCCTCTTATCATTAGAACTTCGACTATGATCCATCGCTACTCTGTTGACTAAATCTGCCATACCAAACTAAATTTTTTACCATATTTAGGTTACATCATGGTGGTTTGGGAGGTGCTAGTGGATCGTGGTTGTGGTTTTCTAATGAGGGCCTTGTATGAATCTTCATCTATTATTTCGATCTCTTCATGTTTTCTTTGGTGATTCTTTGTTTTTTACCCTAGAAATTGATGTCATAACTTGGTTATGATGTTTCTTCTCATTGGAAATGGTGTTTGGTTTTTTTAGTTTATGTTTATTCTGGATGGTTTGGTTTTTGTTTTAGCCTCCCCATAAAGTGAATCTCATTGTGGTGCCCTTTATCCACTCAACTATTCCCTGGTTTCAAGGCTTGATGCTCTTATTTTATTCATTCTACCATGTTAGTTCTGCAGATAGAATTGTAAAGTGTTGTTTGAGCGGCTGATGACATTCTAGGAGGGGATATGTTGTTGGTTTTCTCTTTAGGTTCTCGGTGTGATGTCCCCTCCCAGATTATTCACTGTAACTTCTATGTTTTTAATGATAATAATGGTGCTCAATGATGATGATAATGGATAATATAGGATTCCTCACTAGTGATCGGGTATGATGATAGGTTTTTTGTATTTAATGTTCTTTTATGATGCATTTATGATGGAAATGATGTATTTATTTTCCAGTGATATTTTTAGGGATATTCAATTTTGATTTCATCAGTCATTATCTTCAGCAGTGATGGGGGTGAAAACAATTATGGATTTCCAACAATGATGATGGATGATGGTCGGGGATGAGGATTTAAATTATCTCAGGTTCAAAAACTAAACCCGAGGATTAGTTTGGTTGCTAGATGATCACCATGTCATGTGAGTCCTTCAAAAATGATAGAATACTGAAAAAATAATGAAATCTCCTAATAGAAAGTAAAGAGAAAAGAAAACGCTCAATTACATCCCACCTAAACAAGGTTGACATAAATCTTTTGATGGCTGGGGCTACACTTGAGTGGATAACTTCAAGAATCTCTAAGGGTCAGGTTCAGGATTTTTCGGTCGTAGCTACATCATCTCAGGTCCATCTATCAAGGGCGGCTATACCCTTGTAGGTTATTCACAATTCCAGGGAATAGAAACCATTAACTCAGATTTTATAGGCTCTATTTGCATCTTTCATTCATAGGGGGCAGTAATAAACCGTGCATATTTGGGGCTTTCTGAAGGTTCTTTTATTGGGGGTGTTTTGACGCAGAATTTGCAGGATGCATTTTTAGAAAGCCTTTCCTAGATCGTAGTAGTTTTGCAGGAGGAATTCCTATCAAGGTTCTGGATTCTTCTAGTCCTTTTATATGTTAGAAATAACATCAAGAAATCATAGTTAAAATTATGCGTTGACATATCTACAAAAATATTTCACTATGAATTGACAATTGAAATTCCAAGTTCTAATTTGAAAAAGATTCAGAATAAAACTATGATTTTTAATGGGTTTAAACTTCAAATGTCATTTTGTTTTTTTCTGAAAAAAATATATTGATAGTAATTTGAAATTTCCACATGGAATTTTCATTCTAAAAAATCATTAGAAATTTCAAATGGGAATTTCCAATGATAATTTCCAATGGGAAAGTCCGATGGGAATTTCCAATGGGAATTTTCCAATAATAATTTCCATTGTGAATTTCCACTGGGAATTACTACTGTGAATTTTCAACTACAATTTCCAATGGGAATTTATAGTAGGAATTTTCATTGTGAATTTCCAATGTGAGTTTCCAGTGAGAATTTGTAGCGTGAATTGGCAGTGCGAATTTGTAGCGTGAATTGGTAGTGTGAATTTGCAGTGTGAATTTGCAATGATAATTTCAAGTGGGAATTAGTAGTTTGAATTTGAAACTACAATTTACAATGGGAATTTCTACTAGATCTAAAGGAAACACCATTAATAAAATACAAAAAAATGTGATATTACACTTTGTGCAAAACAATTGTACATTAAAAAATGACAACAAGGGACCTGAATATGAATTCTCTATAAGTTGAAGAATCCATAAATTCATTTGATTTAAATAATATTCAAAATTTGTCTGACTGCCACGTGAGGGAAAATAGTAGAAAGGACATTAAAAACTCAAAGATTAGTATATAAATTAACATCAACATAGACAAAGTCCCAAATTCGGAAGAAAGCACCCCATGTGAAAAAATTTATAAAGAAAGGAGTACATGGAGACAAATTATTGGGATGGATTTTAAATCAGATTCAGATTCTTTTCATTTTATGTTTTTTACTGAGGCATTGTTGGTTTCAGTGTACAGAAATAGTATGTTGACAAACATAAAAATGACCAAATCTTGGTAACATCCACATTGAATACATGTAGAAAATAAGGATGCCGAAGAGCAGACAAACGTGATGTTAATGTCAAAAAGCCACATAAAAAAACAAGGACTAATTTTCCAACATGAATGGGAGCTGTCTACATGTCCAATAACCAGTATGAGTGGACACATTTTGTTGAAGAGCATAACCATCCTTTACATCCTCCTGAGACCATGAATTTCATGAGGTCACAAAGAAGTATTAGTGATGCACAATGTGCCAAGTTGGTTGTTAATGACAAAACTGGTCTAAAGCCTGATGATTCTTTTTCACTTGTAACCATTATTTCAAGTGGCCCTACGAGTCTTGGATATACACAAGTGTTCCAACTAAATTATCTATGCTTCAAAAGAAAAATAGATTGGAAACTATGTGACACTGATGGTATGTGACAATACCTAGATAAGTAATCGAGAGATAACATGTCATTCATATACTCAGTGAAACATGACATGTGTGGTCAAATTAGTAACATTTTTTGGATTGAACTGAGAATGAAGGTTGATTATGAGCATTTTGGAGACATTGTCATGTTTGAATTTACCTTCAACAAAAACATGGAGTCTAGGACTTTGGAAGTATTTGTATATATAAATCATCATAAGGAGACTATAATTTTTGGTGTAAAATTATTATATGATGATAATGCAGACTCATTTAGTTGACTATTTAGTAGATTTGTTGATTTTCTTGGAGGAAAAAAATCTGAATACAATTTTCATAGATCAAGATGTAACTATGTAAAAGCTATTGGTTTGACACTACCTAAAACAAGACATGACCTATGTACTTAGTACCCAATGAAAAATGGCATGAAACACTTGGGCCATGTAAGGTAAGATGACACGACAGTGTTGAAAAAATAAAAAAAATGCATGTATAGAGTTGCAGATATTTCAAAATTTGAAACAATATGGAAAGAAATATAACTAAATTGCACTGATACAAATTCAACATGGATAGAAGATATGTACAAAGTCAATGAAAAATGAGAACATTGTTTTATGAAAACAACATTAACATTAGTAATTTGATGAATACAGTTAAGTGAAAGGTTAAATGGTGTATTAAAATATTATTTAAATCATAAAATCAGTGTCTTGGAATTATTATAATAATTTGAGTGTGTGCTGGAGAAGAATCGGTATTGAGAGATGAAATCTAAATTTTATGGATGGGAAAAACTGTTAGAGTTGGTGGCCTAGAACCAACTACTTTGTACTTTATTCATTAAATAAACATCTTATCACATCTTTATTGTTCTTCTGCGTGACAATGCATGTGATAATGTCCTAAGGATAGTTGTTGCATTAAAGGGTCATAGCGGATCCCTGCTATGATGAGAACCCAGAAGTGCCATAAAACTCTTCTTGAATATATGTTCTATAGACAGATGATATTATTTGAGGGACACAAATAATACAATCCATTAGGGGTGAGGACTCATAAAACATTGAGGCACCTTCTCATGGTGTGCGCCCTTGGTAATATCCAGGAGGATATTTTGAGAATGAGACCCGCCGGTAGGAAATCCACATTTCATAGTGTCATTGGTTGTTCCTATCTGCGGACGTGTTTATTGGTCATTAGACTTTAAGATTATTATTAATGGGTATTAAAACTCATGCACTTAGATTTATTGATGAAAACTATGATGACACATTGTTCGCAGTGAGGTAGGATACGTTGGGTGACTCATGAGTAATACTGCATTAATAGATAATGCGAGAAAGGATTTGTCCCTTCTGTTCCATAACAGAAGTAGATTTCTCAGGACCTTTTATGGAATTGATATAGCCTAAGTAAATCCATGGACATGGTAAGGAATGGGAAGGTTCAATTTTGGAAAGTCAAAGAAAGAATAATAGATCACATGGGTTGATGACACTAGCATGCAACCCTCTTGATTAGAGATATCGAGACAAAGGGATTATATTACACGTTAAGCATTCGTATGAGGGGACACGTCAATGCGGCATCAAATTCTTTCTCTTGGGTGCCTTGACCTGTTGCTAGGAATTAATTTTGGACTTTAGGCAAGCTCGCCTAATGCAAATGAGAAATAGGCCTAGAGGGTCACACACTAAGTGTGTCCATGTATCTCAGTTAAATATTAGTTTAACAAGTTAAATAAATATTATTACCAAATGTGGTTTAATAGTTTTTTAAGGATGCCTGATCACATTTATTTCGACACTAGTTATTCGAGAGAATATATTTTGGACGAAATAATATATATTTATTAGCGAGTAATGCAGTTACATTTATTTAAGAAATAAATATTCATTACTCAAGGACTAATAAATGTGGTGGAGGAAATAAAGAAAAATGGAAAATAAAATTACATGTCGTGTATATTAAATATACATTCCATGTAGTTTTATGGGAAACGAGTACACGCCATGTATTAATGATTTTACGCCATATAGTTTTTTCAGTTGGGATTTTGAGGATATAATATTGTTTTATTAAATGATATTTATTATAATCAGTGTGGGCACATGTCAAGGAATTAATAATTCGAAATGGGGGTTTTCAAGAAGGTTTAATGAAATAAATAAAATATGTAACTCGTTTATTTATTGTCATAACTCTATAACCTCAAACCCGATTATAAATATCCTCAAAACCCTAACACTTTTCCACAGAGAATCGTTGTGCATAAAAATTCTAGAGAATTATTTCAAGGCAGAAAGAACTATTTCCTCCAAGAACGCTCTCAAGACCGAGAGAGATCCTCCTCCATCGGATCAAGGTGATTGAAGGCGAACATCAAAAGAAAAGGTTCTTCTACACTAGCACCCGAAGATCCCTTCGACGATGTCCAACGATACGTGGCACACGTTTGTATCATCGCTAGATGAATCCTACACTTGGATTCTACGACGCAATGATAGATCACAAGATCATGACCGGAGGCATAAACGAAGAAATAATTCCACCAAGGTAATTCTTGTGAATTAATTAAATTAATTATAACCAACATATGATGATCCTATCTCTATGGTTCCGGGACTCCCTCTTTTGTTTTTCGTTCTTCATTCTATTCCGAAGATCTGGTGTTTTATATCATGACGGATCTCAGTTTGAACGTTGTTTAACACTAAAATCAAAGTTGGGCCGCCCCACCAGTGTGCTTTCACTATGCTCGGAACCTACAAGTGGTATCAGAGGGGTCATATCTTTGATTATAATTATTTAGTTTTTTTGGTGATTTACGTGTTTAATAATTTAGTTTTTTCAATTCAAGTTAATCGTTCTTCAAATCTGAATCTTGAGATCTGTTCCTCCTCTAGGTTCATGCATCGGACTGGTCCACCAAATCAGGCCATGTATTGATCTTATCTAAGTCATTTATTACACTATGTGTTGACCAAGAATAGGTGGCACACATTTTTTAAATTACACGCCATGTGGTCCAATGAACATGGCGTGTAGTCCCTTCGGGTTAGGGTTTGACCGTGTGCCCCGTACATGGTTTTCTCGGCTGGAAACTGTGTAACACGGTAACTACACGACATGTGTCCTACTGAACATTCCGTGTACTCCAAAAATTTCCAAAGTACATTAACACACCATGTCCCCGGGCATGTACTTCGAATGGATGGTGAAAAAAAGTACATGTCGTGTAGTCAAAACTACACGCTGTGTACTCACCCAAATTACGCAGATTTATTAAAATTTATTATTATATTATACAAACCCTTGAGACATGTACCATGGTGCAGGCGTAAAGCTAAGACACAACACGTGATAGGTGTTTTATATATATATGTTTAATTTAACATCTGCGTAATGAATGGAAATTCACTGGGTTTCCTCCAAGGTACAAGTTACGTACAAGGATAATTTTAATTTATTTAAAATTATGATGGGTGAGAATCTCAAGGAAATTCAAAAAAAGGGTTTAAGATAAAAGGATTGAATAATTAAAGATAATTAATTGATTTGAGCGTAATTTATCTTAAACAAGAACAATTAAATAATTGAATGCTAGTTTTATTTATGCGTAAATATTGTTTCATGTATGGATGATCATGATCTAGACCAAGAACTTTGTATGTGAATGGTTTATTTTAATTTATTTATTTAAATTAAAATTGTTGGCATGTGAGCCTTCTCCTCATTAATATGTAGGACCTGCACGCCCAAGGATTACTTTATGTAAAAACCCCTTTTCCCCTTCACCTGCGTGTGAGATAAATGCATATGTAATGTATGGAGCTCCCAAGCTTATGGAGGCGGCTCAAGACAAGAACCAAGGTGAAACCAATCCAAGGAGATACAAAGGTGGACAGGTGGAAAGCTGTAAACACGAACCCAAAAGGTTCAAGGTGTTTCTCCCCTAGGTCTTGGGTTAGTTTATCAACTGCTAGATAAACTAACTAATAGAACAACCTCATGATCAAAACATTTATTTTATTTCTGTCAGGTGCATGGTTTATTTATTTTGGGTGTGTTTTCACGATCACACAATTAATTAATTAAACAAGCATGCAAGATAGAGCTAGAATAAAGACTGGCTTATGCATAAATATTATCTTAAACATGGTTAATAAATTAAGTATATCCCACTTAATATTAACAATCATGCAATCAAAGATAATAAAATGGAAATTTACGTATAAGGATAAAATCCCTCAAAGAAATATTAATTCGGTATAGCCTTCCATAATCTAGGTTAGAATCGAACCATGGTTCAAAGTGCTTGACCAACCCTAGTTGGAGTGCTTTAAATTATCGAGGAATTCTAATTCAAGGTTTTGGGTTGACTTGACTTGGTTCGCATCAAGGGTTGACTTCCATAGCAGGACTTGGTGTGACCAAGAGGCAAAGGTTGAGGAAATCCAAAATAAAAGGATTTCAGGATTGGGAAGTCCACTCAACTGATCAAAGAGTTGCAAGTTAATGCAATTGGCATTTGTAATGCCTACCTAAAACCCTTCAAGTTGCTTGACCAACCCTAGTTGGGGTAATACGAAGGGAAATATGGATCCTTTCCACTAGAATATTCAGGTGACATAATATTCTGAAGTCAATGGTGAGGGCTATTGGATTTATATAAAATAGTGGGAGACTAATAAGTATTAATTTATTTATTTGTCTTAGTTTTTAAATAAAGTATTAAACCTTTTCTCATCTTAATTTGTAGAAACAGAACGAAAATGAATTCAAAAATATCATTACAAACCATACTAGATAAGGAAAACATTCTCACTTGAACCAATTTCCAAGAGTGGAAGAGGCGTTTACGCGTCATCTTTCGCCACAAGAGGAAATTGTATATGCTGGAAGAGCCTATTCCAGTTGTGCCTAGAAACGAGGCCAGTGATGAGGAACTATCTCTTTATATGAAACATATGGATCATTCCACAGATTCCCAATATTTCATACTATTGTCCATGTCTAATGTGGTCTTGAAGCAACATGAAAACATGGACGTGTATAGCATGATGTCTCACCTTAAGGATCTCTACCAAGAGAAGGAACAACAGGAGAGGTATGAGATCTCTAATGCTTTGTTTACAACCAATATTGTAGAGTCTGTGCCAGCTGGGCCTCATGTAGTTAAGCTTATTGGCTACATTGAACCCCTAGAAATATTAGGGATTAAATTCCCAGATGAGTTGCGTATAGATCTCATCCTATCATCACTGCCTAAGACCTTCTCTAGCTTTATTTTCAACTACAACATGAGAAACAATGAGAAGAGTCTATCATAACTTCTAACCTTGATTCTCCAAGTAGATAAGGACATGGAGCGTGAAAAAGCCGCAGTCCTTATGGTGAATAGGAAAAGGAAGGACAAGGAAAATGGGCCAAAGATTTATAAATGGTCTGAAGCCCCCGAGCGTCATCCCTCCAAGAAGGGGAAGATCTAGAGGCAGGGTATAGAGTGGGAGGCGGTGTGTTTTGCATGTTGCAGGCAAGGCCACTGGAAGAGGAACTGCACCCAGAAGCGTGGGGATGCTAAAGGTGCATTCTTTATCAAGTGTAATCTTTTTATTTCTACACATTGGGTATTAGATATATATTGTGGGGCTCACATCTGTATTCAAATACATGAAACAAGTAGATTTAGAAATATTTCCAAAGGAGAGGTGGATCTTTGAGCTGCTAATGGTGCAAGGTTGGCTACATTGGATATTGGCAATTAACACCTCTCATTTCCGACTGAGATGATTTTGGTTTTACATAACTGTTATTATGTGCCTAATGTTACCAAGAACATAATTTATGTATCTTGTTTTGATATAGATGGATTTATTTTCAAGTTTGGAAATAAGGTTTGTCTCTTTTATGAGAACAACGTATGTTATGGTATAGTGCATTTAAATAATGGTTTGTATGTATTAAATTGTGAAAACCATGTGTTGGAAATCGATAACGAAACAAACTCACATGACTCGTACATCACCCAGTTGTGGCATCACCGTCTCGGTCATGTAAACAAGAAGCAGTTGACAAAGCTCTGCCAAGATGGTTATTTGGACTCTACTAAGCTAAAACCACTTGATATATGTCACAATTGTTTACAAGGAAAAATGAACAAGCCGCCCTTCGGTGGACAAGGTTAAAGGGC
The DNA here is from genome assembly GCA_963277665.1 of Viscum album. NCBI lineage: Eukaryota > Viridiplantae > Streptophyta > Magnoliopsida > Santalales > Viscaceae > Viscum > Viscum album. Next base: position 1,403,888,661 of record OY728134.1, read on the forward strand.
CAAAAAGCTTCTAGGATTGGTGCACACATATGTGTGTGGACCATTTCTAGTAGAAGCCAGAGGTGGGTATTCTTACTTCATTACTTTTACTGATGATTTGAGTAGATATGGCTATGTCTACTTAATTAGGTACAAGTCAGAGGCCTTATAGAAATTTAAGGAATTCAAGAATGAAGTATAGAATCAGCTTGGTAAGAAGATAAAGAAACTTCGATCGGATCGAGGTGGAGAATATCTGAACCAAGAGTTCATCGATCTTCTACGGGAGTCTAGGATTCTATCTCAGCTCACTCCTCCTTATACACCACAGTGGAATGGTGTCAGTGAAAGGAGGAACCACACCTTATTGAACATGGTGAGGTCGATGATGAGTTAGGCGGATCTTCCATTATCCTTTTGGGGATATGAATTACAAATTGCAGCATACACATTAAACCGAGTACCAACTAAGGCGGAAAATGGAATTCCCTCCGAGCTATGGAATAGAAAGAAACCCATTTTTTTTCATACACGTGTATGGGGATTCTAGGCATTTGTTAAGGCCTTCTCAGGCAACAAACTAGTACCCTAGGGCACGAGGTGTATCTTTATAGGATATCCCAATGAAATGAAAGGATATTACCTATATAACCCTTCAGATAAGAAAGTGACTCTCACCAAACAAGACATCTTCCTTGAGAGGGAGCACATCATCAAGAAGGATAGTGGGAGGAAGATTGACTTCGACGAAGTTGATGCTCAAGATACACAAGAGTTGGTACAAGAAAAAGTTCCACATGTCCCCATGGAAGAGGTTCTAGAAACAAAAGTACTGCGTAGGAGCTCAAGAGAGGTAAGGGAACCAGAGTGATTTGGTTTCCTAGTCACTGAGGATGGTGAATCATTATTGTTGGACAATGATGAACCTCTCTCCTATAAGGAAGTAGTAGAAAGCTCAGAAGCTGCAAGATGACCGAAAGCTATGAATTCTAAGATGGATTCCATGTATCAGAACCGAGTTTGGGTTCCGGTCGATGAGCCAGTTGATGTAAAGCCTGTTGGATTCAAATGGGTATTCAAGAGAAAACTGGATATGGAAGGTCAAGTTAGCACCTATAAAGCAAGGCTAGTGGCTAAAGGATTCAGACATCGTTAAAAAATTGACTATGATGAACCCTTCTCACCAGTTTCTATGTTTAAATCCATAAGATTCATACTTTCCATAATAGCTTACCATGACTATGAGATCTGGAAGATGGATGTAAAAATGGAATTCCTTAACGGGAACCTTCAAGAAGATGTCTATATGACACAACTAGAAGGGTTTGTGACACCAGGTGAAGCCAAACGGGTTTTCAAGTTGCAGAAATCCATTTATGGATTAAAGAAAGCATCTAGGTCATAGAACATTCGATTTGATGAAGCTATAAAAGAATTTGGGTTCATTAATAATGAATGTGAGCCATGTGTTTTAAGCGGTTTAATGGGAATGCTATCATTATCCTAGTAGTATATGTTGACGACATATTGATTATTGGAAATGACATACTGGTCTTACGGTCAGTTAGGACTAGTTGAACAAGTGTTTCTCCATGAAGGACTTGGGTGAAGTAGCCTACATTCTAGGGATCAAGATCATTCGTGATAGATCCAAGAGGATGCTTGGACTAAGTCAGAGTACATACATTGACCAGATACTAACGAGATTTAGTATGGAACAATCAAATAGGGGATTGGTTCTAGTGTCACATGTCCTACATCTTTCTAATAAAATGTGTCCTCAGACACAACAAGAGAAAGATAGAATGAGTAAGATCCCATACGTTTAGGCTATAGGATCTGTCATGTATGCCATGTTATGTACCAGTCTTGATATTTCCTATGCACTGAGCATGGTAGGAAGATATCAAGAATATCCAGGAGAACAACATTGGACTGCTGTTAAGACTATCCTTAAGTATCTCAGAAGAAATAAGGATATGTTCCTGGCATATGGAGTAGACGAGGAGCTTGTCATTAGAGGGTATGCTGATTCTAGTTTTCAAACAGATCAGAATGATCTGAAGTCGCAATATGTATATTTTTTCTATCTCAATGGAGGAGATGTGGGCTGGAAGAGTTCAAAGTAGCCAGTTGTCCCCGATTATATAGTGGAGTCCGAATATATAGCGACTTCTGATACATCCAAGGAAGCCATATTGATTCGGAACTTTGTCTAGGAGATTGATGTGGTGCCTAGCAGTAAAGATCCCATTACATTGTATTCTGATAATACTACAGCGGTGGCTCTTGCGAAAGAACCAAGGTCACATCAACGGAAAAAGAATATACTCTGAAAGTATCACCTCTTGAGGGATTTCTATCAAAGGGGTGAAGTTGCAGTGAGCTGAGTGTCCACAGAAGAGAATGTGGAAGACCCCATGACTAAAGACCTATCTCAGTAGAAGCATGAATATCATGTGAGAGCTAGCGGGTTAAAAGTTGTTAGCAGTTGGCTCTAGTCCAAGTGGGAGTCTGTTGGAGTTGGTGGCCTAGAACAAAATACTTTGTACTTTATTCATTAAATAAATATCTTATCACATCTTGATTGTTCTTCTGCGTGACAATGCATGTGATAATTTTCCAAGAATAGTTGTTGCATTAAAGGGTCATAACGGATCCCTGCTATGATGAGAATCCAAAAGTGCTATAACACTGCTCTTGAATATATGTTCTATGAACAGATGATGTTATTTGAGGGACACAAATAATACAGTCCATTAGGGGTGAGGAATCAGAAAACTTTGAGGAACCTTCTCATGGTGTGAGCCCTTGGTAATATCTAAGAGGATATTATGAGAATGAGACCCGCCAGTAGGAAATCCACATTTCATAGTGTCATTGGATGTTCCAATCTGCAGACATGTGTATTGGTCCTTAGACTTTAAGATTATTTTTAATGGGTATTACAACTTGCACACTTAGATTTATTGATGAAAACTGTGATGACACACTTTTCACAGCGAGGTAGGATATGTTGGGTGCGTCACGAGTAATATCGCATTAATAGGTAATGCGAGAAAGGATCTGTCCCTTCTGTTCGATAACAAAAGTAGATATCTTAGGCCCTTTGATGGAATTGATATACCCTAAGTAAATCCAAGGCCATGGTAAGGAATGGGAAAGTTCAATTCTGGAAAGTCAAAGAAAGAATAATCGAGCACATGGGTTGATGGCACTAGCATGCAACCCGCTTGATTAGTGATATCGAGACAAAGGGATTATATTACACGATAAAAGTTCGTATGAGGTGACACGTCAATGCGGTGTCAAATTATTTCTCTTGGGTGACTTGACCCATTTCTAGACAGTAATCTTGGACTTTAGGCAAGCCCACCTAACGCCAATGAGAAAGATACCTAGAGGGTCACACACTAAGTGTATCCATGTATCTCAGTTAAATATTAATTTAACAAGTTAAATAAATATTATTCCTGATTTTTGTTTAATAATTCTTTGAGGATGATTGATCACATTTATTTTGACACTAGTTATTCAAGAAATATATTGTGGATGAAATAATATATATTTATTGGCGAGTAATGAAGTTACATTTATTTAAGAAATAAATAGTCATTATTAAAGGACTAATAAATGTGGTGGAAGAAATAAAGAAAAATGGAAAATAAAAGTATACGTCGTGTATATTAAATATACACGCCGTGTAGTTTTATGGAAAACGAGTACACGCCGTGTATTAATGATTACACGCAGTGTAGTTTTTCCAGTAGGGATTTTGAGAATAAAATATTGTTTTATTAAATGATATTTATTATAATCAGCATGGGCACATGTCAAGTAATTAATAATTCGACATGGGGGTTTTTAATAAGGGTTAATGAAATAAATAAAATGTGTAACACGTTTATTTATTTTCATAACTCTATAACCTCAAACCTGATTATAAATATCCTCACAAACCCAACACTTTTCCACAGAGAATCATTATGCACAACAATTGTGGAGAATTATTTCAAGGCCAAAAGAACTAATTCCTCCAAGAACGCTCTCAAGACCGAGAGAGATCCTCCTCCATCGGATCAAGGCGATCAAAGGCGGACATCACAAGCGAAGGTTCTTCTGCGCTAGCACCCGGAGATCCCTTCGGCGACGTCTAGAGATATATGGCACACGTGTGGATCACTACTAGAGGAATCCTACACTTGTATTATATGACGCAACGACGGATCACAAGATCATGACCGGAGACATCAACGAAGAAAGAATTCCACCAAGGTAATTCTTATTAATTAGTTAAATTAATTATAACCAACATATGATGATCCTATCTCTATGGTTCCGGGACTCCCTCTTTTGTTTTTTATTCCTCATTCTATTCCGAAGATCCAGCATTTTATATCATGATAGATCATGGTTTGAATGTCGTTTAACGCTAAAATCAATGTTGGGCTACCCCACCAACGTGCTTCCGCTGCGATCGGAACCTAAATAAAATACCACACAATCATTTTCCATATCATCCGATGATGGTTCAAGAATGTAATCTATACACTAATTTTTTTTTTATCTTTTTCAGTATGCACACCAACTATGTGGTGCTTGTTTCCTTAATTCTTATAATGAAACTGTTTCCCCAAAATGTTATGTTATGGAAATGAAAGGTTCATCAAATGTGTTTGCAGTAGAAGTGTACTAATAATCACCTATCAGAATTGGTTGTACTTATTTGAAATTTGAGATTTATGGCTATTTGTGCTGTCATGCACTGAAAATATTAGAATGGTTGGATGTACAGTCCTTGCTAGAGTTATATATCCGTAAGAGATGGAAAAGACATGCTCTTGAAATCCAGTTGGAAGAAATCACAGTTAATCATGTTGAAGAGGATACGATAGAAAGAAAATATCAGTCGTACCAACAGTTGGCATGAATGGAAATAATGATTGTAACAGAATCCTGTGAGTTTGAACAATGATATAGAATTGGAATTTCAAATTTGAAAAATTATGCCAAGGAATTGCAGGATGCCAAAAAGAATGTACCATCAAAATTAAGTCAACACGAATCTAACAAGAAAGGTTGACAGTAGTCTAAAACCTCATTCAAGGAAAAAGATAATAGAAAATGCAATGACAGGTAGAAAAGTTGTCTAGAGAGGGTTACCAAACACATAAAAAACCAGTGCAAATTCAGAAATCAAGAGACTGCAAAACCAGTATTGCATTGTTATTATTTACTTATGTTATTGAAATAATACATGTTTTTGTTCTCATGAATAAATATTGTTGCCCGAATGGCCCGAATGCCTTCTTTTTTATTTTATTATAGATAATACCCCTTTTAAGGGTTGAAGGGGAACCCATACATGACCCGTAGGACCAAGGCACAAGGCCATACATGACCCGTAATACAAGACCCGAAGGCCCAGAGGCATACCATTCCCAATACATGACCCGTAGGCCCAACCCACTAGAACTTCCCCTCCCTAGCTTCTGAATTAATGATTTCCTTTATCTCCCCACCTGCATTGTTGATCGGCTAGCATTGCCCCGTACAAAGCTGCATGGTGCCTGGTCCTGATGGCGGTTGCCATACCCTCTCATTCTTCCAATCTGGTTAGCTCTGCTTCTGGTGACTGCTACTGGTGCTCTGATCCTCATCTAGAGCCTGCTCTATGTGAACTGGGATACTTCATGGACTTTAATGGCCCGAAGGCCCTACGGCCTGAAGGCCTTTAATGGCTTGAAGGCCCTGAGACCCGTAAGCTCAAACCGGTGGCCCGAAAGCCCAAATCAGGTGAATAGTCCGGCTGCTACAGTACCGAACAGTGCCTGCTATAGTACTATTATGGTACCTTCTACAGTACTACTACAGTAACCCCGTAATTTCACCTCCACCCGGTTTTGAACCTGGGTCTCTTGGATGCCAAGCAGAAGCCCTTGCCACTCGGGTACGAGCTCGTTGGGAATAAATATTGTTATAATTCTTTTATAGGGAACAACTACAGAACTTCCAAATAATGGCTATAATGGATATCCTATCACATATTTCAATGTAAGTATTGTACAGTAGGTTACAAAACATTTTATATTCAAACCCACATCATAGCAGTTCACATAATGTGATATTTAAAACCTTATATAGAATAAATGGTTTTGAGTAACACTCAGTGATGGTTTCATGGTAGGACACTCCATATAGCTTTATAACATATTGATAGTAAATTATGGAATGACTAGAAAAATCAAACCTGCCACATCATAGCCCAATGACCAAACAGTTCAGTCCCTGGATAATAATATTTTTTGTAGAATCATGTCAATGGAATTTTTAATCACCCTACATTATAGATATTACACAACATCAGGGGATCATAAATCATAATAAATTTAATTTTTTTTGTCACAATACCATTTATTCACCCTCCACGGCATAACCAATGTACCACAACACAACACTACTATCATTTGAAATTTTATAATTTCATCATTAGATTATGATGCAAGGATACACTTCCTATTTAAAATATGGGATGAAAACCTTACTCCATGTTTTATTTCTCTCTCTCCTCTATTTTCACTTCAGACTGCTATCCTTCTCTAGGGGTCTTTTATAAATTCTTGTAAAGATTCAGACTTGGTTCCCTTCCCTTTTTCATCCTTTGTGATTCCTCAACTCCACTCCATTCCCTATTTTCCCTCTTATCTTCCTCATCAAAAACTTCATATTTGTACCCCTTTATTCCTATACCACAACATCGATTACTATAGACCTTACCTTATTATTAAAATACTTCACCATATTAGGTGTTTGTACACCTTAGAATTTAATTTCCACCACTCCATGGGTAAAACATGCATGAAACCCCTATCTTGGATCCACTATTGTAATCCACCTAGTCATCCTCTGGTGCTTCCTAATATTCTTACTCTTCTATCCCTAATTATTCACCCAGCCCACTCACATCACATAAACAGTCCATAACAAATAAAAACTCTATACAATACTAGACTAATAGACCATCTTCCAACGATGAAACCACCAATGAGTGTTATATTGAAACCCACATCATAGCACTATATATAATGTTATATTTAAAACCTTATACATCAGTTTTTCTATTATTTGATTATGTTATTGAACTATTTCATTCAATTCTAACATGCATAAATAATGTTATAATATTGTTGTAGGGAAATGAAATAGAACCATTTAATGCTAGCTACCGTGCTGATACTGTCAAAAATCTCAATGTTTGTACATATTGTTCCATATATTCAAAACCTACAAATTTAAACACTATTCAGAGCAGTTGATATGTTATCCTATTTGATATATTATTCAAAACTTTTGTTAGTTATCATTGTAGCTGTTAATATATAATTATTGATGCAATTAAGAGTCACCAAGGAGGGATTTCCCACCATTAACACTGAAAGATTCTGCAATGGTTTCAAATGGGAATGAAAACATAAATATGAGGACCAAGAAATCTTTGCAAGTATTTCGAAATTCAATTGATACACACCTTCAACTATAGATGTCATCACAATATGTAACTTCTTTTGAAAATAATTTTTTATAATTGATTTTCTTACTACAGATAGGGAAATTGTAAATAGCATATTGTACATAATCAAAGTGGAAAGTTACCCTCCCATTTTACAATGAAAATGTTCTCTAGAAATCTCTAATTCAAATTCCCAGTTGCAATTTGTATACACAAGAAGTTATCATCCAACTGATGGAAGAGAGTGGAAATAAAAATGACTCTTTAACAAATACAATACTATGAAATTTAAAATCAATATCACCCTTACCAAAATCTGGATCTGAATTATAAATTAACTATTTCAACCCCCTATGTACCACCCAATAAAATGATGTAAACAAAACTATAAATTTCTATGCAGATTTTGGAGTGGGAGTTCCCACTAGAAATTCCCAGATGGAATTTATATGCACAACCAGTTTCCATTAAAAGAACTGACCCACAATTTACAGTGGGAAAATCTTCTAGGAATTTCCAATTAAAATTACTAGTAGGAATGTATATGCACAGACAGTTTACATTCAAACAACTGAACCAAAATTTATAGTACGGAATTACAATCACAATTCCCAATGTAAATTCCCAATTGTAATTTTTATGCACAACTAGTTTTCATTGAAATAAGTGAATCCAGAGACTACAATAAGAAATACAGGTTTTACAACCTTCATACTGTTAAAGATTAAATCAATATAAGCTATATAAAAATGGTTCTCTGGATAAGAAAATTACCATTTTCACCCTATGTTACACCCAAAAAAGTGATCAAAACCAAACTGAAAATTTCAATACACAGTTTATAGTGGGAGTTTCCACTAGAATATTTCAATAAGAATTACCTGTTAAAAATTCTATGTATAACAAGTTTCCAAGTCATTCAAATAAAACAATGCATACTAAAAAGACAAAGAACAATGAAACACCTATCATAAAACCAATGTTTGTTCATCTTAAAAATAAATTACCCTTTTTTACCCACCAATAACCCACCATCATCAAGAAATGTCACAACAGTTATTTTAGTTATATGAAAAATCTATGAATCAATGAACAACCAAATATCTGTGAAAAACTGAGCCCCTAATCCTACTACCACCCAAATCCACCACCCACCCAAAACGTCACAATAACTATGAGTAGGTATGTTTTTACAACAACAACTAAAATATCACTTTCACTGAAAATCTCTTAAGTCGCTTAAAATGTCTTTGGAAGCAAACAAATATGTCCTACTCTCGGCATTGACCTCCCTCGTACTCCTTCCAGGATCATTTAACAAATAATGCACCATAAAAAACCCCCTCTCAACAACTTTCTTCTCTATCAAAATCTCCGCCACTCCGACACCTGTAGCCAAACACTCCATCACATAACAAATAATCACACCACAATTCAAGCTACAGTCTCCCTATTGTGGGGTCTTCTCAGTTTTCATATTCCATTTCCTATGCTTCACTTTTCCTACATGATCTCCATAGAACAAGTCTTCTAAATATGAATTCTGTAAAAAATGACAATCAACACGCCATATTTCATTGTATTCCAAATTGTCATGAACATTCTATAATAACTTACAATAATAACTGCCTCTTTTATAAACGGATCACTTTCTATGGTTTCTTTAATTGGTTACATGGAGTTGAAATATCAAAACACCCAATTTTTCAAATCCATAACTAACAATGTCCAATGAATGTTATTGAAGTTTACTAGAAAAAAATAACAAATCAGAGTTCTTCATATTCTCAAATAATACCCACTTCAAAATGGTCTCTTTTATGTTCTCATTTGAAGAATAAAGAACACCCCATATTCCAATAAGAAAACAAAATATAACAATGTACTCATGGTCTACATCAAAAATGGAATACATAAAATTAAAATCTAGAAAAATATAAGCTAACAATTTTTAAAAAACTAACAATCTTATAGTGAATGTGCTCAGCATAAAGCAAAAACATATCAATTCTCCAATTCCAGTTATACTGCGAAAGAAACATTTTTGTTGAATAATAATAGCATATGCATCAATTAACCATGTCCAAAAAAAAATAATTCAATGGAAACTAAAACAAAAAAGTTGATTAAAAAATGTAATATAAGACATACCTTACATAAAGTGCACCTATTGATAAAAAAATCAATAATATTTTTCATATTGATCTGGTACGAGTTTTCAGAAGATTCCCAGACAACACCACTATATTCATGGAATACCATTTCTCTTTTCAGTAATTATCAAATATGATACAATATATTCTAAATACAGTAAATAAATAATAGTAAATCTCCCCATCAGCATCAAGGAGTATATAAATTAGCCATATATCATGAGATGTCACTATAGTATACTACTTCACCCACTGAGGAAATACCTGGGATAGTTTAGGGGTTATTGCCTGCCTCTTCTTGGAAGTAAGCTGTGGATATATGTTGGTAGATTGATGCTTCGACTTACTTGCCCTAATCTTCACACCTTTAACCAATGAGGTTTTTATATTAGAGGAAGAACAAGTATAAGTGGGTTGAAAAAAACATTTTCATTCTTTCATACGAAGTTCTTCATTCACATCCTCCTCCTCATCACTTACATCTACATCACCTACTGCCTTAATCTCATCTATAATAGTTTCCTCTATGCTTCCCTCAATAGCAGCAGTTGAAGTCATGTTATTTGCAACTTCAATATCTTGAATCTAAACATTCTCTAACACAGTTATCCCCCTCACCAATAAATACTTTCATCTCCTCCTTCTCCTTCATCTTTATCCTTCCTCTCAAAACAAAAATCTGTTTGTTCTTTACTTTTAATCGTGCCTATAGTTTTTTAACTTTCTTGTTTAGATTCACATTCTCCACATACTGTCTGAGAGTCTCCTCCTTTGACACATTTTCCGCTTCTCCTTCCATACATAAATGAAGTTTTTTTCCTTCAACAACATGCTGAACAAGTTCTTTACCCTCACATGGGATTGACTATATCCTGCAACTCTTTCTCGGGGTCCTGTGTGTCTACAATGGATAGTGAAAACAAAAATAAAGATTCAATAAATTAATATGAAAATAAAGGGATTCCCAAAAAAATAAAATAGTAACAATACCTTGGTAATTTTATGTACAATAGCAAGAATATCTTGAAAACACCATCGGACAAATAATGGTGGACCCTCTCTTTTGGGAAGAACATTCCCAGATTTCTCGACAAACCAATTCTATAAAATTTAACATTATTAGAAAATGGTCAACCAATATGGTAAAAGTAATCATTTAAATAAATTTTATGACCATACCAGTAAAAAAAACACAACCAACAACTTTTAAGGGAGTTCTAAAATTTGTTTTCCCTGATATGAAAAGATGATCATGAATAGAAATAGCCCAAGCACAACTCATCACTTTTTCTACATATTCAAAATATGTAACAAAATTCCAACCAAAATATGAACCGAAAGTAGTGAAAAATAACATCGTACTTGAAAACAGAGAAAGAAAATAAGCCACATCGGAGAAATATTGCTCCTCAGTACCTTCAACAGCCTCAAGAATTTCTCTCTATAACACACCTTGAGACAATAACCATCTATTATTAGAAAACCTCCTCATCAACAATTCAAGACTATAAGGTCGTAATGTATTGACAACAGACACAAGTAAGTCGCCATCCTTAATGCTGAATATATCAAAAATGTCAGAAACTCTTAAATCCATCAGCCTACCAGGTATACCAAACATTCTTAAATCAACATTATACCTCTTTAACAAAAATAACATGGAACCATTAATTTTCTTAAAATCGTCAAATGGAAGTAGGTTATCAATAAACACTTTAAAAAACTACCAAAACGACATCCTTTGAAGATATTTAATGTGATTGTCATTAATATTAGGACTAATGTTGTTAAAAATTTTCAAAATCCCACTCATCAATGACCGAAAGAGGTTTTTATCTTATGTAGACACTTCTTCTGCGATAAAAAAAATATCCCTAAAAATTATCATTAGGAGAATTTGAATATTAATATAAGTCATAAAAGTTGTAACATAAAAATTCCACTAAAAATTTCAACTACAGATATGCGAAATGACTTTGAATTAGTACCTTCAAATAAGTGGACCAATCAAAATTCACTATGATAAACCCACAAGAAATTGACAGTGAAAAATAACACTAGAAATCCCACTACAAATCATACTTAAAATTATAGTTGAATAAAAAGATGGAATTTATACTCATATTAGTATTTTCCAATGAAAACTTACAATGGGAATTCCCAGTGGAAATTTCCAGTTGGAATTTCTAGGGAATTTTCCCTGGAAATTTCCACTTGGGATTTCCACACGGGATTTCTAGTAGTGATTTTCGAAGGGGATTTACAATGGGAATTTACAGTAGAGATTTCTATGGGAGATTTCTAGTAGAGATTTCTAGTGGGTATTTCCAATGGGGATTTAAAGTGGGAATTTCTTGTGGGGAATTACACAAGAAATTTCTAGTGGGGATTTACAGTAGAAATTTATAGTGGGGATTTCCACTGGGGATTTACAGTGGGAGAATTTACAGTGGGAATTTCTAGTGGGGATTTACAGTTGGGATTTCCACTTGAAATTTATAGTGGGACAATTTCTAGTGGGAATTTCTATTGGGAATTTCTAGTGGGAATTTCCAGTTGGAATTTTCAGTGGGAATTTCCAGTGGGAATTTCCAATGGATATTTCTAGTGGAACAATTACTATTGGGAATTTCAAGTGGGGATTTCAAGTGGTAATTTAGATTGGGGATTTCCAGTGGGGATTTAGAGTGGGGATTTTCAGTGGGAATTTAGAGTGGGGATTTCCAGTGGGGATTTCCAGTGGGGATTTCGAGTGGGAATTTTCAGTGGGGATTTACAGTGGGTATTTCTAGTGGGAATTTACAATGGAAATTTCTAGTGTAAATTTCCATTACGAATTTCCAGTGGGAATTTCCAGTAAAAATTTACAGTGGGAATTTACAGTGTGAATGCCAGTGGGAATTTCCACTCGAAAAATTAAAACTAGAAACTTCCAGTGGCTATTTCAGTGAGAATTACCATGGGAAGTTGAAAGTGGGAATTTGAAGACTCAATTACCACTACCAAATCCCAATCCGAATATCAAGGGCTTATCTGAGGCACAAGTAAAAATTCTAGATGTACATTTTCAATACATTATAAAATTATTATGTATTTACAAATTATATTTCCATAGGAATTTTAGTTTCTAGGAAGACATTATATTGGAAATTTCCATTGAAAATTTCCAATGGTAATTACCAATTGAAATTCCCACTGGAAATTTTAAGTGTAAATTCCTAGTGCGAATTCAAAGTTTGAATATCTAGTAAGAATTCCGAACCCAAAACTCAAAATTATAGCTCTATAATTTCAAAATATTTTGAAAAGTGTTATGTCGTTTCAAATTATAATTATATAGCAATCTGATTTTCCACAGGAAAATTCTAATGGTAAATTCATGTGTAATTCGCAGTGGATATTTCTAGTGGGAATTCTAATAGGAGGGTGCAACAGGGAATTCCCACTGAGAATTTCAAGTGTAAATTCCTAGTGAAAATTCCTAGTGGGAATATCCAGTGGGAATTTCCAACACAACAGTTAGAATTATAGCTTTATAATTTCAACAGATTCTATAAATTGTTATGTAGTTTCAAATTATAATTGCATAGAAATTCGACTTCCCAGTGGGAATTTCATGTGGAAAGTCCAGTGGGAATTTCCATTGGAAAGTCCTATTGGAATTTCCATTGGAAAGTCCTATTAGAATTTCCAGTGGAAAGTCTAGTGAAAATTAATAGGGGGAATTCCCACTGCCACTGGGAATTTCTAGTTAGAATTTACATTAGAAAATTTAATTAGGAATTCAAGACCAAATCAGTATGAATTATCTCTAATATTACAAGTGATAGAAAAGACGCACTGAGAGAAATCAATTAGAAATTCCACTCAAATCTTCCATTCTATAAATTACTAGAAAAGAAACTAAGCTTCAACTTAAATATTTAAACTTCAACATTATATACTAAATAAACTAAAACATCAAATTTCGAATATTCCAATAACTAAAAAAAATCGAACTAAAACAATATAAATCTAGCTATCTCCCTATTTGATTAAGTTTAAAAAAAAGAAATACCACAATGTCCCAGACATTGGAAAAAAATAACCAAAAAACATGAAGAAATCACATAAACTACCTATCATCTTCCATCGTTAACAATAGAAACCTATAGTTTGTCAAGATATTCATCGATGGATTCACCAAAAAATTCGCATCAGATTAGACAAGGGATGATTGAACGACTAGCTGAAGATTTATTCATCATGGTGATAGATCTATCAATTAATTGGCCCGGAATTTTTCACTGATGGCCTCACTGAGGATTCCCTTTGAGTTTCACCGATAGGTTCACTGAGACTGTCACCGATGGATGTGATTGGCCTCCTATTAGATGAGGGATGCTCGAACAGCTAGCCAAGGAATTCTTCATCACAACGATGGATTTTTCAATGCATTGTCCCTTAGGTTTCCATAAATGAATATCTCGGCAAACTATAGTTTTCTACTACTAACGATGGAATATGACAGGTGGTTTATGCGATTTCTTCGTGTTTGTTGGCTGTGTTTTTTTACAAAGTCTGGTACATTGTGGTATTTCTTTGTTTTTACAACTTTAGTAGATAGGGAGATAACTATATTAATATTGTTTCAGTTTGGTTTTGTTTGTTTGAGTTATTGGAATAGTATAAATGTGATGTTTTGGTTTAATTATTATGTAATGTTGAAGTTTTAATATTTAAGTTGAAGCTTAGTTTGTTTGCAAGTAATTTATAGGATGGAAGATTTGAGTATAATTTCTAATTGATTTTTCTCAGTATGTATTTCTATCACTTGTAGTATTAGAGATAATCCATTATGATTTTGGGCTTGAATTCCCAGTTGAATTTTGCAGTGGAAATTCTAATTGGAAATTCCCAGTGGTAGTGGGAATTCCCACTGTGAAATTTCACTAGAATTTCCACCGGAAATTCCCACAGGAAAGCTGAATTACTATGAAATAATAATTTGGAAATACATAACAATTTATAAAATTAGTTGAAATTGTAGAGATAGAATTATAACTGGTGTGTTGGATATTCCCACTGGATATTCCCAATGGGAATTTTCACTGGTAACTTACACATGAAATTCTCATTGGGAATTCATAGTTGCAACTTCAAGTTGGAATTCCCCCTAGAAATTCCCACAGGAAATTCCCATTACGAATTTCCACATGAATTTACCACTGGAATTTTCCTGTGGGAAATCAGATTTCTTTTTAATTATAATTTTGAACTACATAACACTTTGTAGAATGTGTTGAAATTGTAGAGCTACAATTATGAGTTTTGGGTTGGGAATTCTGACTAGATATTCAAACTCTGAATTCGCATTGGGAATTTACGATTGAAATCCACTAAAATGACTTACTAGAAACTTGGATTCATATGGAATTATAATTTGTAACAACATAATAATTTTATAATGTATTGAAATTGTACAGCTAGAATTTTGAATCCTGCCTCATATTATCACTTAATATTTGGATTGGGATTTGGGTGTGGGAATTGAGTCTTCAAATTCCCACTTGAAACTTCCCACAGTAATTCCCACTGAAATAGCCACTAGAACTTCCCAGTTTTAATTTTTCTAGTGAAAATTCCCTCTGGAATTCACATTGAAAATTACCACTGGAAATTTGTACTAGATATTCCTACAGGAAATTTGTACAGGAAATTTTCCACTAAAAATGTCCAATATAAATCCCCATTGGAAATTCTCACTGTAAATCCCTACTATAAATTCTCACTAGAAATACTGACTGGAAATCCCCACTCAAAATTCTCACTAGAAGTTCCCACTCAAAATGCCCATTGGAAATTGTCCCACTGGAAACACCCACTATAAATACCCACAGGAAATCCCCACTGGAAATTCCCACTGAAAATGACCATTGGAAATTGTCCCACTATAAATTACTAGTGGAAATCCCAACTATGAATCCCAACTAGAAACTCCCACTATAAATTCTCCCACTCTAAATCCCCTATGAAAATCCCCACTGGAAATCCCCACTAGAAATTTCCACTATAAATCCC
The DNA here is from genome assembly GCA_963277665.1 of Viscum album. Taxonomy (NCBI): domain Eukaryota; kingdom Viridiplantae; phylum Streptophyta; class Magnoliopsida; order Santalales; family Viscaceae; genus Viscum; species Viscum album. Next base: position 1,403,904,363 of record OY728134.1, read on the forward strand.
TATTGGAAATTCCTTGTGTAATTTCTCAATGAAAATTACCACTGCAAATACCCACTAGAAATCCCAACTATAAATACCCATTGGAAATCTCCCCTGAAAATATCTTCACTGGAAATGGCCACTATAAATCCCCTCTGGAAAACACCACTAGAAATCCCCACTAGAAATCCCCAGTAGAAATTTTCAGTGAAAATTCCCTAGAAATTCCTACTGGAAATTTCCACTGGAAATTCTCATTGTTAGTTTTCACTAGAAAATACTAATATGAGTGTAAATTATATAATTTATTCAACTATAATTTTAAGTATGATTTGTAGAAGGATTTCTAGCAGTAGTTTGCACTGTCAATTTCTTGGGTGATTATCATAGTGAATTTTGATTGGTCTACTTATTTGAATGTACTGATTAAAATTCATGTCGCATTTTTATAGTTCAAATTTTCAGTGGAATTTTTATTTTTCATCATTTATGACTTCTATTAATATTCAAATTTTATTAATGCTAATTTTTAGGGATATTGTTTTTTTATCACAGAAGAAGTGTCTACAATCGGTAGCAACCACTACCGGTCTCAGATGACTAGGCTATTGAATATTTTTAATGACATTAGGCCCAAGATTAATGAAAATCACATTCAATATCTTCAAAATATGCCATTTTGGATGTTTTTGGAAGTGTTTATTGGTAACCTACTACCATATTATGATTTTAAGAAAACTGATGGTTCCATGTTATTTTTTCTACAGAGGTTTAATATTGATTTAAGAATATTTAGGATAGTTGTTAGGCTGATGGATTTAAGAGTTTCTAACATTTCAGATATATTCGGTATTGAGGATGGTGACTTACCTATGTCAGTTTTCGATACATTACGTACGAATAGTTCTGCATTATAGATGAGGATGTTTTCTAATATTGGATGTCTATTGTCTCAAGGTGTGCTACGAAGAGAAATTCTTGAGGTTGTTAAAGGTACTGAGGAGAAAGATTTATCTGATGTGTCTTGTTTTCTTTCTCTGTTTGCATTCATGAAGTTATTTTTTCCATACTTTTGGTTTGTATTTTGGTTGGATTTTTGTTAAATATTTTGAAGATGTAGAAAAACTGAAGAGTTATTCTTAGGCTACTGCTATTCATGAGAAGCTTCTCATATCAGTGATTTTTTTAGAACTCCCTTAAAAGTTTTTGGTTGTGTTGTTTTTTTACTGGTAAGGTCTTCAACGTTATATAAATGATTAATTTTTCCATTTTGGCTGACCATTTCCAAATAATGTAAAATGTTATAGTATTGGTTGGTTGAGAAATCTGGGAATGTTCTTCCCAAAAGAGAGGGTCTACTGTTATTCGTCTGATGGAGTTTTAAAGATATTTTTGTTGTTGTATAGGAAATTACCAAGGTATTGTTACTATTTTAATTTTTCTAGCATTCCTTTATTGTCAAATTAATTTATAAAATATTATTTTTTTCACTATCCATTGTAGACTCAAAGGACCCCGAGAAAGAGTTGTTGGCTACAATCAATCCATTGTGAGGGTAAAAAACCTGTTCAGCAGGTTGTTGAAGATAAAAAACTTCATTTAATTATGGAAGGAGAAGCAAAAACTGTGTAAAAGGATGAAACTCTTTGACTATATGTGGATAATGTGATGCTAAACAATAAGGTTAAAAAACTATAGGCACAATTAAAAGCGAATAAAATACAATTGTTTTTTGATAGGAATGATAAAGATGAAGGGGAAGGAGGAGATAAAAGTAGTTATTGGTGAGGGGGAGAAAGTGTGTTAGAGAATGTTCAGATTCCAGATATTGAAGTAGAAAATAACATGACTTTAACTGCTACTTTCAAGGGAAGCATAGAGGAAACTATTGTAGATGAGATGAAGGCAGCGGGTGATGTAGATGTAAGTGAGGAGGAGGAGGATGTGAATGAAGAACTTCATATGAAAGAAGAAAAATGTGTTGTGCAACCCACTACAACTTGTTTTTACTCTAATATACAGACCTCATTGGTTATAGGTGAGAAGAGTAGAGCAAAGAAGCCAAAGCGTCAATCTCCCTACATATATCCACATATTACTGCCAAGAAGTGGCCAACAATGACCCCCAAACTATCCCAGGTATTTCTTTTGTTGGTGAATTAGTTTAATATAGTGGAATCTCATGATATAAGGATGATTTCCATTATCCTTGATGCTGATGGGGAGAGGTAATTTTATCTATTTACTCTATTTAGAATATATTGTATCATATTTTACTATTACTGAAAAAAGAAATGACTTTCCATGAATATAGTGGTGTTTTTCGGGGAATTTGATGAAAACTCATATCATATCAATATTAAAAATATTATTGATTTTTTAAACAAGAGGTGCACTTATAGTATGGTATGTATTATATTAATTTTTTATTCACCTTTTCTGTTTTAGTTTTTATTAAATTATTTTTTTGGACACAGGTCATTAATGCATATACCATTATTATTCAAGAAAAATGTCACATTTGTAGTATGGTTGACATTGGAGAATTGATAAGTTTTTCCTTCATGTCGAGCACATTCACTGTAAGATTGTTTGTTTTTGGAAAACTGTTAACTTATACTTTTCCAATTTTCATTTTCTATATTCCATGTTTGAATTAAACCATGAGTACATTCTTATATTCTGTTTTTTATTGGCTTGTAGGGTATTCTTTATTAATCAAATGAGAACTTAAAGGAGCCCTTTTTAAAGCCGGTAGTAGTTGAGAATATGAAGAACTATGATTTTTAATTTTATCTAGTAAAATTTGATAATATTCATTGGACTTTTTTAGTTATGGATTTTAAAAATTGGGTGTTTAGATATTATAACTCCATGAAACCTATTAGAGCAACCAGAGAAAGTTATCCATTTATAAAAGACGCAGTTAGTGTGGCAAGGTCTTATACAATGTTCACGAAAATTCAGAATACATTGAAAGATGGTGTGTTGGTTGTCATTTTTTGTAGAAATCATATTTGGAATACTTTTTCTGTGGAGATCATGTTGGAAAAGTGGATCATAGGAAATGGGAAATGACAACTGAGAAGACCCCACAATAGGGACACTATAGTTTGGATTGTGGTGTGATTATTTGTTAGGTGATGGAGTGTTTGGCTATAGGTGTTGCAGTGGCAGAGAGTTTGACATAGAAGAATGTTTTTGGGTAGAGGTTGTTTATGGTGCGTTATTTCTTAAATGATCTTGGAAGGATTATGATGGAGGTCAATGCTGAGAGTAGTACCTATTTGGTTGCTTCTATATACATTTGAAGTGACTTAAGAGTTTTTTATTGAAAGTGATATTTCATTTGTTGTTATAAAAACATAACTACTCATAGTTATTGTGACAGTTTGGGTGGGTGGTTTATTTGGGTGGTAGTGGGATTAGGGGATTAGGTTTTCAAAGATATTTGGTTGTTCATTGATTTAGTGATTTGTCCTATAACTAACATAACTATTGTGACTTTTTTGTGATGGTGGTGGGTGATTGGTGGGTGGAAATGGGTAGTTTCTTTTCATGATGAAAAAATATTGGTTTTATGATAGGTGTTTCTATGTTTTTTGTCTTTTTAGTATTGATTGTTTTACTTGAATGACTTGGAAACTTGTTTTGCAGAGAATTATTAATAGGGAATTATCATTGAAACATTATAGTGGAAACTCCCACTGTAAACTGTGTATTGAAATTTCCAGCATGGTTTTAATCACTTTTTTGGGTGTTACACAGGGTGAAAATGGTAATTTTATTATCCGGAGAACCATTTTTATATATCTTATATTGATTTAATCTTTAATATTATGAAGGGTGTTAAACTGGTATTTTTTATTGTAGTCTATAGAGTCACTTCTTTTAATGGAAAATGGTTGTTCATAAAAATTCCAACTGGGAATTTGCATTGGAAATTCCCATTGTAATTTCACACTATAAATTGTGGGTCAGTTGTTTCAATGTAAAATTTCTGTGCATATACATTACAACTAGGAATTTTCTTTGGAAATTCCCAGTGGAATTTCCCACAGTAAATTATGGGTCAAATATTTTAACAGAAACTAGTTGTGTATATAAATTACAATAAGAAATTTATAGTGGGAACTCCCACTCAAAACAGTGTTTGGAAATTTCCAGTTTCATTTACATAATTTTATTAGGTGGTATATAGGGGGTGGAAATAGTTATTTTATAATTCGGATCCATATTTTGGTAAGGGTGATATTTATTTTATATGTGATAGTATTATAGGTGTTATAGTGTCATTTTTATTTTCACCCTCTTTCATCAGTTGGATGGTAACTTTCTGTGCATACAAATTGCAACTGGGAATTCAAATTGGAAATTTCCAATGGACATTTTCTTTATAAAATGGGAGGGTAAATTTCTACTTTGATTATGTATAAGATGTTATTTACATTTCCCTATCTACAGTAAGAAAAATAATTATAAAAAATAATTTTCAAAATAAGTTTCATATTTTTATGACATATACAGTTTAAGGTGTGTATCAATTAAATTACGAAATGCTTGCATTGAGCTCTCGGTCCCCATATTTATGTTGTCATTCCCATTTTCAGACGTTGCTGAATCTTGCAGCGTCAATTATGGAAAATACCTCCTTGGTGGCTTCGAATTGCATCAATAATTATATATAAACAACTGCAATGATAACTAAAAAATTATTTCATAAGATATCAAATAGGACAAAATATCAACTACTATGAACTATGTTCAAATTTGTACGTTTTGAAGATGCGGAACAATATGTACATACATTGAGATTTATGACAGTATCAACATGGTAGCCAACATTCAACGGTTCTATTTCATTTCCCTACAATAATATTATAACATTATTTATGCATGTTAGCATTGAACAAAATAGTTAAATAACATAACAAAATAATAGCAGAACTGCTGTATAATGTTTTAAATATCACATTATATGTAGTGCTATGATGTGGGTTTCAATGTAACTATCAGTGGTGGTTTCATGGTTGGCAGATGGTCCACTAGTCTAGAATTGTAGAGAGTTTTTATTTGGTTTTGGATGGTTTATGTGATGTGAGTGGGTTGGGTGAATAATTGGGGATATAAGAGTAAGAATATTTGGAAGCACTAGAGGCTGACTAGCTGGATTCAGACTATTGTGTGGATACAATAGTGGATCCAGGATAGGGGGTTCATGCATGTTTTACCGATGGAGTGGTGGAAGTCAAATTATGAGGTGTACAAACACCTAATAAAATAAAGTATTTTAATAATAAGTTAAGGTATGTGGTAATCGATGTTATATTTTAGGAATAAAGGGAGATGTTAATGAAGGAAGGAAGATGGGAGAAAAAATACCATAGAATTGCAAAGCTGGTCACATGTTAATATTGACCTATTTATCTCATAAGTGAAGATGGGATATGGGAGAAAAAATAGGGAATGGAGTGGAGTTGAGGAATCACAAAGGATGAAAAAGGAATGGGAACCGGGTTTGAATCTTTGCAAGAATTTTAAAAAGACCCTTAGAGAACGATAACAGTCTGAAGTGAAAATAGAGGAGGGAGAGGAATACAACATGGTGTATGGTTTTCATCCCATATTTTAAATAGGAAGTTCATCCTTACGTCATCATGTAACGATGAAATTCCAAAATTTCAAATGATAACAATGTTGTGTCGTGGTACCTTAGCTATGCCATAGAGGGTGAATAAATGACAGTGCAACAAAAAAATTAAAATTTTTATGATTTATGGCCACATGATGTTGTGTAAAATCTATAATGAAGAGTGATTAAAAATTCCATTGACATGATTCTAAAAAAAGTTTCTTATCCTAATACTCTATTGTGTGGTTAGTGGGCTATGATGTGGATGGTCTGATTTTTCTAGTCGTTCCATAATTTACTATCTATATGTTATAGATCTATATGGAGTGTCCAATCATGAAACCTTCACTGAGAGTTACACATAACCATTTATACTGTATAAGGTTTTAAATATCACATTATATGAACTTATATGATGTGGGTTTGAATATCAAATGTTTTGTAACATATTGTACAATACTTACATTGACATATGTGATAGGATGTCCATTACAACAACTATTTGGAGGTTCTGTAGTTGTTCCCTATAATATAATATAAACAATATTTATTCATGAGAACAAAATATGTATTAGTTCTATAAAATAGTTAAATAATAAAAATGAAGTTCCAGTTTTTCTGTCTCTTGATTTCTTATTTTGCACCGATTTTTCATACATTTTATTTCTTTCTCTAGACAAGTTTTTAGCCTATAACCGCCTTTCCTTTTATATTTTTTCTTCAGTGATGTTTTATACCATTATCGACATTTATTATTATATTCTTATTGAATTAATTTTGAGGGTACATTCTTTTTGGTATTTTTCAATTATCTGGAATAATTGTTCAAATTTAACATTCCAATTCTATATCCTTATTCAAACTCATAGGATTCTGTTACAAACTTTATTTCCATTCATTCCAACTATTGGTAACATTGATATTTTCTTTCTATCATATCCTCTTCAACATGAATAACTATGATGTCTTCCAACTGGATGTCACGGGAATGTCATGTCCATATGTTACAGATATACAACTCTAGAAAGGACTTAACATCCAACCTTTCTAGTATTTTCAGTTCATGATAGCACAAATAGGTATAACTCTCAAATTTCAGTCAAGTACAAACAATTCTGACAGGTGATTGTTGGTACACTTCTACTGTAAAATCATTTGACGAACCTTTCATTGACACAACATGCCATTTTGGGGAAAAAATTTCATTACAATACTTAAGGAAACAAGCACCATATAGTTGGTGTTAATACTAAAAAAGATCAAATATTTTTTGAGTGTATAGATGGCTTGCTTGAACCATGATCAGATGATATGGAAATATTTTTTGTGGTAGTGTTTCCCTTACATAAAATTTAACTTTCATCTCTAGATATCGACTCTTCTCCAACACATGATTAAATTATTGGAATAATTCCAAGACACTGAGTTTACAATTCAAATAATTATTTAATACACCATTGGAACATTCACTTAACAGCGTGCTTCGAATTCCTAATGTCAATGTCGTTTTCATAAAACAATGAGCCCACTTTTCATTGAATTTGTACATATCTTCTATCCATGTGGAATTTTTATCACTACAATGTAGTCAGATTTCTTTTCATATTGTTTCAAATTTTGATATCTCTACAACGCCATACATACCTTTTTTCAATTTTTTCCACACTATCGAGTCATCTTTCATTACATGGCCCAAGTGTTTCATGCCATTTTGCATTAGGTTCCAAGTTAATATGTCATGTATTGTTTTAGGTAGTGTCAAACCAATATATTTAGACATAGCTACATCTTGATATGTGAAAATTGTCTTCGGATTTGTGCCCCCATGAAAATCAACAAATCTACTAAATAACCAACTAATTGAGTCCTCACTCTCAGCATATAATAATGATTCATCAAAAATTACAATCTTCTTATGATTATTTATACCTACAAATACTCCCAAAGGCCTAGAATCCTTGTTTTTGTTGAATGTAGTTTTAAATATAACTACGTCTCCAAAATTCACACAATCAACCTTCGTTCTCAGGTCAATCGAAAAAATGTTGCTAATTTGACCGCACATGTCAAGTTGAAATGATTATACGAATGGCGTGTTATCTCTTGATTTCTCCTCTAGGTATTTTAACATACCATCAACATCACATATTTTCACCTCCCTTTGTCTTTTGGACCGTAGACAATTTATTTTTTCCACTCATGTATATCCAAGACTCGCAGGGCCACCTGCAATAATGGTTTCAAGTGAAAAAAAATCAACGGGCTTCAGACCAGCTTTGTCATTAACATCATACTTGGAACCTTGAGCATCACTAATGCATCTTTGTGACCTCATGAAATGCATGGTCTCATGAGAATTCAATGTACGATTATGCTTCTCAACAAATTGTGTGCACTCATATTGGTTATTGAACATGTATACAACTCCCATTCATGCTGGACAATTAGTCCTTGTTTCTGCACATGGATTTTTGACATTGACACCACATTTGTCTTCTATTCGACATCCTTTTTTGATACATGTATACAATGTGGATGTTATCAATCTTTTTTCGTTTTTATGTTTGTTAATATATTGTTTCTGTAAACTAAATCCAACAATGCCTCCGTAAGAAACATCAAATGAATAAGAATCTGAATCTGATTTAAAATTCTCCCCAACACTTGGTCTCAATGTACTGATTTCTTTAGAAATGTTTTCAAATGGGGTGATTTATTATGAATTTGGGACTTTATATCTGTTGATTCTAATTTCTAAACTGCTCTTTGAGTTTTTAATGTCCTCACTTCTATGCTCCCTCATATAGCAGTCAGAAATTTTTTTAATAGTAATTAAATCAAATGAATATATGGCCTATGTATCTTATAGAGCATTCAGATTCAGATCCCTTGAAGTCATTCTATGATGTACAAGGTTTCTGCACAAAGTGTCAGATCATAGTTGTTTTTAATTTTTTAATGGTGTTTCCTTTGGATCTAGTGGAAATTCTAATTGTAAATTGAATTTTCAAATTCAAACTACTAATTTCCACAGGAAATTTGCACTGCAAATTCGCACTGCCAATTTTATTGCAAATTCGCACTGGAAATTCACGTTGGAAATTCGCAATGAAAATTCCTACTGGAAATTCCCATTGGAAATTGTAGTTGAAAATTTATAGTAGTCATTAGTAGTAGAATTTTGTACTCGAAATTTTCACGGGAAAATTCCCACTAGAAATTTTCATCAGACATTCCCATTGGAAATTCTCATTAGAAATTCCCACCTAAAATTTATACTGATTTTTGGAATGAAAATTCCAAGTGGAAAGTTAAACTTACTATCAATATTATTTTTTTTTGAGCAAACAAAAAAATGATATTTACAGTTTAGATCAATTAAAAATCATAGTTTTCTTCTGAATCTTTTTCAAATTGGAACTTAGAATTTCAATTTTGAATTCATAGTGAAATTTTTCAGCAAATATGTCAATAAAAAATTTGAACTGTGATTTCATGATTTTCTTTCTTACAGAGAAAGGGACTAGTAGAATCCCGAAACTTGATGGTAACTCCTCCTGAAAACTACTACAATCTAGGAAAGTATTTCTGAAAATGTGTCCTGCAAATGCTGTGTCAAAGAACCCCCTATAAAAAACCTTAAAAAATACCAAAAATGCATGGTTTATTGTCACCCCCTGTGAATGAAAGATGAAAACGACACCTTCAAATGCTGAGTTTTTGGATCATGTTCCCTATAATTGTGAAGAACATTCTTGGGTATAGACACCCCTAATATATGGACCTGAGACGATGTAGCTGTGACCAAAAAATCCTTTATCTGACCCTCAAAGAATCAAAAATATAGTCTCTCAGGTGTAGCCCCGGACGCCAAAATATTTCTTTCGACCTCGTTTATGCGGTAAGTAATTGAGCACGTGATTTTCCCTTTACTTTCCATTATGATATCTCATTATTTTTTTAGTATTTTAACAGTTCCAATGGACTCACATGGCATGGCAGTCATCTAGCGACCAACCTGACCCTTAGGTTCAGGTTCTGAACCTGAGACGATTTAAATCCAAGGGATGGGACCCCAACTAACATGGGAGACTCAAGGATTGAGGCATTAAGGCATCAGGTTTTGTGTTTGTGTTTGAATTTAAAATTGGGTTGCTGGTTATGTTTTCAGATCTTGTAACTTTATATTCCCTCCTGTAACTTTGGTTCTCTATTTTCCTAAAAGTGGATATATTAAAAAATAAAGAAATGAATTTTCAGCTATTGGGTGTGTCATATGTATACCAATGGGCAATATTATAGGTCAATCTAGATATTATAGGATACACTTCAATCATGTTTTTTAGATTTTAGTGGAACATTGGATTATTATATGGCCTTGGTAGAGTTTGCGTACAATAAAAATTTCTAGGGATTGATTCAGATGGAACCTTTTAAGGCTCTTAATTTTTGGCCATTTTTCTCAACACTCTATTAGGACATGGAGGGTGAGGGAATTATAGTTAGGCTTAGTATGATGTATGAGATCTATGATTGGGTTAAATTGAACATGAAGTGGTTAGTTACAACTCGTATTAGACATGGATCATACACCAAACAAAGGTGATGGCCATTGGAGTTCATTGTTGGAAACCAGTTTTTCTTATGTGGTTCACCTCAGTTGTGGCATCTTCAATTGTGGAGGCAAGGGAAGTTAAAATTATTGAGTCAAAATTTATACTTAAAAATTTTCCATTCCTTTAATTTTGTAAATCACAAACACTTTATTATATAATTGATTACTAAATTTTTATGTCCTAAGTGTTTTGGAATGTTTTTGAAGAAAACATAATCTTACCATACCTATAATATGTTTTAATGAATTATAAAAGAAAACTTATATTTATTCATTACAATAATAGTAATGAGTATAGATCTAATAAACATTAGATTCACCCTTATTAGATCATATATAAGACCTTTTATCGTATATTTAGTACTAACAAAGTCTTAATAATCAGACAAATGTTGGTACCAATGAAAATCAGACTGATACACATAATATTTATTATAATGATATTTGTAAGGAATTATATGAGATGAACATAAGTTTATTATCATATTCATAAAAATTATTTCTAATGCAAGGAAAAATTTTACAATGTGATGGTGTAAAAAAATATGATGTTGTAAATAAGTTTAAATATAGTTATTCACGTTCTAAGTGTCCATATAATTGTAAAAAACTCACGGAAATATGACTATTGGGGAAGAAATATAACCATTTAGTTTTTTCCTATAAATACCTGGTCATTTGAAGAGTTTTAAGCTGATAATGATAGAGATAAATTCATTATAAATTTCACATTAAGTGAGAGCTCTGGAGATTAAAAATCATGAACTTATTGTTCATAATTTCTATAATTTTTTATAGTTATAAGGAAAAATTGTCATGGTTGTCTCTTTATAAACTTTTGAATTATAATAGTGCATATGATGGTTGTGATTAATATTGAGGGATTGTAGAGATAGAAAGAAATATCTGATCTATCGGGTCAAGGGATGCCAGGGATAGGTAGACAGAACAAATCTGATCATCATATTGAGAGGTCTTCTTATTGAGGAGAGATAGACTTTTATGTATGTATTATAAAAGGGATACCTTAATACAAGGTTTGTGTCTATCTTACTCTTTAGGTTAAAAAAGTTCTATTATTTTCAAATAGTTTTAAGTCATTATTACATTGTTTATAATGTATTACTTTTTTCCTACAAGTTTTATATTCTGTTGTGCATGTATGTATTGATGTTTATGAATACGATAAAGACAATCTGAACATAATCTAATCTACTGAGAATCTAAATCACTCGTATTTAATCATATCTATTCTGATTATGATCGGATTATTCTATTTTAATTTGATCTTTTATAATTATTATTCTTTTACTATGATATATCAAAATCAATCTTGATTAAGATAATTTGGTAATCAGACTGAAGGAGAAGTCTGAATCAAATCTATTTACATAAAGAGGTTTTTAAATTTATTTTGTTTAATTATTTTAAACTAAGGTTTTTAAAACTAATATTCACCCCTCTTGTAATTGATCTATCATGAACATATTATTCTAATCATAATCATTATAATTATGATATACTGATCTAAAAATTGGTATCATATAAAGATTAAAATAATCATTTACTTGTTTTGTTTTTTCTTCCCTTTACTATTTCATGTTTGTTAAAGTTTTAATTATAAATATTTTATTAATAAAAGATTCATTACACTAAGTATTTTGTGTAAAATAATGCATCCTTTGTTATAGCTATGGTATGAAAGAATATTAGTTCAATAGATAATCTTAATCCTGATAAACCACTAATTTTTTATTGCGCAAACTATGAATATTGGAGGGATAGGATAAATAATTTTAATATAAACACAATATTTTACAACTTATGACGATCACTAGAAATTATATATTTCTAATAAGGAAGTTAAAACATTTAAATGTCAAGGGAAACAAGAATGTCACAAAATTTACAGATTTATAAATACCTTATTATGTTATATGAAAAGAATCATCTATATTAAAATTTCATCTTGTGAAGCTACTAACTATATTTTGAAGAAGTTATAGGTTAAAATTTTTTGAACTTCAAATGATTTATAAAATAGAAGATCTATTCTAAGATTTGAGTATCAAGTATTTGATTTTTTACCTAGAGAATCTGTCACCAAGATTCACCATAGATTCATGACTTTTATTAATAGTTTATAAGCTACTAGTGAGGAAGGTTTATATGATGATATCCTTATTGAGATGATAACATATATCATTCCCAATGAATTGAGGTCTAAGAGAACTAATGTGTACGAAAATAAAATATTAAGCAATATTACTCTTGACAATTTTATAGGAACCATTATGTAGTGTGAGGGAAGATTAAAAATAGATTCTAAGAGACAAAAGAAAAATATTGGTGGTGTTTCCTTTACTACAACATCAACCTTATCGACTAAATAATAATATACTAAAAAGGTTGTTAAATATTATAGAAAGATGAATTTTCTTATACAATTTAATTCTAGCACTACTGAATAATCTGAAAATCAACATGGTAATATTTCTCATTGGATGAACAAGATAGTTAAAAAGAAATATTTTCAATATCATTACAAAAAAATATTATGAAAATTAAAATAATTATAAAGATGGAGTTACAAGCTATGAGTGTAAGAGAGAAGGACACATTAGACCAATTTTTTTCAAAGATAAAGAGAAAATACAAGAAAGATAGAATTTAAAGAAGGAATCGTAAAATATATTATAAGTTAAAAGGAAATAAGTTTATTAAATATAATGATTCATGGTGTGCATGTGGAGAATATTCCTTGCAAAAATCCTCTGAAAATAATAGTTTCAGACAGAGGAACATAGGTATTCTTGCGATAATACCTAAAGAAAATCTTTTTTAATGGCTATGGTGTGCAGTAAATAGAACCTTACAAAATTACCATTAAGTACAAATTATCCTAAATCCGATAATGAGATAAATTATAAATATTTTAATAAATAAGATTTATTAAATAGTGAAGATAATAGTTTACCTTCATATAATTAAGTATCTCATTTTGAAAAATTATTAGAAAATGAAATTTGAGAAGTTTTTAAAAAATGAAAAGGAAATTTCAAGGATAATTATCTTAACAAATAATATATTAGATATATCATAAGATATAGATAATAAAATTTCTAAAAAGAATATTATTTCTAAAAATTTAGAAAAACTAATTTATGTTAAGGAACGTTTACAAACTAGTTTTGATAAGATTAGTTATAAATCTATTACTAATGATGAGAATAATTTAGTTGTAAAAATAAAATATGAAATTTCTTCTTTAAGAAAACTTCTATCAAACATTACCTCTCATAAGGAAGCTTTTGATAAAATTTACCATCAAATTCTCCCTCATGGTACTAGTTTTGGAATAGGTTATACATATAAGAAACCTATGTTTAGTAACAAATTATTTGTTCATAAGAATGCCTCTTTTTATACTTAATGTCAAAGTGGAGGCCATTGGAAAAATAATTTTTCTCTTAATAAAATTCATTCCCTAGTTTTCAAAAAATATTATTTTTCAAAAAAAATATGGATTCCAAAGATTTTGTTTACCGATATTTTCAGACAAAAAAAAGTTTGGGTGACGAAAAACTAACATATTTATTTTTTAGAAAATAAATAAAATACCAACAACAAGAATGCTTGGCACATGGATAGTGGATGTTCCCAATATATGGCTGGTAACAAATACTTTTTAAAAAATATCATCAAGATGAATGGTGGTAAAGTTACTTTCAGAGAGAATGCACAAGGATAAATTATTAGTATAGGTAATATTGGTATTCTTGGTAAATATTTAATTCCTGATGTCTAATTTGTTAATTGTCTTAAGCACACCCTTATAAGAAAAATTCAATTATTTTATCAAGTTTAACTTCTGAATTTTATGAATGATAAATTTTTTTTACATAATTATATGGATGAATACATTTTTCCCTCCCATTAGAATGATAATTTATACATACTTATATTAGGAAACCTTATAAGAGAAGACTTACCTGAACTTAGTGTAATGGAAGATTAATCTTGGTTATGGAATAGAAGGTTAGGACACTATAACATAAAAACATATCTAATTTAACTAAGAAAAGTCCTGTCAAAGATCTACCCAAAATTAGATTTGATTCTTCAAAAGTTTTTGACCCTTGTCAATACTATAAGAAAAATAACTCATGATTTAAATCTATTAGTGAAGTCTCAACTAACGATGCTTTATAGTTAGTACACATCAATTTATCCGCTCCCATAAAAACTGGGAGTATTAAGGGAAAATTCTATGTATATATGTTTTGGTTGATAATTACACTGGATATACAGGTTTTACTTTCTCACAAAGAAATATAAAGATTTTTTTATTTCAAAAATTTTGTATACATAGTTAAAATTCAGAAAAAACATCCATTAATAACTATTCACAGTGATCATGGTGGAGAATTTATAAATTTTGATTTTGAATATTTTTTTAGTAAAAAAGATATAATAAATAATATTTCAGCTCCAAGAACCCCTCAGAAAAATGGTGCTATTGAAATAAGAAATATAATTATTCAAGAAATAACAAGAACCATGTTGATTGAATATTTAATTACTAAACATTTTTGGGCTGAAGTGGTTAGTACTGTCTGTTATACTATAAATTGATTTTTAATAAGACACTTTCTTAATAAAACTCTTTATAAATTGTGGAGAAGCTGAAAACCAACAACTTCTTACTTCAGATTATTTTTATAGTATTCATCTTCAATAAAAATTATAACTTACAAAAAAATTCAGCCAAATCCAATGAAGTAATATTTTTAGGTTTTCTATGATATATATGACATAATGTATTTTTAATAAAAATTATTGTACTGTTGAAGAAATAGTATAAGTTAAGTTTAATGAAATTTATTATTTTCTTTTTAAAAACCTCTACAAAAAACATTTTATGTGATTTAAAAAACTTATTTTCATAATTTTTTAAAAAATTATTCTTATAAGGAAAATACGCAAGATATAGTTTATAATGTATTTACTCAAGAAGATTCTTTACCTTATATTGATGAAAATAGTTTTCAAGACCCATGAAGTTAGTTTTTTATTAGGAATCATCCTAGTGATAGTATCATTGGTGATGTTAATCAACTAGTTAGGACTACAAGTTCTTTAAGAAATGAATTTTAACATCTTTCTTTCCATTCACAACTTGAACCTATGAATCCCGATGAGGCTTTAAGTGATGAAGATTGGTTTAAGTCTATGCATGATGAACTCAATGAATTTCAATGAAACAATGTATGGACCTTGGTTGAACAGCCTAAAGAATCGTATATATATAAAGTAAAATTGGTTTTTAGAAACAAATGTGATGAAAATAGATTAATCATTAGAAATAAAACTAGACTTGTTGAAAAAGGTTATAATCAACATAAAGGAATAGACTATGAAGAAACCTATACAAAATTATCCACATTAAAATACATTTATATTCTACTATCCTTGGAAGAATTTTTTTAATTTTAAACTTTTTAAAATGGATGTGAATTGTGTTTTCCATAACAGATATGTTCATGTTAATGTTTATGTTGAACAACCCCTAGTTTTGAAAATACAAGACATACTAAATACATTTATAAACATACCAAAGGTTTATATAGTCTTAAAAAACCCCCCTAGTGCCTGGTATGACAGGCTTTCAAAATTTTCATTACCAAAAAATTTGGTTAATTGAGATACAAAACCACCTATTCTTATAAAATAAATTAACAAAAATAATATTATTTTCCAAATATATGTTGATTAAATAATGTAACACCCGAGACTTTTATGAGAAATATTCTATTTTTATGTTATATAAATCATCAAAGGAATATTTCACTACACACAACACTAGCTTGGCTTGCTTTACACATAACTGCGGCCTTCCTCGATAGCTTGCGTCGTACGCAATACCGAGTTTCACTAAACAACGATATGCTATTAAAATATTATTAAAACTAACCGTTATGAATAGTAATAACCACTTTTTGAAATTTTTTAAATTTTATTTTTCAAAATGGACTTCATTTTTTGATTCAGAATATCGAAATTAGCTTAGGATGAAATTTTGGTACTTTTCGGATAACTTTCATATTCTGATGAATAGTGAAAATTACTAAATTTTAATTAAAAACAACTTTTTTAATCGAAATAATTAATAGTGATAAATTATTAATTTGAGTGGTTTTAAATTATATTTAGAATATATTTTTACAATTTAATACAATGTTGTTCATTGGATGTAATTTCACATTTAAACCAGACATAAACAAGTATCAATCTTTTGATAGTTATTATCTCTTAAAAACACACTATATTTTAATTAAAAACAAATTCTTTCATCGCAATAATTTATATGGTTAAATTATAATATTGATTGTTTTAAAAGTATAAATAGAATATATTTTTACCATTTAATATAATGTATATCATTATCATTAATTTTACATTTAATTCATAGGTAAAAACATTTCAATCTTTGGCAATGTTTTAACTTTTAAAACTCATTTGCTTAACAACGGGATTAATTTTAAATTAATTACTGCAACTTCTGTGTTTTGAATTTTAAAAAATGGATTCCATATTTGGAATCAGTGGGTCCAAATTATGTTAATAGGTTACTTTTATTTTTTGATATTATGAATAGTAACTACGGTAATTTTTTTTATTTACTACGGTTAAAAGTAAATAGGGAAATTCAAGGTTAAAATAATATTATAATAATTCAAAATTACCTTGACACTTGTCCTAACCTTATTTGATGAGTATTGGACGACCGTGGGCATCCTTGGGTCAATTTGGGGACCCCATTGAGCCACTTGGTAGTGACAATGACAATTTGGATTAATTAATTTAATGTAAAGACAAAATTGACATTAACAAATATCATTTAGTAATTAATTTTTATAAGGGGATATATAAATTATATTTTGGACTATAAATATTAATTGGAAATATAAAAAGATTTCCTACATGTTGGTATTTTTTGTATAATTTTTATACATCATATAAATTAAATTAGTTATGACACAATAATGATGTAGTATTTACCTCATTAATAAATGATTTAAATAAATAAGATTAAAATGATTAAAATATCATCCAAAACCTGTCCAATTCCTATTGTATGATTTTATTTTGAATATGAGTAATCGTATCTTATACATTAATGTCTTTTGGACCTCTTTAAAACGAAGATAAGTTTATAATAAAATAATGTTTTCACACTTTCCTAAAGAGCCACTCCACTCCCTTATAAAAGGAGACCACTTCTATGCAATTCCTCACACCTCTCAAGCCTTTTCTCTCATCCAAACTCTGCCCAACTAAGATCCCTACATCCCCATCCTTCCCCTTGAAGCCTTACATTAGGCAGAAGACTCTCCAAGAAGTCCTTTTGGTTCAAACCAAAGAAAGTTACCAAAATTAAAGGTAACAATTTCTCTTAAGTTGTTTTCTTTTATTTTACATCTCCAACCCCTAAAATATTTTTAATCCTTTATTTTGTGACAAGACCAGTATCCTGTAAATTCTAGGATGTTGTTATGAGAAGGATTATAACTACACTTACACACACCTCCATCTAATGGATGAAGAACATAATGTTTCTGTGATGGCAAACTAACACCTCACGAAACGATGATTGTTCAATTTTCCCCTACCGCCTCTCATGGTGGCCATTATGATGGCACTATATTTATATATAATATATATTATGTTTATTATTTCTTTATGCTTCTTTAATTCCCAATTCTATCAAGCCTTTACGGTTTCCATAGTCGGTAAACACGATAATCTCATTTGAGGAAGTGCAGACTACCGCCCCCTCAAAGTGATGTGATTCGTTAATACCTTATGTGGGATGTATAAAGGATGTGGTTAATGATATTATATATGATATTATACTGGGATTATAATATACCTATGTATCATTATGTTTTAATTCCATTAAAATAAGAAATAGAAATGAAAGTAGCGTTCATGCGTACGTACGGCTTACCGTCTCCATGAACGGTGCGTTTCATTTCTTACCTCCATATGTTATGTACTATTATAAATGCTTGTATATGATGGATATATAATGAATTTATATGATATATAAATCATTATTTACATTTTTTAGGTAAGTAAATCATGATATAAGTAATAATAACATCAAGAACAACAAGTCCAAACACGTACGATAAATAAGATGATTTTACCCAAAACACTACTTTAACATTAATTTACATAAGAATGGGTAATATAAAGTCATAACTGAACCATATATGATATAATAAAAATGAATATTATTCTTTAATAAGTCAATGAAATTATTTAAATCATTATAAAGGAGGTTCGGACTCTTACGAAGCAAATTGGACCTAAGGTAAGGGAAAATATCACAATCTCATTTTTATCCGAGATTGTTTATACTTTGGTATTTACTGGGGTGTATTTTATCATCCACATCCATGTTTCCTCAATATGTAATATTTATATCCTTCTACAATATTTTATATCCAATTTTACCATTCGGTGAGTTTTTAGTAAAAGATATGAAAGGAATCTTTTGTCGTTTTTCGTACGAAGTACTTTTTGACTTTTCCGACAAAAGTACGAGAAGAATGTTTTCTTTTAACTTATACGGCATGAATGGATTTTTAAAACATTATTTCCGAGAATCTTCCATTACAAGTTTTCAAGTTTATTTTTAATCAACTTCTTTTAGTTAGAATTTTATGACATGTTAAGAAAGGAAAAGTGTTTTTGAAGTTGAAATGATATTTTCCTCAAGAATGGTGTTCAAGTGTTTTATCAAAATTATTTTCCATCTAAGATAATATAGGGTTCTATTTCTATCCCTATTATTACATTGATTTTATTATGTTTTGATGGAAATATTTTTATGAATTCCTTTATCTTATATGAATTGTTTTATGATGTCACGATGTTTAAGATTCCCATTTTTATTACATGGGTTATACTATGATGTATGGTTTATGATTTTGTGGCACACATAAGAATGGTATCATTAAGAGATGGGTGGGACATATATCTCCCTCCAATGAATTGGGTAAATATTTTATATCTCATGAGATAGACATGGCTGGAACGGCAGGTTCTACCGGTTCAGTGAAACAGGACTGAAATGAGGAGTGAACTCGGTTCAGAAATGGAATTTGTCCACTAAGATAGTCTTGGAAATGAATCTTGACTAATAAGAAATGATTCTCTATGATTATGTGTGTATTCCACAAAGTTTCATGTTTTATGTTATGATTATTGGGATTTCATTTCACTACTATGATTTATCCCATGTTATGAAATTATGCTCTCTTTTGCAGGTTAAGATTTCCAAAATGTTATGTTCTTATGAATATGATGTGATTGATATTTCTTTTGTTTACCCTTACTGAGAATTTGAGCTCACCCTTTTGTATGTTTTATTTCCCCAGGTCAGGAAGAATCTTATTAAGCAAGATATGCCAAAAGGGACTATAGATATGATGAAATAAATGGGAGACAGTGTAGACGCTTTATGAACCAGTTGTTTATATTTCCCAGTTTCTAAAGACACTATACCTATACGGTCCTTTCATGGTTTTGTTATATGTTGTAATAAGTATGCTTCAATTTTTAATTAATAACAATGTATGTAAAGTATGGGTCATTATAGTTGGTATCAGAGGAAAGGTATAGTCAACCTTTGGAAACTAGGACGTGAAAGCCTTAGTAAGAACCCTAAGGATAACTCTAAGCATAGAAGACAATCTAAGTGTTTTAGAAATGGCCATGAATAACCTAGGATAAGACCTTAAGTGTGAGATTTTATTCTTGATTATGTGGTTTTCCTATTATAATTAGTGTTGCTCACACTATTCTTATTGGTTTTAGTCAATGGCTGGAACCCGAAGGAACCGTGTTAATTCGGAATGCGACGGACAATGTAATGATTGTCCCCCTGAGTAACCAAACGTTATGTGAGCTGGAATGAAAAATCTTGTAGCCATGATCACACAACTTTCTCAAGCTATGAATCATACATGACTTCCAAACGACCAAAGGAAGGAGCAATATTCTGTTGAATCCTTTATGAGGCAGCGTCCACCTTCATTCAGCGGGTCTACTGATCCATTAGTTGCTGAATAATGGATTAGTACTACTGAAAAGATATTTTCAGTTCTTCAATGTTCTGAACATGATAAAGTCATCCTATCAGTTTATCGTTTGGAAGGAGATGCTGATCAGTGGTGGAATCTTATTAAGAATACAAGGCAAAGGGATGAAATTGAGTCCATGGAATGGGATGAGTTCAAGAACTTATTTTTCAATAATTACTTCCCTCGTATTCTCCAAACAAAGATGGAGAAAGAGTTTCTTGAACTGAAGAAAAAGGATGATGAATCTGTTGGTACCTATGAAGAAAATTTTACAAGACTTGAAAGGTACGCTTCTGGTATTATTATCCAACCTGGGAGTAAGATCGATCGATTCTTTAGTGGCTTAAAACAAAGTCTTCGAAGGGCCTTAGCCAAAAGGGACTTCAATAGCTATGAGGAAATCGTTCAATGTGCTCTCAAAGTTGATATGGAGATTGGAGTAACCCATTAGTCATATGGGTTTGATAAGAAGAGGAAAATGGAATTCAAAGGAAAATCTAAAGAGCACACTGAAAACAAGATGAGCTTTCCCTTATGCTCAAAGCGTGGAAAGAAACATGGAGGGAGTTGTCTTAAAGGGACAAGTAAATGTTTCAAATGTGGAAAGGAAGGTCATCGGTCATTTGAATGCCGCAATGATGGGAAGAAGATGTCTAATGATGCAAACAAAGGAAGGGATACACAGAATGAACCTACTACACTTCAATGTTTCAAGTGCAAGGATATGGGGCATTATTCCAATCAATGACCAAATCCAAGGGTTGATGATGATGGTCGACGTCAACAAACTCTTAAGGCTAAAGACAAAGGAAAGTCACATGAAATTTCTATCAGCGATGTGGAGTATGATAATGATGTGGTGAAAGGTACACTTACCATCCACTCTAAAGTAGAAAATGTTTTATTTGATTCTGGATCCACCCACTCTTTTATTTCTGAATAATTTTCTAAGGGTATCACCGTATTACCTCAACAATTAGATGTTGAGTTGGCTGTGACGACTCTTAATGGCACAACAGTCACATCAAAAGTTTATAATTCTTCCCCGATTGAAGTTTGTGGGAAAGTGCTTCCTTCAAATCTTGTGATCCTTCCTATAGTGGAATTTGATGTGATTTTTGGCATGGATTGGCTTTCTTTATATGAAGCTCATATCAATTGCCAAAGAAGGGAAGTCACATTTCATATTCCAGATCAATCTATGATCGTCTATCGATGCAAGGATGAACATAACCTTCCAGTGGAAATTTATTCCATCTTATGGGTCCTGATTCCACTAAATGAAGGTTATTTATGTCAAATGGTTGGTGAGAAACTCAATATTAAGAATATTCCCATTGTATGGGAATTTGATGATGTCTTTCTGGAGGAATTGTCGGGTCTTCCACCAAATCGTGAAGTTGAGTTTTCAATAGAACTCGTACCGGGTGCTTTACCTATTTCAAAGACACCTTTTAGAATGGCCCCAATTGAGTTTCAGGAATTGAAGAAGAAACTCCAAGAGAATCTTGATAAGGTTTTCATATGCCCTAGTGCGTCACCTTGGGGAGCACCTATTCTATTTTTTTAGAAGAAAGATGGATCAATGAGACTCTGCATTGATTATCGAGAACTTAACAAGATCACTATCAAGAACAAATATCCTCTCCCATGCATTGATGACTTATTTGACCAACTATGTGGAGCTCAATACTTTTCCAAGATTGATCTTCATTCAGGGTATCATCAATTAAGGGTCAAAAGGGAGGATATACCAAAGACGGATTTCTGTACAAGGTATGGACACTATGAATTTATAGTGATGCCATTTGGTCTTACTAATGCCCCTGCTATCTTCATGGATCTGATGAATAGAGTATTTAGAGACTATCTTGATCAATTTTTGGTAGTCTTTATAGACGATATTCTTGTCTATTCAAAGAGAAAGGAAGAACATGAAGATCACTTGAAAATTATATTGAAGACCCTGAGAAAGGAGAAGCTTTATTCCAAATTTACCAAGTGTGAATTTTGGATTCAAAAGGTTGCATTTTTGGGTCACATAATCTCAAAAGAGGGGATATCTGTGGATCCAGAAAAAACGGAGGTTATCGAAAGATGGTCGAGACCAACAACAGTAATTGAGATCCGATGTTTTCTTGGTTTGGATGGATATTATCGATGTTTCGTGAAAGATTTTTCACGATTATCTAATCCACTCACTAGGTTGACTCGGAAAGGAGTTAAGTTTGTTTGGACGGATGAATGTGAAGATAATTTCAAGGAGTTGAAAAGAAGGTTATCGAGTGAACCTGTGCTCACACTACCTTGTAGTGGATAAAGGTTTGTGATCTACAGTGATGCATCCAAGAAGGGGTTGGGGTGTGTTCTTATGCAAAATGATATGGTGATAGCTTATGCCTCACGACAGTTGAAAATCCATGAGAAAAATTACCCAACACATGATTTGGAGTTAGCTGCGGTAATCTTTGCATTAAAGATTTGGAGGCATTATCTTTATGGAGAAAGGTGTGACATTTATACTGATCATAAAAGTTTAAAGTATATTTTCACACAAAAGGAACTGAATATACACCAAAGAAGATGGTTAGAGCTGATTAAGGATTACGACTGCTCAATTCATTACCACCCTGGGAAAGCAAACAAGGTGGCAGATGCATTAAGTCGACAAGACCATGCCAGTTTATTCATGATGAGGATAAAAAAAGATCCAATATTTATGGATTTACAAATGATGGATCTTGGAATTATAATGGAAGGGGGAAAATCGTATCTTTCTAAAATGAATGTTCAACCATACATGTGAAGATTAAGGAGGTGCCGAAAGAAGATGTAGAGTTACAAAAGAAGGCGAGAAATATTCCTGAATTCAACCTTGATTATGATGGGATAATAAAGTTCAGGAATCGGGTTTGTGTTCCTCTCATCCCCAAATTAAAGAAGGAGCTGCTGGATGAGGCTCATAGTTCTTTATTCTCTATTCATCCTGGAAGTACGAAGATGTATAGGGACCCGAAAGAGTACTTCTGGTGGGATGGCATGCAAAGATATGTTGCTGAATATGTCTCTCGATTCTTGGTTTGTCAGCAAGTTAAAGCTGAGAGACAGAAGTCTAAGGGGATGTTACAACCATTACCCATACTCAAATGGAAATGGGAAAACATCACTATGGACTTTGTCACAGGACTTCCTAAAACATCCAAAGGCAATAATGCTATCTGGGTCATAGTTGATCGTCTTACAAAGTCTGCACACTTCATTGCTATTAGAGAGGATTTCTCTCTGGATCATCTTGCCAGGATATATGTAAAAGAAGTGGTAAGATTTCATGGAGTACCACTTTATATTATATCTGATCAGGATCCGAGGTTTACCTCAAAGTTCTGGTGAAGTCATCAGCATACTCTGGATACAGAGTTGAGTTTCAGCACTGGTTATCATCCTCAGACAGACGGTCAGTCTGAGAGAACAATTCAAACTCTAGAAGATATGTTGATAGCTTTCTCTATGGATTTCAAAGGTGGTTGGGATCAACACCTACCTTTGGTGGAATTTTCTTAAAATAATATCTTTCACTCTAGTATTCAGATGGCTCCTTAGGAAGCTCTCTATGGAAAGAAATGCAGGACTCCATCTTGCTGGGATGAAGTTGGGGAAAGAAAACTATTAGGACCTGATCTTGTTGATGAGATGGCAGAAAAGGTCCGATCTATTCAAAAACACATAAGAGCAGCTCAGAGTCGACAGAAAAGTTATACTGACAACCGAAGAAAAGACCTAGAGTTTGAAGTGGGTGATAAAGTGTTCTTACGAATATCTCCCTGGAAGAGGGTCATGAGATTTGGAAAGAAGGGGAAGTTGAGCCCTAGATATATCGGTCCTTTCAAAATATTGGATCGTGTTGGAAAGGTAGCTTACCGATTGGCGCTTCCACTGAATCTCTCTCAAGTTCACGATGTGTGCCTTGTATCTCTCCTGAGAAAGTACATACCTGATCCTTCACATGTACTCAACTCAGAAGTTGTACCGCTGGAGCAAGATCTTTCTTATGAAGAACAGCCGATATAGATTCTGGATCGTAGTGAAAAAGTGCTATGGAACAAGACCACTCACTTGGTGAAAGTTTTATGGAGGAACCACCAATTAGAAGAATCTACATGGGAGCTTGAGGATATGATGAGGGAGAGGTATCCTCGTCTGTTTGTTACAAAGTGACGAATTTCGAGGGCGAAATTCATTTTAAGGGGGGGGGGTAGAATGTAACACCCAAGAATTTTTGAGAAATATTTTGTTTTTATGTTATATAAATCATCAAATGATTCTTTCACTAAACACAACACTATCTTGGCTTGCTTTACACGCAACTGTGGCCTTCCTCGATAGCTTGCGTCGTACGCAATACCGAGTTTCACTAAACAACGATATGCTATTAAAATATTATTAAAACTAGCCGTTATGAATAGTAATAACCACTTTTTGAAATTTTGTAAATTTTATTTTTCAAAATGGACTTCATTTTTGGATTCAGAATATCGAAATTAGCTTAGGATGAAATTTTGGTACTTTTCGGATAACTTTCATATTCTGATGAATAGTGAAAATTCCTAAATTTTAATTAAAAACAAATTTTTTAATCAAAATAATTAATAGTGATAAATTATTAATTTGAGTGGTTTTAAAGTATATTTAGAATATATTTTTACAATTTAATACAATTTTGTTCATTGGATGTAATTTCACATTTAAAACAGACATAAACAAGTGTTAATCTTTTGATAGTTATTATCTTTTAAAAACACGCTATATTTTAATTAAAAACAACTTTTTTCATCGCAATACATTATATGGTTAAATTATAATATTTATTGTTTTTAAATTATAAATAGAATATATTTTTACCATTTAATATAATGTATGTCATTAGAATTAATTTTACATTGAATTCATAGGTAAAAACATTTCAATCTTTGGCAATGTTTTAACTTTTAAAACCCGTTTGCTTAACAACGGGATTAATTTTAAATTAATTACTGCAACTTCTGTGTTTTGAATTTTGAAAAATTGATTCCATATTTGGAATCAGTGGGTCCAAATTATGTTAATATTTTACTTTTATTTTTTGATATTATGAATAGTAACTACGACACTTTTTTTATTTACTACGGTTAAAGGTAAATAGGGTAATTCAAGGTTAAAAGAATATTATAATAATTCAAAATTACCTTGACACTTGTCCTAACCTTATTAGATGAGTATTTTCAGACCATGGGTATCCGTGGGTCGATTTTGGGACCCCATTGAGCCACTTGTTAGTGACAATGACAATTTGGATTAATTAATTTAATGTGAAGACAAAATTGACATTAACAAATATCGTTTAGTAATTAATTTTTATAAGGGGCTATATAAATTATATTTTGGACTATAAATATTAATTGGAAAGATAAAAATATTTCCTACATGTTGGTATTTTTTTTATAATTTTTATACATCATATAAATTAAATTATTTATGACACAATAGTGATGCAGTATTTACCTAATTAATAAATGATTTAAATAAATAAGATTAAAATGATTAAAATATCATCCAAAACCTGTCCAATTCATATTGGATGATTTTATTTCGAATATGAGTCATCTTATCTTCGACAGTAATGTGTTTTGGACCTCTTGAAACCGAAGATAAGTTTATAATAAAATAATGTTTTCACACTTTCCTAAAGAGCCCCTCCACTCCCTTATAAAAGGAGACCACTTCTATGCAATTCCTCACACCTCTCAAGCCTTTTGGCTTGTCCAAACTCTTCCCAACTAAGCTCCCTACATCCCTCTCCTTCCCCTTGAAGCCTTACATTAGGCAGAAGACTCTCCAAGAAGTCTTTTTGGTTCAAACCAAAGAAAGTTACCAAAATTAAAGGTAACGGTTTCTCTTAAGTTGTTTTCTTTTATTCTACTTCTCCAACCCCTAAAATATTTTTAATCCTTTATTTTGTGGCAACACCAGTATCCTGAAAATACTAGGATGTTTTTATGAGAAGTATTAGAATTACACTTACACACACCTCTATCTAGTGGATGAAGAACATAATGTTTCTGTGATGGCAAACTAACGCCTCACGAAACGATGATTGTTCGATTTTCCCCTACCGCCCCTCATGGTGGCCATTATGATGGAACTGTATTTATATATAATATATATTATGTTTATTATTTCTTTATTCTTCTTTAATTCCCAATTATATCAAGCCTTTACGGTTTCCATAGTCGGTAAACACGATAATCTCATTTGAGGAAGTGCGGACTACCGCCCCCTCAAAGTGATGTGATTCGTTAATACCTTATGTGGGATGTATAAAGGATGTGTTTGATGATATTATAAATGATATTATAATGGAATTATAATATACCTATGTATCATTATGTTTTAATTCCATTAAAATAAGAAATATAAATGAAAGTAGCGTTCATGCGTACGTACGACTTACCGTCTCCATGAACGGTGCGTTTCATTTCTTACCTCCATATGTTATGTACTATTATAAATTCTTGTATATTCTAGATATATAATGAATTTATATGATATATAAATCATGATTTACATTTTTGAGGTAAGTAAATCATGATATAAGTAATAATAACATCAAGAACAACAAGTCCAAACACGTACGATAAATAAAATGATTTTACCCAAAACACTACTTTAACATTAATTTACATAAGAATGGGTAATATAAAGTCATAAGTGAACCACATATGATATCATAACAATTAATATGATTCTGTAATAAGTCAATTATATTATTTAAATCATTATACAGTAGGTTCGGACTCTTATGAAGAAAATTGGACCTAAGGTAAGGGAAAATATATCACAATCTCATTTTTATCTGAGATTGTTTATACTTTGGTATTTACTGGGGTGTATTTTATCATCCACATCCATGTTTCCTCAATATGTAATATTTATATCCTTCTACAATATTTTATATCCAATTTTACCCTTCGGTGAGTTTTTAGTAAAAGATACGAAAGGAATCTTTTGTCGTTTTTCGTACGAAGTACTTTTTGACTTTTCCGACAAAAGTACGAGAAGAATGTTTTCTTTTAACTTATACGGCATGAATGGATTTTTAAAACATTATTTCCAAGAAACTTCCCTTAAAATATTTCAAGTTCATTTTTAATCAACTTCTTTTAGTTAGAATTTTATGACATGTTAAGAAAGGAAAAGTGTTTTTGAAGTTGAAAGGATATTTTCCTCAAGAATGGAGTTCAAGTGTTTTATCAAAATTATTTTCCATCTAAGATAATATAGGGTTCTGTTTCTATCCCTATTATTACATTGATTTTATTATGTTGTGATGGAAATATTTTTATGAATTCCTTTATCTTATATGAATTGTTTTATGATGTCACGATGTTTAAGATTCCCATTTTTATTACATGGGTTATGCTATGATGTATGGTTTATGATTTTGTGGAACACATAAGAATGGTATCATTAAGAGATGTGTGGGACCTATATCTCCCTTCAAAGCATTGGGTAAAGATTTTATATCTCATGAGATAGACATGGATGGAACGGCAGGTTATACCGGTTCAGTGAAACAGGACTGAAACGAGGAGTGAACTCGGTTCAGAAATGGACTTTGTCCACAAAGATAGTCTTGGAATGAGTCTTGACTAATAAGAAATGATTCTCTATGATTATGTGTGTATGCCAAAAAGTTTCATGTTTTATGTTATGATTATTGGGATTTCATTTCACTACTATGATTTATCCCATGTTATGAAATTATGCTCTCTTTTGCAGGTTAAGATTTCCAAAATGTTATGTTCTTATGAATATGATGTGATTGATATTTCTTTTTTTTTTACCCTTACTGAGCGTTTGAGCTCACCCTTTTGTATGTTTTCTTTCCCCAGGCCAGGAATAATCTTATTAAGTAATATATTCCAAAAGGGACTATAGATATGATGAAATAAATGGGAGACAGTGTAGACACTTTATGAACCAGTTGTTTATGTTTCCCAGTTTCTAAAGACACTATACCTATATGGTCTTTTCATGGTTTTGTTATATGTTGTAATAACTATGCTTCAATTTTGAAGTAATAACAATGTATGTAAAGTATGGTTCGTTATAAATAATATCTGAATCAACTCAAAAATATTTAATATATCCCTTTATGGATCTTATGAAATCCGAGTTTCAGATGAGTATTGTCATGAACCAAGATGGGTCGCCATCTGACTCAGTGCCCAACCCGGTCTGCGACAAAACGCGAAGGTCATTCCCGATATTCAAAGGCTGACACATGTTCCCAGGTATCAAAATAATATATGGGAACGATTTACCCAAAACATGAGACAATAAAACAACCAACGAATAAATAAACAAAAGCTGGAAAAATAAAACCAAACAATCCCTCAACATTTGACTAGATTTAATGTTTACAAAATAACCCAAAATGCAAAGAATAATGCATCGAAGAGAAAAATAAAATATATACCCAAACCTTCATGCAACATGTGGACCAACCTCCTCAAACAACCATCATCAAACCTACACGGGAAGACCATCGACAACTCGGACCACCATCATTAAGCATGATGCCTCAACCTAGAAACACAAAGAACAAGATCTACGTACAACCAAAGGTGTATGTAGGGTGTGATCCAAGAACCCAATAGGATACCAACCAATAAAAAGGTTCTATTTCATAACATCAATTGATAATTTAACATGATTATTTAAAACCATACTTTTAAAACTCTTTTAAGGAAAACATTTGAAAGTAAAAAGTAAAAAAGTAAAGAACACTTGAAGAAAAACCATTTCAAAAATACTACTTTAAAATAGAAGAGGAAATTCATAAATAACATGAACTTACTCAAGTATTCCTCCGTATAATGACCTATGGAAACACAACATGATTAGTAGATCACTGCGGGTAAATCCCCTAATGTAGCTAGCATGCATAGGACCCTAGATACATCATACCTCGGTGTAAATGTGGCATAGGAACCATAATAATCTACGTTCTCATGCACGATCCACTAGTTGGGAAACACAAACATAACCTAGTAGTCTCCAATCATCACAAAGGTTTAGTTAGTTTTGTAACTTCAATCTTGTAAGATGAAATAGGGATGAACCCCTTACATATCATCTAGCATACTAGTCCTAATCTGCCCACCTAGGTACCCGGGGTTTTCCCATGTGATCAATCAAGTTCCACATTCACATAATATATCACTTTCACATATCACAAACCAAATAATACTTTACACACAAAAGACACCACTTGAAAAATTAAATAAATCATTTTCACCACTTATAAAACATCACCAAGTGACGCAAAGAGGGTTTACACCAAAAAGATGTATCATTTTATAGAAACATACTACTTTAAAAATAAACACATATTCTACTCTTCCAAAATAATATTTTCTTTCCATATAAATAAATCAACAAATCATTTGAAATATTTATTAAATCATTTTAAGAAAAACTGTGAAGTGTTTACACCAAAAACCACTTGATTCCATATAGATATGTCTTTTTAAAACCAAATACACAAGGAAACCATATCAAAACATGTTTCCATTTTTCAATAATTTTTTGTTCAATTTCAAAAGTGCACAATAAGGAAAAAACTCACAAAGTGATTCATTTCATTTGAAAATCCCCATTTAAATCTACACACACTACAAAGACCTTGAAAAAACACTTCGCACCATCCAAACAACCCTTAGAACACATTCTAGAAACATTATATAAAAACACACATCAAAACACAACCAATCCCTATATTAAAAATCTAATCCCAACCATTAAACACACAACCCACTTCAAACACACCATACACACATCATAATTAATGTAATAAACCATTTGAATAGTTTAGAAAACATCCAAAAATGGTGCAACCAAAGTTTAAACCAAAAAACACTCATTTTCACATAAAAAGAAAGCCACTTTAAAACTAACCACACAACATCACTACACTAAAACCCACTTCGCACCTAACAACCAACCTATAAAACATTTTTATAAAAGAACACCCAAATTTTCATGACACAACCATTTATTTTGAATAAAAATTAATTTCTAACAAAAAAAGTATTAAATTATTACCGAAACATACTTTCCACTCCAAAAATAATTAAGTGAACGTTTCCAATAATTCCCACATCAAGCCCCAGATGAAAAAAATTTCCGTTTCTAAAAGGAGACCCAATTCCATCACACATGCATGTCAAAATATTTTTAGAACATGTTCTGGACTACCCAATTTAACTATAATTCATGTAAAAATTAATTAGATAAACAAATAAATCATCTAAGAGTGTTAGTACATGGAACCACTTACTTCAGTGTAGAAAACCTCAAAATTTCTATGCAAAACGAACACCGCACGCTAATCACGCCACAAGAAAACACAATTTCAGCCTAATTTAAGCATTTGAACCAAAAATATCAGAATCTAACCCAATGTGGAATGATACCCAACCCAAAATTCTACCAAATGGAGGAAACCCACAACCTGAGAAGTACGCACCTGCGACGAGGGGTCTGAGAAGCTGGTCATGCAAGGAGAATGATGTTAAAGGGATGATGCATCAGTCAGAGTCTTGAAAGAAGATAAGAGGGTGTGGCCAAGGGGCTATAAAAGGGTATCAGGGGTGCGGAGAAACCAGAGGGCAACACAAGGTAATCTGGGCGCGACAGGGTGAGGTTGTGGCTGAAGAGTGGTCCGAAGGTGGCTGGGTTGCACAATTGGGAGAGGTGGAGGCCGACCGCAGGGTGCCAGCGTGCGTGAGAGGAGGGTGGGGGGGGGGGAGGTGCTGGACATGGGCCGCACGAGGGAGGCATTGAACTAGGGGGGGTTCATCAGACTAAGCGATCGGCCGGGAGGCATGGTGGCATGACAAGTTGGCTGGGGAGTAGGGGCGTGCAATGGGGTTTTGGGGTAGGGGGTGTGCCGCGACCAGATAGAAGAGAGGGGGGGAGAAGTCCTACCCAAAAATAAATAAAAATAAAAATAAAATAAAACATAAAAATAATAATAATAACTAACATATTAATAATATTAACAATAATAATAACAATAATAAGAATTATAATAAAGAAAAATTACTTTTTCTATTATTATTAAAATAAGTCTTTAAACTTTGTTTATTTATTTATCTTTTTATTATCTTACTTCAACTTCATTTATTTCATTTTAATTCATTTATTTGTCTGAACATTGGGCAGGTCGTGCGGGGAACCGAGCAAGGTCGTGCGGTGACCTGAGTGAGGCTGTGTAACTTTTACCATGGTGCGCTGAATGTTGTCAAGGCAAAAGGTGTGATTTTAAATAAGAACTCAAAAAAATTAAGTTTGGATTCAACCTAAATTACCTGATGAAAAGAAATTTAAAAAAATAAAGGATTTAAAAATGGTGGGTGTGACATGTATGATGGGTGAGATAACATTTTTCCTGGGTTTTCAAATATCACAAAAACTAGAAGTAACATATATATCTCAATATAAGTATATAAAAGTTTTTATTAAAAAGTTTGGATATGACAATACAAAAATTGTCAATGCTTTCATTGGTACCTCAAATACATAAGACCTTGATGTGGATGGGAAACCAGTTGAACAAAATATTTTTAGAGGTATGATATGAAGTTTACTATATTTAACTATCATTTGACTATACTTAATGATTCTTGTATGCTTATGTGGAATATATCAAGCTAATCCAAAGGAATCCCATCTTAAAGTGGTAAAATGAATTTTTTATTATATTAAGGGAACTATAGATTTATTACTTTTTTATTCTTCTAGAAATGATTTTGAATAAAAATGTTTTTTATATGTTGACTTTGGTGGTTGTAGAATGGATAGGAAAATAATATATGGAACATTTCATTTCTTAAGAGTCATTAGTTTAATGTTCTTGTAATAAACAACACTTTGAAGTAATTTCCACTTTTAAATGAAAATATGTGGTAGATAGAAGTTGTTGTGCTCAAGTATTAAAGATGAAACACACCCTCTTTGACTATAACATGGGTTTTTACTAAAACTCAAATACTATATGATAATACTAGGGACATTTACTTAAGAAAAAAACCATAAAAATAACTCCAATGTAAAACACATAGATTTTAGGTGTCACAAACTTATGGATCACACACTAAAAGAATATATCAATTTAAAATTCCATGGAACGTAAGAAAAACTTGCTGATATTCTTAAAAAACCCATACCTTATGATAAATTTGATTACATTAAACAAAATTTAAGCATGATCAATGTAAAATGATCTTTCACGCCTACTTTTTGTTTACTGATCTCATTACATAAAGATACTCCTTTTCATAGGGGGAGTACATAGTTTTTTTTGTTTTTCAAAAATCTTTTAGTTCTCAAAAAAATTTAGTTTATATAAAAACCTTTTCATTTTCATCCTTTTCTGAACTCAGTCCAATCATAAAATTTTTGGAGTTAGTTTTTCTAAACTTATTTCCAGACTTAGAAAATGTTAAAAAATTTTCAGACTCAAATTTCTTAAAAAACACTTTTTGAATACTGAAACTTTAGTAATTATTTTTTTATTACCAATCTATATAGAAATAAAACTCTCTATTAAAGACTATCATATTCAAAATATTATTTTGTTTTAATTTTATGTTGTCTATTAAAACTATCATAATATATTAGTTTACAAAAATCATTAAGAACACCATTATCATATTGATAAATCCTTCAAAATATGAAAGTTATTATTATTATATTTTATAATTTTAATCTCTTTCATTTTGATTATTTTTCATTGTTTTTTGTTATTTTTTAGTTTTAATATAATTTTTTGTATTCACACTCAATATGATAAAATTTTAAAAGTTCAAGAGTTCAAAAATCCTTTAGAATATGTTTTTAATGATTTTAAAACATCAGATTAGATTAGATCATGTTTCAACCTTCATATTCCTTTTAAAAGCTGAAACATCACTCAAATAGCCTATATAAAGGGACCCCTCATGTCCCACATAATTTGTTCAACGATTTTTATGCAAATTTGTTGCTTCCATCTAATGACTCAAATCTGAAAAATATCTCTTCTTGATTCAAATTCAGTCTTTATCAGAATATAATGGTTTCTATTGAGAATTAAAATAAATGGTTTCTTTTTAAATAAAGGTTAGTAAAAAGATAGTTTTATGACAAATATTATTCCACTTTGATCTAACAAATGATTCTAGGGTTGAATTTATTCATGAAAATCAATGTAAAAAAATCGGATTCAATCAATGTTTTAGCATACCAGATGATTCGAATAGAATTTGAGCTCAATGTTTTGAAATAAAGTTCCCAAGCTCATAAAAAAGCATAAATTAATGTTGTGAAATGGTCTCATGATAATGATGTTGATGTAAATTAGTATGAAAAATTATTGAATATATGAATAAATTTAATAATGAATCCATATAAACTTCCAATCAGTTATCAAAAAATATGATTGAAAAAGTGAATTTCATGAAATAGTTCATAGGTTCAACTGATAACTAGAATAAGGAACTGAAATAGATAAATGTTAAAGTAAAGTATTTTTAGTTGTATTTTTCAAGACACAAGTATTATAAATATAAAATCATCGAATTGAAAAATCATAATGAATAATTGTCTGAAAGACATCATATTCAAGAAGAGAAATGTCGGTCTCAAGATGAAATTATAGCAAAGCTCAAGGAAGAAATAAAAGAGTTAAATAAGTTGAAAACTATTGTGATATCTTTGATGAAGAAGGATTAAAATATTTTTCTTTTCAAATATTTTTTATAATTGTATTTTAAAAACATGTTTTTTTAATAAATGACTTCTTCATCCCATTACTATTTATTTGAATGTTTTCCAATTCTGATTGGTGGAATGTTCTTTTATTTTCTTTATGGATTATTATGTAGATCATTATATTATTTAGTATAGTTGTTTTTTAACCCTTTTCTGGAAACTTGATAATTTTACCCATCCCTTTTTGAAAATCACATAGGGGGATATGTTTTGATTAAGGGGGACAAATTTTTCCTTTGACGGAGATTCTTATATAAAGAGGGTGAAATTCATAGTTAATGATGATTTCTAGTAAGGGGGAGAATACAATCTATAGGGGGAGATTTTATCCTAAGGGGGAGTTAATTGTATTCATCATTGTATTCAAATGTGTTATAAATTCAATAGTAGATAAGAATTAATATTTTATTCGAAATACAAAGTACCTAGATGTAAATGGACTGTAAAATTTTCAAAGTTATATTTTTATTTTATTTTGGGTTTGTACTTTCCAAAAGGGGGGAGACTATTGAGTCACAATTTATACTTAATAATTTTCCATTCCTTTTATTTTCCAAATTTTAAAAACTTTTTTATATACTTGATTAATAAATTTTTAGGTCCTAAGTGTTTTAGAATGATTTTTTTTAAAATAAAATCTTTTACCATACTTATAATAAGTTTCAATATATTAACAAAATAAACTTATATTTCTTCATTATGATCATCATAACGATAATGGATTAGATAAATATCGTATTATCCCTTATCATGTTAGATATAAGACATTATATCTTATCTTTAGTACTGACAAAGTCTTAATAATTGGACTGATACTAGTACCAATGAAAATCAATCTCATACTCATAAGATTTATTATAATGAAATTTATAAATAAGTCCATCAGACTAACTTGTTTTTATTATTGTATTCATAAAATTTATTTCTAA
The DNA here is from genome assembly GCA_963277665.1 of Viscum album. Classification (NCBI taxonomy): domain Eukaryota; kingdom Viridiplantae; phylum Streptophyta; class Magnoliopsida; order Santalales; family Viscaceae; genus Viscum; species Viscum album. The sequence goes on from OY728134.1 coordinate 1,403,939,526, forward strand.
TGTAAGGGTAACTTTTAAAACTTTAAAGTTGTAAATACAATATGATGTCAGGAAATTAGTTTCAATATAGATGTTGAGGGGCCATAAGTCCATGTCATTGCGACAAAATCGGAGAAATATGATTGTTGGGGAAGAAATACGATCGTTGGATTTTTTTACAATAAATACCCAATAATTTGATTATTTTGAAGCTCATGATTCTAGAGATAAATTAATTTAAAATTTCTCATTGTGTGAGAGCTCTATAGATTACAATGTGTGGACATTTTTTCCTAGTTTTTGTAATTGTATTTGAGTTTTGTAGTTTTAAGGAAACTTTGTCCGGGTTTTATCCTTATGAAATTTTTCATTAAAACTGTGCATCTAATTATTGTTATTATGATGGAGGGATTACAAGGATAGAGATATAGAGATGATTTATCAGATCTAGTTATTTCAGGGATAGGTAGACAGAACAAAGCTGATCATAGTATCGAGTTCTTTCCTTGCTAAAGAAGGACACACTTTCTTGTAAGTATAAAACAATGGATACCTTTAGCCATGGTTTGTGGCTACCTTACTCTTAAGGTTAATTTTTTTATTCTTTTAAAATATTTATAAGTCATTATTACATTGTTTCTATTTTATTACTTGTTTCTTACATGTTTTATCTCCCATTGTGCATGTATGTATTGATGTTTCTAAATACGTTAAACACAATACAAACTTATTCTGATCTACTGTGAATCTAAATAACTTGTATTTAATCATTTATATTATGATTGAAATATAATTAATCTATTTTAGTATAATATTTTATGATTATGATTATTTAATATGATATATTTAAATCAATCCTAATTATGATACTTTGGTAATCGGACTAAGGGCCAAGTCTGAATCTGAATTTTTACAAAAAGAGGTTTATGAATTTATTTTGTTTAATTATTTTCAAACTAAAGTGTTTGAAACTAAAATTCAAACCCCAATTTTAATTGATCTATAAAGATCATATTATTTTTATCCTAATCAATATACTTATGATATACTCATCTAATTGAAATCATAGTTTAGAGGACTATTTGAGATTATTTAGCATATCGTAATAGTTCCCTACCAAGTAGAATTCACATTACAGTATCAAGGTATTCCTAACATGTTTCGTATGTCTCAAAATCCATGTTACACACCCAATAATTCACATGTTATCATCTATAAGGATATTTAGTTAGAACAATATCAATCGATTATGGATCACTAGACACAGATAATAGACTATAGTGAGAAGATATTATAGGGTAAGATGCTACCACTCGATTGAGTCTAATGGAAGTATTAATGGATCCAGGAAGATATGTATGAGAGGGAATCTAATTTTTAGGATCAATGACTAGTGTTTTTCAAGTAGGAACACTATAGTCACTTCTTGATGATAAGATTATATTATAGGGATAGATTTATGACATATTTAATTCAAGGTATATGATGTTTTTTATTCGACAAATCATGGTTATTTTTTTCTATGTTCATGGTGTTTTTGAGGAATTTTTCAAGCCTTAAATGTCCTAAAATTATAAGTGAAGGATTTGGGGCATCAATTTACACCCATAGAGATGATGGGGAGAAAATTCTAGACAATATAGAATCACTTGCAAGCCCATGGTGGTAGAAGACAGACTTACACTTCTATAGGTCCCACTAACCTGCCAGTGGTAGTGGTAGAGGACCTACAGTAATGCATGAACCCCCTTACAACTGTTGGGAAGACACTAGATGACCATAAGGGTAGTCAAAGGTGTTTCAGCATTGGTGGGAACACTAGAACGCCAATGGACTAGCCCGAACCAACCAGTGGATCCCAAACGATTGGGTCATTAAGGGTGACCCATGGTTTTCACCTGAAAAAAATTTGTTGATATCTCCCACCATTTTATTAACCCTAATTTGACATATATTACTATAAGATCTCCCATTAGGTGAATTTGGTCATATTTTCTCCTCTCTCCAATGATCAATTTCCATATCGATCCATTGGCTTCCAAGAGGTAAGATTCATCTGTTCAATCCTAATATTCATATTTTTATATAATTTTCCCTTAATCAGTGATATATTGTCTAGAACTATGGATCCATTATTGATATAATGAAGAATTATGGTTCCATTGATAGACAAACATCATATTTGGGGAGTTGTTTACTTTTTGTGGACTATATATATATATATATGAAAAAGAAGGTAGTGTTAATTGGGTCATTTTAATTGATTCAAATACCGTTCTTCTATCTCCAAATTGAATCTTGTTATATAATAAATTTCTTAATGAATTGGGATCATTTCTATTGATTATCAAAATGTGGGTTCGATTCAATGGGTGCACGAACATGGTTTGGGTATTATCACTTGATAAACCTTAATGTTTGGCCTCGACACACTTGAGGTTGGAATTTACTTAGCATTTATAGATATTTTATAATTTGTTTCCTTTATATTGATCACATGTGTCTGTTTGTGTATCCTATGAGACCTATACTTTATATTTATCACATATATGTGTATATCCTATGATATCCCTATTTGATATTGATTACATGTGTGTGGATTTTAGCATGTGGGATTCATTGTTGATAAAGATCAATTGTGTGTGTGTGGATGATGAGAATTGTATGTGATATTATACATTTATTCTTATATGTTCCATTACCTATTGTGTGTGAATGTATGGAATGTGAAGGTTTAAATTAAAGTAACAAGTGGAAAGTGGACCAACAATTTTTGGTAATCCCTTACAGGGGAATCATGCATAGCATGCGATAATGACATTGATGGACCTCAGAAAAGGTAATGGGTACGATGACCTTGGGGCCTATCAAACTGTAGTGGTGGGATACAACTACATTATGGACCAATCTGATGTAAGTATAGTGTATGGTGGAGTTATGGCCTAATACTTAATAGAGATAGGGCTCAATGGACATGTGAACCGAATTAATGATTTTTGGATATGTGATCGTGCAAAGATATAAAGTGGCCTTGTGGTCGACCCATGTCCACAATCTCAATTACATCTTTACTTTCAATGTGGATCCATAACTAGAAAAACTATGGTTTGTGGAGGCTTTTTTATCACATGATATCTCAAAAAATTATTTTTTTATTGAATTTATAGATTTATCATTTCATACAGATCTTATGAATGTTCACTTGTGTTAAGGATGCATTGGCAGTGTCATATTGTATTTATACTCACATCCTATTTGGGTATCTCTATTCACATGAATAACTCAAAATCATCGATTCCAGAAACAATAATACAAAAGTTTCCTTTAATAGAGCTAGATAAGGCCTTTATCATCGCTAAAAAAGCTCTGATAATAAGTGTGTGGTAAAAAACCAGAAGATTTTATCAGCGCTACAAAACCAATTTTAAAGGACCCATTTAACAGGACTAAAAAGCATTGTTCAATGGGTCCTTTAACAGTGTTTTTTTAGAAATGTTAAAGGACCATTTACCAGCTATTTTTTAGCGTTGTTAAAGGGGGTCTTTAAAATGCTAAACAAGTGTCGATAAATGCCCCACTGATATAGGTTATATAAATTTTTTTCCACACCCCAATTAATTAGAACTTCCCACCCCCACCCCTTTATTAGTGCTTTCACCAGCCCTTTATCCACAATTTAGATAATACCACCCTCCTGCATGCACCCCTACCTCCAGCGAGTTTCGAAGCTAAGACCTCCAACATATACACCAGTGCCTTTTCTACACCCCTACAATGTTTTATTTTGTATTGTATAATATATCTATATTTTTATATATATTTTGTTGCATTTTTTTAATCAATATATGAATATATATGTTTATGTATATGTTTATATATTAATAAATATATTTTGTATATAAATATGTTTAATTATGTATTTATAAAATTAAAATTTTATGTGTGAATAGATAAAACATATATATATATATATTGTTATATATTTTATTATACATAAGATTAAAATGTGAGAAACAATAAAATTTAAAATCCATAATATCAATATGAATCTAATCCATAGGAATAAATTTTATCCCCATTGTAAAAGGGAAAAAAAGATCTCCATAAATGAGGATGAAAATCCAATGAATGTTAAAAAATTATGGAATGGTGATTAAAAACTCAGTTTTGGAGGCCTTCTAGGAATTTTGGTCTAAAAAAGTGACTATGGTTTACCTATGTCACTAAGGGTGTAGATCTTGTCACAAACTTCGATTTTATATGTGGTAGAGCCGAAATGGACACCTAGATCAAAAGTTATGGCAGTTTGAAGTTTGAGTTATGTTTTCAACTTATTCTAGATCTTATATTAATTTTTTGATTTTTGTTATCTTAAAATTGATATTAAATATCCATTAATTAGTAATAATAAAAAAAAATTAAAATTATTTTTTAAAATTATGTTATAAACCATTTTCACTAAATATCTTATATATTAAGTGTAAATGCATATTTACCTTATATAAAACATATTTTTGACAAAAAAATTATATTTATATCAATATAAATATATAAATATATTATTTTTAATGATTTTTTGAAGTATCATTATATCAGTTATTGTAAAAAATAACTAATACACACTCCCCATTTATCAGTTCTTTTTATACGTGCTAATAAAAGACCCCATTTATTAGCGATTTTTAAAAGTGCTGATAAAGGGTGGGCCTTTATGAGTACTTGTAAAAAAGTTCTAATAATTCCCCCCTTTAACAACTCTTTTTAGTGATATTAAATCCCCCCATTTAATAACTCTAAAAAGCACTATTAAGGACCCCCTTTAATATCACTTTTAGCTAGCATTGTTAAATCCCTAAAGCCAGATAAACCCAATTTTTTAGCAGTGAAAGAGTAAGGGTTTAATAATAGGTATATAAGGAGATAGATTTTGTGTTCATATTCAGAACTAAGATATAATCTAGTGTGATGTCACAATTTTTTTATTTATTTTATATTTCCTCTATATATATTTAGATCTAACCAACCAGAAATGGGGTCCTTGGTTATTTTTATATTGTATGTCCTGGTTGGAATTAATATAACATTTTATATTATTCAGATATATTTTTCCTTTTAGTTTTATTACTCTTTTCTTGTTTTGATAATAGTGTATGGATTTTTCAATTGAAGGTATATACCCCCAATACACCATTCAGACCCTTGCTACTACTCAAAACACACTTACATATGAGGAGGAACACATGATTCCATGTAGCTCATCAATTGAGATAGAGTGATTGGGTGAGGGTGTTAAACATATATTAATTGATTTTAAATTTAACATAATATTAATCAAATTGTTTAAATTAATTTATATTATACTATGAATAAACTTTATTTAAGACTTTTTATTAATTTTTTTCATATGACGCAAAAAGAATTTTAAGACCCTAAATTTTAAAAATATATAACGTTTGATTTGTAAACTCCAAAAACATATTATAATACTAATTCATAATGTCCTTTTTGAATTTTATGGAAGTTTAAACTACAATGTCGGTTATTTTTGGATTTGATTCTAAAAATTATTATTAAATCCTTTATATCAAGGTTCGGTGCTTCATTATTTTTTGTGTTTTAATGATCTTTTTTATAAATTTATATAATCAGAAAATACAACATTATTAAAAGATTTTAATTTTTATCACAATCCTTTTATATTTAATATTTTTATTATTAGTTATTTAAATAAAATATCTACATATATGATCAATACATTTTCATGGTTTAAATATATATTTATTATTATTTTTACTTATGTAATTATAAATGTTAATATAATAATTATTAATTAATATAAATTTTATTTTTTTAGAATGGAATATTTATAAAAATTATTTAAAACCACTTTAAAATATTATTTTTAACGGTTCTTAAAAATGGCTGTAAATAAATTTTTCGCATGGGTTATCATAATAATGGTAAGCTAGATGGGTAGATACTTATGTCGCATGAATATAATAAGGGATTGATTACCCTAATTGGGTCATATGTCATGACGATATTGTAGGATTATTTTTTATAATAGATTTTTTCTCTCGGTATTTTTTATAAAACCACTTCCTAAATCTAATCTATAACATGATTGTCAATAGGTGGCCACTTTTTATAGATTATATTTAAATTATTTATTATAATTTTTTTCAATTTTATTATATTTCTGATTTTGGTACTTAGTAAATAAGATTGTGTAAAGTGTATTATGTTTTCTATCCATTGGCATGATGTATCTAGATTGAGATAATCAATTTTTTTATGGTTGTGTATAGTGGCTACTTGTCTTATTGGGGCCATCTTCTACCCTTTGTACGTACACATTTGGGGTATGGGGGCTAAGTTAGGTATTTTTGGGACTTATTTATATATCTAAATGTTGTATATTATATGTTATTCACCTAAATCAACTACTTTTTATTGTGTTTTTATTAAACCCCTCTTAAATATTTTATAGCACTATATTTTATGGCTTTTAAAAAGACCATACATGGGGCCAAAATAACCATTATAAGGGTGAAATTTTGCAGTAATGATGATGATTATTATTACTAAAATATTTTAAATCCAAATAATCTTGTTTTAATATATATTTAATAAATATTTAATTTTTTAGTTTGAAATATAATTTGATATATCTTTTATTATATTTAATTTTTCAGTTTTAGAAAAATTAGATATATAATTCATTTTAAATTATTTATTGTTTACATTAACTAAGATTTATTTTTAATAATATATGGTTAACTTCAAACATGTATTGTGGGATTTCTTTAATCTAATCACATCTCTATTAGTATATTTTTACTTAAGAATATTTATAATAATAGTAGTGGTAATAAATAAATTATTGTAATTTTATAATTCAATTTATATATATAATGGTAATAAATTTATTTTAATTTTTTTGTTACAAAATAATAATTTAAATTTATTTAGTATTGTAATAATTATATTTATTATTAATTTTTTTTTATTTTTTATAAATAATACTACCTTTATGTTTATTATTATTATTATGTTTATGATTACTATTTATCTATATTATATATCAATATTTTATTGGTGTGGGTGGCATGCGTAGGGTGGAGTGTGGGTGAATCACTACAAAATGGAAATATCAGCTATTATTTTTGTGAAATTGTGGTTGTTTAAAATACCACCTAATAATCTAGCGGAGGTTAACAAAACCATTGTGTATTACACAATCACTGTTCATTTAGTGGTTATTTCTTTAATTTCAAAGCGGTTTTGAAATTTGTCATTTTTTGGACCATTTAGTGGTAGTGTCATGTTTATTTAGTGGAGGTTTTTTAAAAAATAAAATTACCTGGGGAAAAAATAAATTAGAAGAAACTAACATCCACTTAATATATTAGTAGTCATTGGGTGTGGCAGTGATTGAAGTTAACCACCACTAAACATAATTTTAATTAACGTACTTAGTACCAGTTACTAAAAAATGATGCTAAATATTACAATTTAATTTTTTTTGTAAAATACTTAATAAAAAGATGTAAACATAAAAAAACTGACCTGAAATAAACTAAAACACAAATGTATGATAAACTAAACAAATATACACCACATATCTACAATCATATATACAAAAAATCAACCGTCAGCATAACCTATGTCTCAGTCAACCCTTATATGAGCCAGCCAATACCTTAGTCATTAATATTTCGTATAAAATATGTCCAATAATAACTCTGCCCAATATATGTCAATGTACCAACTTCTAATATATTTTTCTACCACAACATCATCTCATCAACTAAAACTAACCACATAATTTCATCAACTGTCACAAAAAATAAAATAGAAATTAAAACAAAACATAATAAATTAGACTTATAGTAGAATAATTGTTAAAAGTTTAATATAATACAGAAAGTAAGAACTATCACGACAACCTTCAAAATAATTTTGTGGATTATAAGGGCAAACCTCATGCATATTTTTGACATTGGTCACCTAAAAATGCATTTACATTCATTCCTATAAGTCTTTTAGTGTTTTAAAATAGTAAAAATGCATTTACGATCATCCCAGAAAACCATAACTTAGAATGACATGAAGTATATTACTAAAATTCAAAATTCAATCTATAGTTACTTTACATTGATTTCAAGTAAATATGACTTTTTTTCTTGTTTTGACCCACTGACATAGTTTTTACATCCTTTTATACCTTTAAGAATTTTTTACTGAGTTATTCTGGTTGCACCACACATCAGATTGACATGATGGCTATGCATACATATTAAAAATAATACAATAGTGGTTTTACCATGTTTCCACATTAATCTGAAGTTTTTTTATATGATTTTGACCATTTCATGCATGTTTTAGTGTTTTAAAACACTAAAAAACATATACGGTCATCTCGGGAAAACAGAAACTTGGGATGCATGTCATCGATTCCTATATTTCACAATTAAATCAACAATTATTGTTCTATAGTTTCTAGGTATTCTAACATCATTTTCCTGATTTTGACATCCCAACACATGTTTTTAAAGGATTTTGTACATTTATGAAATGTTTACTGATTCATTCTGACTACACCACAAATTAGATTGATGTATTTTCAACATGTAAATGACAAAAATAATACATTGACAGTTTTCCAAGGATTCCTTGTGAATATGAGGTTGTTTTCTATGGTTTTTTTAATTCCATGCATGTTTTACTAATTTAAAACACTAAAAAATGTTTATAGTCATCCTGGGAAAACTGCAACTCGGAATGACATGTCGTTAGTTCATACATTTCAAAATTAAATCTATGGTCGTTTTCCTATAATTTTAGGGAAATCTGATGTCATTTTTTGGTTTTAACCCCCCAAAACATGGAGTTAAAGGCTTTTGTTCCATTAAGAAGTGTTTACCGAGTCACTATAGTCACATCGTACATTGGATTGACATGTTTTCTACATATACACATTAAAAATAACTCAATGGTTTTTTTATGATTCCACATTAATTAGAGGTCAGTTTTTATGGTTTTTACCATTCCACGCACATTTTCGTGTTCTAAAACACTAAAAACGTGTTTAAGTCTATCCCAATAAAACTGTAAGTTGGAATGATGTTTCATTAGTTTCTACATTTTCACGTAAATTTATGGTCATTTTTCTCTAATTTTTGGGAAATCTAACATCATTGTCTACGTTTAGACCCCCCCATGACACAAGTTTTTAAAGGCTTTTGTACCTTTAAGAAGTCTTTACTGAATCATTCCAACCACACTACATGTCGAAATGCCATATTTTTTGTGGGTGAATGTGAAAAATAAAAAAATGGTGCTTTTCCTATGATTCCACATCAATATAAGGTCTTTTTTATGGTTATGATCATTTGAGAAATATTTTAGTGTTTTAAAACACTAAAAACATGTTTACGACCTTCCTAGGAAAACCGTAACTCGGAATGATGTTATTTTTGTTCCTACATTTCAAAATTTAATATAAATTTGTTTTCCTATGATTTCTAGGCAATCCGACATCATTTTCCTAGTTTTGACCACCCCTAATATTTTTTTAGAAGTATATTGCAGCTTTAAGAAGTGTTTACCGAGTCAATTAGACCATACCGCATGTTGGATTGACATGTTTTCTATGTGTACATTTCTAAAATAACTCAAAGGTGGTTTCCCAAGATTCCAAATCAATATGGGGCCATTTTCTATTATTTTAATTTTTCCACGCACATTTTAGTGTTTTAAAACACCAACAATGTCTTTTTGGACATCTCGAATCAACTGTAACCCGGAATGACGTTTCTTCAGTTCCCCCATTTAAAAATCTAATCTATTATTTTTCCTCTAATTTCAGGGAAATTTGATATATGTTGAGTAGTTTTGACCCCCCAACACATGTTTTTAATGGCTTTTGTACCTTTAAGAAGTGTTTACTGAGTCATTTTTTACAACACCACCTATCAGATAGACATGTTGTCTGCACATACCTATAAAAAATACCTCAATGGTGATTGTCCCATGATTTCATGTTATTATAAGGTCATTTTCTATGGTTTTGACCATTCCACACATGTTTTAGTATTTTAAAACTCTAAAAACAAATTTATAATCATCCTAGGAAAATTATAAATTAATGTGTTTTCTGTCAGTTCCTACCTTTCAAAATTCAATCTTCTATCTTTTTCCTCTGATTTCTGGGCCATGAGAAATCATTCTCTTTGTTTTGACCCCCAACACATGTTTTTAAAGGCTTTTATAACTTTAAAAATGTATACCAAGTCATTTGGACCACACCGTACATCAAATCAATGTGGTGTCTTTACGTACACATAAAAAAAACTCAATAGTGGTTTTACCATGATTTCACATCAATCTGAGGCCATTTTCTATAGTTTTGTCTGTTCCATAAACTTTTAAGTGTTTTAAAACTCAAAAAATGTGTTTATACCCATCCATAGAAAATTATAAATTGGAATAATGTGTTTTTGATTCATACATTTCATAATTCAATATACTGTCATTTTCCTATGATATTAGGGAAATCCGACAACATTTTCTTAATTTTTACCCCATGATACAGGTTTTAAAAGGATTTTGTACACTTTAAGAAATGTCATCCAAGTCATTCAGACCACACTATAGGTCAGAATGATGTGTTGTCTATACGTACACATCCTAAATAACTTAGCGGTAATTTTCCAATGATTTTAATGCATTCTATGGTTATTTTCTATTTTTACCATTACATGCATGTTTTAGTGTTTTAAAAAATTAAAAATGTGATTACCACAATCACAGGAAAACTGCTACATGGAATGAAACTGCCAATTCCCAAATTTTAAAATTAAATATACAGTCATTACACTTTTAATTCAAGGAAATATGGCATCCTTTTTTGAGTTTTGACCCTCTGACACCTGTTTTTAATGGCTTTGGTACCCTTTAATAAGTGTTTAATGGGTCATTCCAACCACACCACACATCAAATTGACGTGTTGTGTAAGTGTAAAAGTAAAGAAACAACAGTGGTTTCACTATTATTTAATGTAAATATTAGGTTTTTTTATATGTTTTTGATTGTTACATGAATGTTTTTGTGTTTTAAAACACTAAAAACACATTAACGACAATCTTGGGATAACTGTAACTCATAATTATGTGATGTCAGTTCTTACATTTCAAAATTAAATAAATGGTAGTCTTCTTTTTATTTCATGGAAATTTGATATCAATTTCCAAGTTTTGATCCCCAAGACATGTTTTAGAGTCTTTTGTACATTTAAGATGTTTTTATCGAGTCAAAACCAAGAAAACAATATCATATTGATTTCAAACATATGGATAAAAATCCTTAATTTATTTTGAAGTGTTGGAATCAAAAACACATTAATCTGGCACAAGTTGTGGTTGATATGACTTGAGATTCATGTTTTTTATATAAAAGTGTCATTTTAGTTTTATTTATCGAAGTTTTATGTGTTATTTGAAAATGTGTGAATGGTCTATAGAATTTATAATTTACCTCAGTGGAATGAGATTTAAGGATATACATTTCCTTAGGAATCCTTCCAGTCATCCATTGAAATACAAAAAATTGATAATTTTTTCATTGATTTCCACCACTCATCCTATGATTTCCTATAAGAGTGTTGTTGTTACATTTTTTCTTTCAATATTACAATTTTCCTTTGTGATTACTGATCGATGACACTTCTCGAACCCCCACTGGGTGTAAAAGTAATGGATAATGATGCCCTACCAAAGATAGATGATGGTGTATGTCTAAAACCCACGCCATGTACATGTCTGAGATGCTCCTTTTCAAAAATGATTCCAACTTCATCATTCTGGGAACTTATGATGATTTTAAAGGGTTCACATCCCAGACTTCTTGAATCTTAACTTAATAATACAAAACTGTTAATAATGATTTTCTAAAATATATAAACTTCATAGTATTATATAATTAGTAAATTTTTCAATATGATTTGTTGTTATTTCATTACTATAAAAACATAATATTGAAAAATATTTTATAATAACATAAAATCCTTAAACCCAATTAATTGGGATCGTCTAGATGTATCAAGCGATTCCAAATTGGCATTGTTTGATCCATGTAGCTATCCACATTTAATTGGGTTTAAGTGATGTTAGTTGTTATAATATATTTTATCATTATTTTGTTTTTTTAGTAATTAAATAACATGAAATATTAATGAAAGTACTTAATCCAATGTCTTTGGTAGGGTCATTTAAAAAACGTCCATCGGGTTTCCTATAAACTATAAACCACATCTTTGTTCGGCCAAAAAAGTGTCCTAATTCAGTAACCTTTATAAAAAAGTATACACATGCTAAAAAACATTCAATTATAATGAAATAATATAAATAATAATGAATAATATAAAATCCAAAATTTTTCTTTTTCTCGAATAAGTATGAGATCCAACTATGTAAGGAATGACTTTCTTTTCATGTTTCACAATATTTTTTTAGATAATTCCTTAAGAAAATAGTATCATTAAAAAAAATTATAATTGTATTGTGTTTATGTTAATATGATACTGTAAAATTTGTATTTACCTCATGAGATATATCTCTATTAATATCATGAAATATATTCCATTTCTCACAAAAAATGACTTCAGGAACTTTCTCATAAATCTATCACGATCTTAGAGATATGTCATTAAACTCAAGACATAATATCAATTTAAAATATCTCCTTTTCTTGCCCAATTTTTTCAAATTCCATGGGTGTGAAATGGAGTCTGGAACATCAAAATGAAAAAACCTCTAGAAATAAAAAATGTAACCCTTTATAAGTATATTACCAAACATTACTCATGTCTTTTAATTTTTTTATGAAGGAATATCAAATTATAATTACCTTTACTTGAGTATCAAAGACCCTATTTTCCATGATATAGGAATATGCCTCCAGTCTTTATAATTAATAGGAAATATTACCACCTCGCAAGTAAGCTACCCAATAATATACCCACATATTCGGGAAGCATCATCGGTAGGCACCCCGAGCTCATCAAATCCAATGATAATATTGAAGTCCTTCAGGTCCCATACACCGGACATGTTCATATTTATATCCATTATATGGTTGTTTTTATATTCTTGAATATTAATTAAATAATTAATAAAATATATAGTTTTGATGAAAAATGTCATAAATACTAGTAACAGTAACTCACAAATATTCCCTAGATGGATGAGTGACCAACTGATCCCTCATCAGAGGTCAATCAGGCAGTGGGATACCAATGAAATCTTGGTAAATGGCCGGCTCTCCAGTAGACTCAGTTACAATGGAATGAATCAGATTCATAGAAGCTGATGGTAGTGGTGGTGTGCTCTAAGATTATGATTAGCTGAGATCCTATTTTTTTGTTCTCAAAATTCCTGAAATTCAAATGGTTTAGGTATATTAAATGTATAAAAAATGAAAAACTAAATTATTTATACAAAACAAAACTAGGATAATGTATAGATGTATGAAATACTTATCAATGAGAAATTATAATATATTTTCATTACCAATTTTGACATTCAATTGTCTTCATTTCATTATCTTCGTTGTTACCAACCTCAATTGAAATGAATCCTCTATTTTCACCCTCTCTTGATAGTTATATTGTTTCTATAATATAAAATAAATTGTTCATTGTTTTGTGGTTGATGAGGTTCACTATAAAAAATCACAAATTGATCTTCATTGACCATATCATATAAGTCACACTTCTTTAAGTTTACAAAAATACTTCAACCTTCATGATTTTCATAATCCACATAATAAATGATCTTCACTTGTGATGCCAAGATTAATGGATCATGCTTTGCAGGCTCATCGGTATGGATTAAGTGAGTTAAGTTGAAAAACATAAAATGTAAGGAATATTTCATTATACACCTATCAATGTTGAACCACTTGAATTTCAATAGACAACTGAAAACAGACCATGATAGTTTAATTCAATTATATCATTCAACTTTCCATAATATCTTACCTATACAAGTTTACCTACACCACTATTTTGAGTTTTCTGGTATTCTTCTTGATAAATTTTATGAAACCTAAAGCCATTAATATTGTATTCATCGAATCTATTATCCTTCCTTAGAGGACCTCAATCCAAAAATAAGAAATCATTTGATATTTAAGCTCAATTATCAACATTCATTATCTTGAAAAAAATGATATACGGTGTTTCTTTTATCATAGAAAAAATAACTAAAAGTTAATAATATGAATATGAGTACATACTTACCTAATAGATGAACCATTCAATAATCTCTTTATTAAAAGATTTTGTTAATTCCAGGTCATTTCAAGCTTGACCCATTAGTTTCCTCTTTGTTTGCAGTCGAAATTATTCAATAAATGGATCTTCAAAAACACTAGAATATGAAATTTCTCTAGTTTGAACAGTCATATTGGATACATTGATTTGACCTAGAAATTATTTCAATATAAAATTCTCATATAATTTATTTCTATTAAACCATTTCATGAATTTACAATCAGGAAAATAACATTTTATTCTACCACCCACTAATGAGTTTTCAATTTCATAATCTAAAAATTCATCCAAACCATTGACACACCGAGGTTTGTTTTGAGGTAAATTAATCCAACTTTTATCCATAGGTATTGGATTTTATTCTACCTTTAAATTAATATGAAAATATATAAATTTTTTATCAAATAGGCATAATCAAAATTAAACATCACCCACCTTCATCATTAACTCTTTCAAAACAACTACAATGGAAAATGTGATGAATAAAATAATAAAAAAATTTCTTACTAAAATTTTAATATAAAAACATGAATCGAATAATTTTTTATTTCTCACAATCATAGATGAATAATTTATAAATTATATAATCACTACATTTTTATCATTTAAGAGGAAATTAACTATAAATTTGATATCAGCCACCTGCTCAGAAACGTAGTGTTATTTTTTCATGAAATAGATTTCTACGTCATTCTTATCATCCAACAGGGATCACTATAATAATTTGAAAATTATGAATTTATTACTATAAAAGTTATAATATACCATGATATACACAAAATAACATTTCATTTCATCCATGAACCATAAAGAAATAAGTTTATTAACCTATACATAAAGTCTTTCATAAAGGATAAGGACAAAAAAATCTCATTTCCTGGAATATTTAGACATCATTAATGACAATCATAAAAATAATTTAAACAATTATATTAATCCATCATGTAAATATAATATATATATATATATATAATTAATTAATTTAAATCATAATACATTAATAATCAAATCAAATATAAATCCTCAGTTTCAAATTAGTGAATAACCATTTCATTAAAGAGCTATGGAATCTATTAATATTTTTTAATTAAATATAATACATGAAGAAACAATTAATATTATATCATAAATGTGGATAAAAATATTCCAAAAATTCAAAAAACTATAATGAAACAATGTTTTAGTATCACACAACCTTATGTGGAGGAAAACTAGATACTGATATCCTTAGTTTAACACTCACATTCAATAATCTATAATGAAATTTAATAATTTCATCATAAAGAAATGATTTTTGTTATATTTTTTAATTTATATTTTAAATGTCAAATTTTTACAATTACATTTATCCCTATACTTATTCTATTTCCATTTATAGAGTTGAATTCATTAATTTATTTTTCAAAGAGTCCCTTAAAAAATTGTAAACAATATATATATATATACCTATAATTCAATGGATAAATATGTTTCTTGATAACCAAAATATCATTTCATATTATATGAAAATCCCTTAGAGTCATAGTAGGGTCCTGATTCGACATAATAGAAATTCAACATCAAAATGATCCAATCTAACATTAAAAACACAAACAACATTCAATCACCAAAAAATTATATATTTTAATTAAAACTCTTAGAAAAATTAAATCAATCATAACTTCAATGAATGTCGGCAGGGGATAAGGTGAAGTCGAGGTCACAATGGTCACTAGTAGAGGGGTAGGGGTTACAAAGTTTTCCAGTAGGGGGGATCTGGGTATCGATTGTAGCCAGTACTAGGTCGGTTACAGGGCGGTTGTGATAGTAGGGTCGAGGTCATGGAAGTAGACGAAAGGGAGGGTCAGGGTTACAAAGGTCTTCGGTAGGGGGTTTGGGGTCATGAAGGTTTCCAAAAAGGGGTATTGGGGTCACAATAGTATCCAAAAGGGGTGTAGGGTGATAGCGGTCACTAACAAGGGGTTGGGGTTGGGGCGATTTCTGTAAAAGGGTCACCACTAATGCGTGAAGAGGATGGTTGGAGGTCAAAGTTGATCGGCGATCGACCTCGACGAGTGGAGAGGGAGGTCAGAGGGGGTTAGGGGTTACAATCGATGAGGGTAGAGGGAAGGGAGATTAGAATGGGTCCTGGGTCTCCACCGAATATGGGAGAAGGAGTTAGAAGCGGGGGATCAGGGTCAGGGTTGAAGAGGGTAGCGGGGTGAATGAGGGAGGGGAAGATGAATTTAGAGTTTCTCTTTCCAACTCTTTTACCAAAGTGCATGTATCTGTCTATAGGGACACTCTGGCTATTTCCCCACATTACCTATTTCCAAAGGTGGGAACATCTATCACTTATTTAGGGATGTTTTCTCCTTGATCGAAATGATATGATGGGATGTCGGTTCCCCCTTCCGTGTATTCTTCCTCGAAATTCACCACCTAGTCCGGGTCTCCCTTATAGATTTGAGTTGTGGTTTATGAATATAATTACCAGTTCCATATATTTATGGATTCCAATTAATTATTCTTCTTCTATCTAGACATTCCAATGGGTCTTGATAGGACTACAACCTTCAGTCATAGTAGATGGTAACATCAGGAATGTAAGGGAATATTTTGATTCATGGACATTGGTCAACTGTATTCTTCCATGTAAGCGAGCATCTCAAGGGTGCATAACCTGAGGCATCCCACATTAATCACAGGGTATCATATGCCATAGGTATGTCTCTAAGGTTTTCCTAAGCTTCGTATACTTAACATGGGGTATGCCATGAGTTTAATGTCTTGCGGAGACAGTTACACCAAAGGCATGTCTTCCGAGGTTTTCCTCAGGCATCTCATGTTTAACACGAGGTGGGCTGTGAGTTTAACATATTGCGGAGATGGAATGAGAGTGATCAGAACATACCATATAGATGGATCATATTGTTACATACCTAGGAGGGAGTACCTGGAAGGTTTACCAGATGGATGAATCAGAATGCCCAATCAGGATGAATCTGAGGTGGTGTGTCCCATAGAGGGAAGACATCACACCATGAATGCTAATCTGGATACCACTGAGGGTGGATCAAGAAAAGTTCACCCAATAAAGGTGGACACCAAGGTTTAACATTGGTTGTGATTGAACCTCGGGGAGGTTTCTTATATACCCTTTATAGAGGGCAGGGATCAAAACCCACGTAGTTTGAAAGGAGAGACATGGAATCGGGGTGTACAGAAAGGAAAATGACCCAAAGACATGATGGGTCTTACACATGGATAGTGACCCATCACAAGAAATATTCTCTTGGTTGGATGGTTATGGATTATGTGGGTCTTATGCATGGTTAAATTCCTAAGTAAGTGGCGTGATCCCACCAGGATGTTGAGGCCTTTGTAGGAATCGGGATGGATGTTGGATGGTTGAACGAAGTAGATGAGAGGAATGGAATGGAACTGATGTTAAGATGATAGTTATGTTGGGATTGAACCTCATAGAGGGTTCCAATGTATCCTTATGGAGGGGAATCAATGTTCATGTAGTTCAATGAGATGATGTGACACCTAAGGAGGAGGTCTGAGAGAATGGATGCATGGATGGGACCCAAAGGAAGTAGAACCTCCAGATTGGGGCATGAAATTCCTAAAACACAAAGGCTCAAGGGAGAGACTGGGATGAGACATGAGTGATGCGATTGAACCTCAAAGAGTCTTTCTACATATCCCTGTGGCAGGGAATCAAAGTACATGTAGTTTAAGATGGCGGCATGGAATCAGGGAATATGCAAAGGACAACGACCGAAAAACATGTTGGGGATTATGTGTGGTTAGTAGCCCATCGCAAGAGGGTCACTCTTGGTTGGAGGAGTGTGAATTGAGTGTGGGGATTACACATAATTAGCTACCTGGGATATGGTCGAATTCCAATGAGGGATAAACCAAGGATGTGGGTCCCAATAATGGGGACACTGAAGTTTACCAATGCTTGGGGTTGAACCTTAGGGAGGCTTCCTTTGTACCCTACCAAGGAGACAGGGATCAAAACCCACTTAGATCGAAATAATATAGTTTAACATCATGCAGCGAAAAGTGAGAATATAGTATAACATCATGAGGGATGAGGGTGAACTGACATGAAGTAGTCGGGAAGATGGGTGATGGGATTGAACCTTAAAGAGGCTTCCTACATACCTTTCCTGAAAAGGGAAAGGATCAAAGTTGAGATAGTTTGACATGAGGGGATTAAGGATTACACACTAAGGTAGCCCAAAGAGGGTGTCGTGGTCACTATTTACTCTAAGCTCACATGAGACATTCTCAGTAGAAATAAGAGGTAAAAATGGACATGACGATCATGGCACAAAGGTGCAGTCACAAAGGGTGGTGAATGGGGATGACACATTGCTCGTGACTCAGGTGCTGCTAAGGATCAGCAACGGTGGATGGAGCTTCTACATGGAAGCTACCCGGGTGCCACTAAGGTGCGGAAATAGTAGATGGGGCTTATGCATGGAAGCTACCCAGATGCTTATAAGGAACTGTAATAGTGGATGTGGCTTATGCATGGAAGCTTCCCAGATGCCGCTAAAGAGAGGCAATGGTGTATGGGTCTTACGCATGTAAGAAGTTTGAATGCTTCTATGGAGCGACAATGATGGATTGGGCCTACACATGGAAGTATCCTGGGTTCCGTTAAGGAGTGGTAATTGCGGATGGGGATTATGCATGAAAGCTTCTTAGGTGCCGCTATAGAGCGACAATAGTGAATCAGGCATATGCATGGAAGCTGCCTGTGTACCGCTAAGGAGTGGAAATAGAGGATGGGACTTACGCAAGGAAGCTACCTGGGTTCCACTATGGAGTGGAAATGTTGGATGGGGCTTATGCATGGAAGCAGCCTGGGTGCCGCTAAGGAGTGGAAATGGTGGATGGGGCTTATGCATGGAAGCTTCCCAGGTGCTATTGAGGAGAGAAAATGGTGGATGGGTCTTACAAAAGTAAGAATCCCATAATGTATTCCTCATGTCCGGCTGTGATGGATTCCCAAATCATTGGTGGGTTGAGGTATATAATTGGGGCCTACACCTATGAGCTAGTGCACAAGAGGTATAATGATGAGGGCATTGGAATCAGTGAGAATAAAGGGAGGCAAAAAGTGTGAATCACATGCCCAAAATTCGGTACATAATGGGAGAGGCATGAATAAGGGAGTTAATTTTTGACCATATTTGAATCACATCATCCACATCGCGTTATCCTAAGATGTAAAAAAACAAAAGAGGGACAACCGCTGACCGTATTTGATACATGGGGCCAAACTCAAAGTGTCATCAACAGTCTTCCAGGGCATTGGTCTAGAATGGTAAGTGAGCTGAAGTGGCATGGGACTAGGCCGTTAGGGGATCCCTTCAGACATGAAGAAGATGAAGATCCAAATGAAGGACATGTAAAGAATGAGGTGGAGTTATGGAATGTTTGAACAGATTCCAATGCTCTTGAAATTACACCACCATAATCATGGAATGAGTCATCTTATTATTGTCACATAATCCATATCTTATTTGGAAAAATACATATCCTATTATTGAATGATAGGGAATACTATAGTTTAAAGTCATGTAATGAAGACTATTGGAATCTTATACTTGGCGCATAAAGCATCTCTTTTTCGGAATAAGAGGTATCATATGATTGTCATATAGGGTGTACTACAGTTTAAATTCATGAAGATAAAACTATTAGAATATTACGCTTGATGCATAAGGCATCTCTTATTTAGAATAAGAGGCATCCTATGCATTGTCCTATAAGGTGTACTATAGTTTAAAGACTTGTAGAGAGGATTGTTTGGCATAAGGCACCTAAAAATGGATGGTGTTGGGACTTATGCAAGAGAGACCCTTTTTAGTTTGACCCAACATTAGAACCAAGTGATGGGTTTTGGAGGAGTTCCTTGAGGAATCATTCAACTCAAGGTGATTAGAGAATTGATTATGAGAATCTCAACTCATGACATGTGAAAGGGACCAAGATTAATATGTCGACTCTTGGTATTTCATGGAGTGTGGGGGAGTATCTCGAATCATTGTATTCCATAGGTGGAAGGTGGGTGCACAATGGAAAATGTCAACATCCCATCCTGAAAAGTTTGTGGTGTGAATCTCTATTTTTCATGGGGGTTAGTGACAATAGTGAAGGGACCGACCTGACACTAATCTAAAGAAGGGTTTTGGGGATGCATCCCCCATGGTATGGACCTATGGGAATGAAGGTAGGAGCTTCACAAAGGATAAGTATTTACAAAGGAACGGGGTTAATGAAGCTTAGGGTATTGTGAATAATGGATAGTCACAGAGCTCAGGGTCTCATAGAGCTCATGGTCTTGCAGATCTTAGGGTATTATGAAGAATAGAGCTTTGCAAAGCTTATGGCCTCATGGAACATGGGGCTTCGCAATTCTCAGGGTCTTACAATGTAGATTCACGAAGGAAAGGTGCTCACTGAGCATTCCATCACCTTAGCATAAGGCACATTGTTAAGAGAGTGCTCTGTAAAGGCTTAAT
The DNA here is from genome assembly GCA_963277665.1 of Viscum album. Lineage (NCBI taxonomy): Eukaryota > Viridiplantae > Streptophyta > Magnoliopsida > Santalales > Viscaceae > Viscum > Viscum album. The sequence goes on from OY728134.1 coordinate 1,403,960,371, forward strand.
GCTTTTCAGATCCATGAGAAACCAGAACGGGCCTCCCTCCTTCCCAAAGGGTGGTGGCCTTTGTGAAGGGCATCAATTCATGGTGCTCAGAAGCACAGTGAAATGGGAGATTATCCACCAAAGGGGCATCATAACCATCCTTATGAGGGGGATGGGATGTGAGGTAGCTATATATAGGAGATGGAGGTCAGTGAAGCCTTCCATGGAGAACAAATGTGTGTCGTTAAGAGAAACTGATGTCGTGAATGAAATCACACTCTGCAACTAGAGGTAGCTCCCTCAAGTTTCCTATAGTCGCGGAGGCTACCATCACATCTTTTTCATCGTTCGCAGAGGCTCTAGTCAAGTTAATCGGACTTGAATAGGCTTCTATCATGGAATTCATTGTGCTTTCGGTGGATTTGTTCAAGTTCCTCTAACTTATAGAGGATTATGTCAAGGCCTTTACAGTGCTCATGGAGGCTATGGTGAAGTTCATCGGACTCACAGAGGCTTCTATCATTGCCTTCGTGGTGCTCTTAGAGGCTCTGTTCAAGTTCATCAAACTTTTAGATACTTCTATCACGGCCTTTGTGGTGCTCATGGAGGCTCCGGTCAAGTTCCTCTACTCCGCGATCATGGAGCGAGCTCCGCGAATGGGCTCTGTGAAATTGTTATCCAATCCAATCTTCAAATGTCCATAACTCTTAATCCATAACTCCATTAGAGCTCCACAACCAGTCAAATCGAATCTTTTCAAATGGTCTATGCTCTTGGATTATGTATGGAATCATGTTTAATATCTTCTGGATGAGTTTTCAGGTGCCAATAAATCCCCCCCCTAAGAATGGGGTCCAATGAGGATGAGGAGGGTGAGGCAGATTGCATTTCGAGGAAACAACTAAGGAAAACTCTTGCCTTGGAGTCCACTATATCTCAATCTCATTAAAGAAAAAACAAAATAAATCTCTAATCCCACGCGTGTCATACTCATTGTGGGAACCAAGAGATAATATAAGGTCATTCACCTATACAAGAGGGATATACAGTAGAATATGCGCTCAAACCAGAATGGGACATCAATCAACATTGGGAGTATCCTTAATGAGAGGGAATGCAACTTGAGAACAAGGCTCTCAAAATATCTGATTTTCTTCTCCCAACGTGCTCTAGTGAATGATTGGAATAATTCTAGGGCCATTGGAATCAATCCGAACAAAGTGAGAATGATAGGTGTGAATCACAACACCCAAAATTCGGAACACAGTGAGGGGGGCATGATAATGAAGGATAGTTATTGACCAAATTTAAAACACATCATCCGCATCACATTAGCCTGAAATGGGAACAAAAAAACGAGGGCCAACCACTAACTGTATTCAAAAACACAGGGCCAAACTCAAAGTATCATCTGATGTCCTTCGGAACGTTGGACTAGGATGGTAGGCAAGCCTTAAGGTCGAGAATCCTAATAGTTAGGGGGTTCCGTCATACTTGAGAGGGAATGTGTATCCAAAATAGAGGGCATGTAAAGTATGGTGATGGAGTGATGGGATGTTTTAATGGAGTCAAACACTCCTAAAATTACACCACCGTGATAAAAGCACATTGGGTGAGCATATCGGTCTGAGCTAGGATCAAACCTACTTCCAGACTGAACCTCACTGGTGAGGGCCTATAATTCCTTGTAGTTTTATGTCATGAAAATGAGGACAATAGATATATATTTTAGCATCGTACGGTGAGGAAGACGCATGGAATAGTTTAATTTCATATGACCAGGACATTGAACATAGTTTTAAGTTTATACTACCTTGACCAAGGCTAATAGTTTACAGTCATGTTGCATGGACTATAGGCTCCTAGTTAAAGGTCATAGAGTTTGGATCGTAATCGAGGCCGAGGGGCTAGAAGGGTTGATGACCCTGGGCCTAGGCCTAAGGAGAAATTCTTGGGCCTCGCTACGTATCCCATAAGGATTTGAATCAAGAAAAATGTAGTTCTTAAGAATATCATGGTCATAGACAAATATTGGTAGAGGAAATCCTCTCTGGCGAGGAAGCCGACGTATCCCACAATTATCATTGGGCATCCTGAACATGTTTGGGGTAAGACTGCACTTTAAAATCTTGCATCGAAGACTTGAGTACCCCAAATAAGAAATGTTTGGGGCGGTTCATAGCCTGATGTGAATGGAGACTAGAGAGGTGCACACCACATTGAACATTCCTGAAAGGAAATTTGGGGTCAAGAAGGCCCATACAGGGAGTTTACCATTCAGTTGGATAGACCCGGGAATCATATGCCTAAATGTATCTATGTATCCTGAAAGGGTAGGAATCAAGCATTACATAGTTCTTTGTATTCCAAATAGTTTAAAGTCATGTGGTGAGGATGATAGTGTCATATTTTAAGGTCGTTTGGAAGGACCAATGGGGCACACTATCTTATACATGGATATTACCCTACAACGACACCTAATCCAATGTGAGCCATACTCGATGTAGGAAACAAGTAGCATCGTTATGCATTCCCCATCTAATGATAGAATGAAATAGTGGAAATGAAATGTTGGGTGGTGAAAATCCCAAATGAACCAACATTCTTACTCTACATGCATGACTGCGTGGAGATACAACACCAGTGGTTTCGAGGGTCCCTAAAATAGAATGGGGAATTAAACATACGATTCACAACATTCAATATTTGGTACATAGTGGGAGTTGTGTGATAATGAAGGATAACTGTTGACCATGTTCGAAACATGACACCCATTTTGTGTTATCCTACAATGGGAACAAACAAATGAGTGTCAACCATTGACCAAATTCTCTACACGGGACCTGTCTCATAACGTCGTTTGAAATCCTCTAGGATGTTGGCCCAAGATGGTAGGCAAGCACTAAGGCCTAGCATCCAAACCATTAAGTGGTCAATTTAGATGTGAAATATAATGAAAACCCAAATTAAGGAATGTGCGAAGTAAGGATATTACTCATGCAGTTTAAGTGTTGTGAAGGACGAACACAAGAGAGGATCGAAGATGTCCGCACCACACCACATACTTTTTGAGAGAGCCCAGGACAGAAGGGGTTGGGGAGGCAAAATTAGTTGTGACTAGACCATAGAGATGAAGTATGGGAATCACTACGTTTCCCATAAAGATGGGAATCAAGACACACATAGTTATTCGAGGTGGTACAGCAAGTGGACAATGGCAAAATGGGGTGATATTCTCTTTTAAAGAGGAATTTCATAATGGTTATGCAGTTTAACATCGTGCAAACATAGATGGTAAGAATCTTAGTTTAATGTTTTAGAGCACAAACTGTAAGGTGCCCAGTTTAATTTCATGAACATGGGGCAGGACCATGTAGTTTATTATCATGCGGTAAGGACATAAAAATGGATAAATCTCGATAGAGGTATGTGGCGTGGATACTACAAACCTGATGTGAATGAGGAAATAATCCCACGTACACCACATACTTATGAGGACTCATGATAAAATATCACAAGAGGGTTCATTATGATGCAACATGACAACATACAAAATTATGGGCATCACTAAATATCCCATAAGGATGGGAATCAATCCCCACCTAGTTCTTGAAGGTGGTATAGAAGGAGGCCAATACCAAAAGGGGAAATTTCTTCCCGAGTGAAGACATAGAATGGATAGGTAATTTATCATTACATAGTATAGGCATAGAATACGTTATTAATTCCATAGGATAAAGATGTAAGAGATCTTAGTTTATGGTCATAGAGTTTGGACCAAAAGATAGGAAGATTCCCAAAGTGGAAATATGTGATGTGGTGCCACAAGGCCACCCGACGTGAATTCGGAAATAATAGTTCACACCACACCAAAATTTTCCATTAGAACACATGCAAGTTAAAGTCATGATGTTCGAACTAAGGGACTAAAGATCCTAGTTTAAGGCCATAGAGTTCGGACCAAAAGAAGTGAAGTTATTTCATGTATGTCCAAACCTTACACGTATCCATAAGCCCATGTAATCTATACTCGATGTGGGAAACAAGTGCAGAAAATATCTTCAAAACACATGGAATATATAGAAGCATAAATGGTGTAGAGATATGGATGATACCATGACATTGATTCATCCTCTTGACACACAAATGTGCACAGAGAGGAATGGTACCAAGAGTTTCAATGTTACACCTGGACATGAGGAAGTGAAAAGGGGCATGAATCAAAAGACCAATATTTGGTGAATAATTAGTATGAAGTATTGATGGGGGATAACTATTTACCATGTTTGAAACACAACATCTACAATGTGTGGCTTGAAATGGGAACAACAAGTGAGCATCGACCGCTGACCATATCTGAAATGTGAGACTTATGTCAAATTGGCATTTGTGATCTTCCAAGACATTGACCCAAAATGGTAGGAGAGCACTGAGGCCTGGAATACATGTTGTTCGAATGTCCTTTCAGATGTGAAAGATTATGAAAACCTCCAAATAAAGGAAAACATAAAGCATGGTGATAGAATGAAAGGAAATCTATGCAGAACCCAATACTCTAGGTCTCAAACCATAATCCATTTGAACAAATTGGTGAGGCCAAAAATATGGTTAAGGGTCCCAATTAAGAGTGGATAACTCAAGGACATGAGTGGAGGGAAATGTGGGTGGAGATATCTCAAGAGATAGGTACGTGGCATGGTTGTTGCAAACCTGACATGAATGAGAACATAAGGCCACACCACACCATATACCCTGAGAGAACCTTAGCTAAGGGGAAAAATGAATAAAAAGGTTTCTAAAACCAAGGCTAAACCTGATGATGAAATTTCCAAACATTCCTACATATCCCATGATATTAAGAATCAATACATACATAGTTCTTAGAATGTCGTGCAGTTTATCTTTATTTGGTAAGGACAGTGATGGGATGAAGGACACTCTAGAAGGAGGGGAACATGGTGTGATCATTGTAAACCCAATGTGAATGGGGACATAATAAGTCCACATCAGACCATATGCAACCCTTGAGGGGCATAAAACCATATAAGGCAATGATATTTTTTGGGTTGGACCCGAAGATGAAATTTTTGGGCATTCCTACATATCCCATAAATGTAGGGAATCAAGCCAAACGTTGTTCCTGGAATGCCATGATGTTTATCGTCATGCAATAACAATGGAGATGGATGAGTGTCTCAAGGGGGTGTCTATGGCATGGTGAAAATAGCCTAATGTGAATGAGGACATATAGTTCGTACCACACCACACAATCCTAGGTGAGAACATGGGCCAAGAGGCCATATAGGTCAAGGGACCTGAGGCTGGGCCACAGATGAAAGATCTGGGTGTTCCTATGTATCCCATAAGGATGGGAATCAAGACATATATAGTTCTTGAAAATTTCATGTAGTTTAACATTATAAAAAAAAGGAGATCTTTGTTTGAGTTTGTAGAGCTTAGACCATTTTACAGTTTATCATCATGTGGGATGGGTGTTGGGTTGTTTTATGTCTTTCATACCAGACAGATCACATAGTTTAACATCGTGTGGTGAAGACATAAAAGATCTTAGTTTATGGTCATAGATTTCAGACCATTATGTAGTTTATAATCATGTGGGGTAGGTACTTGATAGTTTTATTCCCTTTAGCCCACACGGATCATGCAGTTTAACATCGTGCAGTAAAGATGTACGAGATATTAGTTTAAGGTCATAGAGTTCAAAACATTTTTCAATTTATCATCATGCTAGATGATTGTTGGGTAGTTTTACATCCTTCATCTTAGACGGATCACTCAGTTTAATATCGTTTGTAAAAGACAGAGAAGATCTTAGTTTAATGTCGTAAATTTTGGACCATTTTGTAGTTTATCATCATGCAGGATGAGTGATGGGTAGTTTTATGTCCTTCACCCGAACAGATCATGTAGTTTAAATTCATGTGGTAAAGAAGCAGGAGATCTTAGTTTAAGGTTGTAGGGTTCATACCATTTTGATATTTATCATCATGCGGGAAGAGTGCTAGGTAGTTTTACATCTTTCATACTGGATGGATCACACAACTTAACGTCATGAGCTAAAGATGATAATATAGTTTAATTTCATGCAGGATGAGGTTGAGTAGTTTAATGTCATGAAAGACGATAATGTAGTATAACATCATGCGGGGCGAAGATGAATAGTTTAACGTCATGTAGGATGATAATTCAATTTAACATCATGCATGACAAAGATGAACAATTTAACATCATGCAGGACGATAATGAAGTTTAACGGCATGCAAGATGAAGATGACCAGTTTAATGTCATGCATAACGATAATAAAGTTTAACATCTTGTGGGATGAAGGTGAGTAGTTTAATATCATGCATGACGATAATGTAGTTTAACATCATGCAGGACGAAGATGAGAATGTTAATGTCATGCAAGTTGATAATGCAGTTTAACTTCATGCTGGACGAAGGTGAGTAGTTTAATGTCTTGTAGGATAATAATGTAGTTTAACATCATGCAGGATGAAGGTGAGCAATTTAATGTCATGCAGGATGATAATGTAGTTTAACATCACGAGGGATGAATGTGAGCAGATTAATGTCATGCAGGATGATAATACAGTTTAACATCATGCGGGATGAAGGTGATAAGTTTAATATCATGTAGGACGATAATGCAGTTTAATGTCATGCGGGACAAAGGTGAGCAGTTTAATGTCATGTAGGATGATAATGCATTTTAACATCATGTGGGACAAAGGTGATATGTTTAATGTCATGTCGGACGATAATCCAGTTTAACATCATGCATGACAAATATGAAAATTTTAACATCATACAGGACAATAATGAAATTTAACATCATGCGAGATGAAGATGAGTAGTTTAATGTCATGCATGATGATAATCCAGTTTAACGTCATGCCGGACGAAGATGAGAAGTTTAATGTCATTCTAGATGATAATGCAGTTTATTATCATGCAAGACGAAGATGCCTATGTTTCTTAACTGTATCAGTACACACCCTACCAATACTACAAATCCCATGTGAGTCATGCTTGGTGTGGGAAACAAGTAGTAGTGGTGGAATTTTCTTGACACATGGAAGCACACATCAAGGGAAAGGTAATAATAGGTGAAAAACATCCCAATGACACTGACCTGCCTACTCAATACAAATAGATCCACAAAGGGGTAACACCAAGATTTTTAGAGTTCCACCTAAACATAACGATTTGGAATGATGTGAATCACGACATCTGATTTCTGGATCACAATGACAGCGGTGTAATAATGAAGTAAAGGTACTGACTGTATTTGAAACACAAAATCCATATCATGTTACCAGGGATAGGGACAAAAAAATGAGGGTTTGTTGATTACCATATTAGAAATGCGGGACTATACTCAATGGGTCGTCCAAAGTCTTCCGGGGCATTGGCCCAAAATGAGAGGTGAGCCAAAGTGGCATGAGATCATTCTATCAGGGGTCCCTTCAAACATGAAGATGATGGGGATCCAAATAGATGGATGATAAAAAGCATGGAAATGGATCAAAATTATGTTCATTTTGAGTCCAACACTCGAGGTTATATACCATAGTTCTTTTGAGCATGTCAACAATGTGTATCTGAAGGAGGGAGTTGAACCCCTTCTCAAGGATGAGGGTCTTGAGGTAGTTCTTGAAATTGGAATGGTAGTGGACCGATGTCGAATGGATAGTGTTATCCCATATAGGATATCATGATGCTACATAGTTTTATATCATGTTATGGGGATGTGGAGCCATCTCATGTATAGCATATGAGTCCCCCTGTGATCGACACAAGGTAAGGCTATAGTTTAATGTCATGTGTAGAGGACGATAGAGATGTAGTTTAACATTGTATGGAAAGGATTTTGAATCATAATATTTAATGTCATGTGATTAGGAAAAACAATTAATTTCATTTAAGGTCACATAGCTTTGACCATGGTGTTGTACAATTTAACATCGTGTGACCAAGACATTGTTTAGTAGTTTAACGTCATGTGACAAAGACAATTGTTGTTGTGCAGTTTAACGTCACTAAAATAGGATGTGAAACCACAAAGACTGTGTCGGTAAAGGGATGGTCACCTCTATCGCATTCTGATGGTCTGGGATCCTTGAGGAAGAGGGGGGAATCAATATGATGGGATTACCATAAAATTCCCCAAGTGTAATCATTGATTTTCTCCATGCGCGAGATGGGCTATCTCACGATGAAAATTCCACAAGATGGTGTTGAATCCATAGGGAGGACCTCTACATTCAATGCAATGCAGCATTAGTGATGACACAAAGAGTCACAAGGATGGTAGGGTTGATAGCATGCCCTCCGTACGGCGGGGTGACAGAGCAAAGATGGCATGGATGCCTGAATCATCAATATGATGGGAAAATGGACCCTAGAAGGCGTGTAATCCTGGATCATCAATATAGTGGGGCGACGGAGCTTGGAAGGCATGGAATCCTAGAGAATCAATACAATGGGGCAATGGATCGAAGATGTCATGGAATCCTAAAACGTTGGTACGACAGGGAAATAGAGCATGTAAGTCATGGAAGCCTAGAGCATCGGTACGACATGGTGATGGGGCCCGAGAGGCATGAAATACTAGAACATCGGTACGATAGGGAGATGGAGCCTGGTAGGCATGGAAGCCTAGAACGTTGGTATGACGAGGCGATGGATCCTGAAATGTGTGGAAGTTTGGAACATCGTTATGATAGGGCGATGGAGCCCGGAAGGCATGGACGCCTAGAATTTCGGTACGACGGGGTGATGAAGCCCAGAAGGAATGGAATCCTAGAGCATTGGTATGATAGGGTGATGGTTACTGAAAGTCATGGAAGCCTAGAACATCAGTACGATAGGGATAAGGAGCCTAGAAGGCATGGAATCCTAGAACGTCGATACGACAGGGCTAAAGATCCTGAAAGGTGTGGAAGCCTGGAGCGTCTGTATGATGGGGAGAAGGAGCTCAGAAGGAATGGAATATTGGAGTGTTCATATGATGGGGTGAAGAAGCTCATAAGGCATTGAAGCCTAGAGAATCGGTACGACGGGGTGATGGATCCTAGAAGGCATGGATGCCTCAGACATCGTCTCATAAGGCAGAGAAACTGGGGAATGGATATGATCGAACAATTCCCAATGCTGGTTCTTCAAATAAAGTCATAGATTTTATATAGGGAGGGCCTCTGTGACGGATTTTTTAGATGCATGGGGAGGACCTTCATGCTGGTTTGTGTTAGGAATGGGGATGAACTTCGTGCCCAATGGTAGTTATGTGGGGAGAACCTCTTCAGTGGTTGATGATGGTGATGGGGAGGAATCCCATGCCTACTGATATAGATGAGGGGAGGACCTCTATAGTGCCTGGTGATGGTGATAGGGAGGATTCCCATGTTTGATAATAGCGATCCAGGGAGGACCTTTGCAGTGGCTGATGACGATGACTGGGAGGACTCTCGTGCCTAATGATAACTATGGGGGGAGGACTCCATAGTGGATGATGCTGGAGACAGGGAGGACGCCCATGCCTAATGATAATGATGTGTGGAGGACCTCCCTAGTGGCAGATGCTGGTGACAAGGAGGACTCCTATGCCTGGTGATAACAAAGGAGGGATGACCTCTCTAGTGGATGATGATGGAGACTTAGAGGAATCTCGTGCTTGATGATAGTGGTCAGAGGATGACCACTGCAGTGAAATCTAGTTCTATTATCAATGCACCGTTGGGTTAGGGGTGGTTTCCCCCTTCATGCCCTATGAGGGCAGCATAGTTGGCAAGAAGCTGATGAAGTCGGGGGGCAGATGCCACCGAAAAGACCTATGAAGGTGGTGGAGCTGGCAAGGAGCCGATGGAGTCAGGGGGTGGATGCCCCCAATGTGGCCTATGAAGGCGGTGGAGTCAGTGAGGATTCGATGGAGTTTTGGGGCAGATTCCCCTAATAAGGCTTGTGGAGGTGGTGGACTCAGTGAGGAGATGATGGATTCGGGGGAAGATGTCCTCGATGCAGCGTATAAAGGTTCCAGAGTTAGCGAGGGGGTAATGGATTTGGGGGCAGATGCCCTCAACATGACCTATGAAGGTGGCAGAGTTGGTGAGGAGTTGATGGAGTGGGGGGAGGATTCCCCTAACGAGACCTATAAAGGTGGAAGAGTCTGTGAGGGGATAATAGAGTTGAGGAAGGAAGCCCCCGGCGCAACCTATGAAGGTGGAAAAGTCGACAAGGAGCCGATGGAGTCAGAGGTAGGATGCCCCGACATGGACTATGAAGGTGGTGGAGTTGGAAATAATCCAATGGAGTTGGGGGAGGAAGCTCCTGGAATGGCCTATGAAGGTGGAGGAGTCAGTGAAGAGCGAATGGAGTCGTGGGTGGATGGCCCTGTTGTGCCCTATGAAGGCAGCGTGGTCATTGAGGGGCCGATGGAGATGGGGTTGGATGCCCCCAACACGACCTATTAAGGTGGAAGAGTTGTCAAGGAGCCGATGTATTTGGGTGGAGGATGCCCTCGATGTGGCCTATGAAGGTTATAGATTCGGTGAGGAGCCGATGAATTTGGGGGGGGGGGACCCCCCATCACGGCCTGTGATGGAGGCGAAGTCGGTGAGGAGATGATGGAGTCTGGGGGCAGATTCCCCTAGTGCATCTTATGAAGGAGGCAGAGTTGGCGAGGAGCCGATGGAGTTAGGGGAGGGGGAGGTGAAAGCACCCAACATATCCTATGAAGGCAGTAGAGTCACTGAGGAGCCGATGGATTCGAGGGTGGATTCCCCCGACGCGGACTATAAAGAAGGTGAAGTCGGCGAGGAGTCGATGGAGTCGGGGGGGGGGGGGGTTCCCCCTACGCGGCCAGAAAGGGAGGATGTATCGGCGAGGAGCCGATGTCCCCTGGCCTTTGGTTAACCAATGTTACACATCCTCCCACACATGAAGGAGAGTGGACTCACACAGGTGATGCCTTGATATGTGCAATATCTTTTCTCTACTCGCTGTTGAAGGAGAAAAGATTCACGTTGGGTTCACCATTTTTGTTTCTGACGCTTTCACCAAGGTGCGTGCATCCATCCATGGGTTCGTGCTGGCTATTTCCCCACATTCCCACTTTCCAAAGGTGAGAGGAATCAGTCTCTTATTCATTGAAATTCTCTCCTTGATCTAAATAGGATGATGGGATGTTAGTTCCTCCTTCTATGGATTCCTCCTCGAAATTCATCGCCTAGTCCAGGTCTCCCTTAAAGATTTGAGTTGTGGTTCGTGAATCCCATTCCCAGTTTCATATCTCTGTGGATGCTAGTAAATTGTAATGCTTATTTATAGACATTATATGAGTTATTTACAAGAAAAAAACTTTTCTTCAGAGTATTTGGTAACATCAGGCACGTCAGGGCATATCTGGATGCATGGCCATTGGTCAATTGTATTCTTCCTCTTAAGAGGTTATCTCAAGGGCGCAGAACCTAATACATCCCACATCGATCATGGGGTATCATTTTACAGAGGCATGTCTCTAAGGTTTTACTTAGATTTCTATGCCTAACATGGTTTATTCCATGATTTTAACGTCTTGTGGAGACGATTACTCAAAAGGTGTGTCTTCTGAGGTTTTCCTCTGGCATCTCATGTTTAACACAAGTTTGGCCACAAGTTTAATGTCTTGAAGAGAAAAAATGAGAGTGATCAGAACATCCCATAGATATGGATAATATTGGTAGATCCATAGGAGGGAGAACCTTGAAGGTTTACTAGATGGATGGATTAGAACACCCAATGAGTATGGATCTAAGGTGGTGTGTCCCATAGTCCCATAGAGGGAAGACATAACACCATGAAGGCTGATCTGGACACCACTGAGGGAGGATCAGAGAAAGTGCACCCCAGAAAAGGGGACACCAAGTTTACCATTGGTTGTGATTGAAACTCAGGGAGGTTTCATATGTATTCTATGTAGATGATAGGGATCAAAACCAACGTAGTTCGAAAGGCGGGACATGGAATCGGGGTGTACACAAATGACAATGACCTGAAGACATCCTAGGGCATACACATAGATAATAGACCATCACAAGAGGGATTCTTTTGGTTAGAGGTTTATGGATTTTGTGGGGCTTATGCATGGTAAGATGCCAAAGGAAATGGAATGATCCCACTGGGATGTGGCAGCCCAGGTAGGAATCAGGATGGATGAAGGATGGTTGAACGAAGTTGATGGGAAGAATGGGATGGAACCAATGTAAAGATGATAGTGATATTGGGATTGAACCATAGATAGGATTCCTATGTATCCCTGTGGTGGAGAATCAAAGACCATGTAGTTCGGTGGGGTGATGGGACACCTGATGAGGTGGCCCATGAAAATGGACGCATGAGTGGAAACCAGAGGAAGTAGAACCTCCGGGTTGGGGCATGACCTTCCATGAAACACAAAGGCTCAATGGAGAGACCAGGATAAGACATGAGTGATGGGATTGAACCTCAAAGAGGATTCCTACATATCATTGTGATAGGGAATCAAATTCCACATAGTTAAATATGGTGGCATGGAATTGGGGCATACACAAAGGACTGAAACCCGAAAACATGATGGGGATTACATGTGGTTACCCTCCTATCTCTAGAGGGCCACTCTTGGTAGGAGGTGTGTGAATTCAGTGTGGAGATTACACATGATTAGCTTCTTGGGTGTGGTGTAATGCGACTAAGGGATGAACCAAGGATGTGGGTCCCAAAAAATGGGACGCTGAAGTTTACCAGTGTTTGGGGTTGAACCTCAGGGAGGCTTCCAACATACCCTTCCTAGAAGATAGGGATCAAAACCCACATAGTTTGAAATAATACAGTTTAACATCATTTAGGATGAAAAGTGGCATACATTTTAATGTCATGCGGGATAAAGGTGAACTAACATGAAGTATTCCGGACAGATGGGTGATGGGATTGAACCTGAGGGAGGCTTCCTATGTACCTTGCATGAAAAGGGAAAGGATAAAAGTCCACATAGTTCGGCATGAGGGGCTTGAGGATTACACACTAAGGTTCCACAAAGAGTGTGTCATGGTCACTATTTACTATAAGCTCACATGAGTCATGATCGGCATGAGAAACAAGAGAAAGCAATGGACATGAGGATCATGGCGCAAAGGTGCAAAAATGATGGGTGGTGAATGGGTCTTATGCATGGCCAGTGAACCAGGTGCCAATAAGGAGAGACAACGGTGGATGGGGATTCCACATGGAAGCATCCTGGGTACCACTAAGGAGCGGAAATAGTATATGGTTATTATGCATGGAAACTACTCAAGTACCTCTAAATAATGGAAATAGCGGATGGGGATTATGCATGGAAGCTGGCCTGATGTTTCTAAGGAGCGACAATAGTGGATAGAGATTACACATGGAAGCATTAAGGATGGTGCTAAGGAGAAAAAATGGGGGATGGGGATTACGCATGGAATCCGCTTGGGTGACACTAAGGAGCGACAATGGTGGATGGGGCTTACGCATGGAAGTTTCCCATGTGCCACTAAGGAGAGACTATAGTGAATCAGGCATATGCAGGAAAGTTGCCCGAGTTCCATTAAGGAGCGACAATGGTGGATGGGTCTTATGCATAGAAGCTACCTGGGTGCCTCTATGGAGAAGAAATGGTGGATGGGGCTTACACATGGAAGCAGCCTAGGTGTCGCTAAGGAGTGGAAATGGTGGATGGAGTTTATGCATGGAAGTTGTCCAGGTGCCGCTAAGGAGCGACAATGGTGGATGAGGATTACACATAGAAGCAACCCATAATGTCTTCCTCATGTCTGGACATGAGGGATTACCAACTCACTGGTGGGTTGGGTATAAAATTGGGGCCTACACCTAAGTGCTAGATCACATGTGGTATAACATTGAGGTCATTAGAATCAGTCCGAACGAAGGGTGATGAAAAGTGTGAATCACATGCCTAACATTCGGAACACAATGGGGGAGGAATGATGAAGCTAGATAACTGCTGACCATATTCAAATAACAGAATCCAAATCACATTATCCTTATTTTTAAACAAACAAATGAGGGCCAACTATTAACCGTATTCAAAACACAGGGCCAAACTTGAAGTGTTGTCCAAAGTCTTCTGGGGCATTGGCCCAAAACGTTAGGTGAGTCGAAGCAGCATGGGACCAAGACATTAGGGGGTCCCTTAAGACATGAAATAAGATGAAGATCCAAATGAATGACATGCAAAGCATAAGGTGGAGTGAAGTAATTTTTGAACAAATTCCGACACTCTTGAAATTACTCCACCGTGATCTTGGCATGAGGCATCTTATGCTTTTCACATTAGCCATCTATTATTTAGAATAAGACACATCCTATTATTGAATGATAGGTAATGATATAGTTTAAAGTCATGTAGTGAGGACTATTTTCATCTTATAATTGATTCATAAGGCTTCTCTTATTCAGAACAAGTTGGATCCAATGATTTTCATATAGTGTGTACTACAGTTGGAAGTCATGTAGATAGGACTATTGGAATCTTGTGATTGGTGCATAAGGCATCTCTTATTCAGAAAAAGAGGCATCATATGTGTTTTCTTAAAGGGTGTACTTCATTTTAAAGTCATGTAGAGAGGATTGTTAGTCATAAGGCGCCTAACAATGGCTGGTGTTGGGACTTACGCATGGGCACCCCTTTTTGGATCCACCCAACATTGGAACCAGGTGATGGGGTATGGAGGAGTTCCTTGAGGAATCATTCAACTTAAGGTGCTCAAGGAATTGATGATGAAAATCTCAACTCATGACCTGTGAAAAAGACCAAGAGGAATATGCTGACTCATGGTATTTCATGGATTGTGGAGGAGTATCGTGAATCATGTTATTCCATAGGTGGAAGGTGGTGCACATAAGGATGTAATGGAAAATGTCGATATTACGTCCCAAAATTTTTTTGGGCGACTCTCCATTTTTCTAAGGGGGTCAATAATGGTAGTGAAGGGACCAGCTCAAAGGGCTGGTACCACAGGCTGACAGTGTCCAGAATGGGGGTATTGGGGTGCAACCCCCATTGTATGGACTGATGGTCACAAAGGAAGGAGATTCACAAAGGATAGGGCTTCAAAAAGGAGTATGATTCACATATGTTAGGGTCTCACAATGAATAGAGCTTCATGGAGCTCAGTTCCTCACAGAGCATGGTTTTTTGCGGAGTTCAGGGTCTTGCAAATTTTCTTCGTGAAGGAAAGGTTCTAAAAGAGCATGGCCTCACCTTAGCATATGGTGCATTATTAAGAGAGTTATCCACAAAGGCTTAATGCTTTGTGTATCCTTGAGCAACCCAAATGGGAATCTCTCCTTCACAAAGGGAAGAGGCCTTCACGAAGGGAATCAATTCACAGTGCTCAAGAGCACAACGAAATGAGAGACTAGTCGTTGAAGGGGTGGAGTAACAGTCCTTATGAAGGGGGGGGGATGAGCAACAAAGATCTCCATAGATAAAAAATGCGCTCCATGAATAGAAAATTGTGTTGCGACTAAAATTGATCTCCACAACCCAAGGCAGTTCCCTTTAGTTTCTCAGAGTCAAGGAGGCTATCGTCACAACCTTTGCGGTGCTCATGAAGGCTTCAGTAAAGTTAATTATACTCACATAGGATTCTATCATATCCTTCATGGTGCTCGCGAAGGCTCCGATCAAGTTCCTCAGACTCCCAGAGGCATCCGTCACGGCTGTCACTGTGCTCATGGTGGCTCTAGTCACATTCATCATACTCATAGAGGATTCCATCACGGCCGTCGTGGAACTTGTGGAGGCTCCGGTCAAGTTCATCGGACTTGTAGAGGCTTCCGTTACGGCTTTCGTGGCACTTGCAGATGCTCCAGTCAAGTTCCTCTACTCCACTATCGCGGAGGGAGCTCTATGAATGGGCTCTACAAACTAGTTTTCCATCCAAATATTTGAATGTCCATAACTCATAATCTGTAACTCTATTTGGACTCTATGACCAGTCAAAAAAAATCTTGAGAAACGGGCTATGCTCCTGGATTATGTGTGGAGGCATTTGGTATATCTTTTGGATGGGTTTTCCAGTGCCAACAATTTCTTTAAAATATATTGGGGCAATTTAATTGAAAGTGCTATTGATTGTTAAAATAAAAAATATAACAATAGTAAAATAAAATTGCCTCTATATTATAGATGTTTTATATGATTTATTTCATGATGTTTATTAGAACCTTCACTAATAAACAACCTCTAAGAACTGTTTTTATAGTGTAAGTCCTGAGATCAAATTCAAGTGTGTGTGTATTGTCTTCCTTTTTGTTAGCTATAAACCTATTTTATTATTTTTTTTATTTTCTACTAAATATTTTTTTTGGTTTTTTGTTGTCACTGTTGTTGTTATTATTATTATTATACCAACACAATGGAATCTTAGTGAAACTAGGTGGTGCACAGAGAGATAAGAAACAAGTGTTAAAATCCAGGTAGTGGAAAATTTATATAGTTATTGTGATGGTACTGTGGTGGTTATTGTGGTATGTTTAAATATTCTCAGTGTGATTTTGAAAAATGATGGAAAACCCTCATATCTAGGGGGGACATGATTTTATGTCCTATAGGCCCTATATGAAAGGCCTTCAAACCATACTCTATGTATTTTTGTCTTGGTCGGGTCATGGGTGCATGTGTAGTTTCATATTTTTGTACCCCTAAATAATATAGTGAATTATTAATTTAATTTCCTTATAATAATAATAATTATTATAAGTATTATTTACGATGAATTATTTCTTATTAGTCATTTATAATGAAACTTATTATACAATACATTAAATAATATAGTTACATGTTTATTAAAAGTCAATTTGAATTGTTTAATGTAAAATAACTTGAATAGAATGGTGAGGTTGTGGAGTAAAAATATTAACAGCCACTTATAGTGTAAAAGGGTGATTATAATTGATAATAATTTTTAATATAAGAAAATAACTGAAAATAAATGATAATTGGTAATAATAATGAGAAAAATAAGAATAATACGAAATATATAATATATAGTTTTAATAATACAAATAACGCAAATAATAACAATTTTTTTAAAAAAATTACAGTAGTTTTTAAACATTTTTAATTAATTACTTTTGATTTATTAAAAAAAATCTTACTAATAATTTTTTAAATTATCAATAGTTTTATAACCACTACTAATCTCACAGAACTACCTCTATATTATAATTTTAGATTGGGTTTTTTTTAAACTACCTACAAATTATATTGAAAAGCACCTCTATTTGATTATTGATGGTGCTATACACCTCAATTTTGGGTGAACACCAAGATATATTAAAAACTACTAAAATATTGATTTCCAAAAGTGTAATATTGGGATATTATTTTTAGTTAGATGCACTTGGTATTACAGTGTGTTATTATATTTTTTTTATTCTAAATAGTTTATTAATTATCTAATTAATTCAGTAGGTCATTTTTAAGTTTAGGTTATATTGGGTGGACTAGTACTTTAATTATAATCATGTCTCTAGATCTTGAGGCATAAAGAATTTATTAATCATTTAATTTCATTATTATTTAATCATTCATATAAAAATAATATATCTACATATATTTTTTCATAAATATTATTTAATATTTGGATTTCATAATTATAATGATAAAAATAATGAATCCCCATTTTCCAATACAACCTTTAACATTGTATATTCTTCATTTTTTCTAAATGTTTATATTCCAACCATTGGATTTTATATTAGATATTTGGATTCATTTAGACCTCTAATTACAAAATCATATACCCTATATATAATGAAGTTTTTTTAGAGAAATGATGAGATTTTGGACATATATATTTTCTTCCATTATCTACTTCTTTGCAAATATTTTATTTTTTTCTACCTCCTTACTAAAGTTTAACACCTCATATCATCTATGATATGATTCACAAACAATTGATCATGTGTTTCTGATTTCAATGTTCTTTGTGATTTCAATCAGTGTTCAGTAGTTTTTGACAAAATCTTATCAACATAATTCTCTTCTCCATATTACGAATCATGATAGTGCTACCTCCATGACTATTATATGTTATATAATTCTTACATGAAAAATGTATGTCACATGTTTTCCAGATATTCTTCTGTATGAGTACTCCTTCACATATTGATTGAATTTACTAATTCAAAGAGATATATAAAAAAATGCGACTAACTTTATATGACATATATTGTAATATTATTTTTCCCCTCTTGATATCTTTGATAGAAATATATTATTTTATCAATCATTGGTTATGGGGAAAAACATTGATGTCCTGGATATAAGTGATGACTCACGAATGTAAACTTCCACTCCATTCACTAAAATGAATTTGATCACTTATTTTTTTTAATTGTGTTAATAATCAATGTGGTTGATTTCAAGAAAAACATAATTTATTGAATGAAAAATTAATCTCTACCACCATAAGTGGTTTAATGAAGATGATCACAAACATGCAATTCACAGAAGTGGTCTTCAATAACCAGACCACGATGATGATTATTAAAAAAATTACATATTTTATTTCTTTATACGTAAACTATGATGGTGTTAAGATTTATGATTATACATTCTCATGATATAGATGATATTTATTTTTCAATATTATTTAATAAATAATATGAATTTTCAAGTCCTGGTACATGATGAAAAGTATTTTACATTAAATGTGCAATTTAATTATTGAATTATATTTGATTCATGAAGCATGATTTTATATGGGAATCATTAGATTTTACACAATATTATAGAAATTATTTACCTTATAATATTAGTTTATATTTGGGTTTACCTTATCCATATCTTGATCTCCTTTTTTGTCTTTTAAGGGGGATGCAAGGCCATTGATATCCTTAATACAACAACCTCAAATCACTCGATTTCATTTTCATGGATGTGTTTTTATTGTCTCCAAAATGTTGTTAAATACACATCATTGTTTTTTGTGAAATCCCAACTCGGGTGCCACATGAAGGTTCCCTGATTCGGTGGGCGACATGGCCTCACACATGCCTCCTCATATGTTAGAGGATACCAACTACTAGTGAGGGCCTAGGGTGTGACCGTAGGATGACTATGACCTAATGTGAGAGTGGATAAAAATGTATATAATAACTATAAAAAATGGATAACAATAGAAGAGGAAATATAAAAAATTAAAAACTAAAAAAAAGATAATCAAATCAATCCATCAATAATAATCAACTCATAAATTGAATAGCATCATATGAAAAAAATTATGGTTCAATGAAATTCCATGTCGCAATAAAATAGGATAACATTTATACATGGGAGAAGGCATACAGTATAATACATGATATAAAAAGTAAAAAAAAGAACAAAAACTATCCCAACATCCAGAGTACTGGTCTGATCATTTTCTACCAATCTCTATCCTAATGCAACTAATCAAGCCAGGTGTTCATGCCAAGATGCTTCCCCTTGTCCATATATGTGATCATATAGTCTCTATGGGTACCAATGGTGGACCGAGTAGGTTGTGACATAAATCTGAGTAGGCCACCACCACCAACATTTATAAAATTCAGTATGTGAATATAAACTGAGAAGTGTCAAGGTATATATAAGTATCAAATAATACTAAAATGAAAGATCATGTTAGGTTCTACCTCAACTGGTAATGTATTTGAACATGCGATCATTTAATTTATTCATTTTAGTTTAGTTTATGTAGATAAGTCATGTGAAAGTATCAACATCACTATAGTAGATCATAATAATGATGAAAGAGGATCCAAGGTGTAACAAGGTATCCCTAACCTCGAGGGTCAGACAACTCATAGAAGTATCACATGTAGTCTAGTTATAAAGGGGTCTGAGTGTAATACAAGGGGAATCACCCAAGGAATTACATTGTAAATGATTATAATTGACTCCATGGATTTCATCCATAGTAATCATAGACTAAGCATGACTAAGCCCAATAGGGTAAATTTACGGCACCACATGGCCAAACACGTAAATCTATATCTAACGAGTGTATCTAAGGAATCCTAATATATGGAAAGATGGTGATGGGATCCTATGACATCATTTTTGGAATTTGATAATAGATAGGGACCATGTTCTAAAGAGGGTATCTCCCTTGGTAACTAGCCACTTGAATCGGAATGGCTTCCTCTGAGTGCTCAAGGCATTCCCTTGGGAATCCTAGGCCAGACCACGTCTGACCATTCATGTAAATAATAAAATGGTCCATATGAAATAAGAACCTTTCACATGATTCATTATTTAATTTAGTCCATGTAATACTCATTCTATTTTATTATTCAATAGGTTCATTCCATTTACTTTTATACAAGTTGACATAGATAAATTGGACACACAACCAATTACCAATTTAGTTTATAAACATTTAATGGGTTTATTCTATTCCCTTTCATTAATCATGACATGGGGCTTTAAGTATATGAAACCAATTCCATTTAATTAGAAAAGGGACAAATTGATATATATAAATATACTTTCCAATTATAAATCATTAGGTTCATCTAGTGCCTTTTATCCAAGTGACAAGGTTTGATAGTACATGTGTAAACGCCGAAAAGTGATTAAGTGCTGGAGAAAGTTCCAAAACGAAAAAGCAAAGTCATATTCGGACCAGGAGGCGCAGTCTGGAGGGACCGGAGATGTTGCGCGGAAAAAAGGGTGAAGCGTGTGAAAAAAAGTTCTCCAGTGCGGAAAGTACCAGGATTCGCGAAGCGTCCCGGTGCCGGCGTGAAATAATTTCGCACCCGCACCCCACGCGGTAGGACTTTCACGCCGCTGCCTCCATCGCACAATTAATTCGTGCATCACTGAATTCCGTGCCACTGGATGCCTATAAATAGAAGGTGACCCCCTTCTATTTCAAGGCTGAAGAATTTGAACCGTGTAGATACCCAAAGCTTGACGTACATGGACATTACATTACTTTTGCGGAATACTTAATACATAACAAAACCAGGCACACAAGGACCGTAATAGTTTAGTGTCTTTGGAAACTTGGAACGTAATCTTCTAATCATGGTGAAAGATCTCCAACATCTCCCATAAAGATCTTCCACTTTTTGTTTCCTTACCTAAAACCTTTCTCTTAATCCTGGGGGAAAATAAAACATAAAAAGGGTGAGCTCAAATGCTCATTAAGGGTAAGCATGGATAAAATAAAACATACCATATACATTTGAACTTAAAAACATGAACATAATGTTTAAACATCAAAATCTTGAGCAACGACATAAAACATGGAAGTACATAAGGCATAGATCATAATGGAACATAAATCATGATAAAATAGAATGGGAATAAAACATGTAATTGTGGCATCCATTAAGCACATGTAATGATTTCCATAGTAGCCAAGGCATTGCTTCCAAGACCATCTTAGTGGACAAAGTCCCTTTTTGAATCGAGTTCATTCCTCATCCAGTCCTGTAATACTGAACCGTATTAACTTACCGTTCCAGCCATGTCTATCTCATGAGATATAAATCTTTACCCAATGAATTGGAGGGAGATATTGGTCCCACCCATCTCATAATGAAATCATTCTTACTTGTGCCACAAATAAACATACATCATTCATAATAACCCAACGAATAAAATGGGTGTCATAAACATCATCCCATCATCACATAATCCATATAAAGGAAATGGATATCATTTCATAATAATAAAAGTGAAACCATGTAAATCATAGAGACATTAAACTTGAAACATACACATATGAAATAATGTCATCTTAGATGGAAAATGGTTTTGATAAAACATTTCAAATGAATTCTTGAGGAAAATATCCTTTCTTCTTCAAAATAATTTTCTTTTCAAAAAATCCCATGAAAATTTAAAATAAAAGTATTTTGTTGAAAATATTCATAAAATCTTGTAGAGTAAGCTTCATGAAAATGAGGCATTATGAAACCGTAAAAATCCGTTCACTCTATATAAGTTAAAAATAACATTCTTCTCATACTTTTGTTGGAAAAGTCAAAAAGTACCTCGTATGGTAAACAAAAAAAGATTCCTTACATGCCATGTAGTAAAAGTCAAAAATGGGTAAAAAGGACTTTAAACATACATGAAAACATTTTTAGAAAACATGGGCTTGGATGATAAAGATAACCCTAGTAAATACTTACGAATAAACAATCTCGGATAAAAATGAGATTGATAAATTATCCCTTACCTTAGGTCTAATATGCTTCGTACGTATCCGAACCTCATGTATAATGATTTAAATAATGTCATTGACTTATTACATAATCATATTCACTGTTATGATATCATATATGGTTCAATTATGACTTTATATTACCCGTTCTTTTGTAAATTCCATGTTAAAGAGCGTTTTGGGTAAAATCATTTCATTTGTTGTCCGTGTTTTGACTTGTAATTATTCATATGATTAATTAGATCATGATTACTTAATTACAGAATATAAAACATGATTTATATATAATATATATTCAGAATATACATATATATAATAGATCTATAAATGGAAAGAAATATACCGTTCATGGAGATAGTAGGTTGTACGTACGCATGAACGATGTTTTCGTTTCCTTATTGAATTGAATGGAATTAAGTGGATGACATACATATATATATATATATACACATAAATACAGTATCATTATTATTTCATATATTTCATTATTACTTATTATATATACTTTATAATCATTCATGAATGATTAATCATTGAGAATGAATCTCATCGCGTCGTGGAGACGGTAGTCCGTACGTACGCACGAGCGATGATATCGTTCCCATAATTATTGAATTGAATTGGAGTGGATGATACAATATATCAGAATCAGTATGATGTTATAATAACTATGTATAGTTATTCTTTACACCATTATACCAATCCAAGTAAGGTGGTGTTGGAAAAACAGATTACACCACGGCGTGGAGACGGTATTCCGTACGTACGCACGCACGGTGATTTCATTTTCCGTAGGATGGATAGATGGTGAAATAGGTTTGTTTCATACTTATAATAACATATCAGTATATGAGTGATACTTATTTTATTACTTCATAATGTAACAACTAAAGAAGAATAAGTGGAAGAAGAAATAAAGTTGAAAGAATCGGTAAAGGACATTACCTCTTCTTTGAAGCGCCTTGAGACCTCCTCTTAGGGCACAAAAAGTGGTCTTTGAAGAAGACCAGGACCTCTAGGATGATTATAGGGAAGTGGAGAAGAGAATTTGGTAGGGTTTGGCCGAGATTCAAGGCTCAAAATGGTGTGAGGAAGAGAGGGAGGAGGTGCCCTTTTATAAGGGAGGTGGGGGCACCTTTGGAAAAACTAAAAATATTATTTTATTATAAAGTCATATTCAATTTTTAATAGCTCCAAATTGATTTATTTAGAAGCTAAGGTGGGGATGGGTCTAAATGCTCTCATAAAATATAATTTATAAAAGTTTAGGTTTCTATTTTAACCTTATCATTTAGATTTAACTTTAAGTTAAATAATTTAACTTTTACCGTGTCTTCTTGTTTTCTTACACTATAAGGTTAATAAACTTACTATAACAAGCCAAACGAACCCCAAGTTGTTTATTATTAATATATATATAACCTTATCTAAGTAATTTGGCCAAACCTTAGATTTTTAGGAATAAAATAACAATTAATAATATAATATTTGTTTTAAAAATTATTTTATGTCAATCTTGACACTATTTGGTAATTGATTTTGGTAAAAATCATAACCGAATTATTAGTTCACAAAAGGTTAATTAAATCAATACTAACATGTCATATTAACCTAGAAAATTAGTGGAATTCATAAAAAGTCTCAAATTACATTTATTTGGGTATTTATAACATCAATTATGTCAATATTTTATTAATAAGATAATTACTACATCATCTTTGTGTCATAAATAAATTAGATTATTTAATGTATAAAAATTATAACTAAAATACCATTATTTAGGAAATATTTTTATATTTCTAATGAATATTTATAGTATAATTTATCTTATGTATAACCCTATATTAAAAATGATTTACTTATTAAACATTGATTTTAACTATTTTAACCCTTATTTAAATAAATTAATAATAAATGTCCTAATCTAATCTAGGTGGGCCTAAATGGTCATATTTTATTCCTAAGGTTGTTTTTGGTTGAATTACGCTTATCCAATAGAATTAGGACATGTGTTAGGGTAATAATAATATCATTTTTACCCTTAATTATCCTATTTACTTTTAATCGTGGTAAATAAAAGTAAAAAGTTACTATTCACCAAAAAATATTTTCATCTCATTGAACCACATTTTAGTCCTTGATATTAACAGTGTCTCTCGGATTTTCGAAATTCCACTCACAGAAACGGTAAAATTAAGTTTTATGAAAAATTCAGTTTTTTAACTACCACTTAGTGGTTTCACTATTCATCAAAAAAATGAAAGTTTCCAGAAAAATACCAAAAATTAGGCCTAAGCTATATTTGATATTATGAATTCAAAAATTATGTCTATTTTACCAAATTCAAAACATATCAGTTGCATTAATTAATTTAAAAACTAATTCCCGTCGTCAAAACAAATAGCGTGTTTTTAAGAGATAATAACTATCAAAAGATTGACACTTGTTTATGTCTGGTTTAAATGTGAAATTACATCCAATGACCAACATTGTATTAAATGGTAAAAAATATATTCTAAATATACTTTAAAACCACTCAAATTAATTATTTATCACTATTAATTATTTCGATTAAAAAAGTTTTTTTAATTAAAATTTAGTAATTTTCACTATTCATCAGAATATGAAAGTTATCCAAAAAGTACCAAAATTTCACCCTAAGCTAATTTCGATATACTGAATCCAAAAATGAAGTCCATTTCAAAAGATAAAATTTATAAAATTTAAAAAAGTGTGTATTACTATTCATAATGGCTAGTTCATAATAATATTATAATAATATCTCGTTTAGTGAAACTCGGTATTGCGTACTACACACGCTATCGAGGAAGGTCTTTATTGAGTGTAATGCAAGGAAAGTCAGGGATGTGTGTAGTGAAATCTCTGTTTGGTGTTGCATATAACATAATCAAAACTTATTTCACTTATACATTAAACAAAATCTATACATAATGTTGCGTAGAATAGTTTCTATAAAACGAACTTGAAATTGTGTGTAACGCGAGCCAAGAATAGTGTTGCGTATACTGCAAGAAAATATGGTGTTTCGTATATCACAAGCTAATTTTGGTGTAGCGTACAACACAAGACATTAATAAGAATATTTCTCATAATATCTTGGGGTGTTACATTCTACCCCCTTTAAAATGAATTTCGCCCTCGAAATTCGTCGGGGTTATAAATGGTTTACTACTCGAAAGTTTCTTTAATAGAAACCCACATCGTAAAAAGGAATACCAAAACTTGGATTTAAATACTAAAGTATGAAATGTAACAGTTACCCAAATTTACTAATCATTGGGTTTCCACATAGGAGAACATAGGTGAAAATATGGATATGAAAGAAAAATCTAACCATCAAGTTCTGATGGAGAGTGGTAGAGAACATGGCTATGAAAAAGACATCAATAACAAGGTCATACATTTGTGATGATCTAAGGTACCATCTGATTCATCAGATATAAGAGCACTAGGACAACATTTTTGGTTTTCAATATCATTTTCCTAAAGTTGAAAATTTTAAATTAGAAGAAATACCTACTTTATTTCGATATAATCTCACCGTTGTTTGTGCCTTGAACAATTTCCACTTCATCTCTTAAAGAAATGAAGTTGAATTTATCATTCGTGAAGTGTTAGCAGATCATGTGATAGAATGATGGGTCATTCCATCTGTCTTAATCAAAAGGTTAGCAATAGTTATATACATAAGTCCATCTATCGTATATCATTCCAAAAATGGATATATACTTCATCTATCATACCACTTAATAAAATAAAACTAGTTTATACTAACCAGGGACTTCTTGTAGGCCATTGGTAGGAGATAAAGGCCTGTCGCACTTCGGTTGTGGGTTCGATTCCCACAGCCTTGTCCGACGCAATGGGTTGTCGCCCATCCTACAGGTTGTCCTTTTTCTAAAACTACATTACAATAACATCCCATCAATAATATCGAAAAAATTTCTATCCTTAAACAATACTAACTTATGTCCAATATAATCCATTTCAATCTTTAGTCTTATCCAAAATACTGTTGTCCAATCTCATATTATAGTGAAAACAATTACCAGAGAGTTCATATAACAAGCATGTTAATACCATCGTTGATCCCCATATATCATAAGATATGTCTTGTTGGTCACATTCCAAACATTCGAAGGCCTTAATCATGTATTCTCTTGAAAAATGAATACCCACTGAACCTTAGTGAAAACATGAGTGATGTCAAAAGTTAACTCTTTCCACATACCAAAATCCCAAAATTTCGATATACTCAAACCATAATATCACTTAGTCCTTGTATTATTCATGAGCTCATGAGTACTATCATATTATTTTCTCTTTATCCCATCATTATGCGCATTTCATCTGCTTCCTAAAAATATTTCAATCACCTTTTCATGGTTACTAGTACCATATAATTATTGAAAACCAATACATAGATATTCCAAAATTCCACAATACCATAAATGAGATTCCATGATACTATTTTGAAATCCCATTACATAAACACTTAATCATTACACAACATCAATTTCATACTCAACATCACAAATAGTGATCACATGAGACTTCCATTTATCCTTTTCCTTATGAGGTTTCTCACGTTGATCATCATTAACCTATGGATTAGGGCATTTATTAGCATAATGCCCCATTTCCTTTCACTTGAAGCATTGAAGTGTTGGTGGAGAGTTCTTTGTAGTCTTTTATCTATTCACATCATTAGCAACTTTTTTCCCATTACTTCGACAATCAACTACTCGATGACCTTCTTTTCCACACTTAAAACATTTTCTAGTACCTTTTAGGCAATCTCCACCATGCTTCTTTCCACACTTTGAGCATAAAGAAACATTCATCTTCATTTCACCATTGTTCTGAGATTTCTCCTTGAACTCCATCTTTCATTTCTTGTGAAAACCATGAGATGGATATGTTACACCAACTTCCAGTTATACCTTGATATCACAACGCACAATTTCTTCATAGCTACTGAAGTCTCTTATAGCTAATTCCCTTTGAAGAATTGGTTTTAAGCCACTGAAAAATCGATCAACTTTACTTTCAGTTTGGATGATAAAGCCAGATGCATACTTGCAAGTCTTGTAAAATTCTCTTCGTATATACCAACAGATTCATCATCCTTCTGCTTAAGCTCAAGAAACTCCATTTACATCTTTGTTCGAAGAATACGAGGGAAGTACTTACTGAAAAACAAGTTCTTGAACTCATCCCATTCCATGGACACAATTTCATCTCTTTGCCTCGTATTCTTGATAAGATTCCACCATTGATCAGCATCACCTTCCAAACGATATACTGCTAAGATGAATTTATCATGCTCAGAACATTGTAGAACTGAAAATATCTTTTTAGTAGTACTGATCCATTGTTCAACCACTAAGGGATCAGAAGACCTGCTGAATGAAGGTGGACGTTGCTTCCTGAATGATTCAACAGAATGTTGCTCATTTCTCTACTCATTTAGAAATCCAGAATGATTTATAGCTTGTGTAAGTATAGAAATAATATTGTGCACTCCATCTCTCATGACATTGGTTTGGTCAGGAGGACAATCATGGCATGTTCTATTACATTGATCAACACGGTTCCTTCGGGTTCCAACCATCGTCTAAAACCCAAAAAAAATAGTGTGAGAGGAAAATACCATGCTAGGGAAAACAACATAATAAAGGGGGAGTACCTTCAACATCTAACATCTTAGGTTTAATTCTAAGATCGTTAGCGCAATTCTAGGACTATAACCAATAAGTATACTTAACCTTAGGGACATCCCTAGACATACCTTAGAAATATCTCTAGGGATCTCACTAAAGTTTTCGCATCCTAGTTTCCAAAGGTTAACTAAACCTTTCCTCTGATACCAACTATAGAGACCCGAAGCTTGACGTACATGGACATTACATTACTTTTGTGGAATACTTAATACATAATAAAAACAGACACACAAGGACCGTAATAGTTTAGTGTCTTTGGAAACTTGGAACGTAATCTTCTAATCATGGTGAAAGATCTTCAACATCTCCCATAAAGATCTTCCACTTTTTGTTTCCTTACCTAAAACCTTTCTTTTAATCCTATGGGAAAATAAAACATAAAAAGGGTGAGCTCAAATGCTCAGTAAGGGTATGCATGGATAAAATAAAACATACCATATACATTTGAACTTAAAAACATGAACATAATGTTTAAACATCAAAATCTTGAGCAACGACATAAAACATGGAAGTACATAAGGCATAGATCATAATGGAACATAAATCATGATCAAATAGCATGGGAATAAAACATGTAATTAGGGAATCCATTAAAAACATGTAATGATTTCCATAGCAGCCAAGACATTGCTGCCAAGACCATCTTAGTGGACAAAGTCCCTTTCTGAATCGAGTTCATTCCTCATTCCAGTCCGGTAATACTGAACCGGATTAACTTACTGTTCCAGCCATGTCTATCTCATGAGATATAAATCTTTACCCAATGCATTGGAGGGAGATATAGGTCCCACCCATCTCATAATGAAATCATTCCTACTTGTGCCAAAAAGAAACATACAT
Organism: Viscum album; assembly: GCA_963277665.1. Lineage (NCBI taxonomy): Eukaryota > Viridiplantae > Streptophyta > Magnoliopsida > Santalales > Viscaceae > Viscum > Viscum album. The sequence goes on from OY728134.1 coordinate 1,403,989,182, forward strand.
CATTCATAATAACCCAACGAATAGAATGGGTGTCATAAACATCATCCTATCATCACATAATACATATAAAAGAAATGGATATCATTTCATAATAATAGAAGTGAAACCATGTAAATCATAGAGACATTAAACTTGAAACATACACATATGAAATAATGTCATCTTAGATGGAAAATGGTTTTGATAAAACATTTTAAATGAATTCTTGAGGAAAATATCCTTTCTTCTTCAAAATCATTTTCTTTTCACAAAATTCCATGCACTTTTTAAATAAAAGTATTTTGTTGAAAATAGTCATAAAATCTTGTATAATAAGCTTCATGAAAATGAGTCATTATAAAACCATAAAAATCTGTTCACGCCGTATAAGTTAAAAATAACATTCTTCTCGTACTTTTGTTGGAAAAGTAAAAAAGTACATCGTATGGTAAACAAAAAAAGATTCCTTACATACCATGTAGTAAAAGTAAAAAATGGTTAAAAAGGACTTTAAACATACATGAAAACATTTTTAGAAAACATGGGCTTGGATGATAAAGATAACCCCAGTAAATACTTACGAATAAACAATCTCGGATAAAAATGATATTCATAAATTATCCCTTACCTTAGGACCGATATGCTTCGTACGTATCTAAACTTCCTGTATAATGATTTAAATGATGTCATTGACTTGTTAAAGAATCATATTAATTGTTATGATATCATATATGGTTCACTTATGACTTTATATTACCCGTTCTTTTGTAAATTCCATGTTAAAGAGCGTTTTGGGTAAAATCGTTTCATTTGTCGTCCGTGTTTTGACTTGTAATTATTCATATGATTACTTAGATCATGACTAATTAATTCCAGAATATAAAACATGATTTATATATAATATATATTCAGAATATACATATATATAATAGATCTATAAATGGAAAGAAATACATCGTTCATGGAGACGGTAGGCCGTATGTACGCATGAATGATGTTTTCATTTCCTTATTGAATTGAATGGAATTAATTGGATGACATACATACATATATATATATATACATAAATACAGTATCATTATTATGTCATATATTTCATGATTACTTATTATATATACTTTATAATCATTCATGAATGATTAATCATTGAGAATGAATCTCATCGCGTCGTGGAGACGGTAGTCCGTACGTACGCACGAGCGATGATATCGTTCCCATAATTATTGAATTGAATTGGAGTGGATGATACAATATATCAGAATCAGTATGATTTTATAATAACTATGTGTATTTATTCTTTACACCACTATACCCATCCAAGTAAGGTGGTGTTGGAAAAACATATTACACTATGGCGTGGAGACGGTATTCCGTACGTACGCACGCGCGGTGATTTCGTTTTCCATAGGATGGATAGATGGTGAAATAGGGTTGTTTCATAATTATAATAACATATAAGTATATGAGTGATACTGATTTTATTACTTCATAATGAAACAACTAAAGAAGAAGAAGTGGAAGAAGAAATAAAGTTGAAAGAATCGGTAACGGACATTATCTCTTCTTTGAAGTACCTCATTGAGACCTCCTCTTAGGGCACTAAAATTGGTCTTTGAAGAAGACCAAGACCTCTAGGATGTTTCTAGGGAAGTGGAGAAGAGAATTTGGCAGGGTTTGGCCGAGCTTCAAGGCTCAAAATGTTGTGATGAAGAGAGGGAGGAGGTACCCTTTTATAAGGGAGAAGGGGGCACCTTTGGAAAAACTAAACATATTATTTTATTATAAAGTCATATTCGGTTTGTAATAGCTCAAAATTGATTTATTTCGAAGCTAAGGTGGGGATGGGTCGAACCCCTCTCATCCAATAGAATTTAGACAAGTTTAGGTTTCTATTTTAACCTTATCATTTAGATTTAACTTTAAGTTAAATAATTTAACTTTTACCGTGTCTTCTTGATTTCTTACACTATAAGGTTTATAAACATAGTATAACAAGACAAACGAACCCCAAGTTGTTTATTATTAATATATATAATCTTATCTTTCTAATGAATATTTATAGTCGAATTTATCTTATGTATAACCCTATATTAAAAATGATTTACTTATTAACATTTGATTTTAACTATTTTAACCCTTCTTTAAATAAATTAATAATAAATGTCCTAATCTAATCCAAGTGGGCCTAAATGATCATATTTTATTCATAAGGTTGTTTTTGGTTGAATTACTCTTATCCAATAGAATTAGGAAATGTGTTAGGGTAATAATAATATCATTTTTACCCTTAATTATCCTATTTACTCTTAACCGTGGTAAATAAAAGTAAAAAAGTTACTATTCACCAAAAAATATTTTCATCTCATTGAACCACATTTTAGTACTTGATATTAACCGTTTCTCTCGTATTTTTAAAATTCCACTCACAGAAGCGGTAAAAATATATTTTATGAAAAATTCAGTTTTTTAACTACCACTTAGTGGTTTCACTATTCATCAAAAAAATGAAAGTTTTCAGAAAAATACCAAAAAATAGGGCTAAGATATATTTGATATTATGAATTCAAAAATTATGTTTATTTTACCAAATTCAAAACATATCAGTTGCATTAATTAATTTAGAAATTAACTCCCGTCGTCAAAACAAATAGCGTGTTTTTAAGAGATAATAAATATCAAAAGATTGACACTTGTTTATGTCTGGTTTAAATGTGAAATTACATCCAATGGCCAACATTTTATTAAATGGTAAAAATATATTCTAAATATACTTTAAAACCAATCAAATTAATTATTTATCACTATTAATTATTTCGATTAGAAAAGATGTTTTTAATTAAAATTTAGTAATTTTCACTATTCATCAGAATATGAAAGTTATCCGAAAAGTACCAAAATTTCACCCTAAGATAATTTTGATATTCCGAATCCAAAAATTAATTCCATTTTGAAAGATAAAATTTATAAAATTTCAAAAATTTTGTATTACTATTCATAATGCCTAGTTCATAATAATATTATAATAATATCTCGTTTAGTGAAACTCAGTATTACGTACTACACACGCTATCGAGGAAGGTCTTTATTGCGTGTAATGAAAGGCAACTCAGGGTTGCGTGTAGTGAAAGCTCTGTTTGGTGTTGCGTATAACATAATCAAAACTTATTTTATTAATACATTAAACAAAATCTATACATAATGTTGCGTAGAATAGTTTCTACAAAACGAACTTGAAATTGTGTGTAACGCGAGCCAAGAATAGTGTTGCGTATACTGCAAGAAAATATGGTGTTGAGTATATCACAAGATAATTTTGGTGTATCGTACAACATAAGACATTAAAAAGAATATTTTTCATAAAATCTTGGGGTGTTACAAACCGCCTCCCGTCCGCGTCATTGGCCTTCCGCGCACGCGCAATATGGCCTTCCGGTATGGTTCTTTTTCATGCCAAGTCGACCCGGGATCCACATTTGAGTGAGATTCACCTGGATAAGACTAAACTCGAACCCCTTCGGGGTCTTCCCCATGCATTCAACCTGTTTTGCGGCGCGCAAGCCGGCCAAGCCGTGCACAATCCTTTCTTTGCCTTTGCACCCCTTCCTTTGCGCGCAATTCCTTCCTTTGCGCGCAATTTATTCCTTTGCGTGCAAACCCTTCAAGCCGTGCATGTAAACTCAACCCCCTATTCCGTGTAAGCAACACTGATTTCACGCCAGACCCAGGGCTTTTCATGCCAGGCCCCTTTATTTCGCGCAAGCCCCAAGGGTTGCGTGCGATCCCTGGGGCCCTTCACCTCGGTGCTCCCTGAGTTCCCTCTTGTGCGAACGCCCAATGCCCTCCTTCTGGGTGCCATTCCTAGGTGTCTCGTGCACTTTGGGCATCTTCATCATGCATGGTTTTCCCGTGCGACCTTCTAGGCTCATACAAAGTAACTTCAAAGTCCCTTGGACAATCCTTCCCATTGTGTTGCTTCGCCTTATGCTTCTTCGCATAGGAATGCTAATGGATATTGCTTATTTTCATATCCACACTAACGTGGAACCCTAGATGGTTCGCTTCGTGACTCCCCATAAATATGGTCTTGCCAATGCCCTTCCTTCCACAAGGGGCAGAGGGCACCGGTTATGTAAGTCCTAGAGGTGCGGGGTAAGCCCACCTCGTCCGAGCTACAGGACGTTAAACTGCCAAGCACCTCGTCCTCAACACATGACGTTAAACTGTGACCTGGACCCGCGTCACACAAGCAGGGTCACCCCGCGTCAGACATTTTCTACACCCACTCATCTCCATGGGGATGGGATCACCCCTCATAGGGGATTATGTCCTTCTTATTGGAGTGGCGTTTGTCCACAGGGAAGGGCAACCACCTTGGTGTAAGCCCCTAGACTTCCTTCCAGGAGACAACACCCCTGCTCCTCCTTACTTTCTCGGTGCCAAGGCCAACAAAGGGCATGATAGAGAATGGGGCCCCTCCACTACTAGAAATTTAGGCTATATCCACGGTTCTAAACCGTGTCTATAGGCCCAAAAACCGTGGCTATAGGTTATAGCCACGGTTTTATGAACCGTGGATGGTATTGGCATGGCTATAGGTCGGAGCCTATAGCCACGGTTTGAAAGCATGGCTATAGCCCTATAGCCACGGTTTGAAAGCGTGGCTATAGCCCTATAGCCACGGTTCGAACCGTGGCTATATCCCTAAATCCACAGCTCCAACCATCGCTATAGCCCTATAGCCACGGTTTTCAAACTGTGGATATAGGGTCAGCCCTATAGCCATGCCAATAAAGGCCACAGTTCATAGAACCGTGGATAAAGCCCTATAGCCACGGTGTTAAACCCTGAATATAGGTTTATATCCACGATTCAAACAGTGGATATAGGGCTTTAGCCATGGTTTAAAACCGTGGCTATAGGCCTTTCCACTGCATAAAAAAACCACCACGGTTCACCGTGCTGGCTGTTGGGAGGACACTACCAACTCCCCCCCTCCCCCACCCATAGATCCCCCACCCTGCACCAGCTCCCCCACCCCCTGCTCCTGCACACCTCCCCTACCCCAGCCCTCTACACCTTGCACCCCACCCCCTGCCCCCTCCTCACTGCACACCCCCTCCCCCTAGACAGCCCCCCACCCTGCACCAGCACCCCCCACCCCCTGCTTCTGCACACCTTCCCTACCCCACCCCCACCCCCTGCACCTTACACCCCACCCCCTGGCCCCTCCCCGTTGCACACACCCTTCCCCTCCCCCCCTCCCCACCCCGCACCAGCACCCCCCACCCCCTGCTCCTGCACACCTCCCACAACATTCAATTTGAAAACCAGTAACCTGAAGCAACATGTAAACAGAACATGTAACCTAAAATTAATAAAACAATCTGTAAACCAATCATGCATACCTTAAAAACAAACATGGAAGCCTTTTAAAACTTTTAAAACAATATGTAAAACCCACAAACCTGTAATCTTATAACCTAAAAACAAACTATAAACATGGAAACCTATAAAAAATCATGCATACCTTAAAAACAATAATGCCTGTAAAACAATATGTAAAAAATGAAAAACATTGAAAAACAATAATACCTTCATGGAAAACTTGTAATCTTATAACCTGTAAACTTACTACCTGTAAAACAATATGTAAATCTGTAAAACAATCCAAACATAGCAACTAAAATCCACAAACCTAAAAACATCAAAAATTAGTAAACCTGTAAAACAATCTGTAAACCTGTAAACCAGTAAAACAATCTGTAAACCTGTAAACCAATCTATAAAACGATCTGTAAACATGTAATATTATAACCTAAAAAAATTTAAATCTATAAACATGGAAACCTTTGAATCTGCATCATGCATACCTTACAAACAAGAATACCTTCATCCTATAAACCTAGCAACTAAAACCCACAAACCTAACAACCAAAAAACCAGGAAATTAGTAACATGTAAATGTGTAATGAACAAACTATCAACTTATAACTTCCAAACCTGTTAGCTTACAAGCCTTCAAACCATGCAACCTATAAACCTCCAACCAAAAAACTTGAAAAAATGAAAACATTGAAATACAAAGGAAGAAATAAAATCATTCTCTTGAAAATAAAAAAAACAGAAGACCTGTAAAATAAATTAAATAGTAACAATCTGTATACATGCGTGGGAAATGAGCATAAAATTAAGTTGTTCACTAAAAATAATTACTTTAATATATCCCATAATATGTTGGGTTAGTGAATATAAAGTAAAATAAATAAAATAGTAAAAATCTATGTACAGATAACAAGGGTGGTCCACCAAGTTCTAACAATGTCACAACGATACACAAATAATCTCCAATAAATTGGTTGTTTGAAACATTCCTGATAGCATCAGTAAAAGTAAGAAAAGATTAAAGATTTTGCACTAAGGATGCTCAGAATTCATACAAACTAAAGCAGTGAAATCTAATTAATTACATGGTAACAAAAACTATGTAAACTAGAAAATGTCAATTCAAGTAAGTGTTGTTTAAACATACCATCAACTTTCAAATCATCAAGGGGAATGCCAGCAAGGGCATCAATTAGACCAGTGAATTAATTGATCTGTAAATACCTGAATAAAGCCATAAATACATTAAAAATGGTAATTATCTTAACTAATGTCTCAGTTTCTTACAGTGTACCAAGGCTTGAAAGTGACTCGAAACTGTGAGGTAAGTTCCCTGTCATTTAGTGGTATGAGAGATCCCTGTATGTGAAACAAATAATTATAAAATAATATTCTATTGAACAAGAACCTTCTAACATAACAGATTAAGAAAAGACAAAAGTGGACTCAATAAATGAATATAAAAATATAAGAGAACTCTAAAAGGATAATTTACAGAATCCCCCTCCCCCCTCGAGTAGAAGCCCCCCTACTAGACCCCTAGACACCCCCTACTGGACCCCCCTGGACAACAGCCTCCCCACCCCCCTGCTAGACCCCCCTAGACAGTAGCCCCCCTGGACAGCCCCTGGATAGAATCCCCCCCGGACAGAAGCCCCCCTCTATTAGACCCCCCTAGACAGCCCCCTGGACAGCAGCCCCCTGTTGGACATCCCCCCTTGCTGGACCCCCTGGACAGTAGCCCCCCACCCCCTACTGGACCCCCCTGGACAGCAGGCCCCCTGAATATAAGCCCCCCCTGCTGGACCCCCTGGACAACCCCCCCCCCCCCCTCCTGGACAGCAGCACCCCTGGACAGAAGCCCCCCCCCCCGGACAGCAGCCCCCCTTTCCCCCTGCTGGACCCCCTTGGACAGCCCCCCTGCTGGACCCCCTGGACAGCAGCCCCCCACCCCCTGCCAGACCACCCTAGACAACAGCCCCCTGGACAGAAGCCCCCCTGGACAGAATCCCCCCCTACTGGACCCCCCTGGACAGCCCCCCTGCTGGACCCCCCTAGACAGCAGCCCCCCACCCCCCCTGGACAGCCCCCCCAGACAGAAGCCCCCTATTGGACCCCCCTGGACAGCCCCCCCGCTGGACAACAGCCCCCCCCCCCCACATCCCTTGCTATTTATGTTTCTATCAATGATGTTCCCATTGGGCCCCAATTCTTAACAATCATAATTGATTTTGAAGGACATACCAAAAACATCTGAAAACATATATCACTTATGATAAGTACTGCATGTTTTAAGGATTATTCAGAACATTCTGGGTGTGGAACAGTTAAAACCATGAATATGACAGTTTCAAAATGTCGACATGTAGGAAAACATAAAAGAATGAACTTTTTGGGTGACAAATATCCAATGTTCTTAGTGGAATAATTTTCTGATTTAGGATCTAGTAGTCCAAGTATCATTGCTGAAATTAGTGCTCCATTTTTGGAAAAAATATGTGTGAATCCTAAAAAAATGTAAGGGGAATACATACTGTTCATCTAAATGAAAGAGATGCCCCATTTAGAGATCCATTTATGGAGTTTGTTTCATTGTAGAATACCTGAATGAGAAGAAAGATCACATGAGGAAAATAAATGCAACACTATCTTCATTTAATAATGAAAAAATGAATATTCATTGTTTAAAAACCTGAAACAAAAAACATATTTTATCATAGATAAACCTATAAATCTATTATAGAAAATGATAATTCAAAGTAACATAAAAGTAAGCAACTTCATTAACAAAAAAAACATAATGATTTAACTATTAATCAAAAATTAAAATGAAATCTTCAGTTGAAAATCAAGAAAAAAAGATGAAAAAAACTTCATTAAAAAAATAACTAATCAAAAATTTAACTGAATTTTCAGTTAGAAACAATAAAATTAAAACCGAATGCATGTTTGGTATATCAACTAAAACAGCTGAAATAGAACAAATTTGATACCTATACAAAGTATCAACCATACACAGAAGAGAATAAAGGGATGGAGGGGTGGGTGATAGGGGAAATGGTCCTGGAGGAATGCGTAGGGACCGTGAGGAAGGAATCCAAAAATAGAGAAGCTGTGGAAACCCTAGATTGGAAAAAACGAAGAAGCTTAAGGTGGTGGACTGCAAGGAAGAAATAATGGAGCAGAAGCGGAAACTGGAGAGTGGGGAGACAAAAATCAATTCAGTTTGAAACAACATTATGTGTATTTTTTCAGTATTTTTTTAAATCAATTCATATAGATGGGTAGTTTAAAAGCAGTGAATAGATAGATCAATCCTCTAAAATGTGATTAATCTATATGATCTTAGAAAGACCTGAATATTTTTATGTTGAATGTACAAATATTTTTTTTGGAAATAACTGGTTAAACTAATATGTGCGTAGTGGAGATGTAACAGATATGCTAAAATAAAAATATGTTTTAAACATGATGAAATAATAAAAACTTACCCAACATCAGTGCTGTAACTAATTTGTAAAGATACACAACTCAAAAATGAGTCACTACTCCCCTTTCCATGATGGTGTATTTCTCTAAATTGTAGTGTGAATCCACCCTGTGACCCTGTATGTAGGATCAAGAACATCCCAACATAGTTAATGTTTACTAATGATTCATCACCCATTTTCATTCTAAAGCAGTTGTAATGATCTAATCATATGTGAAAATTTTAAATTTTCATCAAAACAAATAACATATAAATGAATAGACTATTCAAATAATAACTAATAGTTGTAGAAGTTTCTAAGACATCATCACAATATTAGTAAACATTAATTTTATATGAAAACAAATAAAGAATTATTTGTACCCTTGAGAAATCAAATATATGATGTAACGTACTATTCAAATAATAACTAATAGTAATGAACATTGGAACCAGAACACTGTAATTGTGAATGTCAACATAATGGAGATAGTTTGGAAACCAATCAAATATAACAAAATCTATATAGAAAAAAAAATTAATTGTGAAAAGAAGGGTGTGTGAGGTTACAAAAGCTACAGTTTATTAAATGATAATCACATTGTACCTTCCACGATAGTGTATTTCTCCAAAATCTAGTGTTACTCCACCATGTCCCCTTGTATGCTGGATCAAAACATTTCATTAATATTGATTATATTGAATATATTGAATTCATAAATTAGTGGTACAAAATATTGCAATAAATGTGGATTAAATATGGATACAGTTAAAATAGTAGAAAACATAAATGATAATCACATTGTACCTTTGTACTGATGTTCATTTGACACATTGAACAATATCTATACATAATAATTGAAAAATTAGAAATATAATGTATAAAGTTAGAATAAATAATAAATAAAATAAACTGTATCATATTCAATAAGTCAAAACAACTAAACCATAACCAAGGAAAATCTGACAATAAAGAAGACAATAAATTGAAACCAATAAATCATACCAAATTCAAATGATAGGAGGCTAACGATCTGAAATAAAAAAACCACCTGCACCCCCTGCCCCCTCCCCTGCCCCCACCTGCACATCCCTCTCCCCAAAAACACCCCTCTCCTTGCCCCCTGCCCCCCACCTATACACCCCCTACCCCCTCCCCTACCCCCCCCCCCCCACCTGCACACCCCCTCCCCCTGCCCCCCCACCCACCTTCCCCCCCCCACCTGCACACACCCCTCCCCCTACCCCCAGTACACCCCTACCCCCCCCCCCACCTGCGCACCCCCTCTCCCTGCCCCCCCCCCACTTTCACACCCCCTGCCCCCTCCCCTGCCGCCCCCCACCTGCACATCCCTCCCCCCAGCAACCCCTTTCCCCCACCTGCACACACCCCTCCCCTTTCCCCCATCACACCCCTTGCCCCCTGCCCCCCACCTGCACACCCCTCCCCCCAGCAACCCCCTGCCTCCTGCCCCCACCTTCACACCCCCTCCCCCTGCCCCCAGCACAACCCCTGCCCCCTGCCCCCCCACCTGCACACCCCCCTGCCCCCTCCCCTGCCCACCCTCCCTGCCCACCCCACACCACCTAACCACCCCATGCACCCCCTACCCACCATCCACATTTCATTACACTTCAACCACTTAATGAAATATGTGTATAAAGGATCATTCGTGATGTTTTTTTTCAGAAAAAACCTTTTTCCCCTAGATCAGGATGATGGATGATTTCCAAGAATTCAATCTTGAATTTGGAATGAGTAGTTCTTTCCATTATGATTAATAAATCTTGATTTTTTGGATAATCCAGAATACTTTCCAAGGATGTGTATCCATTTTGTGTGGAGTTTATAATTACCTATATCATTATGAGTCATAGAATACAAATGAAATTGAATTTTTAGTCTCCAAGTAGCAAGAGTTTCAAGAAGTGGTATTTAGAAAAACAATCTGAGTGTTGGGATGTCTCTTGAAGAGTTTTTATACCTATTTAGGTGTTCAGGTGGTTCATGGGGTAATCAAGTAGTAGTTAGAGGGTTTCTAGTCCATTCCACTTAATTTTAATTCCCATCAATTACCATGTCTAGGTACACTGGGTACCAAGTCTAATAAAGGCAAAAATAGTTGATTATGAGTTTTATAGTGGGGTATCCTCTAGTGGGGAACTAGGTATGGCTTACTGGATAGCCATGTGCTAGGTTTATGGTTGTGTTCTCTATGTATTTCATACTCCCTTACTGTATTCATGTAGGTCGTGTCTTGAATGAGATAGTGGTGGTACATGATATGATAAGAGACTTGAACTAAAGAATAGATTAGTGATATTAGATGAGATATGGGACCTCAAACTATGTGAGTGGGTGATATAATGAGATGATCATTAATAAAGCTCTTTATTTTTCAAACATAACTCATTCAGCTCAAATCACAATGATTTAATCTGTGATGAATAACCCAAGCATTGAATCAACATCATCTATATGATTCTTAAAAACTCATGATGTTTTTTTATCAAAAAGCTCTTTCACCCCCTGCCCCTGCCCCCCTCTTTCACCCCCTGCCCCTGTACCAATGCCCCCCTGCCCCACCCCCTGCCCCCTTTCACACCCCCACCCCTAACACACCCCTCCCTACCTTGAACCCCTCCCTCTGCCCCTTGCACCCCCACTGCCCCTCCCCACTGCACACCCCCGCCCCCCCTGAGCATTTCATGATATCATGTCAACCATATAAATATCAGATCTTGGTGTAAACCAAGGCATACCAAATTCTCAGGTCCAAACAACCAACTACTCATCATGAATGGATCCATGAATATATTCCAAACATCCTAAGAATGTCTATAAACTCCAATAAAATGAATGGATTGATGTTGATTCCTAGGCACCTCAGGTAATCTCTGAATAAAAAACATCCCCCAAGTCACCATGTCAAATGGTCGGATCCCATGCATCCTAATCAAGTATAAGTAAAATCATCAGGATTGACTGGCTAATCATAGGGATAACATAGTCGTCTCATAATAATAATAATCTTGAATAAAAATAAAAAATCCCCTAATCCAACTCAGTTGGATCCTGGTTAGGTTTGGGCATCCTAGGGACTTGTGGCATCCAAAGCATCCCATATAGACTTGAGGTCGAATCCCAACGTCCCAAGAATTCTTCACATGGTTCAACAGCCGAATCCCAGGATACATGTTAGGGAATACATGATGACATCATCATGTATAATTTTTCTCACAACCATACCACATAAGCCCAAGGTCGGATCCTAGGAAACACTCTTAGACAACCACCATACCATCGTCACATCAGGCCCATAGGTTAGGTCCCAAGAAGTACATCTGGGAACCATGGTTGCATCCAAAATAAACATATGAAGGTATAAACAAAAGTTAAGGGTTTTACAAATTTCCAAACCCATCACTTACAATTCATAACCCCATGGGATTATACATTTTATGTAGGTTTTAAGGTGACACTCACTACCATCTCTACCAAGGCCATATGCATCCGCTTAGGGTTGGTCAGTCAACAGGGCACCCATTGGGGTCCCCTAGTAATAGAGGCACCCTCACACAAGTCCTTGGTCTCAATCCAGGTCTTGATTCAAGAACTGATGCTCAAAGTAATACTATTTTTCTTGGCATCATAATCAATAGAGCACAATCTTTTTTTTCTACAAAAAATATGTCATGTTGACAAGACTCATGAGATGGCACAAGACCCATTTTGGTCTTCAAGGTCTCACAAGGTCTATCTGCTCACCCAACCCAAGTACATAACCTTGGCTAAGTGTGTCTCAAGTTAAGGCCTAGACTATTAGTGTCCAAGGTATACCAGCTAGTACCAAGGTCCATCAAGCCCTTATCACTTTATAAATCATAATAGATGAATTTCAATTTAATTAATTAAAAAAGTTAATTAATTAAAACCAATTAATTTATATATTTGTTATGGGGTTAATTTAATTTAAATAAATTGATCACTTCATTAGCAAGATTGCAAGCCCTAAGAATAAATAAAAAGCATAAATACCACATGGTAAAGTATGCAAACTTCCTATCTTTATTTGACACTTTTCTAATTATTTCCCAAAGGTAGGAAGAAGTTTCCAAGGCACACCAAGGTCTTTCCATGCTCATTCCCATCCCACATCACTAAGCAAGATCCCAAATCTCTCTAAGAAGCTTAAAATAATTATCTAAAACATTTGAAATTAATTTATCAGTTTAAATATAAAAGGGAATAATCATCAAAAATCTAACTGGATACCTTATTACACTGGAACCAAGTCCAACGACATCCCAAGGGTCTGTCTTATATCCCCGGACCTACATCAAGAAAAATCCCCAAAAAACAATGCCAATAAAATTGTAAATTTAATTTAAAATTTAGTGAAAGACTAAGAAAATACACAATGATAACATAACTTTCAAAATCACTGAGAAACCGGGAGTAGATGGCATCATGGGATATCCTCATCCAAGGTTGTATGAAAGACCCTTGAGAAATGAAATCTGGTTTCATCTCAAGACATTTTCACATGCTTGTCAAGACTCGCACATTATAAAGCACATACAACTCATATAAATTAAAGAAGAAACTTAGGGACCACATACCACATAGTTATATGAGCCTCTCCGTCTGATATTGATGGATGGACCAATCTAAATCAACATGATTCCTAAAAATAGATAAAATCCCCCATGTTATAGATTTATAATGAAATGCCAAGAAATGGTGAGAGAGGTCGCAATGGGTACCGTCTGGGTTGCAGGGTCGTGCGTAGAGGGTATCTGGGAAGAGGGCACCGCCATGATATAGGTCGAGGGCGGAGGGTCGCAGATTGGGGGAGGATGGAGTAGGATGGCACCACCGTGAGATAGGTCGATGGTGGAGGGTCGCAGATTGGGGGAGCATGGAGGAGGAGGGTGTCGTTGTGAGAGAGAGGTCAAGGGAGGAGGGTTGCTGATCGGGGGAAGATGGAGGAGGATGGCGTGGAGAGTCGCGTATCGAGGGAGAACGGAAGAGGAGACCGACAGATTTTGGGGGGAAAAGGGGGGATGTCAAACGGATCGAGGGAGAATGGAGGAGCCCGACAGATTTTGGAAAAAAAAGGGGGACGACAAATTTTAGGCACAGTTTTTTAATTAAATTGTGGCTATAAATTGGCTATACCCACAGACCTATAAAACCGTGGCTATAGGTCTGTGGCTATAACCTAAATTTCTAGTAGTGCTCCTCTCTTCCTGGGTGCCAAATCCCTCTCCAACTGCACTTTGTCGCCACTCGGGCCTCCATCCTAGAGTAAGTCTGGGCACCATGGGCCGCTCAACGCGTAAGCCCCTTCTCATTTCCCATGGATGCACCCTTCGCGGTGTGATTGTTAGGTCTCTACTGCCTCTTGTTTATCACACTGAGCATGAATCCTGTGAGCTTAGAGTGAGCACCGACCATGACACACCTTATGCCGTCTCAGAGTTTAATCCCCATCCATCCCAAACTATGGGGACTTTGATCCATGCTAAGGCATGGTATATAGGAAGCCTTCACAAGGTTCAAGCACCACCACCTAGGGTCGTCTCAGAGCACAAGCCCCATCCATCCCGAACTACGGGGACTTTGATATGTGCTAAGGCATGGTACGTAGGAAGCCTCCATGAGGTTCAAGCCCCACCACCTTGGGCCGTCTCAGAGCGTAAGCCCCAACCATCCTGAACTACATGGAATTTGATCTGTGCTAAGGCATGGTACGTAGGAATCCTCCACGAGGTTCAAGCCCCACCACCTTGGGCCGTCTCAGAGTGTAAGACCCAACCATCCCAAACTACAGGGACTTTGATCCGTGCTAAGACATGGTATGTAGGAAGCCTCCATGAGGTTCAAGCCCCACCACCTTGGGTTGCCTTAGAGCGCAAGCCCTAATCCACCTGGACCCCGGGTCCCTCTTCACGTTGGTTCACCGACTCCAACTTTAGGCCACCTCAGAGCGTAAGCCCCAAATTCCCCCGTCCTGTATGAAGTTAAACTACATTCCATCTTGAACTACGAGGACTTTGATTCCCCTCCACGAGGATACGTAGGAGGCCTCCATGAGGCTCAAGATCATCACTCATGTCTCATCCTGATCTCTCCCTCGATCCCACATGTCTTGAGAAGCTCATTCCCTAACACAGAGGTTTCACTTCCTCTGGGTCCCATCCACGCATCCATTCTCATGGGTCGCCTCTTCAAGTGTCCCACCGTATCATCAAACTACACAGACTTTGATTCCCTACCACGGGGATGTGTAGGAAGTCTTTTCGAGACCCAAGCCCAAAGCCACCATCTATCCTGATTCTTACCCAGGCCTCCACATCCCAGTGAGATCATGACACTCCACTCCTCATTCCCCTACACAACATTCGGGAATCCACCCATGTGCTGGCCCCCAACATCAGTGTTCCCTCCAGGGGGTCCTTCAATCTAATCCACTCCAGCTAGTGTTTTGATCAGTCCGATCCATCTCCGCTAGACGTTAAACTTGCGGCATACCCTGTGTTAAACATGGGAAGTTGAGGAAAACCTCAGATACATTCCATTGGAATATAATTCCCCATGTTCAATATGGGATGTCTCGGGCTTCCGCGCCCTTGAAAAGACCTATAATAAGGGACCGAAGACAGACATGTCAATCCCCAGCATCAAGACACACCATTGATGCCCCAACGTGACTACTCTCCTAACAGAAGGTTGTTTCCCTGACCTGACTCGTTGGAAGGTCCTGACAAAAGCAACGTAATTAACTGGTGTCCATGAAGATATGGCACCGAGAAGAACTTCACGAACTACGTATTAAATCTATAAGGGAGACCCGGAATAGGTGAAGAGCTCCGAGGAGGAATCCACGGAAGGAAGATGAGACCCTGGCATGTCTCCAGGGGCCGACCACGCAGTCGCCACCATCATCTCTGGGAGTGCCCTCTCCCTCAAAGATATTTTGGGGGTCAATGATGGAAAAGTTGGGGCATACCCAACCCACGATAGAAGCTCTGGTCACCGGTCCATCCTATCGTGACATGGCGGCCAGGCCGCTGCAGTCCTCAGAGGACAACCCAAGATTCAGCGACCAATCAGCCCGCTCACTGTATTCTCCACCGGTCATCCTGCCATCATGGTGGCCTGCCTTAGCGCAACTGCCAGTTCCTCAGCCACCCTCAGTTGACGAGTGGGGAAATCAGAGGCTAGAATATGAATCTGAGATGGGGAGCTTCTGGAACATCCTCATGGTAGGCCACTTCCTCGAGGAGTTTTGGCCGGTTATAGGATCGAACTTTGATACTCCAGAATCACTCACCCCTGTGGAGTTTGAATGTTTCCGCCAGACCCTCTAGGTGACTCACCTTCGTCTTTGCCATCGGAAAGTGAATTATCCTGGAATCCAAGAGCACTTGGAAGACATCAGCGAACTATGTCGTCTGGTTGACTTGGACACACTCCCAGCGGTCTGACACCCTGAGTCACCTAGCCACCACAGGGCCCACCAGCAATAATGTGTTCAAATTTTCCAAGTACTCTACTGAGTTTTCAAGGAGGTTACCCACCACGTGCAAGTTTGTGGCTGGGGGAAGTACGCTTCCCTCCTCTTTAGTGAGAGTATCCGGTAGCCTAACTCACATGGAGGTAGTGAGGAAATGCCCCCAGGAAGAGTGGAGGTCGATGTGACCAATCTGGTAGGAGAGTCGAATGAGCTGGGACTTCTAGATGGGGGCGTCCCCCCTGAGGATGTGCTGCCACTAGACCCATCAGGAAGGATTACTCACAAGAAGAGGAACCTCCTAGGTCTCCCTCCACCTACTGAGGCATTGGTACTGAGCCGGAATGTCAGTAAAGGCAAAGAGCATGTTGGATCTTTCAAGCACTCTAGCCCATCGGCCTCAGTACAGAAGATAGAAGAGGACCCCTAGAAAGCCACGCTGCGCCAACAGCTTGTTGAGCAGAAGAAGTTGGTCGATGAACTTCAGGCTGAGAACATTGTAGAGTGGCGACCCGACTACGGTGATCCTATGTCGGGGCTGTAGGGGCAGGAACAACTACCCTCAGCAAGATTCTCCTTGGCAACCCTGATCATGCCGTATTCGCTGACAGGGAAGAAGCTGGAGCCCATGGAAAGAGGGCGCGGTATGTCTCGTCGAACCCCCCTGAACGATGCGACCACCCATGGAATCCTATCTGGGCTCCTCCAACCGCCCCAAGGGTCACTCCACCAGCCGCTCCACGAGCCACTGAACTCGGCTACCGCATTGAAGAGCCTGAAAATGTGCTCGTGGTCAGGGATCCCTGTCAGGATCGGGACCCGCGTCCAGAGGATCCAATGGTTGTGCTCATTGACTGCCTGGAAGATTTTGAAATTCGACAGGTGGTTATCCCGAACGACAGCAAGCCATACCCGGCATGGGTGGATGATATGTCGGCACCCCTGGGATTCGGGAATCCCACTTTCTCCCACTTTAACGGGATGGGGTACCCACCGCAGCAACTAGCCCACTTCAACTCGAGGTGTGGGCCTAGGTTAGGGACCCTAGTGTAGAAGGAGGCCTCCAAGCTCCATTGCTTGGTCCATACGCTGGAAGGGATGGAATTCATTTGGTATAGCCAGCTCCCTGTTGGATCTATGACTAGCTGGGAGGACCTTCGCAGACAGTTCCTTTACCAGTTCAACTCTACCACCCAGAAGAAGAACATCGCAGACCACTTCTGGTGCAAGCAGAGGCCCGATGAGCAGGTCGTGGACTTCATCGCCCGGTGGAAGGGGCTCACGTACTAACTTGACATGCCACTGACTCAGGAACAATTAATAACTATGTACATAGGGAATGTCAAGACGGAACTGGTTCCCTCCTTGATCACTCAGAATTATCCCGGAGAGTTTCGAGACTTCTCGGATAAGTCCCAGCGTCTCGAAGAAGCCCTGCAACAGGCTAGCCATCCATGCCCGTTGCCCCCTGTAATTCCAGCAAGGAGGGCTACCAGAGCCGAGCCCACTGTGGTGGCCCAAGTAGAATCCCCTAGGAAGCTCGATTTTCTACCAGTAGCACCAGCCCTGCAGCCTCACAGACGCCCTCCACCATGGTCACAATTTCCAGCCTAGCAGTGCCCGCCCCAGAATCGGAAGGCACCCCCGCGTAACGCGCCGCTTCCACCTAGGCGGGATAATCAAGTTCTGCCTCCTCGGTAGGCTCCTCCATCCACCTGTCAGGGACATGATCCTAGATACCCGTTTCCAGACAGAAGGAATCAGACTAACTCGTTCGACGAGGCTCAGGTCCTCGACTACTTATGAAGCACCTTAGAGCAGAGGATCGTATGACCGCTTGAGTGCCGGAAGCTGGAAGAGGCTCATCTCACTGATCACCCCAACTACTGACTTTATCATCAGATCCTAGGGAACACCATCAAGCAATGATCTATGTTTAAGGACTGGATCCAAGACCAGATTAACAACAACATAGTTTGGTTGGGCCCAGCCCCAGAACAAGTGGCGGATGTCTTTGTGGGAGCAGACAACAATAGCGACGACCAAGGCGAGTGGCATCGGGTTCCTGACCGCGGGTCCCAGAAGTATAAGGACTGGATGGCTCGCAGGATGGTCGCCCACACCCATGGCATTATCTGTGCATGCTTGAACTAGTCGGTGCCTTCAGAAGCAGTGGCCACCACTTCTGTATAATCATCTCAGCCGGCCTCTTCCCAAAAGAGCAAGCACCAGCGGCGCAAGAAGAAGCAACGCACCCCGCTAAGGCCATTGTCGTCCCACACTATCAGTGACTTCATGCCCCCGGAGATGGGCATCCCTCCTACAATCCTCCCAGTGGTGGATGATTCATCAAGTGATAGTCAAGGGTACGCTTCGGTTAACACCGTCAAGTTGGTAAATCCCTATATGACTCCCAATGAGAGGGAGTGCCAGACGAACCTCCCCGACGTCCCCAACTGATGCCAACATCAGTGGAACCGTGACCATATGGGTCACCGGGGCGCATCAGTTGGCACCTCCAGCTAGGCCGTGCATGCCACTGAGACCAGACATCAGGCCCAACGTAGAACTCATCATGCGCAACCTCTTTATCTAGTGTTGACTAGTCCGCCTCCACCATTGTTTGTGCTACTGGATTAGGCAGATCCACTTTGGCCATATCATGACCAGATTCACCCCACTGTAGGCCAATATCAATCACCCGGTCCTCATCCAATGGATACACTCCGAGCCTCGACTAGTGAGTAGAGGGATGTCCCCAATACCAGTCAACCGCTGGTCCAGCCAGCAGGGTCCACCATTCCATCCATCGCAGAGCGGCCTCCTGTATGTAGAAGTTCGCGCTTGGCGCAAAAGTATGATGTTCTTAATCACCTTGCTTGCATCCCAGCAAGACTCTCCATCCTTGAAGCCATTTTCCTGTCACCAGATATGCACGAAGCACTCGCCGAGGCTTTAAGGAGCCCCCTACAGTTTGAGATAGAGATAGCAGCTATAGAGGACTTCCATGCTGAAGCATTTGAGGACGCCGAATTCTAGGTCGTCATCTCGTTCTCAGGAGAGGATGAAGGATCCCCCATACAGGGGAATATCTGCCCGTTGTACATCACCGACCAATTCAACGGTGTGGAGGTTCGCTGCTATCTCGTTGACACCAACTTCGGGATCAACCTTATCTCAACACAGACACTACGGAAGCTAGGGATATTTGTATATGACCTGACTCCCTCTGATTTAAGGATCCAAGGATATGATAGGACAGAGTAGAAACCAATTGGCAAGATCCATCTGAAGACCCATTTCGGCGGCCTGATTTCTAGCACTGAGCACATGGTTGTCTCCCATGACACCACGTACAACGCATTGATGGGTAGGCCATAGCTCCATCTTTATGCGGCGCTCCCCTCATCATATCACCAATGCATCAATTTCTCCCTTAATGGTCGAGTAGGCGTACTCCAAGGTGATGCATCTCATTTTGCATCTTGCGAAGCCCGCTACTTGGATGCTGATTATTACAAGAGAAAGGATAAGTAAGTCCAGGTAAGCGATGTTGAGCCTATTGCCGCTACGACTGACCCTTGATCAGACCTGAATGATGCTTACGTCTTCCTAATCCATCGGTTGGAGGCCACGACCCCCGATATGGGGCAGTGTGTTCTCATTTCCGGGGAAATGGGGGATCATGCTCCCAGATCTAGGTGGTGTCAGAAGATCACTTCGTATTCTTTTACGAAAAAGTCTCCAATGATCCCGAAGCCTCCCACTCCTGTTAGGTATTGAGACGTCCGGCTCATGGCAACGACAGTATGTCATACTTGTATGTTTCGCTGGGCTGGAATAAGTCAGCTCCGACCGACGCGCCACTACTACTTTGATATCATAAAGAGTGGCCCCTTGGGCCAGAGACCAGATGGGATCGGGTCAACAACCTTCATAGACATGGTCTCAGTAGCGCCATAATTCCCCGAGGTGATGACCATGACCGCACAAGATGGTAGCAGCCTCCCATTAGAGTTCGGTAGCTCAGAAGCAGCTTCCCCCGCAAAATATCCCTCCATAAGTGGAGAAGAAGATATAGAGGACACTCCCCCTACTTTTGAGGAAGGTGTCTCAGCCACAGTTGAGGAGTTGGTACAGGTGAACCTCGATAGCGAGGCAGATCCGAGACTCACATTGATCAGCGCCGCTATGTCCCCTGAGGAGTAGCAGCGGTACGTGAAATTCCTCAAACAACACCATGATGTATTTTCCTGGAGTTACGATGAGATGCCAGGACTAGATCCTTAGGTAGTATCCCACCGCCTTGGTCTCCTGGAAAACCATCGCAGGTTCAAGAAGCCTCCCAGAAAGATGTATCTGTCTCATGGTGCCATGGTTGAGGCTGAAGTTGACAAGCTCATCAGATCCAACTTCGTCAAGGAGGTCCAGTACCCCAAATGGTTAGCCAACATTATGCCAGTCAGAAAGAATAACATAAAGATCAGGGTCTGCATCGACTTCCGCAATCTCAACCGTCACTGTCCAAAGGATGATTTTCCCCGTCCAGTGATAGAATATTTGATCAACGCTACGACGGGGTACCAAACCCTCTCCTTCATGGATGGCTACTCTGGATATAATTAGATCTGGATGGCCCCTGAGGATGAGGATTCTACCGCTTTCATGGCTCCCCAAGGTACTTTATGTTATCAGGTTATTCCCTTTGGCCTGAAGAATACAGGGGCCACCTATTAGTGGGCCATGCATCGCATATTCAAGGAAATTCTGAGAACATTGGTGGAATGCTATGTGCACGACCTGGTGGTCAAATCTCGTCAGTGCCAGGACTATATCGAGGACCTTGAGAAAGTGTTCAGTTTACTATGTTCCCTCCACTTGAATATAAACCCGTTGAAGTGTGCCTTTGGGGTCACCTCCAAGAATTTTCTTGGCTTTGTTGCCTGGTACTGGGGCATCAAGATCGACCTAGAGAAGATCAAGGCAATCATCCAGATGCCTCCCCTGAGTAATATTTGGGATCTTCGAGGTCTCCAAGGACACTTAGCCTACATATTTCGATTCATTGTGAATCTGGCTGGAATGTGTAAGACTTTTTCTTGGCTCATGAAGAAGGGCACTGCTTATGAGTGGAATGAGGAGTGCTAGACTGCCTTCGAGGAAATCAAGAAATATTTTCTCCAGCCTCTGGTCTTGATGCCACCCGTCTTCAGGAATCCGCTGATTCTCTATGTCACCGCCCTGGAATGATCCCTTGGTGCCCTTCTCCCCCAGAAGAATAATGAGGGGATGGAGAACAACCTCTACTACCTCAGTCGCATGCTCCGCGACAGGGAGACCAGATACTCCCCCATCGAGAAGAGCTACCTTGTGCTTGTATTTGCTGTGCAGAAACTGTGGCATTACCTACAACACCACGAGGTATAACTAGTCTCTCGGGTAGACCCACTGAAGTACATTCTGAGTCGTCCCATGTTGACTGTCCAACTAGTGTGGTGGGCAGTGATCCTCCAGCAGTTCGACATTAGGTTCGTTCCCCAGAAGGCTATCAAGGGGCAGGTATTGGCATACTTTCTAGCAGCCCAACCAACCTCCGCGGACAAGTCCCTGGACCTGGATTTTCCTGAAGAGGCAATCCTCTCAGTCAATCAAGCCATCCCATGTTGGCAGATGCATTTTGATGGTGCCTCCTGGAGCCCCACCAGTAGGAGGCTCAGTGATCCTAGGCTCAACAGAGTAGGTTTGGGTATCGTCTTCATCACCCCGGCACAATCCATTCTGTCGTACTCATTCTTGTTGTCAGAAGGGTGCACCAAAAATGAGACATAGTATCAGGCCCTCATTACTAGTCTCGAGCTAGCCCTTGAGATTAGCGTGCCCCATTTGCATGTGAAAGGGGATCCTGAGCTAGTTATCAAGCAGTTAAATGGTGACTATGTGGTGAGGAAGCCAGAGCTCGTACCATTTTTAGAAATCACTCTCCAGCTAATGGGCCAGTTCCTATCTCGGCCAAAGCTTATCCATGTCCCTCAGTCACAGAATGGTTGAGCAGATGCTTTGGACAGCCTGGCCGCGTCACTTGCCGAGACCGAGCAGGAAGATCTGATTATCCACATGGCGCACTGGAGAGTCATTACTCCCATCACCCGAGAAGGTGATGACGGCTCATAGGTAAAACATATTACCATCGGTTCCTCTACGTCAGGGCCCCCAGGTAGTTCAGATATGGTGATTGAAGTAATTGCCGATTGGAGGACACCCTTGGTCAAATTCCTCCAACATGGTAATCTCCTTTCAGACCGGGCTGAGCGCGAGCGAATCTGATGCCACGCACTGTAGTATACTCTCCAGAGTGCTCCCAGCCTTGAGAAGATCCTCTATAAATGCAGATTTGATGGTGTTCTCCTCCGTTACCTTCAAGGAGTCAAGATTCCACAGGCCATGCAAGAGGTTCATGCTGGTTCCTATGGTGCTCATCAGGCCGGGCCAAAACTGTCTCACCTGATTCGTAGACTAGGGTATTTTTGGCCTTCCATGATCCAAGACTACATCGAGTTCACTAAAAGGTACCATGCCTTCCAAGTTCTTGCTAACTTTGTGCATCAGCCACCGGATCCTCTTCACACTACCAAGTATTCTTGGCCTTTTGCAGTCTGGGGGCTAGATGTCGTAGGACCATACAAACCAGCAACGGCTCGCCAATGATGATTCATTCTAACTGCTATGTATTTCTTTTACAAATGGGCTGAGGCAATTCTGATCAAGGAGGCCAAGTCCCGTTCTATCGCTGAATTCGTGAGTTCCAATATCATCTATCGATCTGGGTTACCTCACGCTATCCTCGTCGATAACGGAACCAACTTACGTGCAGCTGAGATGAAGAAATTGTACGCCAAGTACAAAATTCACTCCAACCATAACTCCCACTATCACGTGAAAGAAAATGGATAGATTGAGGCATTTAATAAAACCCTCTCTAAAATTCTGCAGAAAATGGTTGTTCATAACAAGAAGAGTTGGCCGGATAAGCTCCCCAACGCCATCTGGGCTTATCAGACAACGACCTGTAATTCCCCCCAGATGACCCCCTATTCCCTGTTGTATGGAACGGAGGCCTTCATGCCCATCGAGATTCAATTTCCCTCATTGTGCACAATGTTCTATGACCAACAAGCGCCAGATAGAGTAGATGAGATCTGTCTAGCTGAATTGGAAGCACTGGACGAGAATAGGCTTCGTGCTCTGCACATCCTAGAAAGGCATCAGAGTAGGATGGATTGAGCTTTCAACAAGAAGGTTTGCCTCCACTGTTTCCTGTAGGGAGATTTGGTATTAGCTCTCAGGGCACCAATGATCCCCGATAGGAAACCACCAAAGTTGGAGCCCAAGTGGGAAGGACCTTTCATTTTTCATATGGTTTATCCCAATGGGGCATACTCCTTGGTGACCATGGATGGTGAGCGTACAACTCCTCCCACCAATGCCAAATTCCTCAAGCAATACTTTGCCTAAGCATGTTGGTCCTACATGACCTTAAACTACGCTTGGTCCTATCTTCGGGCCCCTACTATCCCGCATGACCTTAAAATGTCCAGTCCTGCATGACGTTAAACTGCATCTTGAGAACTATGTGTGGCTTGATTCCCATCCTTATGTGATAAGTAAGAACACCCGGACATTTCGTCTGTTGGCCCAGACTAAATGCTAGAATCCTCCCCCTCGGGGTCAAGACATATGGAAGGGTTGCAAAAATTTTCCCCAATTCATGTCGAGCTAACCTCGATCCGGCCATACGTCCCACTACCTGGAGGCGTTCGCCTCTTTGAGAGGTGGGTACAACTATGCTTCACCCACTCCTTGACTGGGATTTCATCACCTTCCCCATCTGGAAGGGCCCCTGAATGGTATGGATGCTTGGCCTAAGGGCTCTCTCTTACCACTTCGGGCCAACGCCCTCGAGGATGTTGAGCAACAAACTGATAAAAGTTCCACATTTCGAATATGGTCAGCGGTCGCTCCACAAAAGAAAAACCATTCATCTTAAAGGAAAAAAAAGATACATCAAATGCCGCTTATTTTGGTGCAAGGGCTAGACTCGCACACCCCTTTCATCCTTTGCACTGGTAACTTACCGTGCTGTGACACTTTCCAAGAACTACTTATGGCTTTATTCTCATCCTCATGAGATACATAGGAGCACCCAGGAACTTTCCTGTGGGCCCAGTATAACTTTCGTGTTCTGCCCCTTGACCGGAACACTTCCCCAGGGAACAAATGGTAAGTAGTGCTTATGTCCTCATTCACGTCGGGATTTATAATCACCTTACCATGTGTCTCCTGCTATCCTTACCCATCCTTGGTCCGAGTTCTAAGTCCTTAAATGAAGACCCTTTCCAGAACTACGTAAGGCTTGATTCCCGTCCTTATGGGATACATTGGAATGCCCATACAATTCATCTCGGGTCGTGCCCCAGGGATCACCAAATCCTGTCCCTCCTCACTATCGGCCCCTTGGCCTGACTTCTTGGGGAATTGTGTAACTGCAGCATTTTCTCTGAACAAATTTGGGATGCCCCGTAATGACATTGGGAAGCAACGGTTCCCTCACTAGAGAGGTCTTTTCCAAAAGTAGGAATGATCCATGACCAGATTTGGTGCCTAATGTGCTTCCACTATGGTGGAGTAATCTTAGGAGTGTTGGATTCTATTCGAACAAACCACCACTTCAATTTCCACACTTTGCATTCCCCTTTATTCAAATCCTCCTCCTCTTTCACGTTTAGGGACCCCCTGATAGTACAGATGCTCGACCTATGGTCCGCCTACTGTCCTAGGACAACATTCCAGAAGACTGATCATGTTTGGAGGGACGCCCTAATAGTACGAATGCTCGATCTATGGTATGTCTACTGTCCTGGGCCAATGTTCCAGAAGAATGATCGACGATGTTTGAGTTAGGCCCTATGTTGCAAACATGGTCAGTGGTCAGCCCTCATTTGTTGTCCCCATTCCAGGCTAGTGCATGGGGGATGAAATTTTTTGAACATGGTCAACAACTATCCTTTATTACTATACCCCTACCATAGTGTTCTGAATTTGGGTAACGTGATTCACATTTCTCATTCCCCTATGTTCGGACTGATTCCAATGCCCCTGGCATTGTCCCGCTCGTACACTAGAGCATGTTGAGAAGACGATACATCGATTGGTCTGATGTCCTCTTTCTTTGGATGGGCCTCCCTCTTCTCCTCGAAAATCCGGGCTCGAATTTCGAATGCCCGAAGCTTGTTTGATGCTCCCACGACCAAACGAAGTGATAGTCTGAGCCTCCTTTGTTTCTCACGGCCCATGTGAGCTTAGGGATGGATTGATATTTATTCCAGGATTATGGTTGATCATTTTAAATGAAAGGGACAAGTATGTTAAGAAAAGGGGCAAGTAAATTTGTCTATACATACATTTCAAAAGAAAAAGAAGAAGTAAAAGCAGGACAGGTGTATGGGTGTGGCCAAAACAAGGCCCCTAAGGGTCGGCTACTTGGATAGATCTCTCCAATGCAGCCAACTTTTTGCTGGTGCCCCCCAAGACTACCTCCCGTCACCTGAGGACCCTTTCTTCATCAGCGGCCGTGGAACACAGCTTGATGAACCTAGCCTATGCCCGCGCATATTAATCTTGGAGCATGGTTATTTGATGAATCGCTTCTATGAGTTGATTTTGGGCATCTACTATTTAGGACCTGAACTGTTCCATGAGATCAGAGCAGTTTGCAATGAATACCTCCTACTGCTTCACCTGATCTTCAAGGCGTCAGACCTCATGCTCTTCCCTCAGAAATGCCCGGGTACTCCCCGACTCCTCCTTGCACCGAATGATGTCGGCGCACCATTTTCTCTCACACATCTTCTCATCCATGTACTCATGTACCGTCAGGTGAAGACATTGGGCATCCACCCCTCCAGCACACAGGAAGTGCAGCCATGTGTGGAGTGACCCCATTCGCTTTATCCATTCTGCATGGGGATGATTGAGGAAACGCCGGATGCACTTCCATCCCTTGCGTCGCGTCATCCGACTCTCCTCGGCCACTTCTGAATCTGAATCTTCAATTTCTTCTGGATCAACTGGCCAATAAACAGGGAATTCAACCAACAGGGTAGCAGCTAGGTCCTCCTCAGAGATTCCTCCCAAGGGAATAGGCTCCTCAGCATTTGGGTGACCTTCCTCTCTCCCCTCGGTCCTAGGAGACCGCGTCGATTTCTGACCCTGCCCCAACAACACCACCACCGATGTCTTTCAATCCCTCTTCACCAATTGCCAGAGCCAACTCAGTTTGGGGGGAATATTCTAGATGGGGTTTCATGTTTTCCATCGGCACACAAACAGATGGTCCGGGCTAAGCAGCCCGACGAGCCTCCAGCGCCGTGATCACTGTACAGACAAGGAGAACCCTGATCAGTTGATTCCTCCAACAGTGAGTACCAGTATCGAAGCAAGTAACTTATAGGAACCCAAGGAATCATCCTCTAGTGCTCTGGCCACTACAGGAGCTATCATGGCGGGGGATCCCTCAGCACTTGGCAGCTCGATAACGAGCGTCGGTGCCCTGCCTTTCCCTATTGACGCTTCATCCCCACCTTCAGCTGGAGACGCTTGGTCAGCACCGATGTGCTCTAGATTAAGATGATAAAGGTGGTATAAGGGTTGAAAAGGAAATAAAATATAGGAGAAAATGAGGTTCGAAGCATACCTCGAGCAGCTCGGTCACATCCATATCAAAGTCGACGATCTCGCCGCTCTCCCGGAGACTCCCTTGGTAGGACGCCCCCTGCGACCCTTCACCTTCGGGCTACCCATCTCTTTCTCTTTCTCCTTCACCTTCCCCTTATCATTCTTCCTCCTCTCCTTTTTCACTACCCTCCGACTCCTCATCGCTGTCATCTTCCGCTGGCAGCATCCTTTCCGGATCGTGCTCCTGGTCGAGCATCACTTTCACCAAGAGAGGTGGCTCCACACGCTGACCCCGTTGGCGTGCGTATGTGTCCATGGTCGTTAGGTATGCATGACTTCAGTGGAAGTTCACTTTTTTGGCGAACCGGACAAGCCCAAATTCTGGAAACTGGATCCCGTCTCGCACTATCTTCTGCCAGAGGGATTCAATACTCATTGACTGCCGTAGGGTTATCCAGGACGACCACAATGCAGGGAAGACGACATCATGAGAAGGTTGAAGGAAGTATCTTATTTTATTCCCAGGAAGTTCTATGGATGCTCTGTGGGACCCTCCTCCTCCAGGAAATGAGGGCGCGACCACACCATGTGACGCCCCTGCTGTTGAGTTCTCGGCCTGTGCATTCCCTGTTCCCTGAGGCGCTTCTGGTCCTCCTCCTCTAGCGGCACCCTGCCTGCTCTCTCGCCACCGAGGTTCCGCACTGGCGACCTTGAGCTACCGGACATCCTTCTGCAGAAGCCCCTTAGGGTATGATATAGTCCAATTTTCAGCATACTCGGTCGAGAGGCCAGCATTGACTCTGGTAGGATGAAAGGTGATGATGTCACCGGAGCCGTAGGTTGTGAACATCAGTCACAGCTGGCGAAGAACACAGGGAAGCCTCTCCTCCTAGACATATGTGTATACTTTTTTCAAAATTCTCTAGAGGCATCCAAACTGCATAGAGAAACTAGACGGCACATAGGTCTCGTAGAAGATCTTCCCATCAATCTGGGCCATGAGCACCCCGCCTCTGAGGCTATGGAAGTACTCTTTCTGCTCCAGCGAGCCTTGCCCATCGTCTATCAACTGACTAGTTGGGGTGGGGAATGGGATGAAGGAAAAGTTGGCATGGTTACCAATCCTGATTTTTACTCCCTCCACATTGAGCGTCATCGGAATGACTACAGTGATACTCAGTAGAGAGGGTCGCATGCCATTTCCCGGAGGACAGATGTCATTCACGAAGGTGTAGCCACCACAGTGAGCCGCAGCCCAGCCATGAAAATTATGGAAGGGGCCACACACTCTCCTAAGAGATCCACTTCTCAAGATGCGTCCCAAGATGGCATACAACCGAGCCAGTATGGGGACCCCCAGGTTGAACCTCTTGTTGGCAGCCATAATTCCCGCCATCACCAGAGTCGTTGGATGGACGCCCATCCTTGCGTCTCTCACCGGCAAGAACCATCCAGTCAGGAATGTGGGGAGGAATTCGGCATACTGAACATTCAGGTCCTGGGCCTCATTGATTCTGTAGCCCCATGATTGGTATTTCCCTGCCTCCAGGATCCTCCAATAGGATCCTCTCTTGCTCCTCTAAACCGCGGTTGGACAACGTTTTCCCCACCCTGGAATCTTGACCTCTAGATCCTTCTCCAGGAACAGGCTAAACCATTCCTTGTAGGAGATGTCCTTCAAGAAGTCCTTGACCTTCAACTTCTCCTTCGACAACTCCAGTAGGTGCCATGTCAGTATGGGGGTTCGAGATCTGTCACCCCAGATGTTCAACGGCAGAAGGAACTCATCGTGTTGATTGCCCTCCAAAGAGATTCCTCTGAAGCAGTGGATGTCCCAGAGGCTGATGCCGACTTCTCCATAGTGAAGTTGGAATGTGTTGGTGTTAGGGGACCATTGGGTGAACAGCTCCGACCCAAGCTCAGGCTGCCGGTAGAAGTGGAACTGCGATGTCCAGATCGCCTCGAACAGAAAAATGTGTCGCAACTCGGCCCCAAATTGGTCACATGTGTGGCGAACCCAGTACCCCCAGGACCACTCGCTGGTAAAGTTGCCTCCAGACTGCAGATCCCAGTTCTGCAGCCAACCCTTGGTCTCGTCAGTGATGCTCTGACGAAAGGCACTCGTGTAGAGGGCCTGCGAGCTCTCCGCAACAGGGGCACCCCCTGCGATGGTCCTGGTCCTGGGGTTGAGGACATAGATATCCATATTACCGGTTTCTCTGGTGGCGTGGCCGTTATTGGTGATTTTGTATCGAGGAAGGTCGTCTTCGCGGGTCACCCATGACCGCGGGGTATCAACCTCGAAACCCGGTAGAGGGACTTCCTCCAGAATGTCGAAGTCTCACAACGGTAGATTATCAGACAGGGAATACTCTTTCTGGGCATGGGTTAGCATGTTGAAGATTGTTTGGTTATTGGAGACAATCCTCTTGGCACCATAAACCTTCAGGTTCGTAGCCATTTCGGTCCTAAGAGCGGCGACTTCCCCCTCATCAACCCGGTTTGCGGCCATCTTCTTCCAATTAAGCGTTTTCGGGAGTTGGGCGTGAAATCTGGAGGCTTGGTGCGGAATCTGGGAGTCTGGCATGTAAAATCAGCGGCTGGCACGAAATATCAGGCCGTTGTGCGAAAAGTCCCGAGTTTGCGCGTAAAAGGCTGCTAAATCTTAACTGAATTACGCATGGACAAGGTGGTTTTTCGCGCCAAAGCAGAATCAATTGCGCGTACGAGATCTCGATGTTGATTTCGCGAGAAACTCCGTACGGAGCCCGGGACCCCCGGTGGCTTTTATAGGCACCGCATGGGTTCTGCGCCCATGCGAAAAGCAGATTCCGCGCGTGGCTGGGTTTTGCACGCCACTCGAGCTTTTTGCACGTAGGGGCCCCCGAAGCCCTGCACTTCGGCATTTCCCTCGGTATTTGATCGTTGTGACCCCTCGCCAATCCAATTCCGAGGGGGGGGATTTTTAGAATCCGAAAAGTGATTAAGTGCTGTAGAAAGTTACGAAATGAAAAAGTGAAGTCATATTCGGACCCGGAGGCCCGGTCCGGAGGGCCTGGAGATGTTGCGTAGAAAAAAGGGTGAAGCACGCAAAAAAAAGTTCCCCCACGTGGAAAGTATCGGGATTTGCGAAGCGTCCCGGTGCCGGCACGAAATAATGTCAATCCCGCACCCCGCGCGGTTGGCCTTTCGTGCCGCCGCCTTTATCACGCAATTATTTTGCGCAGCACTGAATTCCGCGCCGCCGAATGCCTATAAATAGAAGGCGACACCCTTCTTTTTCAAGGCTGAAGAATTCTAACCGCCTCTCGTGCACGTAATTGGCATTTCGAGTGCGTGAAATATGGCCTTTAGGTATGGTTCCTTTTCTCACCAAGTCGCCCCAGGATCCACCTTCGAGCGGGATCCCCCTGGCTTAGACTAAACTCCAACCCCTTCAGGGTCTGCCCCTTGCGCGGAACCCGTTCCACGGCACGCAAGACGACCAAGTCGCGTGCAATTATTTCTTTGCGTGTGCACCCCTTCCTTTGCGCACAATTCCTTCCTTTGCGTGCAATTTCTCCCTTTGTGCGCAAACCCTTCAAGCCGTGTGCGAAACCTCAGCCCCCTATTCCGCGCAAGCAACACTGATTTCGCGCCAGACCTGGGGCTTTTTGTGCCAGGCCCCTTTATTTCATGAAAGCCCCAAGGGTTGCGCGTGATCCCTGGGGACCTTCACCTCGGTGCTCCCTAAGCGCCCTCTTGCGCGAACACCTGATTCCCTCATTCTGGGTGTCATTCGCAGGTGTCTCGTGCACTCTGAGCATCCACATCGTGCATGGTTTTCTCGTGCAACCTTCTAGGCTAGTACGACGTAACTTCAAAGTCCCTTGGACAATCCTTCCCATTGAGTTGCTTTGCCTTATGCTTCTTCACATAGGCACGCTAACGAATATTGATTCTTCACATAACCACGCTAACGTGGACCCCTCGATGGTTTGCTCCGCAACGCCCCCTCAGTATGCCCTTGTCAATTCCTTCTCTTCCACAAGGGGAAAATGGCATCGGTTATGTAAGTCCTAGGGGTGTGGGCCAACCCACCTTGTCCGAGCTACAGGATGTTAAACTCCCAAGCACATCGTCCTCAACACATGACGTTAAACTGTGACCCGGACCCGTGCCTCGCACGCAGGGTCCCCCCACCTCGGACATTCTCCATGCCCACTCGTCTCCACGGGGATGGGATCAACCCTCATAGGAGATGATATCCTCTTTATTGGAGTGGAATTTGTCTGTGGGGAAGGGCATCCACCTTGGTGTAATCCCCTAGCCTTCCTTCCATGAGACATCACCCCTGATCCTCCTCACTTCCTCGGTGCCAAGGCCAGCGGAGGGCATGATAGGGAATGGGGCCCCTCCTCTCTTCCTGGGTGCCAAATCCCTCTCCTGCTGCACTTTTTCACCACTCGGGCCTCCATCCTAGAGTAAGTCCCGACACCATGGGCCTCTCAACGCGTAATCCTTTTCTCACTTCCCACAGACGCACCCTTCGCGACGTGATCATCAAGTCTCTGCTGCCTCTTGTTTATCACACTAAGCATGACTCCTGTGAGCTTAGAGTGAGCACCGACCATGACACACCTTGGGCCGTCTCAGAGCGTAATCCCCAACCATCCCAAAGTATGGGGACTTTGATCTGTGCTAAGGCCTGGTACGTAGAAAGCCTCCACGAGGTTCAAACCCAACCACCTTGGGTCGTCTCAGACCATATTCCCCAACCATCCCAAACTACGGGTACTTTGATGCGTGCTAAGGCATGGTACATTAGAAGCCTCCACGAGGTTCAAGCCCCACCACCTTGGGCCGTCTCAGAGCATAAGCCCCAACCATCCCGAACTATGGGACTTTGATCTGTGCTAAGGCATGGAACGTAGGAAGCCCCCATGAGGTTCAAGCCCCACCACCTTGGGTCATCTCAGAGAGTAATCCCCAACCATCCCAAACTACAGGGACTTTGATCCACGCTAAGACATGGTACGTAGGAAGTCTCCATGAGGTTCAAGAACCACCACCTTGGGCTGCCTCAGAGCGCAAACCCCAATCCACCTGGACCCCAGGTCCCTCTTCACGTCGGTTCACCGACTCCAACTTTGGGCCGCCTCAGAGCGTAAGCCCCAAATGCCCCCGTCCCGCATGACGTTAAACTGAATTCCATCCCAAACTATGGGGACTTTGATTCCCCACCATGGGGATACATAGGAGGCCTCCACAAGTCTCAATCCCATCACTCATGTCTCATCTTAATCTCTCCCTCGAGCCCACGTGTCTCGGGAAGCTCATGCCCTAACCCGAAGGTTCCACTTCTTATGGGTCCCATCCACACATCCATTCTCATGGGTCGTCTCTTCAGGTGTCCCACCGTATCATCAAACTATACAAACTTTGATTCCCTACCACGGGGATACGTAGGAAGTCTTTTCGAGACCCAAGCCCAAAGCCACCATCCATCCTGATTCTTACCCGAGCCGCCACATACCGGTGAGATCATGCCACTCCACTCCTCATTCCCCTCCACAGTATTCGGGAAGCTGCCCACGTGATGGCCCCCAACATCGGTGTTACCTCCAGTGGGTCCTTCAATCTGATCCACTCCAACTATTGTTCTGATCAGTCCGATATGTCTGCGCTGGACGTTAAACTTGCGGTATACCCTGTGTTAAACATAGGAAGATGAGGAAAACCTCAGATACATGCATATGACATATAATTCCCCGCGTTCGATGTGGGATGCCTTGGGTTTCTGTACCCTCGAAAAGCCCTATAATAAGGGACAGAAGACATACATGCCAATCCCCAGCGTCAAGACACTCTAGTGATGCCCTAACGTGACTACTCTCCTAACTGAAGGTTGCTGCCCTGAACAGACTGCTTGAAATGTCTTGGAAGAAGCAGCGTAATTAACTGTTGTCTATGAAGATATGGCTCCCGGAAGAGCTTCACGAACTATGTCTTAAATCTATGAGGGAGTCCCAAACTAGGTGACGAGCTTCAAAGAGGAATCCACAGAAGGAAGAACCGATATCCCATCATCTCATTTCGATCAAGGAGCAGACATCCCTGAATAAGAAGTGGATGCTACCCACCTTTGGAAAGCGTGAATGCGGGGTAACAGTAGTGCGTCCTCTACGTGACAGATGCGTGCGCCCTGGCGAAAGCGTCGGAAACAACATGAAACCAATTTAATTAATTATAATCATTTTTAGGTTCATTCAGTTTCCTTTTATTAAGCATAACAATGTAAATTGGGACATGAAACCAATCCACTTTATATAATTCAAGTCCAATTGATATATATAATTATACCTAAAATTATAATTAATTAATTAATTTAAAACACTTATCTTATCAAGGTCAAGTCCATGTGTACCTGATTGGTGACGTAGATAGACCTGCATGGGTCACCAAGGCATAAAAAGGAAACACCCTACTTGGGGAGGTCATCGTTGAGATCATAACCTCCAATCATGTTATCAAAATTTTTAAAAAGGGTCTTAGAATAAAATTGTAATGATTATAATGAAGGATTATGAATTTAAAAGGATCACATGATGAAACCCACAAGTGCACAATGAAGGCAATTTGCAAATTACAAGACGTCGAGAGATGAGTCATAGACCATATTCCTTATTCCTCTAGCACTCTACTCATCCATTATAGGCCATTGGTTTGTCTTGGATCATAAAAAAAGGAAAATGTATCAATGCATGGGGAATATGTCATATGAGCCTATATGAAAATCAAATCATTGAGAGCAAGAAAAATGGTTAACTGAGACTAATGATTGATGAACTTACCTGGAGGAATCCAATGAGACCAATAGAATATCGATCAAACTTCAAATGAAGGATATATAAAGACACATAAGTTTTTCCAAGGTGGAATCTCCAACATGTAGTAGGGGCTACTCTATTGTTAGAAATGATAAAAAATGGAAAGGTGTTTTTTTATATAATTTATGGGAAAATGGACATTTCATCCGAAAACTATTGGTCGCACAGTTTGGTCGCACAGTTGGACAAGCCATGTGCCAACTTTTTGCACCTCACTGCCTCAATAGTGAACCTACATTGTTTGGCCGAATGATTTTGGAAATAGTGTTCCAACCATTCCATTTGGCTCTACAAAAAATTTCATACAATCCACATGGGCATTCATCCTCGGGTGCATGATTAGGGAAAACTGTGCACCCTAATATGCCCTCTGAAATTCCCTACACTATTAGGAGAAACCATGCTGGATGGGTGGAATAGTTTTCACTAACCGTGTGGCCCATTGGTTTCTTCCATATGCCTCGGTTCCAGGCTCCTTATAGGCCCCAGACACCCATGTGTCCTCCTTGACCTCATTAGAAATCCATAAAAGGTCCAAAAAAATTAGACCCAAACTTCAAGGATTCATAACTCATAGGAAAGTAGAGTTCTTAAATTATTCCCCCTTAAAGGAACTTGTCCCTAAGTTACCCTTACAAGGGCGGTGAAGTGATGTCTGAGAAAAACTCCAGCCACTGGGAATGTACGTTATCCTCCCACTCCCATGTCTCATCCTCAACACGACTATGCTGCCACAGTACCCACACTAAAGGGATAGACTGACCTTATAGAGCCTTCATACTCTGGTCGTTGAGGCACGTGGGATACTCCTCAAATGAATCATCCACATATCACTCAACATCATCAGTATAAAAAGTATGATACAATTCATGATGATAAAAAGGAAGCTCTAAAAATTGGATGACTTCATGCAGGGAACAATACCTATGAGGTAGTAACAAGTGATAGGATACCATCCTGACTCTATACAAGTTTTCAGAAGACCCAAAAATGTTGGTGACAACTTCACTTTCCCTTGTATCTATATATTCCCAAGTCTTGGTGATACCCACAAGAAGACATGATCCCTAACATCAAATTCCAAAGGTCATCAATGGTGACCAGAATAAGATTTATGTCTATACTAAGTAGTTGATGGCGGAAGGGGTGAGTTATTCGACGGGGGTGGCCGGAGTTTGGCCTACGATTGGGGAAGGTTCTCGTATGGAGAAGGCGGTCACTGCCAAGGCTAGATCCAAGGTGCTCTCATTCAAGGAGGCCATCTGTGGGAGAGGCCTGAAGGGCGAGCCTGCTCGTATTCCTCCGATACCGTTTGAGCAATGCTAGATAGAGTTTCTTGATGGGAACCCAGTGATGGTTATCTCTGATAAGGAAATGGAGAGTGCTGTGGAGGTGCATAGTCTCACCTTGGTGGCTCACTTCGGACCGGTGAAACCGTCAGTAGAAGAGTTCAGGCGTTTCATGCAATGCTGGGGCCTTCGGCATCCGACAATGGTCTCGAAGTTATCAAAGTTTGCCTTCTGTGTTCACCTCTTTGATAGGGAGGACTTTGTGCGTGCCTGGTCAAGGGAGGAAAGGCGATGCAGTTCTCATCGCTTCACCCCATCAAGGTGGGAATGGGAATGCCACTATGGGAAAGAATCCCGTATGGGAGCAGTGTTGTCACGACCCGCCCTCGGGGTCCGTGCCGTGACTACCCCAAGCCCGCCTTCCATAGGCCAGGGGCTGGCGACTAGCACCAAGGCGTAAATCCCAGTAAAAAGGGAAGGCATTGCCTTTGAAAAGTAACCAACTCCACAGAGTAAGCAAGCGGAAAGTAAACACTAAGCAAGCAGAGTACAACTGAAGTGCGGAAAAGTAAATGGGCCAGAATACAAACCCAAACTGAAAGTAAAGTACAACTCAAAAAGGGAAAAACAGCAACTGAAAAGTAAAGGCCACTACTCCGTGCTGTCCACTGGAAAATCCCACCTGAAGGGTGGGTACAGATAGCTCCTCTGCTCCACGGGTCCCACCGTCCGCTCCGTGCTCGTCCCGCCCAGTGGTCCACCTCCGGGTACCGTCCCGCTCCGCAAACCTCAGCTAAGGTCAACGCTGTCCGTCGTCTGCAACCAACACAACGTAGTGCGGGCGAAGCCCGTGCAGGGGTGAGTATAAGCTACTCAGTAGGGTCCCCGAGACCCCTGAAGGTCTCTCAAAATCCACAAAGGATAAACCACGAAGCAAAGTACAATCACGAAGTAACAACCAACACTGCTTAGGTATATGCCCATACATATACCTAAGTCATCAATTCAAATACGCTCCAACCTCCGAGCCCAAGTATAACTCAGTCCACGCAGGAAAGTATACGTATTCCACAAAGGAAAGTAACAGGATTCAGCTCACACAGGTAAACTTCTTCAAGGACGATAAAGATGATCACTGATCCATCTAAGTCGTCGGACCCACGAAGGATCGATAGGTAACTAACCCCCGCAGAAGACCCACACAGGATCGGGCTCACACAGAACCTGTAGGCGCTGGCTCACACAGAACCGCTGAGCGCAAGGACCCACACAGGATCGGGCTCACACAGAACCTGTAGCACTGATCCACGTAGGATCGCTGAGTGCTGTAGTCGTCGTCGTCAAATCCACACAGGATCTCTGTACTGTCGTCGCCAAATCCACACAGGATCTCTGTACTGTCGTCGTCAAATCCACACAGGATCTCTGTACTGTCGTCGTCAAATCCACACAGGATCTCTGTACTGTCGTCGTCAAATCCACACAGGATCTCTGTACTGTCGTCGTCAAATCCACACAGGATCTCTGTACTGTCGTCGTCGCAGTCACAGTAGCAGTCGTAGCAGTAGAACAGTCGCAGCCAGCACTAGGGTTCCCGCACACAGCAAACTCGTACGGAGGGTCCGCTCCACGAGCCGAGAGGCTGATACATCAACTGTCACGAAGACCGAAGTTGATGTATCCAAAAGTTCCGTATCGTCAACAGGAACTCAACGCAACAGACGGCGCGTCGATCGGACGCCCGGTCTGAGAGTTATTGGCATTTTTGTCTCCGGGGCCCGGTTGGTTTTTAAGGCAAAACCAACCCGACCGTACTCCACCTGCGTCCAAACCTCGGGCGGAGTATGCCAAAAGATCCGTCTCACTAAGAGGAACACTACGCGACTGACGGCACGTCAATCAGACGTCCGTAGCTCAAGATATGAGCGTTTCCGCTCCGAAGGCCCGGTTGGTTTCGTGAACGAACCAACCCGGCCGAACTCAAAGTAAACCGAAACCTTGAGTGCGATATACCGAAACGACCGTCTCGATCCAAGGATCGCGTTGCCGCAGACGGTTCGTCATTCGGAGGTCCGAGGCTCAAGTTATGAGCCAAAAACCGAATCTGGTCCGAAACGGGGGGGGTCCGGGTCCGGAACGACCCGGCCCGACCCCCCCCCCTTGGGTGGCGCGGCGGCCGGCGGCGGCGGCCGGCGGCGGCGGCCGGCGGCGGCGGACGGCGGCGGCGGGCCACGTGGCGGCGGCGGGCCGCGTGGCGGCGGCGGCCGCGTGGCGCGGCGGCGGCGGGCCACGTGGCGGCGGCGGCGGGCCGCGCTGGCGGCGGCGGACCGCGCTGGCGGCGGTGGCCGCGACTCACGCGGGGGGCTAAGCCCCCGCCCTTCCGAAGGCGGCGCGGCTTTGCCGCGCCGTTTGAGACAAAACGGCCCCCGCAAATGGGGGCCGGTTGAGTAAAACCGGGGGGCTTTGCCCCCCCCTCCTTAAAAGAACCGCCCCCCTCATTAAGAGGGGGGTCTTGATGGACCGGCCGGGGGTTTAAACCCCCGGTTTTTATGACATCCGGCCGGCCTGCTGGCCGGCCGGTTTTTACCAACGGGACCGGAATTTCCGGTCCCGCCCTTGACTTCCGACGCCGGCGGCCCGGCCGCCGGTCTTTCCTTCCGCCGCGGCCCGGAACCGGCCGCGGTCTCCTCGTCTCACCGCGGCCCGGAACCGGCCGCGGTGTTCGTCGTCCGGCGCGGTGCGACGGCACCGCGCCCCTTTCGCCGTGCCAAGAATCCTCCCAACGCGGCGTGTCGGCGCCGCGGTCTTGAAGTCTCTCCTCGGCGAAGCGCGACGGTATTGCGGAAATCATATGCATGTTCATCCGCGTGGTGCGACGGCACC
Source organism: Viscum album (assembly GCA_963277665.1). Lineage (NCBI taxonomy): Eukaryota > Viridiplantae > Streptophyta > Magnoliopsida > Santalales > Viscaceae > Viscum > Viscum album. The sequence goes on from OY728134.1 coordinate 1,404,027,304, forward strand.
ACGCCTCTTGCTTCCACCCGCATGAATCAACATGAACGAAGGAGGGGGTTTCGGCCGTGTTCGTGCGGTCCGACTCCCCTCGCGTTAACAAATAACATAACTAAAAAGTCTCACGTTTAGTCATGCTAAAATCCACGATTCAGGAATGGAATAAAAATAATCAATAAAGATCATCCCCTACCTCTGGTTCAAGAACGAAGATCGTCAACGACCCGCGGAAGACGCGTCGCGGTGGTCGGCGTCACGGAAGAAGGACGTCGATGTCGTGAAGCGAGGATTCGAAGTTCTTTGACGACGATTACGTCGCGGGAAAAGATGACGCGGAAGAAGACGTCGTCGGTGTCGCGGGTATGGCGTCGCGAAAGACGATTCCCGAGTACGTGGCGTTCTTCGTCGATGTTCGAAGGTTCTTCGCGTTCTTCAAGGAGGAAAAAGAAGTTCTTCAAAGTGTAGAACTCTTCCTCTCTCAAATCTCCACACAACACAGCAACCCCCAAAATAAAATAAGCTACCCTTATTTTATTTTCACTTTGCCCATCTTTCAAAAATTCAAAAGTTGATTTTATTACATTAATTAAAATCTTGAGTTGTCAAGAAATTAAATGGAAAGATAAGTTGGCAAGTTTTAATGTAGGGGAGAGTCACAAATTAAAGAGGGGGTTTAGAGGGGTTAGGGAATTTGAAAAGGTGGGGGGGTTCGTGTGGGCCCCACCTCCCTCATAACCACACATGGGAAGTTGGGTGGTTGCGGGCCCCACCAACAACTTCCCATGAGAGAGTCTAACCACCTAGAATAAAATAAAATTCACACACAATTTTATTTTACTTATCTTTTAATCCCCAAAACTAACTTTCAACCCGCAACATACGCAACTCCCGAAAGGGTCTCTTAAAGCGAATATCGGCACTGCGAGTTCATCGGTGCCCTCGGATTTCAATTCCGAGCACCGGATCAAAAGTTAGGAATTCCCGCTCGTTCGTTCACTGAACGTACCCGAGCCAAACTTCGGAAAATAATTCCGGGCACTCCGGGCCTCGGAATCAGGTGCCGTCTGAAACCGCGCTCTTGTAAAAATCCAAAGAAAATTAAGAAAAAATTTCCCTTGAATTTTACGGTCTTTACATTACTCCCACCTCAGGGCTTTACGTCCCCGTAAAGATACAACAAAAACTAGGGGAACAAATGAGGGTACTGAGCACGCATCTGAGCCTCCCGCTCCCAAGTGCTCTCCTGGAGATTCCCGTGCTGCCATCTGATGCGCACAAGAGGAATCGATCGCCCACGTAGGACCCGCTCCTGGATGACATGGACCTCTTTTGACGTGGCCCGGACCATCTCTGGTCCCACAAGAGCTGCAAGATTTCTTCTTTGCCGAAAAGAGAAACCTGGTCTCATCCCCTGGATGAACCACATTCTTTGCCTAAAACAGTCAATCCTAACATGGATGATACTAATCCATACTAAGGATGACGTCGTAAGGCCTCGACGCTACTACTAAGAGATCCAACCGTTACTCTCGCCTCCAAGGGTTGAGTCACACTGTCGGCATCAGTGTGTGGTAACTGGTCTCCTCCAGTAGATGTCTCACAAGTGAGGGTCAAGTCAACAGCCAAAACTGGAACCTCTTAGTAACATTACGATAGAGGACAGGAACGAAAACATCACAAGGTATGCGTCTTTTATTAATGCAGCTCGTAATACAAGATGCTACACAAAAGCAACAAAGAACTAGAAGTACAAAGGATGTATCCACTAGTTCTGCTCCTGTCCATCGGCTCCCAGAGCTCCATGATCGAAGGCCTCGGCTGCCTGAAGCTGAGCTCTCCCCTGCGGTCGGGGTGGACCTCCTGGTGGTGGTGGTGGTAGAGCCTCAAAGCGTCGGCCACCACCAGCTGCTCGTCCAGCTCCTCTGCCTCGTCCGCCTCCTCCCTGCGGACCGCCACGGTCGAACCTCTGCCTCTGCCTAGGTGGTTCCTCAACCGTCTGCTGCTCCTCCGCATGGCGGGTCGGGCAGTCACGAGCCATGTGGCCTCGCCCGCCGCATGCATAGCACTGTCTTCCACTCGAAAGACTGGCTCCGCGTTGTGTGCCCTGCACTGCTGAGCCAGTGCCCTGAGGTCTGGTCTGTCTGGACCCCTGAGTCATTCGCCGACTGCCAGCTGCAGATGACTCTGCCACGTGCCGTCCTGCGGTGGGTCTCTGTGCTGGTGTAGACTCAGCAAGGAAGCTCTCGATCAGAAGGGCCCGCTCCAGTACTCCTGTCTGAGTCGGTATGCTGAGGGAGATCAGCGATGCCCTGATCTCGTGTCTCAAACCCTGCTCGAAGGTCCGGGCCCGGAAGAATGGGTCCCGTACCATGTCGGTCGAGTAGCGCGAGAGATCGGTAAATCTCGCCGAGTACTGAGCGACCGTCATGCTGCCCTGCCGCAGCTGTAGAAGCTCCTGGATACGCACCGCACGAAGGGTGGCTGGGACGAACTCCGAGCGGAAGATGCTCTCAAAGTCCGTCCAAAGAAGAGATGCCTCATCGTGCACCTGGAGCATCAAGCTCCACCATCGCCCTGCTGCTGCGTGTAGTAGGCTCGCAGCGAGGATCACCATGAGGTCTGCTGGTGTCCTCACTAGCCTAAACACTCGAACCACTGCCTCCAGCCAGTCCTCTGCTGCCTGGGGATCCGTCTCCCCGCGAAACCTGGGCGGTCGCTGTCGCTGAAACTCATGCAGTGCGCTGAGGCGACGTGCATCGTCAGCGGCTGCTGCTGGAAGCATCGGGGGCTCGGCGGGTAAAGCTACCGCCGGTGCCACTACTGGAAAAGGGCCCTGCACCGAGGCCTCGTCGCTCGGTGGGCTGTCGTCTCGCTCGACCATCGGAACCCTAGCTGGCTGTCGTCGTGGGGCCATCCTGAAAAGGAGATCAAGAGTGCCATAGTCAGAACAGTATACCTGGTGAGCTGAATTAAGTAATCACAAAGAAAACTTTGAAACACACACGCAATCAATGTTTTCGTGCATTAAGTCGGAAATCAGAAGTCAGGGTCCTGGTGTACGGATACGTCGGCCGCCGCACCAACACTGGACTCCCTGGACTGATAACCACACTCAATACGCTAAACATTATTGCTTCACATAGAAAAGATCAGAGTTCGCGGTAGAACCGAACTCCTCTGATACCAATTTGTCACGACCCGCCCTCGGGGTCCGTGCCGTGACTACCCCAAGCCCGCCTTCCATAGGCCAGGGGCTGGCGACTAGCACCAAGGCGTAAATCCCAGTAAAAAGGGAAGGCATTGCCTTTGAAAAGTAACCAACTCCACAGAGTAAGCAAGCGGAAAGTAAACACTAAGCAAGCAGAGTACAACTGAAGTGCGGAAAAGTAAATGGGCCAGAATACAAACCCAAACTGAAAGTAAAGTACAACTCAAAAAGGGAAAAACAGCAACTGAAAAGTAAAGGCCACTACTCCGTGCTGTCCACTGGAAAATCCCACCTGAAGGGTGGGTACAGATAGCTCCTCTGCTCCACGGGTCCCACCGTCCGCTCCGTGCTCGTCCCGCCCAGTGGTCCACCTCCGGGTACCGTCCCGCTCCGCAAACCTCAGCTAAGGTCAACGCTGTCCGTCGTCTGCAACCAACACAACGTAGTGCGGGCGAAGCCCGTGCAGGGGTGAGTATAAGCTACTCAGTAGGGTCCCCGAGACCCCTGAAGGTCTCTCAAAATCCACAAAGGATAAACCACGAAGCAAAGTACAATCACGAAGTAACAACCAACACTGCTTAGGTATATGCCCATACATATACCTAAGTCATCAATTCAAATACGCTCCAACCTCCGAGCCCAAGTATAACTCAGTCCACGCAGGAAAGTATACGTATTCCACAAAGGAAAGTAACAGGATTCAGCTCACACAGGTAAACTTCTTCAAGGACGATAAAGATGATCACTGATCCATCTAAGTCGTCGGACCCACGAAGGATCGATAGGTAACTAACCCCCGCAGAAGACCCACACAGGATCGGGCTCACACAGAACCTGTAGGCGCTGGCTCACACAGAACCGCTGAGCGCAAGGACCCACACAGGATCGGGCTCACACAGAACCTGTAGCACTGATCCACGTAGGATCGCTGAGTGCTGTAGTCGTCGTCGTCAAATCCACACAGGATCTCTGTACTGTCGTCGCCAAATCCACACAGGATCTCTGTACTGTCGTCGTCAAATCCACACAGGATCTCTGTACTGTCGTCGTCAAATCCACACAGGATCTCTGTACTGTCGTCGTCAAATCCACACAGGATCTCTGTACTGTCGTCGTCAAATCCACACAGGATCTCTGTACTGTCGTCGTCGCAGTCACAGTAGCAGTCGTAGCAGTAGAACAGTCGCAGCCAGCACTAGGGTTCCCGCACACAGCAAACTCGTACGGAGGGTCCGCTCCACGAGCCGAGAGGCTGATACATCAACTGTCACGAAGACCGAAGTTGATGTATCCAAAAGTTCCGTATCGTCAACAGGAACTCAACGCAACAGACGGCGCGTCGATCGGACGCCCGGTCTGAGAGTTATTGGCATTTTTGTCTCCGGGGCCCGGTTGGTTTTTAAGGCAAAACCAACCCGACCGTACTCCACCTGCGTCCAAACCTCGGGCGGAGTATGCCAAAAGATCCGTCTCACTAAGAGGAACACTACGCGACTGACGGCACGTCAATCAGACGTCCGTAGCTCAAGATATGAGCGTTTCCGCTCCGAAGGCCCGGTTGGTTTCGTGAACGAACCAACCCGGCCGAACTCAAAGTAAACCGAAACCTTGAGTGCGATATACCGAAACGACCGTCTCGATCCAAGGATCGCGTTGCCGCAGACGGTTCGTCATTCGGAGGTCCGAGGCTCAAGTTATGAGCCAAAAACCGAATCTGGTCCGAAACGGGGGGGGTCCGGGTCCGGAACGACCCGGCCCGACCCCCCCCCCTTGGGTGGCGCGGCGGCCGGCGGCGGCGGCCGGCGGCGGCGGACGGCGGCGGCGGGCCACGTGGCGGCGGCGGGCCGCGTGGCGGCGGCGGCCGCGTGGCGCGGCGGCGGCGGGCCACGTGGCGGCGGCGGGCCGCGTGGCGGCGGCGGCGGGCCGCGCTGGCGGCGGCGGACCGCGCTGGCGGCGGTGGCCGCGACTCACGCGGGGGGCTAAGCCCCCGCCCTTCCGAAGGCGGCGCGGCTTTGCCGCGCCGTTTGAGACAAAACGGCCCCCGCAAATGGGGGCCGGTTGAGTAAAACCGGGGGGCTTTGCCCCCCCCTCCTTAAAAGAACCGCCCCCCTCATTAAGAGGGGGGTCTTGATGGACCGGCCGGGGGTTTAAACCCCCGGTTTTTATGACATCCGGCCGGCCTGCTGGCCGGCCGGTTTTTACCAACGGGACCGGAATTTCCGGTCCCGCCCTTGACTTCCGACGCCGGCGGCCCGGCCGCCGGTCTTTCCTTCCGCCGCGGCCCGGAACCGGCCGCGGTCTCCTCGTCTCACCGCGGCCCGGAACCGGCCGCGGTGTTCGTCGTCCGGCGCGGTGCGACGGCACCGCGCCCCTTTCGCCGTGCCAAGAATCCTCCCAACGCGGCGTGTCGGCGCCGCGGTCTTGAAGTCTCTCCTCGGCGAAGCGCGACGGTATTGCGGAAATCATATGCATGTTCATCCGCGTGGTGCGACGGCACCACGCCTCTTGCTTCCACCCGCATGAATCAACATGAACGAAGGAGGGGGTTTCGGCCGTGTTCGTGCGGTCCGACTCCCCTCGCGTTAACAAATAACATAACTAAAAAGTCTCACGTTTAGTCATGCTAAAATCCACGATTCAGGAATGGAATAAAAATAATCAATAAAGATCATCCCCTACCTCTGGTTCAAGAACGAAGATCGTCAACGACCCGCGGAAGACGCGTCGCGGTGGTCGGCGTCACGGAAGAAGGACGTCGATGTCGTGAAGCGAGGATTCGAAGTTCTTTGACGACGATTACGTCGCGGGAAAAGATGACGCGGAAGAAGACGTCGTCGGTGTCGCGGGTATGGCGTCGCGAAAGACGATTCCCGAGTACGTGGCGTTCTTCGTCGATGTTCGAAGGTTCTTCGCGTTCTTCAAGGAGGAAAAAGAAGTTCTTCAAAGTGTAGAACTCTTCCTCTCTCAAATCTCCACACAACACAGCAACCCCCAAAATAAAATAAGCTACCCTTATTTTATTTTCACTTTGCCCATCTTTCAAAAATTCAAAAGTTGATTTTATTACATTAATTAAAATCTTGAGTTGTCAAGAAATTAAATGGAAAGATAAGTTGGCAAGTTTTAATGTAGGGGAGAGTCACAAATTAAAGAGGGGGTTTAGAGGGGTTAGGGAATTTGAAAAGGTGGGGGGGTTCGTGTGGGCCCCACCTCCCTCATAACCACACATGGGAAGTTGGGTGGTTGCGGGCCCCACCAACAACTTCCCATGAGAGAGTCTAACCACCTAGAATAAAATAAAATTCACACACAATTTTATTTTACTTATCTTTTAATTCCCAAAACTAACTTTCAACCCGCAACATACGCAACTCCCGAAAGGGTCTCTTAAAGCGAATATCGGCACTGCGAGTTCATCGGTGCCCTCGGATTTCAATTCCGAGCACCGGATCAAAAGTTAGGAATTCCCGCTCGTTCGTTCACTGAACGTACCCGAGCCAAACTTCGGAAAATAATTCCGGGCACTCCGGGCCTCGGAATCAGGTGCCGTCTGAAACCGCGCTCTTGTAAAAATCCAAAGAAAATTAAGAAAAAATTTCCCTTGAATTTTACGGTCTTTACAAGTGTGGATCAAGATTCCAGGTCTTCCCCTTCCTTTTCACAATCCATACATTCTGGAGGTGGTGGGGGATGCAATCGGGAAGTTCTTATGTGTTGATGAGATGACGAAGAGCTTGATGGACACAGCTAATCTGAAGATCTATGCCGAGATGGATCTATCAGTGAAGTTCCCATCTATCTTTCTGATACGTTCTCTGGGAGGGTTTATGTGGCGCAAACGATTGGTATTTATTTGTCCGCCCAGGTTCTACACCACTAGTGGCTTCCAAGGAAACTCTGTGGAATTTTGTAGGAGGGGAAATAAGGGCGTACGTAGTCGGAAGAATGTTGTTTCTAAGGGAAGGAATCCGTTGACTACTTCACTTAGCCCGAGGACTGGTTCACATGCTAAGATGGGAGATAGAGTCAGAGCCGGCGGGGAGAGGACGACGGGCGTCCGCGATCCATCTTCCTCGGCAGGGTTGGTCAAGGTCAATGATCCGACAACTGTTTTCATAAATTCAAATGTTGTCGGACACGGTTCCCTAAATCTGGAGACTTTTTCTGAAAAGTCTCTAACGGACAGCCTTTTGACATAGGTCTCTGAGCTGGCTCCTTTGTTACCGTTGGGGTTAGGCACGCCAACGTGGAGGGATGCAGATGGCTCTCGTTGGTGATGGGTGATAAGCGGGGTTCTTTTCTGCAAGCTAAAGGAAAATCCTTGGCCCTCTCTTCAAAATTTTAAGGCATTCCAAAAGGGTAGGCGCCTTCTGTTGGAGAGGTTCATGTTTCTTCATTGCTGTCCGCTGGAGCTATGAAGCTTTCAATGCTAGCCTCGATTGGATGTGCTATCGATTCCTATCCGAAGGATTCTCAGAGAGGCTTCCTTGAGGGAGTGGCGAAGGAATTATCTTCGGCCGGCAACTCTCCTCCTCGGTTGATGCTGACCTCCCTAATCTAAGAGGAGGCGTCCATAAAACTTTCCTCTACGACAGTGGGGAGCATGTTGCCTTTATTGGAGGAATCTGACAACCCTTTGAAGACGAAGGTGCTCCTTCCAAAGAAGGTTTGTTCAGTGGAAGGGTCTTAGAGACCGGCGACTCATTCCATGGCTAAGGAGTGGTGCAAATACCTTTTCTTCCCTAGATCAGGTAACATTGGCCAAAAGGACAAGCCCTCCTTGTTGTAATGTCAACCTTGATTATTTGGAACGCTTGAGGTCTTGGGAGGCAAGAAAAATGTTCCTTCTTGGCATCTGAGTGCAGGAAACATGGGGCTTCCCTGGTGGCCATCTTAGAGCCGAAACAAGACCCAGGAAGAATCAACTTCTTTAGAAGGAAGTTGGGGTTTGGAAACTATATGCATGGCCATCGGGTTAATAATCATGTTTGGATTTTCTGGAAGAGTTTTATTCAGGTTGAGTTGGTGCAGGTGATGGATCAATGCATTTCGGTCAAGCTTATTTTCAGAGGTTTGGTGATTCTGTTTACATTCGTTTATGCCAGCACGGATGTTATGGATAGGAAGAGCCTATGGGAATCACTTGGTTCATTTGATCCGGATGGATTACCTTGATTTGTTGGTGGGGATTTTAATTCCATTTTTGACATGTCTGAGAAGAGGGGAGGCTCCGCGATATACAATAACGGTATGCTAGATTTCAATAGCTGCATCTCAAGTAAGGGTCTTCTAGATTTGGGTTTCTTGGGGAGGAAATACACCTGGTGTAATAATCGTCGTGGGAGCAACCACATCTGGTGTAGGTTGGACAGATGCTTGTCGAACTTTCAAGGCCATGAACTCTTCCACAGGGTCACGGTCACTCATCTTTCGCATGCTCTCTCAGATCATACGACCCTTATTATCAACCTTATGCAGGGTAATCAGGAGAGTAAAGGCTTCTTGTATTCAACGGATTGACATTGCATGGAGGGCTTCATGCAAATGATGGACTCCTGGGCTCAGGAGGTGGAGGGAAGAGCTTGGGTCGCGTTGTCTAGACGCCTTAAACGTCTCAAATATGATATCAGCAGGTGGTTTGTAGGATATCAAAAAGTGAAGGACTCAGTGGAGTCACTACAGATGGATATCGACAACCTAGAAGAGACACTTGAGCACAGGTGGAATGAATCATCCTTCATCCTTCTATGTGATAAGAGATCCTTGATGGTGCAAAGGCTACTGGAAGTAGAGAGTAGCTTAAGACAGAGATCGAGGGTTAGGTGGCTTAAGGAAGGAGACAGAAACAATGGTTTTTTCCACGCTTTCTTGAAGGATCTCAAGAGTTCAAAAGTGAACATAAGGCTAGAGGATGGGTCCTTTTCATCTGACATGAATGTGGATGGAATATGCTAGCTTTGGAACACTTCGAGCAGCTACTGGGGGGAGATCGCCTGGAGTCTTCAGGAGGGGATAACTTATAGTGTGACCAAGAGTTATTTATAGGAACTATACCTCAGAGTATTAACTTGATGGAGAATGATTCCCTAAGGTCTCTTCCATTAGGGGACGAGATCTGGGAGACGGTCAGCTCAATGTCATTGGAGAGTGAACGTGGTCCGGATGGGTTTCCGAGCTCCTTCAATGAGGCAGCTTGGGATTTTGTGAGGCCACAGGTCACCGAGGTGATTCCGGACTCTTTTAGGGGGGATCTATCAACAGGGGTTCGTGTGCCTCCAGGGTGGTGCTGGTGCCGAAAATAAAATATTCATCCTTTGTTAGCCTTTACAGACCTATTTGTCTATGCAACGTTTCATATAAGATCCTGGGTAGTCTTCTGGCTAGGAGAATAAATATGGTGATCCCAAAATTAATTTCCCAAGAGCAGCATGGCTTTATCTAGGGTAGAGGCATACAAGGGGCAGTGGAAGTTGCCCATGAACTGACGGAAGATTTGAATGAGAAGGTGGTTGGTTCCAACATGATTATCCAAGTTGATATGGATAAGGCTTATGACAAACTTGAATGGAGTTTTTTAATCCGGGTGATGAGAAGAACGAGTTTCCATGAATGATTTTGTGACTTAGGCTTCCGGTTCTTCTCTTATCCGTGTCTCACTATATCGTTGTTGGGGAAGAGCTATGGATTTTTCAAGAGAGTTCGTGGCGTGCACCAAGGGGACCCCCTTTCTCCTTCTCTATTTCTTATTTCACAGGTGGCGCTTTCATTTAACCTACTTAGATGCTTGAGAGATCGGAAGATCTGCCCATATCGGTCCCAAGCCTCATATGGTACCTGCTCACATATTATGTTTGCTGATGATATCCTCGTCTTTATAAATGGAAAGAGGTCATACTTGAATAATTTTATGTTATTGATGTTGATCTTATGAGGCCTCATCGGACAACAAATCAATGCTAGTAAGAGTAGCGTGTTTATCTCCAACAAATGTTCAAGACAGAGGGCCCGAAGCATCCACTAAATTTTGGGTATTCAAAGGAAACAGTTACCTATGATCTATCTTGGGGATCCTATTTTGAACCGGCAGGGTGAAAAAGGTGTTTTTTGAAGATATCTTAAATAAAATTTTGGGGGGTACTAAATTGGAAAACCAGGTTCTTGTCGTTTGGAGGTAGGGTGGCTTTGATCAATAGTGTGGTCTCCTCTATTCCAATGCATGTCTTGTCAATCATAGCCCCTCCTAAAGGAATTATTGACGCTATGGAGAAGCTGATGAACAAATTTCTCTGGGATGACAAGCTTTCAGGAAGAACCCACTGGGCTTCCTAGTCACGCTTAGCAATTCCAGTGGAGGAAGGTGGGGTTGGTCTCAGTGACATTCGGGTTTCAATACAATCCTTGCAATCTCGGTGAGCATGGGATTTTCTGGAGGGCCATTCGTTGTGGGCCAAAACTCTGAGGACTAAATATGGTCCGAATTGGGAGGAGTGGGAGGTCAGGAAGATGTCCAGATTGGGGAAATCGGTTAGACATCATTTAGAAATCCTCCAGGAGGCTTCACGATGGGTTGTGGGCCATGGGGATATCAACCTGTGGCGAGATAATTGGACTGGGGAGAAGCTCTTCTTTCCTCACTACCCAGTTCCAGATTTTTCTATCAAAGAAGCCAGTCGTCAACCCAGATTTCATGAAGCTATTCTTAGCTCAAAGTAGATGAAATTATGTAAAGAGGTAATGTTCTCAGAGGAAGCCGACAGACTATGTTTTACAAAATCTAGCTCTGGGGTCTTCAACGGGCAAGACTACCGGTGTCTGATCCATCAGGGGGGCATCCGTGATGAGTGGGGAACATGTCTATGGTGTAATGAACTTCCCACCAAGATGTCCTTTCTATTTTGGAGGCAAGAAAACAAGCTATGGCGATGGATGACAACATTCAGAAGAAGGGAATCAATCTAGCTTCAAGATGTTTCTGCTGCTCTCACCCGCGGACAGAGTTGGTGTTTCACTTATTTCTTAAGAGATACTGGTCCATTTCTCTTTGGAACAATTTAGATTTAAGGGGCAGGTTCAATGATACATGCTCCTCCATGCAGGAGTTCCTCGAAAGCTGGTTCTCAGGTATGGGACAGAACGAGATGGAGTCTAAAATCCGTTGCATTGTGCTTACAGTAGTTTTCTGGACGATCTTGGAGGCACGAAATAAGGCACGTGTTGAAATCCGGTGGTCCCCTTCTTTCATTCTTGTGAAGATTAAAGGAATGGTGCATGAATTAGGCTCTTTTCTGAAAACATGTCAGCATTCTCCAACTCTTTGAAATATTCTGAATAGGCCGATGGTATGCTCCTGGTCGCAGGGTTGCTAGGTAAGGTGGGTTCCTCCAGCAATGGGATTCAAGATTAATGTTGATGGCTCGTTCGTGGATGGGCTGATGCGCGGGGGTGGTTTGGTGCGTGATGGGAATGGTTCGGTCATTATAGCCTTCATCATCTTCCAGGGACCAGGCAACTCATTAGGGGCGGAAGTTCATGCATTACTCACAGGCATGGATCTTTGTACCAGTTTATCCCTGGTGTGTTCAGAAGTGGAATCGAATTCTGAGTTCTTGATTCAGGCCTTTCATGGGAAAGTGAAGGTGTCGTGGGCCTTAACTTACATTGTTCGTAGATGTGCTGCTATGATCTCTAATGATTGATCTATACGTCATATTCCAAGAGAAGCTAACTTTGCGGCGGACGCTCTCTCTAGATAGAGCGGCCCAGAGGAACCTTAAAGGATGTTCTTGAATGTGGGTTCTCTACCCCAGGTATGTTAGAATTTTGTTCTTGGGGATTCCCTTGGACTGCATCACTTTAGACTACCATGATCTATTCAGGGAGGGGTCTTGTTTTCTATTTGAATTTTAATAAAATAAAAATGCAATTTTCAGTCAGTCTATACTAAGCAGTAGGAATACACTTTATGATCATATGATCCAACTCTAAAGTCTCCTTCACTATATGATGACCTTGTAGCACTACCTCTTCAGCCTCTAATTAGAATAGGGGTGAACAACACGACCTACCATATAAGGCCTCATACAGAGCCATCTAAATAGTCCCCTGATAGCTGTAATTGTAAGAGAACTCAATGAGAGGGATATTTTTCTCCCAATAACTTTAAAAATCAAGGATTCAAGCTTGAAGAATTTTCTTTAACACTTGTATTGTCCATTCTGACTGTTCATAGGTCTGAGGGTGAAAAGTTGTTCTCATAAACACGTGTGTACGCATAACTCTCTATAACCCCTTACATAACCGCAATATAAAATGTGCATCCCTGAATACTAGAATGTCTATAGCACCCTCAACCAGAAAAAAGAGTCTTCAAAAGCATAATTTTCTTATTAAAATTAAAATATCATCTTAAAAAATATCTAATGGGTGTAGGATTTCGATGGAAAATGAAACAAATATACACCTCAAACAGTCATGGGTGTTATGTTATGGATTAATATTTTGATATAATGTAATATTTAAAAAAAATTACATGAAAAATAAATTATTACCTTCATTAGAGTTTTTAAATCATTATGGTTTACCCTGATATTCATTTTCATTTACATCGACTTTATTTTAAGAAGAGTGGTCTATTTTAAAGTGGGAGTAATATATAAAGAAACCTATTATGCCTACTACTCCATTGAATTCCACTGATTTTAAACTACATTTGTTGCAGCTTTCATCAAATCTAGAATTAATAAATGACAATATTACTCTAGTTTCATGGCATTTCATAGAGAATTTTTTTAAAGTATTTGTTAGTCAAGAAGTATGGAACTTCCAAAAAGGGGAATCGTCAAATACATTGATGTAAATCTACAATTCTGGGTGAACTACTATGATAGATCATGAGAAAATACATGTATTTTTTATGTATAAATGATTTTTATCTAATAATATCTACATTTTTTTTAAATATTCGATGTCTTATAGTCTGTTTGGGTTACTACTAGTATGCATCAATTGTAGAATATTCCAAATCATAAGAAATTTTTGGATTACTAATAGTAAAATTTTATGAATTTCACATTAAAGTTTGTATTCATGTTATCCTATTTTATATATTCTATATATATGTGATATTGAATTATGTCATGCTGATTTTAATATTTTCCATATAAAAACATATATATTGGACATATGATATTTCATGTTATGTGGGAAAATGTTCTTATAAAATAATTTTTCAATGACAAAAACCTATATTTTTTGTTGTAGAATTATTTTTCATGTTTGTTTCTTTGTGGATGGGGATTTTTTTGTATTTTTTGGGTTTGTTTTGATTACATTTAATTTTATTTATTTTATGTTCAAGACAAGGAAGTTATTATAAAAATAATTTATCTATAATATAAAATGATAAAATGCCTATTCCTTAGTATTTCAATCATTATATTGAGAAACATTATATGTTTCATATAATTTCATTAACTAAACATGTCATTTTTGGATCTCATTGCTAAAATAAATTCATCACAAATCTTAATTGTAATTCAGGAATATTACACATGGTTTAGACAAGAATGAATAATTTTGAATCCCTATCAGACCCAAACTAGTCTATACCATCTAAACATCATAAAATCTACTAGAAACAAGAAATTTAAGAATGTATTTACACTAACTAAACATTCATTTAACATAAATTTTTAGAATCCAAAAATTACATTCAAACTAAATGAGCTACAAATAACACAAGTTTAAAATATATTGAACCCTAATGAATTTTAATCCTGAAAAATCCTTTACAATCATTTAACTCAACTCAAAACTATTTTAAAAAATAAAATCAGTATTATATTCTAAAAATAGTAGAACCCAAAAAATTACATCCCATTAAAATGTATTTCAAGAAAATACATCACACCCAAAAAACATCTGATTCCTTGAAACTAATTCCACTTTAAACACTTTCCATAATAAAACTTAAACCCAACTTCTATTATCAAAAAACCTCCCACCAAAATGATAAATTTCAATTTAAAAACCCCCTTTAGATATTTTATTCCCAAACATTACTAACTAACACCAATTAAAAATGTCTTTTAACATTATTCTTCATATTCATAGCTATTTGATTTTTATCAGAAAAATATTCAATAAAATCCAAGATATATATATACAAATAATTAAATTTATGTTGCGAAAGCAATAACATAATTTAGAAAACTCATAAATTTTTCCTTGAACATCATTTAGATAAAAAATATAAATGACTAAAAACATAAAACGCTATATGAAAACATTACCTTATATTTTAGAGACCATTACATTAATGAACTTAAATTTTTATTTATTTCAAGTAAGAATTTATTAAGAACATAAGCCCATGAGAACAAAGGATTAAACCTAAATTCCCAATCTAAAATTCAACAATAATTAATATAAATCCAATAATTTAATAAGGGAACAAATTATTAATTAATAATTCAATAACACCTTTCATTATAACAGTTTTAGAAGTATATAAATGAAAAAATATTTATTTTATCGTACACCCAAATAAATTTACAAACCAATAATGATATTAAAAATTACCTAAATAAATTAAAAAATTTCATAATTTCCAAGATCTTAATCATATAATCTCTACTTAAATCAACATAAATCACATAAAACAATTATAGTTTAAAATTTCCCTTTTATAAACTTGTGATGATTTAGTATCAAGCCATTAATTCATTTTAAAGCATATTTTAAATACAATTATTCATAAAATTTAAAAAATGGAATTAAAAATATATTCCAAGTAATGTACCTTTTAATAGACCTAGTTTAAATATAAAAACATTCATACCTTTACTTATATCAAAAATAATAAAAAAATACAAAATAACCATAAAATTTATTCGTTAGAAATGAAATCAATGAATATTATATTAAAAAAATTAAGAAAATTGTTGTTTAAACTAATAACATACAATAAAAATAAAAATAATTCATATTTATAAATTAAATTAAATATCAACCTCTCAGAAATTGGGTCTTCAAAGTGTCAACAATTAAATAATGGTTATTTGATTATCATAATGAATTTTAAATTCGCATATGCCCCATTCTTTTTTATGGACTCGTACCATTTATGGGTAAAAATAAAAAATAATTAAAATAAATAAAATAAAAGTAAAATAAAATTACATAAAATAAAATACTATTAAAACAATTGAAACAATTTTTGAAAACCATCATATAATATTAAAACACATAGTTGATTTCAATTTTTTTAATGGAATATATATAAAAAACATTACAATGACTTAAATAAAATCCTAATGATTTATAATGAATTTTGTTAATACTGTAGGGTCCGGAAAAATCTGCAAAGGAGCAAGGTAATCCCCTGAATTTGAGAAAGGATTCTACCCAATTTCCCTTAAAGAATTGGATAAAAATGTAGAGAATACTCAAGATTGGCGAGGGACCGACCGATCCGCGTATCGGTCCAACATTGATGGTGTGTGGATGGTTCAGCGAGCCGCCCCCTCCGTGGACAAACATCATTTGCGAAACGGAGGTGGGGACCCCTCTACTGGCGCGAAGCAGGATAGGCACTAGGCCAGTCCACCGTCACGAACCGCCCCAGTCGTGA
Organism: Viscum album; assembly: GCA_963277665.1. Classification (NCBI taxonomy): domain Eukaryota; kingdom Viridiplantae; phylum Streptophyta; class Magnoliopsida; order Santalales; family Viscaceae; genus Viscum; species Viscum album. The sequence goes on from OY728134.1 coordinate 1,404,043,131, forward strand.
AATGCGCCAACCGGCCTAGACCGCATGCGCTGTCATTCACAGAACGGAGGTAGAGCCCTACACGGACGCAAAGCACCCCCTGAACCAATTTGGTTAACGGATGAGGTGCATTCAATGCCCCTGCGAGTTTCGGATTGACCAAGTCATCCGTAAACCGGGTTTTCAGTCATGGGCCTCTGTAAAAGATGTCGCATGACCACAAATACATCTCTTTTCCCCCTCTATAAAAGGACATTGAGGGGCAGAAGAAGGGAGATCGAGCGGATTCAGGTGGTAGAATTCTGGAGGAAGGAGCTTAGGATTTTTCGAATAGCAAAGTTCCAATTCACGAACCAAAACAGGTATGGAACTGGAAATGAATTAATAAAGAACTGCATAACAAATTTGTGAACCGCAAACATAAAATAAAAACTGCAAGCCATGGCCCCTCCTCGGACCTGGGAGTTTATGCCCCGTTTTCGATCCGATGCACCGCATAGCACCCTCCTACGTGGGAAAATCCCTAATCGGAGAACCCTTGACTAGAGTCTCCCCTGGTCGCCCCGGATCGTGCGGACTCCACCGTGTACCAACCTGGTACGCGGGCTGGACCCGAAGCCACGTACCAGCCTGGTACGCAGGGTGCCTATCAGTCCACGTACCACCCTGGTATGCAGACGACCTCTCCAGCCGTGTAGCACCCCCCTACGTGAAGGGCGCCACTCCTCATGCACCCATGCATCCCTCCAACTCCTTCGGCGTTCCCATTCCCCGAGCTAGATAAAACCCTTCCAATCCGGCCCGATCCTTCGCAATCCCTTCATTAGCCTATTCATTTTCCCCGAGCCAAGGCCTCCACAGATGCCACCAGACCCGTATGATGAAACCTCCAGGTGTATCAGTGCGCCACTTTGAGTTCACATACCCACGGTAGGCGGAGACATAGGGGTTGCCTTGGTCCTTGAGCGAATTCCCGAGGCATTCCTAGGTTCACATTCCCACGGTAGTGAGGGGTCCGAGATTGAGAGCCCCCTTTCTCCGTCTCCAGTTTCCAGGATTGAGGGACCCTGCTCGCGTTTCCTTTTGATGAGCACTGGTGGTGAGTGCTTCTCCCCTCTCCTGGGAGTGGCTGGGCATCCCTCCTGGAGTAAGCCCCACACCATCTTCACCATAAGCCAATGGCCCTTACCCTCTCATCACAGAAGATTCATTGCTCCACTACATGAGTCCTACCTTCATCCAACATCAGGGAGAAGGAGAGTCCAGCAGTCCTTGCCTCCTCTTCCACTCGACGTCTTCATCCCCTTCCCTTGGTAGGAATAATGTGCAAGGCTTTCCAAGTCTGTCGCATTCTATTATTTCTCACACCGAGCATGACCCACGTGGGCTTAAGATTTTTGATGGTCACGGTGTCCGCATGATGGAGGTGGCTCAACGAACTATGTGGGTTTTGATCCCTGTCTCCTAAGCGGGGTATGTAGGACACCTCCTCGAGGTTCAATTGCAACAACATGCCACTCTCACGTGTAAGCCCTAATCTCAACGAACTACGTGGGTTTTGATCGCTGTCTCCAAAGCGGGGTACGTAGGATGCCTTCTCGAGGTTCAATCCCAAAAATAGGCCACTCTCACATGTAAGCCCAAATCTCAATGAACTAAGTGGGTTTTGATCGCTGTCTCCAAAGCGGGGTACGTGGGACGCCTCCTCGAGGTTCAATCCCAACTATAGGCCACTCTCACGAGTAAGCCCTAATCTCCGAGAACTACGTTGAATTTGATTCCCGGCCAACTGGGATACGTAGGAAACCTCCACAAGGTGCAAGCCCGATATCTATGTCTGATACACATCTGTCCCTATTAGACCATGTCCTTATACTCTAGCAGGACCATCTTCGGGCCCAGGAAATAACTTCCCTTGGGTCTTCCGGGCCGCTTCGGCGTAAGTCCTGCACCAAATTTGACCTTACATCTCTCTCCTAGAGTTCCTTACCACATTATGTTAAACTATACGAATGGGTCCTTATCGCACGACCTTAAAAGGTGATGTGTCCCGTAAAGTGGCACCAAACTACGTGGATTCTGATTCCTCTCACGAGGATACGTAGGAAGCTCGTATCACTAGTTCAATCCAAACTATCAAGTCGTTATCTGTCCCCCATGGATGATAATAAACTCTAGAGTGCTCAGTTATAAGTCTTTAAACTAGTGTCGTCTCAATGAGTCTGAACTCCTTTGAGTCATTAATCCAATGAGGGATGGTAAACCTCAGGCCTAAATGATTCCGAATCCCTGCGTTCAGCTGACCATTGCCAAGCAGGAGTAATCCATGGATACTATGCTTGGTTATAAACCAAAGATTTGCGAGCATATGAATACGTCTTAAATATATAAGAGATTCTCGGAATAGGCAATAATTCCCCCCAAAAAGGTGCGATGAGCCCGACTTCCTATCCTCTCGACCAATGTGAGTTCTTAAGCATCGCTAGCCGAATCACCTGGAGAACGCTTGCCTTTGGAAAGAAGGTCCACGTATCCTTGGATATGGAATTGTTGGGCGTTTTGAAACGAAAACGGTGCACCTGATATAAGTGATTAAGCAGAACCCAACCTTCTCTAATCAATCATCGGGTGACACACATCTTCCCTGAACCAGTCGAAACAAAAAATTGTGAACCCGACGTGAATCTTTAACCAAGCATGAAAGATTTAACCTAATCCCACCCTGTGCCCCCTTAAACTCACAAGGAGGGCCAAGCAAGGTCATTAATTATGCATGGGATCATGAGATGCTCCTTTGACGGGGTTTCTATTTGTATTTGTCAAAATATATTATAGGTACCAATCAGAACTCCCTTCGATCCAATGGCATCACGGAGGAGCTCACAGACACGTACTTCAAGCAACGCAATGACCAGACATCCTCACCAATGAAGGACCCCATCACCTACTCAGTGTCTTCAATGCTGGGTCTCAGATGTGTTGATCTGAGAGTACCACTTGAACGGTATTCTACAGATGGTGGAGGCGGCCATGCACACCCTCCAATCCTCCAAGACCCGCCGGTCACCTGCCCAGCAACGGCCGCAAAAGCAGATCCAGATGACTCCTGTTGCCATCTCAAACCATTTTGGGAGTCTATCCCCAGAACGAGACAACACGTACCTCCCTTATCTTAGGGAGGTGGATGAGGTCGACAATGAGGACTTCATCCCTGCTAAACCGGGGTTCCGTTCTAAAGCCCCCTCTGGAAGATGTCATCACGGTTATGCCGCGACTCAATATCCTCACACCAAGGGGGATGTCGCCCCAAGGATCCAGGCCCACAATCCCCAAGCTTCGGCCCCTCGGACCACCCGACGAGGGTGGAAAACATACAACCATGGACTGGTCATCACCCTTGTCCCTAAGGAGGAGCTCTACTGCCTAGTCATGGAGACATATTGTGGGAATGCACATACACCTTTCCACCCCTCCAAAGTCTGCCATCTAGATATTTCAGCATCATACGAGCATGCCCGCATCCCTACCAAGATCCATAAAGCCCGTCACTCACACAGGATGGCACCTACCAGGCAGGCACCTCTCCCTACCCAGGGTCATGAAGCCCACCAACCAGACGTGGTGGCAACCCAACGCCAACAGGACCATCTCCTAGAAGATGCTTCTGATGCCTATCATCCCGATGTTGTGGAGATCAACAAATCCCACCATCCGGATATGGCGGCAATTAATAGGTGGGCACGTCTCCCTACCAAAAAAGGCCACCAACTCGATACAGTGGGGAACAAACAAATACAGGGCCAACTCCCTGCGGATGAAAGTAAAGTCCGCCATCCTGATGTGGGGGAAAACAGAGAGATTAACCAGCATATCCCGACACAGGGTCAGACTAGTTCATCTGCCCTGACACCGGATAATTGTTAGTACCTACTGACCACCAGAGGACCAGAGCAGGATATTCTTAATCTAATACCGGAATGGTCCTTCATACATGTTTCAGCCAAAGATGTCTCTTTGCATATCCTAGCAATGATGGAGGAGCAGGTATCGATCCCAAATCATATTTTATAGACTTGCCAGAATGTAATTGCATCAGCATCAACAACAAGGACTCGGGCCCGTGATCCTATCTTCCCAATTGAGGCAACTCATCTAAGAGACGAGATAGCCTCCTCGGAGAAGATATTCATCCCCGCTTCCGCCCAAGAGGGTCATCGGCCATATTCCGTGATACAAGGGCAATCAGATCGAGTAGCTTTACCCGTTCCAACTGGGGGACATCCGTCCATCACGGTGGATGCTCCAGAGAAGGCATATATCCCTGCTAAAAGTCAAGATATTCGTCGGCATATCCCAACAGCATCATGAGACCTGATTAGAAAGGGACCCAAATGTGAATGCCGTTATCAACAGCAGATGGTCTCCGCTGCCTACAAGAAAGTGCCCTGAACGCACCGAAGGCAGCCGGAAAATAAAGAGCAGGTTCACGACTCCTCTCTGTTGGAGGCTAGGGTTCCCAATGCCACTAAGCACATATATAAGGCTCTGAACCCTTCCCACCCATTACCATATTATGGGAGTGGAAGTAGCATTTGTGAAGGTCCTCCCCGCAATGTCTCTACCAGCAGCTCTGAAGGTCCTCCCCAGAGAACTCGTGGGGGCCTCCCCCACGGGCATATAATAATCGATCACGAGTGATTCTCTTTTGATGGGAGTCAAGGAAGCCCTCTGCATGACCAGAAGATCAAGCAGCAAGAAGGCCCTCCACTTGCTACGGTCCACCCTAAAGGTCCTCCTCGAGGTATATACTATAAACACTCTCCATGTAGTTGGACCACAGATTATGATAGTAGTCCTCGCTATCGTAGTCACAACTGCGGAGGCCCTCCCCGCAATGATGTCTCATCATGACAAGAAGGCCCTCCCCTTGTCATGGCCTACCCTAAAGGTCCTCTCCATGGGTTACGTTGCGATGACACTCTGCGCAGTCAGGAATCATATCACGATGGTAGTTATTGCCACTCTAATAATGAAGGTCCTCCCCTTAGAGACGTCAAGCAACGAGAAGTCCCTCCCCTCATTGCGGTACATTCTGAAGGATCTACCCTGGGTGTACCCTACATAAATTCTCCCTACAACAGTTGTGATGGTAGTCCTTGCCATTGTGGTAGCTGTGATGGCAGTCCTCTCCAACATGGCCTCTATTGCGAAGTTCCTCCCCGCAATGGCCCCAAGAAACAAGAAGGTACTCCCCTTGTCACAGTGTGTCTTCAAGGTCCTCCCCAGGATACACATCGAACGTCAAACCATGATGTTCATCCTAACCATGATGGATGTTGTTGAGAAGGCCCTCCCTGTAACAACGCTACACAGCCAGGAGGTCCTCCCCTTTTTGCGACACACCTTTGCTATCCTCTCCAGGGTATGCACTGAAAAAGTCCTCTATGCAGTGAGGCATCAAGAAGTAATGGTAGCCCTTGACATTACGACACAGATAGTGGAGGCCCTCCTTGCCTAGACGTCGATCAATGAGAAGGACCTCCCCTCATTGCAGTACATTCTGAAGGCCCTCCCCAGGGTGTACCCCACAGGTTCTCTCCCTACGGCAGCTGTAATGGTAGTCCTCACCATTGTAGCCACCATTGTGAAGGTCCTCCCCACAGTGACATATCATATCAACAGGAATGTCCTCCCCCTTCCAAATTAAGAATATAAAATCCCTCATATGTCGAGGCACTTAGAAGGATGGGATCAAGCATGTCAGATTCATAGCCAGCCGCCAACGACACCCTTCTTCAATCAGGAGACAGTCTGGGGCCATGTTCATCTTCTGAACCACCTCGGAACCGCCCACATGATAATTCAATACCTACTATCCCCACTGCCCCTGACCACACTATCAGTGAACGTCTCAGTTGGGCCAACCAGGTAGAGGGATCACTAGCGGAAGAGTATGCTGACATGTTGCACCTGAGGAAGTGACTGGCCAGAGATGATGTACAAGTTATGTTTTGGCCCATGGCCACCTCTCAATTTGACATACCCAGAAAGTTTCCAAAAGAATGTGTGCACGAAATCCGCTCCAATATATGGACAACCCTCCACCAACTGAAATAAGGCTTCCCACCCTACGATGGGTATGTAGACCATGTGAAGACAATAGGAGACCTCCTGCATCACATCGACCTGGAAGCTCTTCATTCGGCGTGACAACTACGGCCTGAGAGGCATAAAGGAAACCTTGATTTATTCTATCTCTGTGCACTACACCAGTTGCACTGCCTCATTAGTGACGCCCCGACGGGAGTCCATATCAGAGGATGGGGAGAACATGGAGCTGTGAATTTCACTCCGCTCCCCACCCAGAAGAACCCGTTCAGAAAAATGTCTTGTAACGTCATCATGTCAAGAAAGAAATTGAGTGGGGTCCCCATTCAGGAAAGGCGGCACACCCAACAGAGACTGGCCTTGAGTAAGTCCTAAAAGCGTCAGGCCCGATGAGAATAATCCATTAACAAACTCCTGAATCCGGCCACCAAAAGTATACAACAAGCCTCTCACATAAGAGGGGACAATCAACAATCATTTCTTGCCTCCCTAGAGAGGATTTATTCACAGGTGAACTCGACATCAGATTCAGTTCACCCCCGAATGGGGGCACGCAAGATCAGGCAGGTAGCAATAGCAGCAGCCACTGCCCCAATCCAAGGTCAACCACAGCTTGTAGGTCATGGGGCATTTTTAACAACAAATGCCTCTATAAGACCAATAAAAATGGGAAGAGAATCAACTTCCAAGGAACAGAGCCAACCCCAGCCCTTAGGGAAAGGGGAATTTTTACCACCTCAACAACAACCTCCCCCATGAGAATCAGTATTCTCTCATCTAGGGAGGATATTCATAAGAGAAGGTTCCTTCCTGATAGAACACTATTTTATTGAATATTTTATTGATAATAAATGATATAATTTCCTCACATTGTGTAAAATATGTTTAATTAGAAAGTATTTGGGATTAGATCATTCATTTGAATATTTGATGAAAATTCCAGTTTTACCCTTTATAGTTCACTGTAGTATTTCGAAGATAAAGGTTTTTATATTTATTATTTGAATTTTCAATTTAGTAACAGTGTTCCTAACTTAATTATCTACAACTTTTATTCAGGACACTAGAGCTAAAGAGTTCATTTGGTTGTTGAAATTGGTCCATGAAGTCAAAGTTTGGCTGGGCTCGCCAGAATGGAGAAGCTTCTGTATTTCGGCCATAACTCCTTCATATGGGCCTAGATTGAGCCCAAATATGGAGAGGAGATAGAGAACCCATATCCTCACATTTGATCCTTCTGGAAGGCCGGCCAATTCACGTGTTTGGGTGGTCAAATGGGCAGTGCAATTTTCATTAAAATATTTGGCCGAATTTCCACATTCACACTTGAAACCACTTGTAACCTCTCCTCCCCTCCCCTCTATAAATTGGAGTTTTTATCATTTGGAGGAGTTGGGACGTGAATTAGGAGATTTGAGGCAGAGTAGAATTTGTTTCACCCAAATTCTCCAACCATTGTAATAGGGGTATCTCTTGAAGCAAGGATCCCCTCATCGAAGCCTCCTTCTCTTCTTTATTTTGTAATGTTTTCATTTGTGTAATAAACTTCATTGTTCTTCTTTTATTTCTTCTCTTTTATTCTGTTTTGTTTAAATTTCTTCTTATCTTAATCTTCCTCTTTGGGCTGGAGTTCTTGAGTAGAAGCGTTATTGGGTTATACCCATTATAAACCTTTGCACATGCAAAACGCTTCTACGATGATTACGCCACCCATGAAAGAATAGTCTTTGAGTAATCGATCTATCTTCTACCCTCTTCATTTAATTATTTTAAATCATTGAGATACTGTAATTTACTTAATATGATTCATGAATTGTGTTTTTAAATTGTAAGAAACTAAGCAAGAAATTGAACAATTAACACAAAAACACGCGAGGTCGGGATTTTGTGTAAATTGTGAGAGCGCAATCTTAATCGGTAATACAAGACCACACGGGATAAATTTGTAGAGTTCAAATATAATCCCTAAACACAATTCATCCTCATTTCCAGAATGGATATGTGCCTTAATTTACCACTGAACATAAGCTAATCTTAGAACATCAATCAAAGCAGGGTGCTGCGATTGCATGTTCCGAAGTTAGCCTATGTTTAAATTCACATCATCTTTGTGGTAAAGTTAATTCTCGTAGGGTTCAGGATTTAACAAATTAAGGGATCATAAATAAGTGAATGTTAATTTAAATGATAATGATTAATAATAAAGTGAAGAGGTAGAGTTAGATCGATTACGCTTTTTAAATAGATTTCTAAAAAAACATCTTCTCGTTGTGTCATTTAAATTGAAATTCATTTCAAAACTAAAAACAAAAAAAAATTATACAATCTTCTTCCAGCAAACTTCTTCTAGATTCATAAACTACAACAAACCCCAATCCTTTAAAGTAGTGTTTTTACTCTATTCTATTTTATTTCTTTTTATAATACCTCTAATAAGTTGTTAAATTCACTTCCTCCTTTGAGAGATGACCTTGGTCAGCCACTCTGCTGCACCTAAGTACCCCAAATCACACTAATCATTTGAGGGAGCCCACGACAGCGCTCTACCAAATTGGCGCCGTTTCCGGGGAGGAAAGTAATTATTTCAACCAATTAGAGGTATTTATTTTATTTTATATTTTATTCTCTTCCTCTCTTCTTTCTTCCTTCTGTACCCAATCTGATTTTTCTTCCTCTTCTTTTATTTTCTTCTACTTCTTTTTGGACCATCAACTCAAACTTCTCATTTTTATTTTACTATGGTCCACTTTCTTTCTTTTCATTTTTATTTGATCTATGACACGAACTAATCCCGAAGATCTCTTAGATCTTGACCCTGAGATTGAACGTAGCCTTAGGGATCGAATCAGACATTCTCAGTCTACGGGAAGTTTCAACATTCAACCAGTTGGAGAATTACTCCAATATCAGAACATTAAAATTGGAAGTAATTCAAATTCAACCATAAAACAAGAACCAATGGCTAACAATAATAGAAATGAACTTAATAGAACCATTCGAGAATTGGCTGCACCTGATGTTAACTATCAACCAAATTGTATTGTATACCCAAATCTCGAATCGGACTTTGAACTAAAATCTGGGTTAATTCACTTACTTCCAAAGTTTCATGGCCTCTCTGGTGAGGATCCTAATAAGCATTTGAAAGAATTTAATGTGGTTTTCTCAACCCTTAAACCAAGAAATGTTTCTGAAGATCAAATCAAATTAAGAGCATTCCCATTCTCACTTGATGGAGCTGAAAAAGACTGGATGTATTATTTACAACCCGAAGATGTAACTTGTTGGAACGATTTGAAACGTCCTTTCTTGCAGAGATTTTTTCCAGCATCAAGGACCAAATCCATTCGAAAGGAGATTTTAGGGATCAAGCAAGCACAAGGGGAGTCAATGTATGAGTATTGGGAGAGATTCAAGAAGTTGTGTGCAATCTGTCCACATCACCAAATCAGTGAGAAACTCCTCATCCAATACTTCTACGAAGGACTCACACCCATGGAGAAGAGCATGGTGGATGACATAGCTGGAGGAGCATTTGTGGACAAGACACCAGTAGCTGCACGAGCATTAATCGACAAGATGGCTCAAAACTCCCAACAATTCGGTGATAGAGGTACACCACATGTTCGAGGAGTACATCAAGTAAGCCCTTCTTCTCTTGAAAGTCATTTGATTGATACTAAGTTAGAAGAATTGACAACTATAGTGAGGCAGATTGCATTGGCTCAAAAGACATCCCAACCCCCTCCTTCAAGGCCATGTGGCATTTGCACTGAGACAAGCCACCCAACTGACTGTTTCCCACAACTACAAGAGATAGAAGATTGTGCAGCAGTGTTCCCTGGGAGACCATTTCAGCAGCAACAACAACAACCATATCCCCAAAATAAGTTTGATATAGTATACAACCAAGGGTGGAAAGATCAGTCAGACATGAGGTATGGCTCTGGACAACAACAAAGGCCCCCTTTTCAACCAAACTTCCAGCAGCCTCCACCTACCAATAGGGTTTCCAACAACCCCCAAGGAGATTCGAAGCTCAAACATCAATGAGTCAGAAACAAGGGAATATCCAACACAAGGTAGACTCTAACACTGATGATCTTTTGAAACAAATTTTTCTTAATCAACATAATGATCTGAAGAGTCAAGGTTCGGAGCTGAGAGAGTTGAAGACTAAAATTAGTCAGATTGCCACCGCCCTCCATGAACTTGTGAGTAAGAATTCTGGAAATCTACCTTCCCAACCCACTCCAAATCCAAAGGGGAATGTTAGTGCCATCACATTGAGAAGTGGGAAGCAAATGAATGATACATATGGACCTACCATTCCACCGGGATTCACCTCTACTCTAGAGAAGCCGCATTCTATACCAACTGATGAGCAATCCAAGGAGAAAGATAAAGGTAAGAAAAAGATTGATGATGTTCCTTCTAAACCCCTTCCTTTCCCCAATAGGGTTGTTCAAACCAAGAAGATGGCTGAAGAAGAAATGCAAAAGGAGGTTTTGGACACATTCAAGCGTGTGGAGATCAACATTCCTCTACTTGAAGCCATTAAGCAAATTCCAAGGTATGCGAAATTTTTAAAAGAACTTTGTACCAATCGAAGAGGGCTCAAGGGAAATGAGAGGATCAACCTTGGAAGGAATGTCTCGGCACTCATCACACCAACTCTAGCAATGCCAACAAAGTGCAAGGATCCCGGGACATTCACCATCCCTTGTACCATAGGGGAGTTGCACTTCTCTGATGCTCTTTGTGATTTAGGAGCTTCAATAAATGTGATGCCTCACTCTGTATTCTCTTCCTTGCAGGTTGGTGAGTTGAAGCCAACAAGAGTAGTGGTGCAATTGGCGAATAGAGCTACGACATATCCAGCGAGAGTTCTTGAGGATGTACTTGTTCGGGTAAGAGACATGATCTTTCCAGTAGACTTATATGTGCTTAACATGGAGGATGATCAGGTAAGTTCTCATGCCCCCATTATCTTAGGTAGACCCTTCCTCAAAACTGCAAAAACTATCATAAATGTCAATGAGGTTACACTTTCCATGGAGTTTGGAGATGAAGTTTTGATATTTAATGTTATGGATTCCATGAAGTACCCCTCAGAGGACCATTCTACTTTTGTTATCTCCCATTTTGAACCACCAAGTAAAAACATCATGGAATTGGATTGTCCTATGTTTAGGGAGATTATGAGTATTGGTTCTATTTTGATGTCTAAGAATACTTCTACACCCATTTTTAAGGAACAAGACTCTCTAAGATTTTATTTTGAAATGGAATCATATTCTGATTTTGATCATGTGAACTCTGATTATGACATGGCTATTGAGTATGCTGATGGATTTGGTGCTTTATTCTCTGATTGTGATGATTTTTATTCTGATACTGATGTTCATTGTGCAGATATGTCTGTTGCATCAATTTCTCCATCCATACATCACCCACCTACATTGGAACTCAAGCCATTGCCCCCAAATATCAAATATGCATACTTGCTCAGTGGTGATAGATTACCTATCATAATTTCTAACAATATCTCTTTTGAACATGAAGAAAAACTTTTGAATCTTTTGAGAGATAATATTAGGGCAATTGGTTGGACATTGGCAGACATATCAGGTATTAGCCCCTCCATTTGCATGCATAGGATTCTCTTGGAGGATGGGGCTAAACCGGTGAGACAGCCACAAAGGAGACTTAATCCCACCCTCCTAGAAGTTGTTAAGAAAGAAGTTGAAAAATTACTTGAGGCGAGTATCATTTACCCTATTTCTAACTCACAATGGGTAAGCCCTGTTCAGGTTGTACCAAAGAAAATTGGTTTCACTGTTATAAAAAATGAAAATGATGAGTTAGTTCCTGTGAGAGTACAAAACAGTTGGCGAGTGTGTATCGATTATAGGAAACTAAATCAATCCACTCGTAAGGACCATTTCCCACTTCCATTCATTGACCAGATGCTTGATAGACTAGCTGGGAAGACACACTATTGTTTCTTGGATGGATTTTCTGGCTATTTTCAGGTTCCCATTGCAGCAGAGGACCAAGAGAAGACAACATTCACCTGCTCATTCGGTACCTTTGCTTACCGAAGAATGCCATTTGGACTTTGCAATGCCCCAGGTACCTTCCAGAGATGCATGGTGAGTATTTTCTCAGATTTCATTGAGACTTGCATGGAGGTATTTATGGATGATTTTACAGTTTATGGGTCCTCATTTGATGAATGTCTCCCTAGTTTGGGTGATGTGTTGCATCGTTGTATTGAGAAGAATCTGGTCTTAAATTTTGAAAAATGTCATTTCATGGTCGAAAAGGGAATTGTCTTAGGTCATATAGTCTCACAACATGGCATTGAAGTTGATAAATCTAAGGTAGACATTATTTCATCCCTCCCATATCCTACATGTGTGCGTGATGTTCGATCATTCCTTGGGCATGCTGGATTTTATCGACGCTTCATCAGAGATTTTAGTAAGATCGCTCTACCCTTATCTCGATTGCTTCAAAAAGATATTGACTTCAATTTTGATGATTCATGCAGGGTATCATTTGATGAGCTAAAGAAGTGGCTGACCACTCCACCAATCATACAGCCCCCACGGTGGGACCTTCCATTTGAGCTTATGTGTGACGCCTCCAACTTCGCGGTTGGAGCTGTCTTATCTCAGAGGGTGGAAGGACGTTCAGATGTGATCGCCTATGCATCGAGGACACTGGATTCAGCCCAATCAAAGTACAATACCACAGAAAAGGAGTTTCTTGCTGTCATATTTGCTTTAGATAAATTCCGTTCATATTTATTGGGCTCTAAAGTAGTTGTTTTTTCTGACCATGCAGCTTTGAGGTACCTCCTGAAGAAGCCAGATGCAAAGCCATGACTTATCCGTTGGATGCTCCTTCTTCAAGAGTTTGACATCGAGATAAAGGACAAAAAGGGGTCAGAAAACATGGTGGCGGACCACATGAGTAGGCTTACTCACACACTAGAGGATGACACCTTGGATCAGGTACCACTTCGGGACACTTTCCCTGATGAGCATCTCTATACCATCTCAGGTACGCATCCTTGGTATGCTGATTTAGTTAACTACCTTGTTTCTTCTGAAATCCCTGCAAATTTAAAGAAACATCAAGTCCAAAAATTAAAGAGTGAGTCAAGATTTTATGTTTGGGATGATCCATACTTATGGCGCATGTGTAGTGACCAAGTCATTAGGAGGTGTGTTCCCGATCATGAGTTTGAGTCTGTTTTGCATTTCTGTCATACACTTGCTTGTGGTGGACACTTTGGACCCCAACAGACAGCTAGGAAGGTTTTGGACTCTGGATTATATTGGCCTAGATTATTCCATGATGCCCATGTGTTTTGTAAGTCATGCTCTCGTTGCCAACACACTGGGAACATTTCTAAGAGACATGAGATGCGCCAACAACCCATACTATTCTGTGAGATTTTTGATGTATGGGGAATTGATTTTATGGGTCCTTTTCCTAGTTCATTTGGATTTTTTTATATTTTGGTTGGTGTTGATTATGTGAGTAAATGGGTGGAGGCCAAGGCCACCAGGACTGACGATTCTCATGTTGTAGTGGATTTTGTCAAGGCTCAAATTTTCTGCAGGTTTGGAGTACCAAAGGCCATCATCAGTGACCAAGGGACACACTTTTGCAATAGTAATTTTGCTTCCCTCCTTCGAAATTATGGGGTGACACACAAAACATCAACACCATACCACCCCCAAACAAATGGCCGGGCTGAGGTTTCAAATCGTGAATTGAAAAAAATCTTGGAGAAAACTGTGCAGCCAAATAGGAAGGATTGGAGCAAGTGCTTGGATGATGCATTGTGGGCTTATAAAACAACATACAAGACCCCCATTGGTATGTCCCCATTTCAGATTGTTTTTGGGAAAGCATGTCATCTCCTAGTGGAAGTCGAGCATCGGGCTTATTGGGCTATAAAGAAATGCATCATGGATTTGGCCCAAGCTGGAATCCAAAGGAAGCTGTAAATTCAAGAGATTGAGGAGATTAGATTATCATCATATGAGAACTAAAGGCTCTATAAGGAAAGATCAAAAGCATCTCATGACAAAATGATCCAACAAAAGGAGTTTCATGTTGGAGAGAAAGTCATTCTCTACAGTTCACGACTGAAGTTGATGCCTGGTAAGTTGCGTTCCAGATGGTCAGGTCCTTATGTTGTGACTAATGTTTTTTATTATGGTGCAGTGGAGATCACACAAGAGGACACTGGAAGGAGCTTTACAGTAAATGGGCAACGTTTGAAGAGATACATTGAGGGACTTCCTACTGATGCAGTGGATTTTATCACACTGTATGACCCCATCATCACTTTAGCACATTAGGCTGTTCCTAACCCTTTCACCTTTATATTATTTGTCCTATTTAAAAATTTTGCATTTCATGTGCATATATCATCTCATAGGTTCACATTGAGGACAATGAAACATTTTAAGTGTGGGGGATGAAACCTTTTAGTTTAGTAATTTCAATTGCTTTCCTGTTCAAAAAAAAACCAAAAAAAATTGTGTGTTTTTTAAATTTTGTGTGTTTATTTTACAATTTTCTGTGTGTTTTTGAAACCTTTGGGCTGAGATGATTCTCATCACCATTTTTAAATCCATATCAATAAGTGAAAGAATTTACCCCTTGAAACTAAGCTTAAATGAATGCTGAAATGACTTTGTTTCAAGTTCAAATATTTAGTAATTTCATGAAAAGTACGCTGAATTTTGAATCCCATGCCAATCTCACTGTCTTTATTTTTGAAATCACTTTCCTGTGAGGCTTCTAAACCATTATTTTCATATTATTTACATTCACCTCACTTCTTGAGAGAACCAAACCATACTTGATTTAACCAGAATTTGATCTATTCCTGTCAAAACTTGAGGGTTTGAGGTACTTATGTTTAAATGATTGAAGCATTTGTTTGGTATTAAAGCTCATATTTCAAAGAATATTTTTTTATAATGGCCTACCTTGAATATTTAATCCTTGTATCCCTTAGAAGCCATGAAAAGCCTGTTAGGTTAGCCACACTACAAGCCAATTTTCTCTATCCAACCAACTCTTGAAGTGAAATTGCATAATCTAGTTGAGCTTAAGTGTGGGGGAAGTTGTCTTGTGTTTTGCCACCACATTCTGTGATACTTTCGGTGGAAACTTAAATTTTGAAGAGATGTGTTTGCTGCTAAAGAAAGTCATTATATTGAAAGCTGTGCCTTTTCTGGAGCTTTCATGACAAGTGAAGCTGTGCCTTTTCTGGAGCTTCTAATTGAGGTGGAAAGCTGTGCCCATCTGGAGCTTTCAAGAAAATCATGTTTGAGAAGATTGACATTTTTTATGCTAAAATGATGAATGGTGTAAACCTTTCATGACTTTTTATGATGATGGAGTTGAATTTATACTATGGGGATTGAAGAGAAGACCATATTTAAGTGAAAATTAGATTAATGCAATTTTGCTTCAAAAGAGTCAAGCCCTCCTCATTCAGCCTCAGAGTTTTTCACGTCTTAATCCTACCAACTGAAATCCACAGAACAACCCTGAAAAGTCCTCATGATAAACATATGTCCTTGACTCACATCGGGTAGTGATGTAAGAATCTATCAAGCCTATGGTGACCCTTGTATGAGTTTGGATGAGAAAGACATTGCAAAAAAATTGATATTTGAGTGATGAGAGAAAATTCAAGCGAGGTAGGTGTTTTGTGCATGGGCGGATAAATGAAGTGGAAATATATTGAATTATATAAATGGAGAACTTGAAATAACATTTTTAATGAGGCATGATAACTTCTTATTCTTGGTGGGAAATTGATTGATCTCAAGGATATGTGTTTTAAAATTGGTTTTGATTTGATATTGATGTTTACTAAACATGAGGTTTTGCCCAGGAGTCCAAAAGGGTAAGTGTGGGGGAGTTGATAAAACACTATTTTATTGAATATTTTATTGATAATAAATGATATAATTTCCTCACATTGTGTTAAATATGTTTAATTAGAAAGTATTTGGGATTAGATCATTCATTTGAATATTTGATGAAAATTCCAGTTTTACCCTTTATAGTTCATTGTAGTATTTCTAAGATAAAGGTTTTTATATTTATTATTTGAATTTGAAATTTTTTAAACGTGTTCCTATATTAATTATCTACAACTTTTATTCAGGACACTAGAGCTAAAGAGTTCATTTGGTTGATGAAATTGGTCCATGAAGTCAAAGTTGGGCTGGGCTCACCAGAATGGAGAAGATTCTGTATTTCGGCCATAACGCCTACATATGGGCCTGGATTGAGCAGATATTTGGAGAGGAGATAGAGAACCCATATACGCATATTTTATCCTTCTAGAAGGCCGGCCAATTCACACGTTTGTGTGGTCAAATTGGTGGTGAAATTTGCATTAAAATATTTGGCTGAAGTTCCACATTCACACTTGAAACCACTTGTAACCTCTCCTCCCCTCCCCTCTATAAATTGGAGTTTTTCTCATTTGGAGGGGTTGGGATGTGAATTATGAGATTGGAGGCAGAGGATAATTTGTTTCACCCAAATTCTCCAACCATTGTAAGAGGGGTAGCTCTTGAAGCAAGGATCCCCTCATCGAAGCCTCCTTCTCTTCTTCATTTTGTAATGTTTTCATTTGTGTAATAAATATCATTGTTCTTCTTTTATTTCTTCTCTTTTCTTCTGTTTTGTTTAAATTTATTATTCTATTAATCTTCCTCTTTGGGCTGGAATTCTTGAGTAGAAGCGTTATTTGGTTATACCCATTATAAACCTTTGCACATGCAAAACGCTTCTACGATGATTACGCCACCCATGGAAGAATAGTCTTTTAGTAATCGATCTATCTTCTACCCTCTTCATTTAATTATTTTGAATCATTGAGCTACTGTAATTCACATAATATGATTCATGAATTGTGTTTTTAAATTGTAAGAAACTAAGCAAGCAATTGAACAATTAACACAAAAACACGCGAGGTCGGGATTTTGTGTAAATTGTGAGAGCGCGATCTTAATCGGTAATACAAGACCACACGGGATAAATTTGTAGAGTTAAAATATAATCCCTAAACACAATTCATCCTCATTTCCAGAATGGATATGTGCCTTAATTTACCACTGAACATAAGCTAATCTTAGAACATCAATCAAAGCAGGGTGCTGCGATTGCATGTTCCGAAGTTAGCATAGGTTTAAATTCACTTCATCTTTGTGGTAAAGTTAATTCTCGTAGGGTTCGGGATTTAACAAATTAAGGGATCATAAATAAGTGAATGTTAATTTAAATGATAATTATTAATAATAAAGTGAAGAGGTAGAGTTAGATCTATTACGCTTTTTAAATAGATTTCTAAAAAAACATCTTCTTGTTGTGTCATTTAAATTGAAATTCATTTCAAAACTAAAAACAAAAAAAATTATACAATCTTCTTCCAGCAAACTTCTTCTAGATTCATAAACTACAACAAACCCCAATCCTTTAAAGTAGTGTTTTTACTCTATTCTATTTTATTTCTTTTTAGAATACCTCTAATAAGTTGTTAAATTCACTTCCTACTTTGAGAGACGACCTTGGTTAGCCACTCTTCTGCACCTAAGTACCCCAAATAACACTAATCATTTGAGGGCGCCCACGACAGCGCTCTACCACTTCCCTATCCCGTCCTTTGAATCATCATCCCCTTGAAGAGGGAGGCGCACCGTAAGGTTGCATGAAAGAACTCTCTGCGTCACCCTTCATCAAGGAGTCTGAAAGCAATCCCAGGACAAGAAGGGGAAGACCAGTAAAAGGCGCGGGAGATCCTCTTCATATTTGGAAGATGACATCTCCTCCACCCCACGATATGCATCCATCAACGCCATAGAGGTTAACCCCATGGGTGACACCAGAGATGATGCAAATTCGGATGGATCAGGAGACAAAGGTTCCGTTTAGGATGTGATTCACAACGAACCATTAGGTGTGCACACCCGAAACCAGAGGGCCACCCTAAATATGGTCGCCCCTCCAGCTAACCCTCCTCCGCTTACCCTATGAGCTTCCAACAAGGATAAGAACAAAGGACTGGTTACCCTTAACCTGCCTCTTTCTCTCGATAAAAACGAGCCACTTACGCTCGAAGAGAGATTCGCTCGACAAGAAGAGGAAATGAAAGAATTGATATGGATTAATGCTGAGCTACTCGAGAGGAACCGTCTTATTGAAAGTGTTTTCCAAGAAGAGCCACACCTTACAGTTCCAACAAGTACACCTCAAAGACCAAAGTTTTTCCTAGCAAATGAATCACGGTCAGGGCCCCTGCCCAGCATTGTGCCCGTCCCATCCAAATATCTGAACATGGATTCAGATGAATACCAAGACTTCCCTCCACTTAGGATGAAACCGGAGTGAGAACGTCTGAACCCTCCCAGGGTGCCACAAACGGCAACTGAACCCTTGGTTTTGTCCAAGCTGGGTCCTCAAGCAATTCCTCGGGCTACACCTGCCCAAGACTGGGCCCAACAGGATGCAACACAGGGTCTCCCCAACACCATCGAGGCACTGACAGCTCGATTGGAAGTAATGGAAGGTCGGCGTGCTCTGGTACAACCAAAGTGAAAGCCCTACCCAAATTGGGTTTGCAACACGCCTCCTACACCCAATTTTGGGAGCCTTGTATTCCTTATTTTCAATGGATCAGGCGATCCAAAACAGCATTTGATGCACTACGCTTCTTATTGTGACCCTATGATGGGAACTCAGAAACAACAAGAAGTAGTGAAACTCAGATGCTTCGTGCGGACCTTGCAAGGATCTTCCTTCGTCTGGTATACGAGTCTGCCAGCTCAGTCAATAAAAAGCTGGGAAGACCTTCTTTAGCAGTTCCTGTTCCATTTTAGCTCAACACTGCATAAAACAACGGTCATCGACCTCATGAATTGAAAACAGAGGGAGAACGAGAGGGTCTCATATTTCATCGCCAGATGGAAGGGTCTGACCTACTCTCTGAACAGGCCAATGCCCCAAGATGAGATGCTTTCCATATGCATCAACAACCTTCGAGATGAGCTGCGAACACCACTCATACCAGTGGAGTGCACCACTGGCTTCTTCAATCTCTCTGCCATTGCCTAGAGAATTGAAGACTCCCTACAGCGGACTAATATGAAGTCACGAATAGCATCACAGGCTCCTGTAAAGAGAGAAGTTAGAGCTGAAGCATCCTCTGTCACGCTCAAGCCTGCCCCTGTGCCTGCTCCACCACCTAGGCCTCCACCATATCGTTATGGCCCCCCTGTATATCAGTGGCCACCTCCACCTAAGCGGGACGATCAGAGAGGATTGAAGCAGAACCAGTTTGAGGAATGAAGACACAAAGTATACTCGTTCCGAGAGGACCAAGTCTGTAGTTATTTCATCATCGCCATGAATTGAAATTTTCTCCACCTCTCAGAGCCAAGGAAGCCCGAATAAGTCGGCCGTGATGACATGCCAGATTACTGTCCCTACAATCAAATGTTGGGTCAGAATATCCAGGAATGCTTCATCTTCAAAGACCTCCTGCAAAGGATGGTAGACTTTGGGAAGGTCGAGCTAGGACCACCCCCAGCACATGTGACGTACATTTCTACCACCGACTTCGACAAAGGGGAGGGGTGGAAGGATGTCACTATCAAGAAGGGGAAGAAATTTGATGACTGGATGACTCATAAGACTGTCAATTGAGGTCAGGGCATACTCTGTGCTCAACTACAACAATCGGTGTTGCCGCCAACAACCCCTAATGCCGCACAATCGAAAATATCGGCCTCACAACCCTCAATGAGCCGGTCTTCTAGGAGTAATATAAAAGGGAGGAGAAAAGCACAAGAGGAGAAGTCTGCAACGAGGCCGAAGTTAGCCCTGACACTATCATATTTTATGCCCTCAAACTTGGCGCCATGGGCACCGACCCACCAAACAACGCCATCAGGGAAAACTGATCAGGTTGACATGTCACAGGACGAGGAGCTAATATTTGGTTCCATCAACGTCCTCCATCTAATGGAATCATTCCCTAACTAAGGGTACAGTTACGAACCTGAGTTCCCAACATAAGGGGTCGGGAGGAGGAATCGCAAAAGTAGGGGATACCAAGGGAGGCGCAGCCGCAGCCGAAACCAACCCTATGGTTTTACCTCGACTCAAACCATTAATATTGCAGAAACCCGTGGGTGATCCCTTCAACGGACTCAGAAGGAGAAAGAATATCCCCCCACCTCCACAAGTAGCCACTCTGGCCCCGTCATTCTGCGGTACCCATTAGAGGAGGAACAAGTGTCTAGTCGCCTAGTGCGCACAAACAGGCCATCCAGGATGAGTCCCCAGAATGTGGGAACACCATCGAAATTCGACCCTACGGCCGGTCCCTCCTCATCACATACTCCAGCTCCCAAAGTGCCTGCTAAAACTCTCCTGCCAATGGAGAAGCATTAGCCACTGGTGTAACACCCCGACCCCTCTAGGATGGAGCCGGTGCATTACTTGTGATATTGGCATGGTTAGAAGGAATGAAAATCCCAAATTAACGATCACTTTAATAGTATTGAAGAAACTAGATACATAGATGTTACTCAAATTACATTGGAAAAGTTTACAAAATACAATACATAACAACAACTAAAAACGGCATTCTCAAGAACTCAATAAAAGATCTTCTCTTCATCACCTATTGAAGGTAGACAATGAAAGGGGTGAGCTCAAACACTCTGTAAGGGTTACAAATAATGGAAGCATGAGTACAATAATAAGTGAATCACAATCAATCTGACATAATCAATACAACATTGTGAATAAATGAACAACTAATGCCATTAATAAACTGAGAATGAAACTGCATCCATAGATTTTTTCATAGTGAAAACCTCATGGATATTAATAATAACTGATAATGAATAAAGAGAATGCTTATTAATTGAAAGTCATGTATCTGACACATGAAGCCATAATACCATAAAATGTTTTAGTTCTATGGGTAGAAACCCTTCTGATTTTTGGAAACAAACTCAAAGGGTTTTTCTCCAAACAGTTTTCTCTCATGTGACCTACCGATGCATCAAGGGGCTGTAACGGTCCCCACCTGCCACTTCATGTCAAAATAATTCATTATAAATTTATTCAATAAAAGGTAAATATGCCTTTTCAATATCCGTATAGAGTAGAGTATACAGATTCATCAATATTTCCATAATTAAAATATCTTTCCAAATAAACACCATATGTAAAACAGTATACGGTTTAGAAAAAAAAACATATCCATGACTTGAGATTATGGATATTTAATATAAATATAATTTCAAATTAAAAGTGATCTCAAATGGGTAGTAGGTACACCACATAAGGATTATTAGGTGCACAATACAAAGTTAGTCACAACAAAATGGTAGTTGAGACAATCTCCCTAACCACAATGTAATCAGTTGAATCAAATGACCATAACTTAATGAAAATCAAGTGAATCTTTGAATAACATGAATATAAAGAGAATTAGGTTATTATATGTCAAATGGCGGTACACATATACCACATACAATAAATAAGTGGTGAACACTGAAAATCTCACAGAAATGAAAGTGAGATGAGAAACCCCTTATCTTATGCTCAAGTGTGTTCTTCGTTTGTTTTAATGACCTGAATAATCAAATTTATATTCATTAATTAATATTTCCATAACCTCCTATATATGTAATTTATTTATTATGACTTTATTAGGTTCATTCATGTCCCTTTCTGTGGGTTCAATTGGTTCAATTTTCATGTTTTGGAAGTATTTTTCTCCCTTGGTTTTCATGGTTCGTTAACTTGTTTCCATGAATGGAAGTTCATTTGAAACATAGTTAAACAAACATAATTGTTAATACATATTATTAATGAAATTATGGATATATAAATGATATTATAATGATTTTGGGTTATATACCATGATGATGATTCATTACTTAAAACATTAATGATGTTCGTTTAGATCATTTTACTGGTTCTTTGATAATAACAACCTCATTTTGTTTTATAAATAGACTCATGATTACCAAAGAATTACAGAACCATGGGTGATTCATAAAACATATATTATAACCTGGTTCAACCATATAATTGGTTTCATGACCATACATGAAAGAATTAATGCAAATTAAAATCACATCATCTACGATATCGGTAATTCGACACATCACGAACAATGTTTTTAATTCCTTGAACAAGTTGGGGAAAAGAAGAAGATTGATGATGAATTTCTCATGAAAATTAGAACATAAAGAATATAAAAGATTATGGAGATTTAATTTCTATTTGGTAAGAATATTTTAAGAAAGAATAAATAAAGAACTCAAAATAAAAGAATAATTTTGAAATCACTTACAAAAATTCGGCAGCCTAACGGCTACGCAACATGTTTTTAGAAAATATTAAAAAGAGAGGGGAAAATGTTCACCTATCCATAAATGAATCATAATATATAGTGGATCAAGAATAATAAGAAAAATAATAACATGGTATGGAAACATGAAAGATTTACCACATAAAAGAGAACTTGAAAGGAAAAAGATTGAAATTGAGAATTTTCTTACCTTGTAGAGTAACCCTTCGAACTTGAAGGTTGGGACTTTGGGGGATTGAGGAAACCTTGGGAGGAATAATAAAAAGGTAAGGAGGCCAGATCTTTGTTGAGGGAGAATTGGGAATGGATTCAATGAAGGGAAGAGTTGGTATTTATAGGAAAAGTGAGGGATTATTTTAATAATTTCCAAGGGACACCTCATGGGTGGTATTTGCAAAACCATGGGATTGACAATGGTATTTTCCCATGGTTAAAGACACTTGGGACAAATCACATCTTATTTAACTATACAAAAGTAAACCAGATTTATGACATCATTATGACATCATTAATGATTTCATAAACACACCGAAACTAAAAACTGTATTTTTTACTATTCACTGAAAAAATCAACTGTTTCAGAAAAATTCCCAAAATTCACCCTAACCATTTTTCGACGTGTAGAATTCAAAAGTGAAATATATTTTTCAAAAAAAAAATTTCTAAATGTTATTTATTTAATTTTTAAATAAAGTCATAGTTAATTCGAAAAATCACAATCTTAAAGTGCAATTAGTTTTATTTCTCATTGAGAAACTAATTAAGATCTCATTATCTTATTGCATTAAGAATATAAAATAATATTATTATTTAATATTCATAAGGGTCATATTAATATTCATATGGGTATGTTACTGTTCACCAAAAAATCAAGTTTGTTCTATCAGACTCCAAATGACTTACTGAACACAACTCTAGATGACCATTTTTCGAAATTCAAAACATAAAAGAGGCAAAGTTGTGTTTAATAGATAGATTATAAAATTAAATTCTATATTTATTTTCAAAACCTTGGGGTGTTACATTCTCCCCTTCTTACAAAAATTTCATCCTCAAATTTCACAAAATATTACCTAAAAATATTCGGGTATATCTTTAACATAAGCTCCTCAGGCTCCCATGTTGCTTCCTCCATCTTATGGTTCCTCCATAGAACCTTTACTAGATGATTCATCCGATTTCTCAATAATTGTTCTCTAGTATCAATAATCTTGATAGGCTCTTCACAATAAGATAGATCTATCTCAAGTTCTACTTCTTCATAAGTGAGTACATGTGTTGGGTCTGGCATGTACTTTGTTAACATTGACACGTGGAACACATTGTCAACCTTGGATAGACTTGGAAGAATTTCCAAACAGTAGGCTACGACTCCAATTCAGCCTAGAATTTCAAAAGGTCCAATGTACTTGGGACTTAACTTTCAATTCTTACCAAATTCTATAATACCCTTCCATGAAGATACCTTTAAGAAAACATGATCTCCTTCTTGAAACTCCAAATCCTTCCTTCGGTTATCTGTATATCTCTTTTTCCTTCTTTGAGCTATTTTGATATGGTTCTGGATAATCTTCACCTTTTCCGTTGTTTCTTCAACAAAATCTGGGCCCACGAGCGTTCTTTCACCAACTTCATCCCAACAATTTGGTGTACGACATCTCCTCCCATATAATGCTTCATAGGGTGCCATCTGAATACTTGAATAGAAGCTATTGTTGTAGGAAAATTCCATGAGAGGTAAATACTGATCCCACATGCCTTGAAAATCAATTGAACAAGACCTCAACATTTCTTCCAATGTTTTAATAGTCTGTTTTGATTGTCCATCAGTTTGTGGGTGGTAGACAGTGCTCAAATGAAGATCAGTATCTAGGGCCTTCTGAAGACTTTTCCAGAATCTTGATGTAAAATGTGGATCATGATCAGAAACAATTGATAGGGGTAATCTATGAAGTCTCACAACTTCATTAATATATATTCTTGCAAGACATTCAAGTGATATATCCTCTCTTATAGCAAAAAAAGGTTTTGACTTGGTAAGTTGATCAACAATGGCCCATATTGCATCGTTCCTTCTAGGAGTCTTTGGTAGTCTCATGAAAAAGTCCATCGTTATATTATCCCATTTCCACTCAGGTATGGAATAGGTTGCAATACTCCTCCAGCCTGTTGCCTTCCAACTTTCACTTGTTGACAAACCATACATCTTGACACAAAATCAGCAATCTCCCTTTTCATGTTGTCCCACCAAAAATGTTCGTTCAAATTTCTATACATCTTAGTTCTACCAGGGTGCATAGATAAATTGTAACCATGAGCATCATCCAACAATTCCCTTTTTAGATCAGGTATATCGGGAACACAAAGTCTCTTCCCAAATTTCAAAATTCCATCTTCATATATGAAGTCACTCAATCTCCCATCATTCAAAGATTTAATCTTCTTGTTAAACTCATCATCATCAGCTTGAGAACTTTTTATCCTTTCTATTAAATATGGTTTGGAAACTATTTGAAAAAGAATTGATGTTTCACCTTCCATGGTTATTCCCATATCTTTATTTACAAGATCCATGAAAATAGGATCCATTTAAACTCTCATCTTTTTCAAAACTCCATGATCCTTTCTACTCAAAGAATCTTCCACATTATTTGCCTTCCCCGGGTGGTAGTGTATCATGAAATCATAATCCTTGAGTAGTTCAAGCCATCTCATTTGCCTCATGTTGAGTTCTTTTTGTGAGAAAATATACATCAAACTCTTGTGATCACTATAAATCTCACATTTTTCACCATAGAGATAATGTCTCCATATATTCAAATAAAAGATTATAGCAGCTAACTCAAGATCATGAGTAGGATAGTTTTTCTCATGAAATTTTAGCCGTCGTGATGCATAAGCAATAACATTATCATTTTGCATAAGGACACAACCATGTCCTTTATTTGAAACATCACTATAAATAACAAACTCATCATTCCCCTATGGTAGATTCAATATAGGAGAATTGACTAATCTTCTCTTCAGTTCTTCAAAAAAGTCTTCATAATATTTTGTACAAACAAATTTAACCCCTTTTCGTGTGAGCTTCATTATCGGGTTAGCCAGTCGGGAAACATTCTGCACGAAATGCCGATAATAACCTACTATGCCAATAAAACTACGTACCTCAGTTATATTTGTTGGCATGGGCCATTCTTGGATTGCCTTTTTCTTTATAGGATTAACTAGGATTCCATCCTTAGAGACAATATGGCCTAGAAAAGAAACTAACTGAATCCAGAATTTGCATTTGCTAAACTTCCCATATAATTGATTTGTTCTAAGAGTTTTCAAAATAGTTCACAAATGATCCTCATGGTCTTCATAGATTTTTGAGTATACTAGGATATCATCGATGAATACCACAAAAAAGTTATCAAGATATTCATTGAAAACTCTATTAATTAAATACATGAAAATAGAGGGTGCATTTCCAAAAGGCATCACTGTAAACTCATAATGCCCATACATGGTTCGAAATGTTGTCTTCGGAATATCTTCCTTCCACACACGCAGTTGATGATATCCGGATCTAAGGTCAATCTTCAAAAAGTATTGAGATCCATGACGTTTGTCAAATAAATCATCAATCCGGGGTAGGGGATACTTATTCTTTATTGTAATAGCATTGATTTCCCTGCAATCAATGAAAATCCTCATGGATCCATCTTTCTTCTTGACAAAGAGGACATAAGCTCCCCATAGAGAAACAATAGGTTGAATAAAGTCTTTTTCACTCAAATCCTCTAGTTTTTTCTTTAGCTCTACTAATTCCACAGTGGACATTCTATATGGAGTCTTTGATATAGGTCTTGTATGAGGAATTAAATCAATATAGAACTCAACTTCCCGCTCAGGAGGATGTATAGGTAAATCCTCTGGAAATACATCAATGTACTCTTTCACTATGTGCACATCTTCAATTTGAAGATTTATTTCCTCTCTAATAGATATTGGTTTATCTACCCCTCCAAGTATTGCATTCAATAGAGCTATTGGGGGTTGTTCTAGATAAGAATCAGGTGGTGAAGTTTCTGCCCTAAAGACAAGGGATTCTACACCATTTTCAAAAATTGTAACTTCCTTTTTCTTGAAATAAATCCTCGCATCATAATTTGATATCCAATCCATACCAAGAATTATATCAAATTCAGTCATGGGTATGATGATAAGGTTAAAAACTAAAGCACATTTTGGTGTTTGGAGGGGGACTAGTCGACATGCCTTTGTTGCAATGAAACATCCCATGGGAGTTTTGACTGACAACTCCTTTCTTAAATCAAATTGGACATATCCAATTTCCTTGTAAAACTGAGAGGATATAAAAGAATGTGATGATCCAGAATCAAATTAAGTGTTGGATATGTTTGAGGAAAAAATTATAGTACCTACCACCATGTCACTAGGAACTTCAACCTTCTTTGTTGTAATCGCATAGGCTCTCCTTTTCTCTCTTGGATTTTTCTGAGGAATGTTTTATTGGTGCTTAGGACACTCATTTGTATAGTGTCCCATCTCTCTGAAATTGTAGCATTGAATATCATTTAATTGTTTCTTCCCCTTGCATTCATCAGATCGATGACCATTTTCTCCACAGTTATAGCAAACTCCCATGACCTTCAAGCATTTCATGAGATGATTCTTTCCACTATTCTCGCATAATGGGAAACTATTCATTCCATTGATCTTCTTTGGGGTTTCTCCTTTTCCTTTGTTATCAGAATACCACTTCTTATCTTGGTTTCCTTTGAAAAAATTTGATCTAGAAAGTTCCTTCTCTATTTTGATGGCACTTGATACAATTTCATCATATGATGAAAATGATTGAGAATCCAGTTCCCTTCGAAGACTTGGCTTGAGACCTTCAAAGAAATGATCAATCTTGCCTGGTGAGTCACGTACGTAATCTACAGCATACCTAGCTAGCCTTGTGAAGGTAGCCTCATACTCTACAACACTGTCTTCTTCCCTCTGTTTCAAGCCAAGGAATTTCCTCTTCATTTCAGTTTGTTGCTCACGAGGGAAATATTTTTTGAAGAATATTTCCTTAAAAGTCCTCCATTACATATCCTCTATCTCTTCTTCCTCTGTGTTATTTTGAATCAGGGACCACTATTGATCAGCGTCGCCCTTGAGACAATATACTTCCAGTACTACCTTTTCATTTTCATTGCATCTTAACACCATGAATATCTTTTCAAGGGACTTGATCCATTGCTCAGTAACCATGGGATTAGTAGTCCCGCTGAAAAATGGGGGCTTCCATTGCATGAAACGATCCAACACAAGTGTTGAATGGTTATTTTTTACAACTTGAGTAAGTTGTCCCAATATGATCATGATCTGATCTGCTCCAACATTGACTGTGTTGACTTTCTCTGTAGGAAGATCCCTACCTTACCCATAAGTATTGATTCCACTTCTTCCATTAGATTCCATTTCTAAATAATGGGGCACACTATATTATTTTATGAATCTTAAATAGAAAATCACTCAACATAGATTGAAATTCTACGCATATCTAATCATAAAAATAAGGTTCCTATGAGGAAAAATTTACATTAACTCCTTCATAATGGCTTGTAAATAAAATATGAATTATCCTAAGCATATCCCTCTGGAGTGTTATAACCAAGAGTGCATTAAGACCCATTTTCGTGCACCAGTTCCCGTTCGAGTCTAGCTCAAAGCGGTGTTTTCGGGTTTTACCCCTAGATACATATGTTCCAGAGCCTCCTCTATCTGCTCGTATCCAGACAGGGATGTATTTATTAAAATATCCACAAAATATATTCCTTAACAAAATACTCGGACGTTCTTTTATGTTAATACTCATATACTACCTTAGGGCTTTGTTCCCTACTCTAGTTTCCAAGTATTCTACTAAACTTCCTTTGATACCAACTGTAACACCCCGACCCCTCTAGGATGGAGCCGGTGCACTACTTGTGATATTGGAATGGTTAGAAGGAATGAAAATCCCGAAGGAACGATTAGTTTAGTATTATTGAAGAAACTAGATACATAGATGTTACTCAAATTACATTGGAAAAGTTTACAAAATACAATACATAACAAAAACTAAAAATGGCATTCCCAGGAACTCAATAAATGATCTTCTCTTCGTCACCTGTTGAAGGTAGATAATGAAATGGGTGAGCTCAAATTCTCAGTAAGGGTTTCAAATAGCGTGAGCATGAGTAAAATAATAAGTTAATCACAATCAATCTGACATAATCAATACGACATAGTGAATAAATGAACAACTAATTCCATTAATAAACTAAGAATGAAACTGCATCCATAGATTTTGTCATAGTGAAAAACTCATGGATAATAATAATAACTGATAATGAATAAAAAGAATGCTTAATAATTGGAATTCATGTATTTGGAACATGAAACCATAATACCATAAAAACGTTTTAGTTCTATGGGTAGAAACCCTTTTGATTTTGGAAACAAACTCGAAGGGTTTGTCGCCAAACTGTTTTGTCTCATGAGACCTACCGATGCATCGAGGGGATGTAGCGGGCCCCACCTTCCACTTCATGTCGAAATCATTCTTTATAAATTGATTCAATACAAGGGCAATATGCCTTTTCAATATCTTTATAGAGTATATTATACATATTCATCAATATTTCCATAATTAAAATATCTTTCCAAATAAACACCGTATGTAAAATGGTATACGGTTTAGAAAAAAAAGATATCCATGATATGAGATTATGGATATTTAATATAAATATAATTTCAAATGAAAATTGATCTCAAATGGATAGTAGGTACACCACATAAGGATTATTAGGTGCGCAATACAAAGTTAGTCATAACGAAAAGGTAGTTGAGACAAACTCCCTTACCACAATGTAATCGGTCGAATAAAATGACCAGAACTTAATGAACATCAAGTGAATATTTGAATAACATGAATATAAATATAATAATGTTATTATATATCAAATGGAAGTACACAGATACCACATACAAGATATAAGTGGTGAACAATGAAAATCTCACAGAAATGAAAGTGAGATGAGAAACCCCTTACCTTATGCTCGAGTGTGTTCTTCGTTTGTTTTAATGACCTGAATAATATAATTTAGATTCATTAATTAATATGTACAGAAACTAATATTCATGTAATTGATTTATTATAACCTTATTAGTTTCATTAATAGCCCTTTCTATGGGTTCAATTGGTTCAATTTTCATGTTTTGGAAGCATTTTCTCCCTTGGTTTTCATGGTTCGTTTACTTGTTTCCATGAATGGAAGTTCATTTGAAAAATGTTTAAACATCCAGAATTGTTAATAAAATTTATTAAAGAAATTATGGAGATATAAATTATCTTATAATTATTTTGGGTTATATACTATGATTATGATTCATTAGTTAAAACATTAATGATGTTCGTTTAGATTGTT
Organism: Viscum album; assembly: GCA_963277665.1. NCBI lineage: Eukaryota > Viridiplantae > Streptophyta > Magnoliopsida > Santalales > Viscaceae > Viscum > Viscum album. Next base: position 1,404,073,137 of record OY728134.1, read on the forward strand.
TTAGTGGTTCTTTGATAATAACAACCACATTTTGTTTTATAAATAGAACCATGAGTACTGAAGAATTACAAAACCATGGCCGAGTCATGACACATATATTATAACCTGGTTCAATCATATAAATTGTTTCATGACCAGACTTGAAAGAATTAATGCAAATTGAAATCACATCGTCTACGATATCGGTAATTCGACACATCACGGACAATGTTTTTAATTCCTTGAACAAGTGGGGGAAAATAAGAATATTGATGATTAATTTCTCATGAACATGAGAACATTTAGAGTATAAAAGATTCTGGATATTTCATTCCTCTTGGGTAAGAATAGATGAAGAAAGAATAAATAAAGAACTCAAAATAAGATAATAATTTTGAAATCGCTTACAAAAATTCGGCAGCATAACGACTACGCCACATATTTTTAGAAAATATTAAAAAGAGAGGGGAAAGGGGTAACCTATCCAGAAATGAATCATAATATATGGTGGATCAAGAATAAGAAGAAAAATAAGAACATGGTATGTAAATAAGAAAGATATACCACATAAAAGAGAACTTGAAAGGAAAAAGAAATAAATTGAGAATTTTCTTACCTTGTAGAGTAACCCTTATAACTTGATGTTTGGGACCTTGGGGGCTTGAGGAAAACTTGGGAGGACTACTATGAAAGTAAGGAGGCCAGAGCTTCGTTGAGGGATAATTGGGAATGAATTAAATGAAGTGGAGAGTTGGTATTTATAGGAAAAGAGAGGGATTATTTTAATAATTCCCAAGGGACACCTCATGGGTGGTATTTGCAAAACCATGGGTTGTCCCATGGTATTTGCCCATGGTTAAAGCCACTTGGGAAAAATCACATATTATTTAACTATACAGAAGTTGAACAGATTTATGACATAATTGTTACATCATTAATGATGTCATAAACACACTGAAACTAAAAACTGTATTTTTTTACTATTCACTGAAAAATCAACTGTTTCAGAAAAATTCCCAAAATTCACCCTAACCATTTTTCGACGTGTAGAATTGAAGAGTGAAATCCATTTTTCAAAAATAATTTTCTAAATATTTTTAATTTAATTTTTAAATAAAGTCATAGTTAATTCGAAAAATAACAATCTTAAAGTGCAATTAGTTTTATTTCTCATAGAAAAACTAATTAAGAACTTATTATCTTATTACATTAAGAAAATAAAATAATATTATTATTTACTATTCATAAGTGTCATATTACTATTCATGTTACTATTCATATGGGTATGTTACTATTCACCAAAAAATCATGTTTGTTCTATTAGACTCCAAATGACTTACTGAACACAACTCTAGATGACCATTTTCTGAAATTCAAAACATAGAAGAGGAAAAGTTGTGTTTACTTGATAGATTATAAAATTGAATTCTATATTTATTTTAAATACCTTGGGGTGTTACAGCTGGAGCATAAATACGATATCCTTAAGTAGCTGGCGTCAGTACCAGCCAAACTGTCAATCCTAGATGCCATGAGTTTTTCAGCAGATCTCAGGGAGGCGCTTATAAAAGCCTTGCTCAACCCCCAAGAGTTTCAAGTCAAGGTAGCCGCCACTGAGATTTACCGGATGGAGACTAGCCTGGCTGAATGCAATGCAGTGATTTCCTTCACCGACCAGGATGAAGATGTCATCACGCAAGGACACATCAAACCACTATATGTGTCTGGTACACTAAATGATGTTGAGATCCAGAAAGCCTTTATTGACAATGGCTCTAGAGTTAACCTCCTTCCCCTACAGACACTTCATAAGTTGGGCTATAGTGAGGATGATTTAATACCCTCATCCACAAATATGTTGGGTTACGACAAGAGTGAATAGAATCCAATGAGACAAATCAAGCTAAAAACCCATTTGGCGACCTTATGGCCAACTCAGAATTCCTTGTGGTCCGGCAGAACACAATATTCAATGCCCTGTTGGGAAGGCCGTGGCTCCATAAGAACATGGTCGTTCCTTCATCCTACCATTAGTGTATTTAGTATTGTGTCAATGGACAAGGTGGAATATTGCACGCTGACAAGGCCCCTTTCGAGCTCTCTGAGTCACACTACATTGACACCAGGTTTTATGAGGAAAAGAAAAAGAAGCCCTTGATCGATGGTATCGATTTGGTTCCCACTCCAAACGGTCTAGAAATGGTTCCTTATGACCCCCTCAAGTAGCTTGATAGAGACTACATACTTCCCATCAACCATGTTGAGAGCAGGGGTTCAAGTCTGGACACACACTCAGCAGTCCTCATGACTTCAGCCATAACGACCGAGCGTGACAATGCAGAAACGACTGCTAACCCTCAATTTGGGGGCAAATACTTGAGAGAGGATTCTAAAAATGCCTCGCCTCCGGTCTCCCAAGATCCCATGCTGAGAACTCTCCCCCTATCGGATCAAGAAGGTGATAATGTGGGGGAAGAAGAGAAAGAATATCTCAGGGATGCACCTCCCGCATTTGAGGAAGGTATCTCCACCACTGTGGACGAGCTTGGGGAAATAAACTTGGGTACCAGGGAAGACCTGAGGCCCACCCTCATTAGTGCAGCCATGTCTCCGAAGGAACGCGAGATATATACCTCTTTCTTGAGGCAACATAGAGATATTTTTTCCTGGAATTACACAGAAATGCCGGGACTCGATCCCGAAGTGGCGACACACCACTTAGGTCTTCCAAAAGACCACTGGGGCTATAAACAAGCCGCCAGAAGAAACCCCCCCCACACACACTGCCAAAATAGAGGCGAAAGTCGATAATATTTATAAATCAGGCTTCATTCGGGAGGTCCAATACCCCATCTGGCTAGCCAACATTGTCCCTATAACATCCTGCCTTTTTATCACATAAACTTTCATTACATTATACAAAATCGAGGATCTTTAAGTTTAGTGTCTTGGAAACCAGGAACTCAAAACATGAAAACATAAAACATTCTTCTTAAACACTTGAAATGATTCTCTTTATGTTCATCCTAGGTTCATTACTGCATCTCATAACCTGGGGAAATACATCAAAAGAAAGGGTGAGCAGAAGGCTCAGCAAGGTAAATGAGGGAAACATTTAACATGTGAACTTGAGATACATCAATATAGTCATGAAAAAGAACTTTAAGGCATGAGAAATAAATCAAGAGGCATATCATAATAAAAATAACGTATTTCAAAACTTGAATATGTGGCTACAACATTTAATATTTACAATCATTTCTGTTTCACCAAGGTCCATCCCAAAGGTTTCATTAAAAATTACTAAGGTTATTCACCAAGGCGTCGTTAAAAAATGGTCATCTCTAGAGATTAAGTCTTTACCCAATGCATTGGAGCGCTATCAGGGCGCACCCTTAATTTGTCTATATTATCATGGGAGCCACATATATCATCATCAATCATTTCATAAACAACCCATATAGGATAAAAGAAATGAGTTTCATTTCATAATCATAACGTTTTAAAAACTACTTTAAAGACATGAACTTTATGTCACTTTAAACCCACGGAAAGGGAAAACAGGTCTCATGTATGTAAATCTCAGAATTTAGAATATAAAATTTTGGTATATATGTGAATATAACTTTAGAAGAAAGAGCTTTGAGTATTCACTTAATAAAATAAATTAATTTGAGAATAAGAGAGAGACATTTTTGAGACGGAAATTCTGCAGCATAACGGCTATGTTACGAGGTTTTAGAAAACATTGAAAAGAGAGGGGACATGGGTCACCCACTCATAAATGAACCATAAAACATTAGGGGAACATAATATAAATAATTTAAGAATATGGTATTGAAATTTGAAATATATACCATATGAAATGAAGAACATGAAAGGAAGACAAAAATAAGATTTCTCTTATGAAAATTCAGCAGCCTAACAGCGTCACTTAAACTTCAAAAAAAGAATTAACAAGATCAAATAGGGTCTCTCATAATATGAACATAAAAGATCAGTATGGTAGATATAGATATCATACCCCAAAATAATAAAAAGGAACATCAATGACTTGATATGAAAGTAGAACTTTGAAAAATGAGAAAGGTGAACGAATCCCTTAAAAATTCGGCAACCTAACGGCGTCACCCAAACTTCAACAAAAATGAATTGACGAGATCGAATAGGTTCTATCATCATATGAAAATAAAATACCAGTATGATAGATATAGAGATCATACCCCAACATAATAAAAAGTAACTTTAAAGACTTGACATGAAAGTAGAACTTCAAAAAATGAGAAAGGTGAACGAATCCCTTAAAAATTCGGCAGCCTAACGGCGTCACCTAAACTTCAAAAAAAATGAATTGAAGAGATAAAATTGTGTCGATCGTCATATGAACATAAAAGATCAGTATGATAGATATAGAGATCATAACCCAACATAATAAAATGGAACTTGAAAGGCTTGACATGAAAGTAGAACTTTGAAAAATGAGAAAGGTGAATGAATCCCTTAAAAATTCGGCAGCCTAACGGCGCCACTTAAACTTTTTTTTAAAATTAATTGATGAGAGAAAGAGGGGTTATCTCATAATATGAACATGAAAAGGGAAGTAAGAGGAATATAAAAGAACATCCTCCAACATAAGAGCATGTATCATAAAAGAAATGACATAAAAGAGATTACTTGAAAAGAAAGAGAGAGGTAGGAACCCTTACCTTAAAACGTATATCTTAAAACTCAAAGGTTGGGATCTTGAGGGCTTGGGGGAACCTTGAGAGGACTCCTTGGGAGGTAATGAGACCAGAGATTCTTTGGGGGAGAGTTGGGAGTCGAATGGATGAGAGGATGGCTTGGTATTTATAGGGAAAGTGAGGGGACAAGGCATTAATGGCCAAGGGACACCTCACAAGTGGTTTTTTTCAAAACCATGGGCTCTCCCATGGTATTTCCCATGGAGTTAGGCCACATGGGGCCCGCATACAATAATTCATCACATTTGGTCGTCCAACCCTTAAAATATCTCATGAAATCATCCTGACACAGTTAAGATGTCATTAAACATAACGAAACCCAAAAACTGTATTTTTACTATCCACTGAAAATTCAACTTTCTCAGAAAAATCCCAAAATTTCACCTTAACCAAATATCGATGCTATGATTTCAAAAATGAACTCCATTGTAGAAAAATAATTTTCTAAATATTTTTAATTTAATTTTTAAATAAATACACTATTCACCAAAAATTCATTTTTTTCAGAAAAATCCCCAAAAATTACCTTAAGATAATATCGATGCTCTGAGTTCAAAAATGAAATCCATTTGATAAAAATATTTTTCTAAATATTTTTAATTTAATTTTTAATTAAAAAACACTATTCACCTGAAAAAACTAATACTTGACTAATAATTTATGAAACCGTTATTTAACCATTTTATTGAATCACTTTACTTAATCAAGGTGCCTAGATTATATTAATACTTTCTTTAAGTGAGATTACTAATCCATTTGGTCACATTACTAATCCTAAGCATACAATCACTATTCATAATTTACTATTCATCAAAAATTAAGTTGATCTTATTAGATTCTAAATTTCGTACTGAACATAATCGTAGAAGACCATTTTTTGAAAATCATTACACATTTTTAATTATTTAAGGTTTACATAAACATTTTTAAAATATCCTATTTCTAAAATTCATCAAAAATATGCATACTATATTTATCCGGACATTTAAAAATTCATAAATTTCATCATAAGAAGAAATAAATTTTTTTATTTAAAACAAAGGATTACACAAGGAAGTTACGGTCTCCTTACATAGCCCCTTATCACACCAGCATAGGATCTAAGTGTAAGGTGTGCTAAGGTGAGATAATCTTGGGGTGGCTCAGCCAACATTGCACGAGTAGTAATTTCTATCAGTTTGAACATCTCACAAAGGCGATTCCATTCTAGCTTCACACGATGAAGTTCAACTTGGGTTTGGTCCAGAGCAAAGCCTAGTGGTGCTACTCCTTCCCAAGTTCTGTTAGATGGGCTTCGATCGGTCCAAGACTACTGGGTGAGGCCATCAAATCTTCTTTCTATATTAATTAACCAAGATCACTTGTATTTAGAGACAAATATCGAAATGTTTAGTTTCCAGCGGTCATATTGACCAATGATCATATAACAGTCGAAACCCAATGGTCTCATTTTAATTATACTCATGTTATCTAATGAAATAGTTTTTTGAGTATAAAATAACAGACAAAATTAGGAAACAAGATTTATTCAAAAATTTCAGGTCGTTACAATCTTCCCCCCTTAAGAAATTGCGTCCTCGCAATTTTTAAAATTGGGATTGGAAATTTCATTGAAAGTCCCACATCAGAAAAAGAGTCAGTAACACTATTACTTTAAAAGAAAGAAATGGAAGTAAAAAGGTCACCCAAGTTAACCCATACTAGGATTCCGTGTAGGAAAACATGGACATGGAGGAGAAAAAAAGGGTCACGTTCTAAGGGATAGTGATAGAAAACATGATTAGGAGAAAGTTAACAACAAGAAAATCACAAACTTATGATGGGTTAAACAATATTTGATTTCCCAGTAGGAAACGTTAACAGACAACATTTTTGTTTTACGTTCCTTTTCATAGTTTTGAGGATTTCATTTACTACATAAAATAAAACACAGGGAAATATACCAACCTTCAAGTAGAGTTTCATCCTTTAATAAGTTTCTACCAAAACTAATCTTTTCTCCAAATGATGAGCATTCAAAACTACTTGGTCTCATCAAATCAAAAGAATCATCTTCTATAGAATCACATAATCCACCAAAGATAAAATACCTATTTCTTCTTATATCCCAAAAAGAGAAAGGGTAAGATAAAACAACTCTTCAAAAAGAAAGAATCCCATAGGAAGGGAAACTTATTTAAATCTTCAAAATTCCACGATACTACCCGAAGTTCATCATAGACCATTCCATAAATAAATTTCCTTAAAATTCCTCAAAATAAACCAAACTAAGATTGAAACCAAAATACAAGAAGGATTTGATAACATAGTCTTCCAAAATAAACTTCATCATTCATCTCCAAACAACATCAACCACTCCTAACATCTTATAACAAAAGTAGCTAACCTAAACATATTTTCCCCAAGATAGGTTAATAATTTCCATAATTAACCTATATTACCATAAGATTACCTTAAATTTATCGATTCTTTAAAATATAAGTCAACATTTACTCCCCAAAGAAAATACCGTAGTAATCTATTTACCTCGATCAAATAGGGTTCCCAAAATAGTGAACTCCTTCCAAAATAATAATCATCTTTTAATCCCCTAATCATCTTTTTTTTCAAGAAGAACAGATTCACAACATCAACATGTGGTACATAACAATAGATGTTTTCCTTAAGGATATAAAACCATCTTAGGTAGTGACTCTATGTTCTTAGAAAACATTAAAGATATGCTCATAGGGAATGAACTAAAAAAACAACATGACATAGACAATTATTGCGAAGAAGTTACATGTACTTCAGTCATCATGATCTGTCTCAACATAGGACTTGCATTGTTCCCTTGTCCTAGAAGATTGTTGGTGCTCATCATGTTTCTCATCCCTTCCTAGAGAGAATTGCCTTGGATAATTTCTAACTTCTCCACATTTACGACATTGAAAAGTACAAAGTACATTAGACCAAACCTTATATCTATTAATCACATTATCCATTTTTTTTAAAGAAATTGGATATTTTATGCCCTATATTCCCGCAATTAAAACATCTCTTGGTTCTTTTGTGACATTCTCCTTGGTGCATCTTCCCACACTTTTTTCAAAAAAGAAATTGGGTCTTCTTTCCTTTATCAACTTGATCAGATGAACATCCTTGAGACTTTGTATTCTTCTTGCTTGATGAATTTTGGCATTCAACTGGGTACCAATTATTAATTGTGATTTTTGATAGCTGGTTTGGCATAATCACAATATGTTCAACTTGATCTCTCATCATCTCTGTCACATTAATAGGGCAATCGTCACATTTCCTATCACATTTGTTGTTGGGACATGTTCTTTCATTTCCCTCCATTAACTAAGAAAAGAAAGTATAATTAGGTGCTTAAATACTTAGACAATAATCATTAAAAAGAAACTTGAAGCATATAAGGATAAACTTGTAGAAGGAAAGTATACCCTAACTTGTGATCCCCTAGATTCCAATATTGGTTATCCTTGATCATATATTCTTATGTGAATCTTTATTTTATTTTATATTTGTTCCTTTAATAATGGTTCATACTAAGCTTATGAATTTACCAAAGCATATCCCCCGGGAGTGTCGTAACCAAGAGTGCAGCAAGGCCCGTTGTCGTGTACCAGTTCCCGTTCGAGTCTAGCTCAAAGCGGTGTTTTCGGGTTTTACCCCTATGTACATCTGTGCCAGAGCCACCTCTACCTGCTCGTATCCAGAGAGAGATGTATTTGCTTGGAAACCCGTTACTCAATACTCACCAAAATACCAGGAATATTTCCTATATTTAAACATTTCTCTAGGTTTCTTCCAAAAGTTTTCATATCCTAATTTCCACAAATAACTAAACCATCCTTTGATACCAACTATAACATACCGCCTTTTTATCACATAAACTTTCATTACATTATACAAAACCGAGGATCTTTAAGGTTTAGTGTCTTAGAAACCAGGAAATCAAAACATGAAAACATAAAACATTTTTCTTAAGCACTTGAAAGGATTATCCTTATGTTCATCCTAGTTTCATTACTGCATCTCATAACCTGAGGACATACATCAAAAGAAAGGGTGAGAAGAAGGCCCAACAAGGGAAACAAGGGAAACATTTAACATGTGAACTTGAGATACATCAATAAAGTCTTGAAAAAGAACTTAGGCATGAGAAAGAAATCATGAGGCATATCATAATAAAAATAACGTATTTCAAAACATGAAGATGTGGCTACAACATTTAATATTGACAATCATTTCCGTTTCACCAAGGTCCATCCCCAATGTGTCATTAAAAATTACCAAGGTTATTCACAAAGGCGTCCTTAAAAAATGGTCATCTCTAGAGATTAAGTCTTTACCCAATGTATTGGAGCGCTATCAGGGCGCACCCTTAATTTGTCTATATTATCATTTGATCCACATATATCATCAAAAATCATTTCATAAACAACCCATATAGCATAAAAGAAATGTGTTTCATTTCATAATCATAACGTTTTAAAAACTGCTTTAAAGACATTTTCTTTATGTCACTTTAAACCCACGGAAAGGGAAAGAGGGTCTCATGTATGTAAATCCCAGAATTTAGAATAGAAAATTTTGGTATATATGTGAAAAGCTTTTTAGAAGAAAGATATTTGAGTATTAACTTAATAAAATAAATGAATTTGAGAATAAGAGAGAGACATTTTTTAGACGGAAATTCTGCAACATAACGGCTATGTTACAAGGTTTTAGAAAACATTGAAAAGAGAGGGGACATGGGTCACCCACTCATAAATGAACCATAAAAAAGTAGGGGAACAGAATATAAAGGATTTAAGAACATGGTATTTAAATTTGAAAGATATACAATATTAAATTAAGGACATGAAAGGAAGACAAAAATAAGATTTCTCTTATGAAAATTCAGCAGCCTAATGGCGGCACTTAAACTTTAAAAAAAGAATTGATGAGATAAAATAGGGTCTCTCATCATATGAACATAAAATATCAGTATGATAGATATAGAGACCATACCCCAACATAATAAAAAGAAACATGAAATACTTGACATGAAAGTAGAACTTTGAAAAATGAGAAAGGTGAACGAATCCCTTAAAAATTCGGTAACCTATCTGCGTCACCCAAACTTCAACAAAAATGAATTAACGAGATCAAATAGGGTCTCTAATAATATGAACATAAAAGATCAGTATGATAGATATATAGATCATACCCCATCATAATAAAAAGGAACTTGAAAGACTTGACATGAAAGTAGAACTTCGAAAAATGAGAAAGGTGAACGAATCCCTTAAACATTCGGCAGCCTAACAGCGTCACATAAACTTCAACAAAAATGAATTGATGAGATCAAATAGGGTATCTCAGAATATGAAGATAAAAGATCAGTATGATAGATATAGAGATAATTCCCAACATAATAAAAAGTAACTTTAAAGGCTTGACATGAAAGTAGAACTTTGAAAAATGAGAAAGGTGAATAAATCCCTTAAAAGTTCGACAGCCTAACGTCGCCACATAAACATTCTTAAAATTAATTGATGAGAGAAAGAGGGGGTATATCATCATATGAACATGAAAAGAAAAGTGATAGGAAAATAAAACAACATACTCCAACATAAGATCATGGCACATAAAAGAAATGACATAAAAGAGATTACTTGAAAAGAAAAAGAGAGGTAGGATCCCTTACCTTAAAATGTATCTCTTAAAACACAAAGGTTGGGATATTGAGGGCTTGGGGGAACCTTGATAGGACTCCTTTGGAGGTAATGAGACCAGAGCTTCATTGGGGGAGAGTTGGGAGTCGAATGTATGAGAGAATGTCTTGGTATTTATAGGGAAAGTGAGGGGACTAGGCATTAATGGCCATGGGACACCTCACAAGTGGTTTTCTCAAAACAATGGGCTCTCCCATGGTATTTACCAAGGATTTAGGCCACATGGGGCCCCCCATACAATAATTAATCACCTTTGGTCGGCCAAACCATAAAATATCTCATGACATCATCATGACACAGTTATGATGTCATTAAAAATACTGAAACCCTAAAAACTATATTTTTACTATTCACTGAAAATTCAACTTTCTCAGAAAAATCCCAAAATTTCACCTTAACTAAATATCTATGCTCTGATTTCAAAAATGAACTCCATTTTATAAAAATAATTTTCTAAATATTTTTAATTTAATTTTTAAATAAATACACTATTCACTGAAAATTCATTTTTTTTTCAGAAAAATCCCCCAAAACTACCTTAACATAATATCGATGCTCTGAGTTCAAAAATGAAATCCATTTTATAAAAATAATTTTCTAATTATTTTTCATTTAATTTTTCATTAAAAAATACTATTCACCTGGAAAAACTAATACTTGACTAATAATTTATGAAACCGTTATTTAACCATTTTATTGAATCACATTACTTAATCAAGGTGCCTAGATTATATTAATACTTTCTTTAAGTGATATTACTAATCCATTTAGTCACATTACTAATCTTAGGCATAAAATCACTATTCATAATTTACTATTCATCAAAAATTAAGTTGATCTTATTAGATTCTAAATTTCGTACTGAACATAATTGTAGAAGAGCATTTTTTGAAAATCATTACACATTTTTAATTATTTAAGGTTTACATAAACATTTTTAAAATATCCTTTTTCTAAAATTCATAAAAAATATGCATACAATATTTATCCGGACATTTGAAAATTCATAAACTTCATCATAAGAAGAAATCAAATTTTTATTTAAAACAAAGGATTACACAAGGCAATTACGGTCTCCTTACATAGTCCCCTATCACTCCAGCATATGACCTAAGTGTAAGGTGTGTTAAGGTGAGAGAATCCTGGGGTGGCTCGGCCAACATTACATGAGTAGTAATTTCTATCAGTTTGAACTTCTCGCGAAGGCGATTCCGTTCTAGTTTCACACGATGAAGTTCGGCTTGGGTTTGGTCCAGAGCAATGCCCAGTGGTGCTAATCCTTCCCAAGTTCTGTTAGATGGGATGCGATCAGTTCAAGACTACTGGTTGAGGCCATCAAATATTCTTTCTATATTAATTAACCAAGATCACTTGTATTTAGAGACAAATATTGAAATGTTTAGTTTCCAGCGGTCATATTGACCAACAATCATATAACATTAGAAAACCAATGGTCTCATTTTAATTATACTCATGTTATCAAATGAAACAGTTTTTTTGAGTCTAAAATAACACAAAAAATTAGGAAACAAGATTTATTCAAAAATTTCGGGTCGTTACAATCTTCCCCCCTTAAGAAATTGCATCCTCACAATTTTTAAAATTGGGATTGGAAATTTTATTGAAAGTCCCACATCAGAAAAAGAGTCAGTAACACTATTACATTAAAAGAAAGAAAGAGAAGTAAAAAGGTCACCCGAGATAACCCATACTAGGATTCCATGTTGGAAAACATGGACATGGAGGAGAAAACAAAGGGTCACGTTCTAAGGGATAGTGATAGAAAACATGATTAGGAGAAAGTTAACAACAAGAAAATCACAAACATATGATGGGTTAAACAATATTTGATTTCCCAGTAGGAAACGTTAATAGACAACATTTTTGTTTTACGTTCCTTTTCATAGTTTTGAGGAATTCATTTACTACATAAAATAAAACACAGGGAAATATACCAACCTTCAAGTAGAGTTTCATCCTTTAATAAGTTTCTACCAAAACTAATCTTTTCTCCAAATGTTGAGCATTCAAAACTACTTGGTCTCATCAAATCAAAAGAATCATCTTCTATAGAATCACATAATCCACCAAAGATAAAATACCTATTTCTTCTTATATCCCAAAAAGAGAAAGGGTAAGATAAAACAACTCTTCAAAAAGAAAGAATCCCATAGGAAGGGAAACTTATTTAAATCTTCAAAATTCCACGATACTACCCAAAGTTCATCATAGACCATTCCATAAATAACTTTCCTTAAAATTCCTCAAAATAAACCAAACTAAGATTGAAACCCAAATACAAGAAGGATTTGATAACATAGTCTTCCAAAATAAACTTCATCATTCATCTCCAAACAACATCAACCACACCTAACATCTTATAACAAAAGTAGCTAACCTAAACATATTTTCCCCAAGATAGGTTAATTATTTCCATAAGTAACCTATATTACCATAAGATTACCTTAAATTCATCGATTCTTTAAAATATAAGTCAACATTTACTCCCCAAAGAAAATACCGTAGTAATTTATTTACCTCGATCAAATAGGGTTCCCAAAATAGTGAACATCTTCCAAAATAATAATCATCTTTTAATTGCCTAATCATCTTTTTTTTTCAAGAAGAGAAGCTTCACAACATCAATATGTGGAACATAACAATAGATGTTTTTCTTAATGATATAAAACCATCTTAGGCAGTGACTTGATGTTATTAGAAAACATTCATGATATGCTCATAGGGAATGAACTAAAAACAACAACATGACATAGACAATTATTGTGAAGAAGTTACATGTACTTCAGTCATCGTGATCTGTCTCAACATAGGACTTGCATTGTTCCCTTGTCCTTGAAGATTGTTGATGCTTATCATGTTTCTCATCCCTTCCCAGAGAGCATTTCCTTGTATAATGTCTAACTTCTCCACATTTACGACATTGAAAAGTATAAGGTACATTAGACCGAACCTTATCTCTATTCATCACATTATACATTTTTTTAAAGCAATTGGATACTTTATGCCCTATCTTCCCACACTTAAAACATCTCCCGGTTCCTTTGTGACATTCTCCTTGGTGCATCTTCCCACACTTTTTTCAAAAAAGAAATTGGATCTTCTTTCCCTTATCAACTTGATCAGATGAACATCCTTGAGACTTTGTCTTCTTATTCCTTGATGAATTTGGGCATTCAACTAGGTACCAATTATTAATTGTGATTTTTGATAGCTGGTTTGGCATAATCACAATATGTTCAACTTGATCTCTCATCATCTCTGTCACATTAATAGGGAAATCGTCACGTTTCCTATCACATTGGTTGTTGGGACATGTTCTCCCATTTCCCACCATTAACTAAGAAAAGAAAGTATAATTAGGGGCTTAAATACTTAGCCAATAATCATTAAAAGGAAACTTTAAGCATAGAAGGATAAACTTGTAGAAGGAGAGTATACACTAACTTGTGATCCCCTAGGTTCCAATCTAGGTTATCCTTGATCATATATTCTTATGTGAATCTATATTTTATTTTATCTTTGTTCCTTTAATAATGGTTCATACTAAGCTTATGAATTTACCAAAGCATATCCCCAAGGAGTGTCGTAACCAAGAATGCAGCAAGGCCCATTGTCGTGTACCTATTCCCGTTTGTGTCTAGCTCAAAGAAGTGTTTTCGTGTTTTACCCCTATGTACATCTGTGCTAGATCCACCTCTACCTGCTCATATCCAGACAGGGATGTATTTTCTTGGAAACCCCTTACTCAATACTCACCAAAATACGAAGAATATTTCCTATATTTAAACATTTCTATAGGTTTCTTCCGAAAGTTTTCAAATCCGAATTTCTGAAAATAACTAAACCATCATTTTATACCAACTATAACATCCCGCCTTTTTATCACATAAACTTTCATTACATTATACAAAACCGAGGATCTTTAAGGTTTAGTGTCTTGGAAACCAGGAACTCAAAACATGAAAACATAAAACATTCTTCTTAAACACTTGAAAGGATTCTCCTTATGTTCATCCTAGTTTCATTACTGCATCTCATAACCTGGGGGCATACATCAAAAGAAAGGGTGAGAATAAGGCCCAACAAGGGAAACGAGGGAAAAATTTATCATGTGAACTTGAGATACATCAATGAAGTCATGAAAAAGTACTTTAAGGCATGAGAAAGAAATAATGAGGAATATCATAATAAAAATAAAGTATTTAAAAACTTTAATATGTGGCTACAACATTTAATATTGACAATCATTTCCATTTCACCAAGGTCCATCCCCAAGGTTTCATTAAAAAATACCAAGTTTATTCACCAAGGCGTCGTTAAAAAATGGTTATCTCTAGAGATTAAGTCTTTACCCAATGCATTGTAGCTCTGTGAGGGAACACCCTTAATTTGTCTATATTATCATGTGATACACATATATCATCATCAATAATTTCATAAACAACCCATATATCATAAAAGAAATGGGTTTCATTTCATAATCATAACGTTTTAAAAACTGCTTTAAAGACATGATCTTTATGTCACTTTAAACCCATGGAAAGGGAAAGCGGGTATCATGTATGTAAATCACAGAATTTAGAATAGAAAATTTTGGTATATATGTAAATATAAATTTAGAAGAAAGAGCTTTTAGTATTCACTTATTAAAATAAATGAATTTGAGAATAAGAGAGAGACATTTTTGAGACAGAAATTTTGCAACATAACGGCTATGTTACGAGGTTTTAGAAAACATTGAAAAGAGAGGGGACATGGGTCACCCACTCATAAATGAACCATAAAACATTAGGGGAATATAATATAAAGGATTTAAGAACATTTTATTGAAATTTTAAAGATATACCATTTGAAATGAAGAACATGAAAGGAAGACAAAAATAAGATTTCACTTATGAAAATTCGGCAGCCTAACGACATCATTTAAACTTCAAAAAAAGAATTGACGAGATCAAATAGGGTATTTAATAATATAAACATAAAATATAAGTATGATAGATACATAGATAATACCCCAACATAATAAAAAAGAACACGATAGACTTGACATGAAAGTAGAGCACTGAAAAATGAGAAAAGTGAACGAATCCCTTAAAAATTCGGCAGCCTAACGGCGTCACCCAAACTTCAACAAAAATAAATTGAAGAGATCTAATAGGGTCTATCATCATATGAAAATAAAAGATAAGTATGATAGATATATAGATCATACCCCAACATAATAAAAAGAAACATGAAAGACATGACATGAAAGTAGAACTTCGAAAAATGAGAAAGGTGAACGAATCCCTTAAAAATTTGGCAGCCTAACAGCGTCACCTAAACTTCAAAAAAAATGAATTGATGAGATCAAATAGGTTCTCTCATCATATGAACATAACAGATCAGTATGATAGATATATATATAATACCCCAACATAATAAAAAGAAACTTTAAATGCTTGACATGAAAGTAGAACTTTGAAAAATGAGAAAGGTGAATGAATCCCTTAAAAATTCGGCAGCCTAACGACACCACTTAAACTTTCTTAAAATTAATTGATCAGAGAAAGATGGGGTCTCTCATCATATGAAAATTAAGAGGGCAGTAATATTAATATAAAATAACATCCTCCAACATAAGAGCATGGTGCATAAAAGAAATGACATAAAAGAGATTACTTGAAAAGAAAGAGAGAGGTAGGATCCCTTACCTTAAAACTTATCTCTTAAAACTCAAAGGTTGGGATCTTGAGGGCTTGGGGGAACCTTGAGATGACTCCTTGGGAGGTAATGAGACCAGATCTTCATTGGGGGAGAGTTGGGAGTCGAATGGATGAGAGGATGGCTTGGTATTTATAGGGAAAGTGAGGGGACACGGCATTAATGGCCACGGGACACCTCACAAGTGGTTTTCTCAAAACCATTGGCTCTCCCATGGTATTTACCATGGAGTTAGGCCACATGGGCCCCCCATACAATAATTCATCACCTTTGGTCAGAAAACCCTCAAAATATCTCATGACATCATCATGACACAGTTATGATGTCATTAAACATACAGAAACCCTAAAACTGTATTTTTACTATTCACTGAAAATTCAACTTTCTCAGAAAAATCCCAAAATTTCACCTTAACCAAATATCTATGCCCTGATTTCAAAAATTAAATCCATTTTATAAAAATAATGTTCTAAATATTTTTAATTTAATTTTTAAATAAATACACTATTCACTGAAAATTCATTTTTTTCAGAAAAATCCCCAAAAATTACCTTAACATAATATTGATGCTCTGAGTTCAAAAATGAAATCCATTTTATAAAAATAATTTTCTAAATATTTTTAATTTAATTTTTAATTTAAAAACACTATTCACTCGAAAAAAATAATACTTTAATAATAATTTATGAAATCGTTATTTAACCATTTTATTGAATCACATTACTTAATCAAGGTGCCTAGATTATATTAATACTTTCCTTAAGAGAGATTACTAATCCATTTGGTCACATTACTAATCCTAAGCATAAAATCACTATTCATAATTTACTATTCATAAAAAATTAAGTTGATTTTATTAGATTCTAAATTTCGTACTGAACATAATTGTAGAAGACCATTTTTTGAAAATCATTACACATTTTTTATTATTTAATGTTTACAAAAACATTTTAAAAATATCCGCTTTCTAAAATTCATCAAAAATATGCATACTATATTGATCCAAATATTTGAAAATTCAAAAACTTCATCATAAGAAGAAATCAAAATTTTATTTAAAATAAAGGATTACACAAGGCAGTTACATTCTCCTTACATAGCCCCTTATCACACCAGCATAGGACCTAAGTGTAAGGTGTGCTAAGGTGAGAGAATCTTGGGGTGGCTCGGCCAACATTGCACGAGTAGTAATTTCTATCAGTGTGAACTTCTCGGGATGGCGATTCCGTTCTAGCTTCACATGATGAAGTTCGGCTTGGGTTTGGTCTAGAGCAAAGCCCAGTGGTGCTACTTCTTCCCAAGTTCTTAGATGGGATTCGATCGGTCCAAGACTACTGGGTGAGGCCATCGAATCTTCTTTCTATATTAATTAACCAAGATCACTTGTATTTAGAGACAAATATCGAAATGTTTAGTTTCCAGCGGTCATATTGACCAACGATCATATAACAGTCCAAACCCAATGGTCTCATTTTAAATATACTCATGTTATCAAGGGAAACAGTTTTGTTGAGTATAAAATAACACACAAAATTAGGAAACAAGATTTATTCAAAAATTTTGGGTCATTACAATCTTCCCCCCTTAAGAAATTGTGTCCTCGCAATTTTTAAAATTGGGATTGGAAATTTCATTGAAAGTCCCACATTGGAAAAAGAGTCAGTAACACTATTACTTTAAAAGAAAGAAAGGGAGGTAAAAAGATCACCCGAGTTAACCCATACTAGGATTCCATGTAGGAAAACATGGACATGGAGGAGAAAACAAAGGGTCACGTTATGAGGGAGAGTGATAAAAAACATGATTAGGAGAAAGTTAACAACAAGAAAATCACAAACTTATGATGGGTTAAACAATATTTGATTTCCCAGTAGGAAACATTAACATACAACATTTATGTTTTACGTTCCTTTTCCTAGTTTTGAGGAATTCATTTACTACATAGAATAAAATACAGGGAAATATACCTACCTTCAAGTAGAGTTTCATCCTTTAATATGTTTCTACCAAAACTAATCTTTTATCCAAACGATGAGCATTCAAAACTACTTGGTCTCATCAAAGAAAAAGAATCATCTTCTAGAGAATCACATAATCCACCAAATATTAACTATCTATTTCTTCTGTTATCCCAAAAAGAGAAAGGGTAAGATAAAACAACTCTTCAAAAAGAAAGAGTCCCATAAGAAAGGAAACTTATTTAAATCTTCAAAATTCCACGGTACTACCCAAATTTCATTATAGACCATTCCATAAATAACTTTCCTTAAAATTTCTCAAAATAAACCAAACTAAGATTGAAACCCAAATACAAGAAGGTTTTGATAACATATTCTTCCAAAATAAACTTCATCGTTCATCTCCAAACAACATCAACCACTACTAACATCTTATAACAAAAGTAGCTAACCTAAACATATTTTCCCCAAGATAGGTTAATCATTTCCATAAGTAAACTATATTACCATAAGTTTACCTTAAAATCATCGATTATTTAAAATATAAGTCAACCTTTACTCCCCAAAGAAAATACCGTAGTAATCTATTTACCTCGATCAAATAGGGTTCCCAAAATAGTGAACGTCTTCCAAAATAATAATCATCTTTTAATCCCCTAATCATCTTTTTTTTTCAAGAAGAACAGGTTCAAAACATCAAGATGTGGTACATAAAAATACATGTTTTATTTAAGGATATAAAACCATCTTAGGTAGTGACTCAATGTTCTTAGAAAACATTAAAGATATTCTCATAGGGAATGAACTAAAAAAACAACATGACATAGACAATTATTGCGAAGAAGTTACATGTACATCAGTCATCATGATCTGTCTCAACATAGGACTTGCATTTTTCCCTTATCCTTGAAGATTTTTGATTCTCATCATGTTTATCATCCCTTCCCAGAGAGCATTGCCTTGTATAATGTCTAACTTCTCCACATTTACGACATTAAAAAGTATAAGGTACATTAGACCGAACCTTATCTCTATTCATTACATTATCCATTTTTCTAAAGCAATTGGATACTTTATGCCATATCATCCCACACTTAAAACATCTCCTGGTTCCTTTTTGACATTCTCCTTGGTGCATCTTCCCACACTTTTTGCAAAAAAGAAATTGGGTCTTCTTTCCCTTATCAACTTGGTCAGATGAACATCCTTGAGACTTTGTCTTATTCTTCCTTGATGAATTTGGGCATTCAACTAGGGACTAATTATTAATTGTTATTTTTGATAGAAGGTTTGCATAATCACAATATTTTCAACTTGATCTCTCGTCATCTCTGTCACATTAATAGGGCAATCGTCACATTTCCTATCACATTGGTTGTTGGGTTATGTTCTTCCATTTCCCACCATTAACTAAGAAAAGAAAGTATAATTAGGGGGTAAAATACTTAACCAATAATCATTAAAAGGAAACTTTAAGAATAGAAGGATACACTTGTAGAAGGAAAGTATACCCTAACTTGTGATCCCCTAGGTTCCAATCTAGGTTATCCTTGATCATATATTCTTATGTGAATCTTTATTTTATTTTATCTTTGTTCCTTTAATAATGGTTCATACTAAGCTTATGAATTTAACAAAGCATATCCCCTGGGAGTGTCGTAACCAAGAGTGAAGCAAGGCCCATTGTCGTGTACCAGTTCCCGTTCAAGTCTAGCTCAAAGCGGTCGTTTCGGGTTTTACCCCTATGTACATCTGTGCCAGAGCCACCTCTACCTGCTCGTATCCAGACAGGGATGTATTTTCTTGGAAACCCCTTACTCAATACTCCCCAAAATACCAGGAATATTTCCTATATTTAAAAATTTATATAGGTTTCTTCCTAAAGTTTTCATATACTAATTTCCACAAATAACTAAACCATCCTTTTATACCAACTATAACATCCCGCCTTTTTATCACATAAACTTTCATTACATTATACAAAACTGAGGATCTTTAAGGTTTAGTGTCTTGGAAACCAGGAACTGAAAACATGAAAACATAAAACATTCTTCTTAAACACTTGAAAGGATTATCCTTATGTTCATCCTAGTTTCATTACTGCATCTCATAACCTGGGGACATACATCAAAAGAAAGGGTGAGTAGAAGTCCCAGTAAGGGAAACGATGGAAACATTTAACATGTGAACTTGAGATACATCAATAAAGTCATGAAAAATAACTTTAAGGCATGAGAAAGAAATCATGAGGCATATCATAATAAAAATAACATATTTAAAAACTTGAATATGTGTCTAAAACATTTAATATTGAAAATCATTTCTGTTTCACCAAGGTCTATCC
Organism: Viscum album; assembly: GCA_963277665.1. Taxonomy (NCBI): domain Eukaryota; kingdom Viridiplantae; phylum Streptophyta; class Magnoliopsida; order Santalales; family Viscaceae; genus Viscum; species Viscum album. Next base: position 1,404,093,610 of record OY728134.1, read on the forward strand.
CCAAGGTGTCATTAAAAATTACCAAGGTTATTTACCAAGGCGTCGTTAAAAAATGGTCATCTCTAGAGATTAAGTCTTTACCCAATGCATTGGAGCACTATCAGGGCAAACCCTTAATTTGTCTTTATTATCATGTGAGACAGATATATCATCATCAATAATTTCATAAACAACCCATATATTATAAAATAAATGTGTTTCATTTCATAATCATAACGTTTTAAAAACTGCTTTAAAGACATGATCTTTATGTCACTTTAAAACCATGTAAAGGGAAAGAGAGTCTCGTGTATGTAAATACCAGAATTTAGAATCGATAATTTTTTTATATATGTGAATACCCCTTTAGAATAATGGGCTTTGATTATTCACTTAATAAAATAAATGAATTTGAGAATAAGAGAGAGACATTTTGAGACGGAAATTCTGCAGCATAACGGCTATGTTATGAGGTTTTATAAAACATTGAAAAGAGACGGGACATGAGTCACCCACTCATAAATGATCCATAAAACAGTAGGGGAAAAAATATAAAGAATTTAAGAACATGGTATTGAAATTTAAAGATATACCATATGAAATGAAGAACATGAAAGGAAGACAAAAATAAGATTTCTCTTATGAAAATTCGGCAGGCTAACGGCGTCACTTAAACTTCTAAAAAAGATTTGATGAGATCAAATAGGGTCTCTCATCATATGAACATAAAAGATTGGTATGATATATATAGAGATCATACCCCAACATAATAAAAAGGAACTCGAAATATTTGACATGAAAGTAGAACTTTGAAAAATGAGAAAGGTGAACGAATTCCTTAAAAATTCGGCAGCCTAACGGCGTCACCCAAACTTGAAAAAAAAATGAATTAATGTGATCAAATAGGGTATCTCATAATATTAACATAAAATATCAGTATGATAGAAATAGAGATCATACCCCAACATAATAAAAATTAACTTTAAATATTTGACATGAAAGTAGAACTTTGAAAAATGAGAAAGGTGAACGAATCCCTTAAAAATTTGGCAGCCTAACGGCGTCACCTAAACTTCAATAAAAATGAATTTACGAGCTCAAATTGGGTCTCTAATAATATGAACATAAAATATCAGTATGATAGATATAGAAATCATACCACAAAATAATAAAAAGGAACTTGAAAGGGTTGACATGAAAGTAGAACTTTGAAAAATGAGAAAGGTGAACGAATCCCTTAAAAATTCGGCAGCCTAACGACACCACTTAAACTTTCTTAAAATTAATTGATGAGAGAAAGAGGGGGTATCTCATCATATGAACATGAAAAGGGAAGTAAGAGGAATATAAAAGAACATCCTCCAACATAAGATCATGGAGCATAAAAGAAATGACATAAAAGAGATTACTTGAAAAGAAAGAGAGAAGTAGGATCCCTTACCTTAAAACATATCTCTTAAAACACAATGGTTGGGATCTTGAGGGCTTGGGGGCACCTTTAGAGGACTCTTTGGGAGGTAATGAGACCATATATTTGTTGGGGGAGAGTTTGGAGTTGAATGGATGAGAGGATGGCTTGGTATTTATAGGGAAAGTGAGGGGACAAGGCATTAATGGCCAAGGGACACCTCACAAGTGGTTTTCTCAAAACCATGGGCTCTCCCATGGTATTTTCCATGGAGATAGGCCACATGGGGCCCCCATTCAATAATTCATCACCTTTGGTCGTCCAAACCTTAAAATATCTCATGAAATCATCATGACACAATTAGGATGTCATTAAACATACCGAAACCCTAAAACTGTATTTTTACTAATCACTGAAAATTCAACTTTCTCAAAAAATCCCAAAATTTCACCTTAACCAAATATCGTTGCTCTGATTTCAAAAATGAACTCCATTTTATAAAAATAATTTTTGAAATATTTTTAATTTAATATTTAAATAAATACACTATTTATCGAAAATTCATTTTTTTCAGAAAAATCCCCAAAAATTACCTTAACATAATATCGATGCTCTGAGTTCAAAAATAAAATCCATTTTATAAAAATAATTTTCTAAATATTTTCAATTTATTTTTTAATTTAAAAACACTATTCACCCGAAAAAACTAATACTTGACTAATAATTTATGAAACCATTATTTAATCATTTTATTGAATCACATTACTTAATCAAGGTGCCTAGATTATATTAATACTTTCTTTAAGTGAGATTACTAATCCATTTGGTCACATTACTAATTCTAAGCATAAAATCACTATTCATAATTTACTATTCATAAAAAATTATGTTGATCTTATTAGATTCTAAATTTCATAATGAACATAATTTTAGAAGACCATTTTTTGAAAATCATCACACATTTTTAATTATTTAAGGTTTACATAAACATTTTTAAAATATCATTTTTCTAAAATTCATAAAAAATATTCTTACTATATTTATCCATATATTAGAAAATTCATAAACTTCATCATAAGAAGAAATCAAAATTTTTATTTAAAACAAAGGATTAAACAAGGTAGTTATGGTCTTTTTACATAGCCCCTTATCACACCAGCATAGGACCTAAGTGTAAGGTGTGCTAAGGTGAGAGAATCTTGGGATGGGTCGACCAACATTGCATGAGTAGTAATTTCTATCAGTTTGAACTTCTCGTGAAGGAGATTCCGTTCTAGCTTCACACGATGAAGTTCAGCTTGGGTTTGGTCCAAAGCAAAGATCAGTGGTGCTACTCCTTCCCAAGTTCTGTTAGATGGGCTTCGATCGGTCCAAGACTACTGGGTGAGGCCATTGAATCTTTTTTCTATACTAAATAACCAAGATCACTTGTATTTAGAGACAAATATTGAAATGTTTAGTTTCCAGCGGTCATATTGACCAACGATCATATAACAGTCAAAACCCAACGGTCTCATTTTAATTATATTCATGTTATCAAATGAAACAGTTTTTTTAGTATAAAATAACACACAAAACTAGGAAAAAAGATTTATTCAAAAATTTCGGGTCGTTACAGTCCCCGTCAAGAAAAAGTACGGAAAAATCCGTGTCTGCATTGATTTCAGAGATCTCAATCGGAATTGCCCGAAAGATGATTTCTTGGTCCCGATCACCTAGTTATTAATTGAGGAAATGACTGGGTATGAGGATCTCTCCTTCATGAATGGTTATTCTGGGTATAATCAAATCAGAATGGCCAGAGAAGAAGAAGAAGCCATTGCCTTCAGGGCCCCTCAAGGAGTATTCTGTTACAAGGTCATGCCCTTTGGTGTCAAGAATGCTGGCGCCACATATGAACGCACCATGCATCGTATCTTTAAACCATTCTTGGGGAGATTCGTCGAATGCTACGTGGATGACATGGTGGTCAAATCAAGACAGTGCTCAGATCACCTGTCAGATCTTGAAACTGTCTTCAACAAACTTCGACAACATAGCCTGAAGATGAACCCCTTGAAATGCACCTTCTGGGTTACCTCAGGGAAATTCCTTGGTTTCGTCGTACTCCATCATGGCATCGAAGTCGACCCTGAAAAAACAAAGTCTATCCTTGGTTTACCGCCTCCCCACAATCTCACTAAGTTGAGAGGATTCCAAGGACACCTGGCCTACATTAGGCGGTTCGTAGCCAACATGGCAGGTAAATGTTTTCCCTTCATCAGGTTAATAAAAAAGGGGGTTATGTACCAAGGGACAGATGATTCCCAAGAGGCATTAGACTGCTTAAAGAAGTACCTCTTAAGACCACCAGTTCTCATGCCCCCAGTTGAAGGAAGACCTCTTATCCTATATGTGACGGCCCTAGAGCGGTCACTAGGAGCCTTCCTTACCCAGAAAAATGATGCTGACAGTGAAAACAGTCTCTATTACCTCATCTGAACCATGATCGACGCTGAAACTCGATACTCAAACATCGAGAAGAGTTTTTCGGCCTTGGTATTCACAGTTAAAAAATTGCGACCTTATCTGCAGCATCATGATGTCCATTTGGTCTCGCGTAGTAACCCGCTCAAGTACATCCTCAACTGCCCGATGCTGACCGGGCACCTATCCTGATGGGAAGTCATCCTGCAACAGTTTGACATCTGGTTTGTGCCTTAGAAAACCATCAAAGGGCAGGCATTAGCATATTTTTTGGAAGATCACCTTTCGATAGGGACCACCGTACCGAATGTCGAGCTACTTGATGAATACATCTTCTCGGTTCAAGAGGAGTTCCCAACATGGGAAATGTACTTCAACGACGCATCTCGAAGCCCGACAGGGAAGAGGATGGAGGATCCCAAATTTAACAAGGTGGGTTTGGGGATCATACTCATGTCCCCAGAATAGGTAGTCTTTCCATATTCCTTCCTCCTATCAGAAGGATGTACGAACAATGAGGTGGAGTATCAAGCCCTCATTGCAGGCCTGGAGCTCGCACTCAAGGAAAAAGTACAACACTTTAAGGTAAAAGGTGACTCGAAACTGGTCATCAAGCAGGTCAATGGTGACTATACTATCAAAAAGGAGGAGCGAGTTCCCCTGTTTGACCATTTCTAAGGGTTAATGGTGGAATTCTCTATAGAGCCAACATTGACCTATATTCCCCGGTCTCAGAATGCCCAGGCCGATGCATTAGCTACTGAGGCCACATCCCTAGCTGACCCAGACTGGGATGAAACAATTATTAGTATTTCTCATCATCGAATGGTCTTTCCGTTTGTTCAGACTAAGATGGAAGAAATCAACGAAGTCGGTCCTGTACCTGTGCCATATGCTCCTGCCACTGGCTGGATACCCCCATTCCAAACTACCTTCAAAGGGGCAAACTTCAATCAGACAGGGCAGAACGAGAAAAAATACGAAGAAGGGCAATCAACTTTGTCCTATATGGCGGCACAGGTCAGCAATAGGTCCTCTACAAACGAGGCCTCGACAGAGTCCTCCTCATATGCATTGATGGAGAAGAAACCACTACTATCATAAATGAAGTACATGTCAGAGTATGTAGAGCACATCAGTTGGGTTCTAAGATTTCCCATCAGGTTCGAAGGCTTGGGTACTATTGGCCCACCGTGGCATGAGATTGCGAGCACTTTACTACAAAATGCCACTCCTGCCAAATTCATGCCAACTTCATTCACCAAACCCTAGAGTTACTCCATCAAGACAAGTACTCCTGACCATTTTCCATCTGGGGAATGGACGTTGTGGGACCATATCCTCCCGCCATGGCCAAACAACTGAAGTATATCCTCATAGCAACCGAATTCTTTTCCAAATGGGCAGAAGGTGTACCCCTCTAGGAAGTCGGGCCAAGAAACATTGTCGGCTTTGTGAAATTCAATATCATCACCAGATTTGGCATCCCTCATACTATACTAATGAATAACAGCAGCAACTTATGCTCTGCTGAATTGGAGAAATTGTACCAAGAATATGGTATCAAGGCTAACCACTCATCCTGCTACCATGCAGTGACCAACAGATAGATAGAGGCTTTCAACAAGATGTTGTCCAACATTCTCCAGAAAATGGTGAAAAAATACAAGAAATAATGGCCAGATAAACTCCTTCATGCATTGTGGTCTTATCAAACCACAATTCACACCGCTACTCGGGCTACTCCGTACTCGTTAGTATACGAAACAGAAGTAGTCTTGCCCATTGAGCTCCAATTTTCCTCACTCAGTGTTTCCATTTGTGATCAGTTATCCAACGATGAGAAATCAGAAAAACGGTTAGGTGAATTGGAATAGATGGATGAGAAGCGGTTGCACAGTTTGAACCATCTGGAAGTATATCAAAACTGGATCGCACGAGCCTTCAATAAAAAGGTTCGTCTTCGGTCTTTCTTGGAAGCAGAATTGGTGTTGGTCCTCCAGAGCCCAATGATACCCAGAAAGAAACCTCTAAAGCTAGAGTCCAAGTGGGAGGGACCATAAGTTCTATACAAGGTCTACTCCAACAGAGCATATGCCCTGATCTCCATGGATGGGCAGTTTACTACCGCTCTTACAAATGCGGGATTTCTGAAGAAGTATTGCATATAACCAAAAGCAGTTCTTGTCCGAGCTGCAGGACGTTAAACTACCAAGTGCCTATTGTCCGAGCTGTAGGATGTTAAACTACCAAGTGCCTATCGTCTGAGCTGCAGGACGTTAAACTGTCAAGCCCCAATGGTCCAAACTCTATGACCCTAAACTGAGAGTATTTCCTCCTCACCATACGACGTTAAACTGCACGGATTTTAGAGAACTACGTACAGCTTTATTCCTACCTATGCAAGATACGTAGCGATGCCAAGATTCTGTATATTGGCACAACCATCCCCAAATAAACTTACAAGTGCCTTTTTTCCCTCCCGCGTGAACGGACCAACCCTGCACGGGCTGTATTCCTTTCAGATAACTATGTGCGGCTTGATTCCTTCCCTTGTAGGATACGTAGCGATGCCAATATCCCACATCCTGGCCCATCCACCCCAAATGAAATAAAAAAAATCAATAAAATAAAATAAAATGCCTTCTTCTCCTGTGTACGGACCAACCATGCATGAGATATACATCTTTTAGAGAACTACGTATGGCTTGATTCCTGCCTTTACAGGATACATAGAAATTCCAGGGTCCCCCATCATGGCCTAGCCACCCCTGAATGAAGATTAAAAATGCCATTTTCCCCCGCATATGGACCAGACCTGCATGGGGTGTATTATCTTCTAAAGAACTACGTACGGCTTGATTCCTGCCCTTGCAAGATATGTAGCGACGCCAAGATCCCACATCCTGGCCCAACCACCCCAAATGAAGCTAAAAATACCCCCTTTCTCCTCGTGTAAGGACCAGACCTGCACGGGGTGTGTTTCTCATCCTTACCACATGACGTTAAACTGCACAGATAAAGAAGAAAAAAATGAATTGACCCTTTCCCCCGTATAAGGACCAAACTGATACAGGGTGTATTCCCCAAAAGAACTACATGTGGCTTGATTCTTTCCCTCACGGGATACATAGCAATGCCAGGATCTTATCTCCTAGCTCAACTTCCAATAAAAAAACACAGGTATACAATGCCTTCCATACTTACCACATGGTGTTAAACTGTACGGAATCCCCTTTTCACGTCGGTTCATCTTCATCCTCACCACATGACGTTAAAACTGCGCGGACTTCATCACGAACATCCCAAGATATACAAAAAAATAGGATGGGAATATTCCTTGCACAATTGGATGCATCCTCTCCATACATCAGACTCCACGACCCGGATAATTGTGGATCTTCAAAACCACCCATGGCCATCAGAAGTGGAAAGTTATCGACCTGTGGACACCTTTGTATGACTATGCATTCCATGCCCTCAGTGGCTCTACATATTGATATCCCCCAGCCCATCTACCAAAGGCAAGATTTCCTCAGGCGATACTCTTCCTATCTCCGTATACTTACCGGCCTCAGAGCCCCCATATCATATCTCCCGATCCAAAAATTTATGGAGCAGTGGTTTAAAAATTCATTCCCCCCTCACATCCAAACATTGCCAGGGTATCCCTACCTGGTTAGCCTATGTATCCGCCTGTGGTTCATATGACGATGTGCATGTACAAACATCAAGCCAGGGCTAGGCTACTTTGACTCAACGGGCAATTGTGATGAAGATTTTTCTTGTATGCTTCGACACCATTATCCCCATATGCTGAACTTTGTACTATGAGCAATCCCGGATTTTCATAATCATCCAAGGCCATCGGATGTAAAAAGTTATCGACCTGTGGCCACCTTTGTATGACTATGCATACCATGCCCTCAGCGGCTCTGCATATTGATAGCCCCTGGCCCGTCTACCAAAGACAATATTTCCTCAGGCGATACTCTTCCCATATCCATACGCTTACCGGCCTTAGAGACCCATACCATATCTCTTGATCCGGGAAACCCCAGAGTTATAGTTTACTCCCTCATTCCCTCACATTTGTTCAGAGTATACCAGAGCATCCTAAGTCAATTGCCCTCTGGGTGATTGTAGCAATAGTCACCCCATGGTCCGAACTCTATGACCGATAAACTAAGATTACTCCATCCTCACCGCACGATGTCAAACTGCATGAAGTAAAGGTACACCCCATGTGCAAGATAAATCAGCACAGTGAACTCTTCGAGTTTTAATAGAAACCAGGGATGAAGATCCTCAACATGTCCAGATATTTCCTTACCAAATGACATACTTTGTGGCCCGGACAATCGCGGATCCTTATAATCATTCATGGCCATCGGAAGTGGAAATTCATCAATCCTTGGACACCTTTTCATGACTATTCATACCATTCCCTCAACGTCTCTTCATATAGATAGCCCCTGGCCCGTCCACCAAAGGCAATCTTTCCTCAGGCGATACTCTTCCTAGCCCCGTATTCTTACCGACCTCACATCCCCCATATCATCTCTCCTGGTCCAAGAAGCCCCTACCATGGTTTACACCATTAATCCCTATCCACGTCTTGGTCATGCCGAGATATTAGAGCCCAGTTACATTCAAATCAAGAGTGGACTTTGCAACTACGTCATTACCGCATGACGATTAAAACTGCATGGAACATGTCTTTGCTGCTTGACGTGAAGCTGCAAAGACTAAGCATTAAACATTTAGGGAAATTCCTCCAACTACAAGCATTTTCACGGATTTAAAAGTGCCCCTCGCCCTTGCTGCATGACGTTAAACTGCACAGTATCTTTAATAATGCTTCTCGTCTTTACCGCATGACGTTAAACTGCACGAAATTTTAAATGCCCTCCGTCCTCGCCGCATGACTTTAAACTGCATGGTTGAACTCTACACAGGTTCATTTAGGAATATAGGTTTTCATATTTCCCTCAATGCACAGGACAGACCTACACAAACCACCATCTCACACCAGCGTGAGACAGGATGACTTTACCCATTCCCGGGAAAGTTAACCTAGGTGTTTCTCCCATATCCAAGCACCCTCTCCTCGTAAATCGCATTCTATACCCAGAAAGAGCCTAATACTTGTAAGCCACCCCCGGTACTCCTGAATCTCAACTTCCCTGAAGTTGCATGACTATCGGGAGAATACAATCCTTGAACTAAGGACACCTTTGCATGACTATGCATACCATACCCTCAGTGGATCTGCATATTGATCGCCCCTGGACCATCTACCAAAGGCAAGTCTTCCTTAGGCGATGCTTCTCTCCATATTCCTCTTGGCCTCCGAGCCCCCATATCCATCCCGGGATTTAGAAACCCTCTGAGCTCTAGTTTACTGACCTCTTTCACAACCCTGCTTGAATATGATGGAATATCTCTGACGAGATTACTGAGAACCGGGAGAAGCCATTCCATTTTAAGGAATGGCCCAGTTGCATGACTTTAAACTGCATCAAGCTCCAACCGTCCTTCACGCTAGCTAAATGCGTAGAACATGGACCTTTCATCCAAAATCCTGATCAGTACAGATGTTCCCAAACCCTTTTAGACGTCACATACCCTTTACAAGCCACCCCTGGTGGTTTTTCATAACTCTTCAAGCTACCCATGGTGGTTTCCATAATTCGGACTTCCATGAAGTCCTCAGGCCATAAAAAATGGACATTCATTGACTTTAGGACACCTTTACACGACTATGCATACCATGCCCTCAACGGATCTGCATATTGATCACCCATGGCCCATCTAACAAAGGTAAGTCTTCATTAGGCGATGCTTTTCCTACCTCTGCACGCCAATACGACTCCCATGCCTTGGGAAATGCCCTGCATGTTCTTCAAATCTAAACATGTTTCCACCACATGTGTTTGAAAGGTATTGGGGAATCTTTTAATGAACCAAACCTCGTCGGGGCCCTCTCCCCACCATATTTGGTCAAAGCTGTTCGACCTAAAACTTCAGAAATGATAGTCTTGTCGGCGGGACTTTAAACTACTGACAAAAGAGGCGCAAATCCCGTTAGGACGAAAACCTGAAAGGGGAGACCTAAGAAAATGCAGAGCCATACCTGATGGGTCCACACAAAATGGGCCCAGGAAAAATTAGGGTATATTGACGGGAAAGACAAAATGTTTGTGGGGTTTCTCTATAAAATCCTTGCAATAGTCAAACTGTTCTCACTAGATCCCATGGTCCAGGAAAAAATTAGAGCTCGTTTATATTTTATCATTTTCCTGAATTATGATTAATTTTTATTCAGTGAGTTATTATTTATAAAACAATTATTCCAGTAACAATCAAATTTTACAACAAGGAAAGATCGACAACAGATTGTATTCCATTTGGACGCAAAGGGAGGATGTCCACAAGCCGGATTCTCTCCTTCACAACAACAAAAGAGGTAAAACATAGTGTACAGGAATAGCTCTGGAAATCACAAAGGATTTTGGCTCGCTCTCTCCATCAGATCGACAACCATGAAGCGAAGGTTATTGCAAGTTTACTCCAACACAACCTTCTCCCTAGCCTCAACTTCGGCCACTGAACGAGTATGCCTCACTGTCATTTGGTGATCGTTGATCCCTTTCTTGGTAGCTTCAAGGTCACTTGTCAAAGATGACAACTGATCCCTCAACATCGCTACTTGAGCTTCACATTCATGCATCTCGGTAGATAGGGGCGATCACCTGATCTTGAGAGCTCCCCTCTAGTGCTATCAGCTGATGGAGCTTCATCATAGCTTCCTCAAAAGATCATCCCGTAATGAGAGGCAGCAAGGTGAGCAAGATTTTGTTCACTAGAGGCAAACTCCCTACAGGAAATGACAACCAAGAAGGCGAGAAAATGATGTTTTCGATAGTCGAACCCACCTGACCCCAAGCCTAGGAAGAGTTGCTGAAGGGATTCAGTTTCAGTCGCCATCTCTGCCAGAGGAGTTTCGGCAACAATCTCATAGATCTGGGGCTAGGACCACCTTCGCACTGCTCAGTGGTCCGCTATGACATGAGGATATTTGATATCCTCGCTAGATAACACATGAATGAAGTCTGGCATTGCGTCTGGCGCAGACATGTTCACACTAGAAGATGGTTCCGAGACTAGAGGGTCAGAAGCCTCTAGCCCTGGTTCGAGCCTGGGAGTTGAGCTGGTAAGTCCATCATTGACTGGTGGAGCTTCGATAATTAAATCACGGGGGCCCGAAGTCACGAGGTCATCCTCATTTACATCCAAAAGGATTGGATCTGTCTGAACTTTGACCATAGAGGGGTTCAAAGAAGAAGATCCCTTGAGCCGCTTCGACCTGCGAGCCATCAATCGGTCCTCCCTCAAAGCTGAAGAGGAAGGTGCTGTAGGCACAGAATCCACAACAACCCTCGATTTGGGAATTTTCCGAATATCATTTTCCAATATCCCATCTGAATAATGATTTATCCACATTCTCGCATACTCCATGGATAGGATGGTAGCCGCTCCTATGTCAGGAAAGGGAATCCTTGTGCCAGATCCCTCCCGCATCAACATCAACCACCATTGACTGAGAATGGCCGGATGTAATACTCATGCCTAAGTATGGGGAAGGGAAACCTGGAGTTTCATGCATCCAAACCGGCGAGAAAAAATGATATGTGACATATAACTCACCTAGAGAATCCCCATCAATCCGTGCGGATAAAAACCCATCCCACAATGAAATCATGTAAGAATGCTCTTCTAAGCTCCCCCTATGGTCGTCAACCATGACGCCATAAGGAGTGGGGTAGGGAGTGAAAGCAAACTGGGAAAATTCACTCATAATCTTGACGACTTCATCAGAGCTGAGGGACTTCACATGAACTCCATCTATATCAAGCAGGGTAGTCCTAAGGGTAGGAACCGGGATGACTGTATTATGACGATTCTGATAATAGCGACAATGACCCTCTACCCAGCCATATAAGAATTGAAATGGACCACTCAGACGATAGGGTGACCTGACCTCCTCTATGTGGCTCAGTAATTCGTAAATACATTGCAAAGTGGGCATGACCAGATTCACCGGGCGGCCTCCTACCAGCTCAGATGCCATTATTAGGGTGCAAGCTCTCATGCCTGGGTTGATAACCCAAGATGAGAATAACCATCCGCTTAAAAAATGGTGAAAAGACCTGCCATCCTGAGCATAGGCGGCACACTGGGGTGCACCTCATAACCCCATGAAAGATAGTCACCTGCCTCCAGAACCGCCCAGTAGGAACCCGGGACAGTTCGTGATTGTTGCGAAGGGTGAGTCCGGGGGTGCTTGACCTTCATCACAGGATTGGTGGACTCTAAAAATAACCCTATCCATGTGCTGTAGGGAATAAGAGAGAGGGTGCGCAAGGGCTGACCCAGTGAACACTCCGCCATAACCAGCATATCCCTTGCCAACGAAGGAACATGTTCGACATCATCCCATGCGTCAAGAGTGGGAAAAAACTTGTCATACATATCACCAATGATCGGAAGACCTCCCAGTTGGTAGATTTACCATAAACTAATACCAACTTCACCATGGGCAAGGTGGAAAGTGTTAGTACTCGAACACCAGTGACTAAGAAAGTCAGGAAAGATCGAAGATGGTTTGTAAACAACAAACTGGGAAGCCCACACTGCGGAGTATATATTTACCGCTTCCAGTGACTCGGGAAATTCTTGGCAATGATAATGGACCTAGAAGGCCCAGGCCCAGTCATTTGAGAAAATCCCACCAGGCCGAAGATCCCACTAGGGAATCCATCCCGCGTCAGGATCCACTCGAACAAGGTTTATTAAGGAGGGGTAAATCTTGAGGACAACCTCTTGGGAGAAGCACTAAGTGTACCGATCACTTTGATTCCAAACAGAGCCTCTTAAAATAAAAGTGTCTCTCGGATCAGAATCATAGATCATCTCTCTCAATGGAGCAAGGTTCACTTGAGTGCTCTTCAGCGACGCATCCAAACAAGGGGATGGAAGACCTGAAAAGGCAGGGGGTATAGGGACGTCGTCTTGAATGCCGAAACCATAAAGCTAAAGATGATTCGATAGTGGATAGCCCCGAAGTTTGAGAGAGAGTAAGTCCTTCAAAACACCATCGTCAGGAATGATTGGTTGGATAGGGTCCTCTTTGATGCTCCCATCTCTATGGATCATAGCTAGACGTCTCTCTGGACCAATCAGAAGAGGTTTGGCAGCAGGACTAATCGCAGGTCGAGGAGGAATCATATTTTCCCCCTGCATCATGGAAACTAGGAAAATGGTTAGTCTGGAATAATAAAACTTGGACAAAAATACCAAGTATTTGACAAAGGACTCTCTTCATGACAAAATCCACAAGCTAGCCTCAAAAGGTGGTTTGCGGTAGCTACATCCCGCGAACCAACCCTATGTAGAAGAGGTCCGGACACTCTAGCCCGTAGAGCTTCAGCCAGAAAGCCACGAACCAGACTACCTCACTGAATCTCAATTCTAATTTTAAATGTTTATGTTTGGAAATTTTAAAATATTTTCAAAGTCTGGAATATTTACGATCCGCGGATCATCCAAAACCATGTAGATATTTCCTACATGGCCCTTCGTGGATTAATTTTTAATTGATTAAAAGTTTTAGTTCATGGCTGGGATACTGGTCTGCGAGTGAAGGAAAGCACGAATGAGGAACGGTTCATAGAAATGGAAGTGGGTTCGCGGAAAAGGAGTTTTGCGAAGGAGCGGGTGCACAGAGAAAAAAAGAGAGCTCTGTTTTCGCAATGGATCCAGTAAAATATAATGGAAGGGGACCCCTTATTTATAAGCATGGTCCCCTACCGGGTCCACTTCTCTACCGCAAACTATCCATGTTTCAGAACCACTCTACATCAGAATAGCCTCCTCTTCAATCTGATCGGACCCCATTCCGATGGGGGGAATTTGTAGGGACCTCAAAAATACAAAAAGGATAAAGGGAATCCCTTGAATTTGAGAAAAGATTCTACAAAATTTTCCACAAAGAATTGGACGAAAATGTGGAGAATACTCAAGATTGGCGACGAACCAATCGGTACGCATACCGGTATAACATTGATTGTGCACGACCGGTTCAGCGAGCCACCCCCCTCCATGGACCATCATCGTTCACGAAACGGAGGCGGGAACCCCTCTGTAGGCACGAAGCAGGATGGGCACGAGGCCAGTCCACCGTCACGAACCACCCCAGCTGCAAAACGCGCCAACTGACCGAGACCGCATGCGTTTTATTTCGTAGAATGGAGGTGGGGCCCTACGCGGTCAAAATGCCCCCTGTACCAATTTGGTTCGCAGATGAGGTGAATTCAATGCCCCCGCGATTTGCAGATTAACCAAGTCATCTGTAAATCGGGTTTTCAGTCATGGGCCTCCACAAAAGGTGCCACATGACCATAGATACATATCTTTTCCCCCTCTATAAAAGTACATTGAGGGGGAGAAGAAGGGAGATCGATCGGATTATGGTGGAAGAATTCCCGAGGAAGGAGCTTAGGATTTTGCGAATAGCGAAGTTCCAATTCACGAACCAAAACAGGTATGGAACTGGAAATGAATTAACAAGGAACCGAAAAATGCATAACAAATTGGTGAACCACGAACTTAAAATAAAAACCATGAGTTATGGCCCCTCCATGGATGTACTCCCCACGGACCAGGGAGTTTATGCCCCTTTTTTCGATTTAACGCACCACGTATCACCCACCTACGTGGGAAAAGCCCTAACCGGAGAACCCCCGACCGGCGTCGCCCCTGGCCGCCGCTGCTCGCGTGGACTCCATCGCTTACCAACCTGGTACGCGGGCCGGACCCGAAGCCATGTACCGTCCTGGTACGCAGACGACCTCTCCAGCCGCATAACACCCCCATACGCGAAGGGCGCCACTCCTCATGCACCCATGTGGCCCTCCAACTCCTTTGGTGTTCCCATTCCCCGAGCCAGATAAAACCCTTCCAATCCAGCCTGATCCTTCACAATCCCTTCATTGGAATATTAATCTTCCCCGATCCAAGGCCTCCACCAAAGCTACCAGACCCATATGATGAATCCTTTAGGTGCATCAGCGCACCAATTGGAGTTCACATACCCATGGTAGGCGGGGACATAGGGGTTTCCCAGACCCTTGAGCGGATTCCCAAGGCATTCCTGGGTTCAAATTCCCACGGTAGTGCAGGGTTTGAGCCCGAGAGCCCCCTTTCTGCCTCTCCACTTGCCAGGATTGAGGGACCCCGCTCACAATTCCTTTTGACGAGTGCCGACGGTGAGCACTTCTCCCATCTCCGAGGAGTGGCTGGGCATCCCTCCTGGAGTAATTCCCACAGTATCCTCGTCAGAAGCCAATGGCCCTTCCCCTCT
Source organism: Viscum album (assembly GCA_963277665.1). NCBI lineage: Eukaryota > Viridiplantae > Streptophyta > Magnoliopsida > Santalales > Viscaceae > Viscum > Viscum album. The sequence goes on from OY728134.1 coordinate 1,404,108,888, forward strand.
CATCACGGAAGATTCATTACTCTACTACACGACTCCTACCTTCCTCCAACATCAGGGAGAAGGAGATTCCAGTAGTCCCTACCTCCTCCTCCGCTCGACATCTTCCTCCCCTTCCCCCAGTAGGAATAATGTGCGAGGCTTGCCAAGTTAGTTGCATTCTCTTGTTTCGCACACTGAGCATGACTCACATGGGCTTAAGATTTTTTATGGCCACGACGTCCGCAGGATGGTGGCAGCTCAATGAACTACATGGGTTTTGATCCCTGTCTCCTAAGCGGGGTACGTAGGACGACTCCTTGAGGTTCAATCCCAACAACAGGCCACTCTCACTTGTAAGCCCTAATATCAATGAACTACCTGGGTTTTGATCCCTGTCTCATAAGCGGGGTACGCAGGATGCCTCCTCGAGGTTTGATCCCAACAACAGGCCACTCTTACGTGTAAGCCCTAATCTCAATGAACTACGTGGGTTTTGATCCCTGTATCCTAAGAGGGGTACATAGGATGCCTACTCGAGGTTCAATCCCAATAACATGCCACTCTAACTTGTAAGCCCTAATCTCCAAGAATTACGTGGACTTCGATTCCCGACCAACCGGGATACGTATAAAACCTCCCCGAGGTGCAAGCCCGATATCTAAGTCTGATACACATATGTACCTATTAGAACATGTCCTTATACTCCAACATGACCATCTTCGGGCCCAAGAAATCACTTCCCTTGGGTCTTCCGGGCCGCTTCGACGTATGTCCCACACCAACTTTGACTGGGAATCTCTCGCATAGAGGTCCTTAACACATGACGTTAAACTGTATGGATGGGTCCTGGTCGCACGAACTTAAAAGGTGATGTGTCCCATCAAGTGGCACCGAACTACGTGGATTCTGATTCCTCTCATGAGGATACGTAGGAAGCCCATATCACAGGTTAGATCCAAATGCTCAAGTCGTTATCTGTCCCCCCTAGATGACAATAAACTCCAGAGTGCTCAGTTATGAGGCATTAAACCAGTGCCGTCTCAATGAGTCTGAACTCCTCGGAGTCATTAATCCAATGAGGGATGGTAAACCTCAGGCCTAAATGATTCTGAATCCCTGCGTTCAGCTAACTATTACCAACCAGGAGTAATCCATCGATACTATGATTGGGTATAAACCAAAGATTCACAAGCAAATGAATACATCTTAAATCTATAAGAGAGTCCTGGAACATGAGATAATTCCCCCTAAAAAGGTTCGAAGAGCCTGAATTCCCATCCTCTCGACCAATGTGAGTTCTTAAGCATCGCTGGCCGAATCACCCAGCGAACGCCTGCCTTTGGAAATCAGGTCCACGTATCATTGGATATGAAACCATTGGGCATTTCAAAATGAAGACGGTGCACCAGATATGAGTGATTAAGCAGAACCCAACCTTCTCTAATCAATTGTCGGGTGGCACACGTCTTCCCTGAACCGGTCGAAACAAACTTGGGGAGGTTTCCTATGTATCTCGTTTGGTCGGGAATCGAAGTCCACATAGTTCTTTGAAGATTAGGTCTTACACATGAGAGTTTCCTGTTATTGGGATTGAACCTCTAGGAGGTATCCTACATACCCTGTTTAGGAGACAGGGATCAAAACCCACATAGTTCATTGAGTCACCGCCATCGTGCGGACGCCGTGACTATCAAAAATATTAAGCCCATGTGAGTCATGCTCGGTGTGAGAAACAAGAGAATGCGACAGACTTGACAAGCCTCACTGATTCTTCCTACTGAGGGAAGGGGAGGAAGATGTTGAGCGGAGGAGGAGGCTGAGACTATTGGACTCTCCTTCTCCCGGATGTTGGAGTAAGGTAGGAGTCACATAGTAGAGCAATGAATCTTACGTGATGAGATGGGAAGGGTGATTGGCTTCCGGTGAGGATGGTGTGGGGATTACTCTAAGAGGGATGCTCATCCACTCCCAGGAGAGGGAAGAATCACTCACCGCCGTTTCTCGTCAAAAGTAAACACGAGAGGGGTCCCTCAATCCAGGAAAGTGGAGAGGAAGAAAGGGGGCTCCCGGGCTCGGACCCCGCACTACCGTGGGAATGTGAACCCAGGAATGCCTCTGGAATCCGCTCAACGGCCAGGGAAACCCCTATGTCTCCACCTACCGTGGCTATGTGAACTTATAGTGGCGCGCTGATGTGCCTGGAGGTTTCATCATATGGGTCCGGTGGCTTCGGTGGAGGCCTTGGCTCGGGGACGATGAATAGGCCAATGAAGGGATTGCGAAGGATCGGGCCGGATTGGCAGGGTTTTATCTAGCTCGGGGAATGGGAACACAGAAGGAGTTGGAGGGCCGCATAGGTTCATGAGGAGTGGCACCCTTCGTGTAGGGGGGTGCTACGTGGCTGGAGAGGGTGTCTGCGTACCAGGGCGGACTGATAGGCACCCCACATACCAGGACGGTACGCGACTTCGGGTGAGGCCAGCATACCAAGTTGGTACGCGGTGGAGTCCATGCGAGCAGCAGCGGCCGGGGGTGATGCTGGTCAGGGGTTCTCTGGTCAGGGCTTTTCCCGCATAGGAGGGTGCTACACGGTGCGTCAAATCGAAAAAGGGGCATAAACTCTCTGGTCCGTGGGGAGTACATCCACAGAGGGTCCATGGCTTGCAGTTTTTATTTTAAGTTTGCGATTCTCCAATTTGTTATGTATTTTTAGGTTCCTTATTAATTCATTTCTAGTTCCATTCTTTTTTTGCTTCATGAATAAGAACATCACTATTCGCAAAATCCTAATCTCCTTCCTTCGGAATTCTTCCACCCGAATCTGCTTGATCTCCCTTCTTCTCCCCCTCAATGTCCTTTTATATAGGGGAAAAGAGATGTATCTGTGGTCATGCGGCACCTTTTGCGGAGGTCCATGACTGAAAACTCGGTTTACGGATGACTTGGTCAATCCGAAACTCACGGGGACATTTAATGCACCTCATCTGCAAACCAAATTGGTTCAAGGGGTGCTTTGCGGCAACGTATGGCTCTTCCTCTGTTCCGCGAATGACAACACATGCGGTCTGGTCCAGTTGGCGCGTTTCGCAGCTGGGACGGTTCGTGACAGTGGACCGCCCTGGTGCCCATACTGCTTCACGCACGCGGAGGGGTCCTCGCCTTCGTTTTGCAAATGATGTTGGTACGCGGAGGGGGGTGGCTGACTGAACCGGCCGTGTACCATCAATGTTGGACCAGTATGTGGACCAGTCAATCCTTCACCAATCTTGAGTATTCTCTACATTTTCTTCCAATTATTTGAGGGAAATTGGGTAGAATCCTTTCTCAAATTCAGGGTATTCCATTGATCCTTTGCGGATTTTTCAAGACCCTACAAATACACACTCAAAAATATTAAATTTATTATATTTGAAATTATAATTATATAAATATATTGATACCAAAATTTATTTTCAAAATATTATCCCAATAAGTTATTGAAAACATTCTTTAAAAATATAATTCCATTTTTATTCAATTAATGAACCTTTCCTATTATATCATTATAAAATAAAAATAATGATATTATAAACTCCATTTCACATCCAAAAACCCTAATATTCCACAACCACCATTTTCCACAATGGTCCAATTGTCTATTCAAAATGAAAAAGATCACTCATTTAGAATCCGCTAAGTTATTTTCATAAACAACTTAGTGGAGATACTTATTAAAGACATTGTAAATTTTTATTTACAAACCCATTAATTGGATTAAATTTTAAATAAGAGAAATATCAATATGTAAAACATCAATTATTCATGATTGTTACTAATATCTTATCAATTATTAAATTATTTTATGTCACCAATTATCCATTGTTTTCCTTGATTTTTGGTATCCATTAATTATATCCTATCACATCTTATATATTGTTTAACATACCCATTAGTAATGAATTTCTAATTAAATTTATATTTATATTTCAATTTAGAAAATGAAAAATAAAAAGGGGATACAAAAAAACAATACGTCCAAAAATGATCGATGTAGTAGATGATGTTGAAGATAACGATTCTTGTGAAGTTATTCATTACGAGGGAAGTTATGGTGATGAATATGATCCACTGAGCGATGATGGTCTTATTGGCAATGAGGATGATGACATTCCTAAAGGTTTCAGTGAATAATATTTCAAAGGAAATGATTATAGAATGATTTTTTATAAATATAGTGATGGTAGTGATGTAAATGATGGCAGCAGTAGTAACAAGGGAGATGTCAATACCCTCCATTTCAAAATTAATATTTATGAAATAACCATATGGATGAGGTTTGATGATCAAAACTGATGAAATTTGTGTTCTATTTTTTTTTAAATTATCAACTAATTAAATGTAAAATATATAATATATTTATGATATTTTCTATATATTATGATTGGTTGAATACATAAATTTATCATTAGTATGTAATATATTGGTTGAACAATGGATGAGTAGATAGTTCAATCTTCTTATTTGGTTAGTGCAGAGGGATCCTATAGAAACAATTTTTTTAACCATTGTTATAACATCCTATAACAAAAGTATAATAAACAATTGGTAAAAAAATTCTTAACAACTAATACTAATAGTTTCCATAAAATCATTTTTATAGTTGTATACTAATGACCAACTTCCCAATGATTCTAGGATCCTTTCGAATATCCTATAACAATGGTTCCCGCTATACCGATGGTTTAAAACTCGTGGAATAAGTTAATTTTCTAGTAGTGCATATTTTATTTAAATCATTTGCAGTATAAAGAAAATAGTCATAAACAAGATACAATTTTAATGGATTATATTCAACATGTATTTTATATATAACAATTATATAAGTAAAAAATAACCTTTATAATAAAATCTATCCTTGAGAAATTTTGTAACATCCATAATTAAAATAATTTTGATCATAAATCTCATAACATAATATGCACGTTATGTTACTCTTTCCTGATGGTGAAAATTATTCTTAAAAGGAGTTTTTCAGTTGAAAATTACATTTCATGTATTTACTAAATCATAGTAATTATATATGAAATTTCCTTTATGTACACATATTTGATCTTTTTTACTCTTTGCTATTAATAGGGTATATTTATCCCTTGCCCCATTTTAATATGATATGTATGCAATATAATTAATAGTTAATATAATATATAATTATTAAAATATATAAACTTACCAATAAAAAAACTTTATTGTTTTCTCATATGACAACATGTATGGAGAATAACTTGTAAAATGAGTTTTATTTTGGACAAAAATTATCATACGTATAATGTCCACTAATATAAAAAAATACAATCTGAGTGGTTATTAAATTAAGTTCCAAAACATATTATGAAATATATATTTCATACTTATAATGTTAGGGAACCATCTAAAACTAAACTATAGTCTTCTGAAATATTTTATAAATATATACTTTTCATTTAATATCATCAATTACCATTAGTTCTGTAGAAATATATAGTATGTTCAAGAATCCATTCAGTTATTTTTTATCATACTAAATGAAATGTGTATAAAAATACATAATAAGAATGATATATAAGTATTATGTTAACTAATTAAAATTGATTCAATAAAAATAAATATGATAATAAAAATACATGGAAATTGCCTGTATCAATATAAGGCCTAACATTTTTTACTTCACAAGCTCCATGAAATCTATTTTATTAATCATAATAATAGTATTTCACCCAAAAATTTCATCATATATTAGGAGTTCATAAAATTAAAAAATTTAGGTTCATGTGTTTATAATTAATAAATCCCTTTAAAAAAATTAGTATCTGAAGTCGATGGGGCCTCAACTTGTTTTTTTAAACAAAATTTATTTTCCATGAATACACTCCTATAATATATATATATATATATATTTAAATATTAAAAAAAATTTAGAAATAATATAAAAAATGAATATTATAATCTATGAATACCTCATTGGTATATTTTTGGACAAGTCTTAATGGAAAACTATAAAATGTCCAACACTTTATGAAATTATAGAAACCACATCTATAGGGAATGATATTTTAGCTGATGCATCTACAATATCATGTAATTTTACCCTATGTTGATCCATATCTAACTTATGATAATGTAGGGTATCCCCTATATAATATAGAGAGCCATATTCTATTATATTTTATCAGGGATAATCAATATATAACTCATAGTAGATGGGATGTTGTGGAGGATGAGGTGTAGGAGTGGGATATATTGGCTTTGGTAGAGGAGTGAGATATCACTACAAAAATACTACCTTTTAAAAATAGATTTAAACTCTCGGTATAAAACATGGAATTTTTGTTATACTCTGTAACAATGGTTAGCACAGACATTGGGTAGAGAGATGTTTCAGTATCCTTATACCAATGGTTTTATAATGGTCATTGGTATAGGTAGGAAACAGGTGTTAATACCAACGATTTTTGAAACTGATGGTATAACATAGCTATTCCAATGATTAAAAATTGTTGGTTTAACCCCCTTCACCAGTGACTAGAAACACACCCTATCAGCCAGTGAGTACTCCCAATCACACATCCCACTCTTAGTACACATTAAAAACATAACATATATGATATATTTCACATTTATTCTATTTATAACTTGAATAAAAATTTATAACACATATATGAAACTAGTTTCATTCAACACACACCATCCACATGGTTGAGTCATAAATATTATATTAGAAATATAGGGTATAAATATCTTCCTCATGATGACCACTAACATCATTTCCATCACTGTCGTCACTATCATCATGAGTTTACACACTTGCATCATCAACTCATACAATTTCACTATCATCACCATCAAGAATTTCATCACCCCACCAACATAAAGGACAATCGTCACCATCATAGAGTGAATAATATAAGGGCGTCATTTTTTGAAATGCATATATCCTAAAATAAAGCAGTATTTGGTGGAATTGATGCACATAAATCTATCATAGATTTCAATAACATTAAACTAGAATTCTTAATTCTTTAATAACCATTCATGGATAATTTTTTAGCCACTAATAAAACTTTATGGGCCATTTCTACCTCTATACTGGCCTCATTAAACTTAGTACTACTGTATCTATTAGAGGATCCTGATGTGGGACAATACCTAGTGTTGATAATACTCCCCACAGGTCTACAAAAACATTAATGTGGATCTTATCACCCAATATCTATCAAAAATGATTCTTTTTCATGAAGTTATCATACCTTTTCTTACCATGTACCTCAAAAGCATGCTATTCAAAATATAAATGAGATATTTATTTATAAAATATAGATAAAAATTTCAAATTATAAAATAATACTTAAATTATCGTGTTTTATTTGTTCATTATAATAGTCACATCTATATTATTTTTCCTCAAAAAAAATATCAACTGCGGAACACACCATTTTAGTTTTAATACCACCCACTACGCCAGAATGTAAATCTAAGAAAATAATATTCAATAATATTGTATTGAAAATTTAATTTAATTTTTCAAAAATATATAAACAAATTATTCATTTTTGTATTTTATGATGAAAAAGTATTAGTTTTAGGCTTAAAGTGTTTCAAAATGAGTTGGTGCCGACAATTAATCCAATTAAGGTGTAGAAGTACAGAGAGGTTTCTTAATATGGTAATTATTGTGAATTTTTTTGAAATAGTTTCAATTAATGCTTATAAATTTAATATTTTTTTAATTAAATACATAAATGACTTTAATTTTAAAAAACTAATTTATTTTGAAGTTTAATACACATTAATAAGTGTTATGGGGCCTATTTGGGTAAATAATTTTTTTAGTGTTCTAATTTTTTTTTAATTTTTAAGGTGGTCACTTCTAAAATTTGTAATTTTAAATGATTTTGTAACTTAGAGACCATTATTTTGATTTGAAAGAAATATGTTCACATGATTTAAAATTTAATTTTTATTTCATTTTTTTCGTTATGAATCATTTGTTTTAATAAATATAGATTATGTGAGATGTTACAGTTTCTATGGTTAAAAAAAATGGTTTCTATGGTTACCTATTGGGATGTTTTGGGTTAGTTTTTCTATATGGTTTTTTAGTTGTGATTTTATGGGTTTTAAATTATTTATTTAGTGAATAATTTGTTATGTTGAATTTTGGTAGAAGATGAAATTTGGGAATTTTATTTCAAATGGAAGGATAATTTAGATTATTTTTCTTTTATATGAGATAGAGTTGGGAATAGTTTTGTTGGGATTGAACCATTATGTATAGTTTTCTTGGATGGAATTAGGTAGGATTTTTCCGGTTTGGCTAGTTATTTTTTATTTTTCCCTTCCCTGTTGATGTTCAAGGTATAAACCGAAAGAGTTAGCAAATTCTTTATTGGATGAATAGTTTAATTGTCATATTGATTGAATTATGGTTTCATAGGATCAATCCATGTGTATATGATCTTGAATAGATGATTAAATTTTTATTCAACAGTCTTTGTATGAGAATTTTGTTTTTAGATATTGAGGTTTCTTCTTTAGATTGGAATTCTAAAGGATGTTTTTGTTTTGGGGGGTATATCTATAAAATATTGTTTACTTTGAGGTTCAATGTTTGAAAATAGTAAATTTTTATAGAAATTGATCTTGGTAAATAGTAATTTTGACATTAAATTTCTTGGTACAGGTCAATTCTTCATTGGTATAACCTTGTCATGCAAGTTTTTTTTGGTTTATTTATTTTCAGTTTAATTTGTTTCAATTTACTATTGGTTAATCCATGTTGAGTACTTTCAGGTGTGTTAGGTTGGATTTGGTTTGGTTTGTTTGTGTTTGTACCTAAATAAAATCAATTTTACATTAAAGATATATGTTATTTATCATGCTCCGACATAGTAGTTTTCCCTAAAGTGTGGAAAAATTTTATAGTATCGTTGTTTTTTATTTCTCTATGATTATTCATGAAAAAGAATCATTACTAATAAAAATTGTATTATTATTAATTTCAATAAAAAATAATTATATTTCAATAATACCTTAAACTCAACACTCTTCCTATAAGAAATCATTTCATGGTGCTATGTTACTGAACACTCATTGAAGATTAGTGTTCCATCTATTTCTATTTCTACTCTAATACCCCAACCATTATTTTTTTCTTTCTTAAATTCTCTTTATATCTCAACTAATTCCATCATTCATGTTTCCCTTATAGCTTCACCATTATGAAAATTATAGAGAACCTATTAAAAAAATATTAAATCATATTACTAAAAAAATAATATAAAATTTAACCTTGTAAATTATATTATCTATATTTGAGCCCATGGAGAATCCATTATTTTATTTTCCATTTTTTTCTTGGAAATCAGTTTCATGATAATGATGTCACAATATTTTTAAAGATACGCTGTAAAACTTTTACTTTCTCTCCCCATTTTACATATAATCATTTAATTTTCTTCATTTTACTCGATCATCACAATTGTCTGGAGGTTCCACACTTCATGCATGTGAGTATTCCCATGCTGACAATTAGTAGTAATTCCAAATTTTAATAAATAAATGAAAAATATTAAATTATTAAATGTTATAATGAAAAAAATATTGTTAATTTTTTTCTCAGGTTGTATACATATATCTTTGTCAGGAAGATCTATGGGAGCTGATAGATCCATCGGATATGAAGGATTAACAACCTATGTCGTTCCAAGAGGTTAAATGTAAACTTAAAATGATATATTGGTGCTATAGAAGTATTTTAAAGAGCACAAATATAAATTCTCAAATACAATGGAGTATAATGAAATGGAGGAGGTGGCACAAAAGACCATGAAAAATGAAAATAGAGCTGTGTAGTTAGAGATAACATTAGATAAAGAATAAATAGATGTGGAGGATGATCAAATAGAAATGGTTGTGACAATATATGTAATCAAAATATAATTTATTTATTTAAGGGAACTATGGGTGAAGTATCTTTGGTAAATGGTTTATATAGTGAAGGGGTTGGTTGTGATCGAGTATAATTATTACATCGAGTTTCTCAAGCACCTTCACCCATGAACTAGTATAATTCTCACAACTATTATAATACTGGATTAAGAACAATTGTCTCTTGGTTGGTCAAACTTAATTAAAATGTAAACATGATTACTGACATGAAATTATATGTTTTTTAATTGATAAATATATATTTAAAATAGTATACACAGAATGGGAAGAAGAGGGGGAATCCCTCTCTCTCATGTGGGGATCATTTTAGACATTCTCTTACTTTATCTATGATGTTCCCAGGTAAGTATTATGTTTGTTTAAAATAAGTTCAATATGTATTTAGAGTGGTGGTGATGATTTTTGGAATATTTTTATAGAAATATGAGATGGAATTGGATGTCATCATGGATAAAGTGTCCATGTAAATCCATAATAAAATAGAGGAAATTAAGGTTGTATCATGAAGACCAATGTTGGAAAGGATTGGACGAATCATGGAATTACAGAAGACATTATAGCATGTTTAATTGGGAGGATTAATGATTTTATTTTCAAAATAATGGAAGAAAATTGTTGGTGAATAAAGGAGTATTGTGCACAATATTTTTGAGAATTTTTAAAGAGCTAGAGAAGGCCTAGAATTTTGGGTAAAGAGGTTATAGTTTTATTCAATAGAATTTAGTAATTTTCTTGATCCACATATCTAAATAACATAACTATTTCTAGAGATGTATTAGAATGAGTAACTTAAATTAATTAATTTGATACATATAGTTGATTGTAGCAACACTACCAAAATCATATAAGTTATTTTTCTATATAATCCAATTGGACATAATTATATAATTTAATGCTTCTATGTATAATAATTATGGGTTATTTATCCTATTTTCTCATAGATCCAAATAATTCAAATATCTACAAGGGTAATGCAGTAAAATGATTTATAAAGGAAATTTATGCTTCACTAGATGTAAATGAATGAACGACGTATATAAATGGGGATTCATTCATCCAAATACCATAATGGAAAATTTCAATCCATATATGGGATTCATTCAGGTATAATATTTTTAGGTATGTACATTATAAAATTCTACAGGTTTCTAAAATTCATAAATTTATAGGAGTAAATGATACCAAATGATGTTGCGGTAATGATTTTCAAGGATGAAATAACATGATCAATAATTTGATCCTAATTCAAGGCATGATCAAAGAAGAATTATCCAAGGAAAAAAGAAAATATGTTTGAGATAATATCTTTATATCATAGGATATGGTTCCACATTATAGTGCATGCGACCATAATGAAGGAAACATCCACACTGTGAGAAGGAGATATATGTGGCCATATTGAATTCTTTCATGAACGTGGGAATTTTGAATGGATTTAAATATAATAAATATTATGGATTATTAGAACATTATAATTAAATATTACTATATGAATGAAGTATGAATATTTAAGAGATTCAAATAGTGATATGAATAGGATTTCAAATGAGGAATAAATTGGAAATATATTTACCTATTGAAATCTATTTTTTGAAGATTAGGGTGTTTCCACAATTCAAAAATTAAATTATTGAAAATTATATTTTTGATAATGACATTCATGATGATTTTAAGAATATAAATATGTTTCATGTATTAGAGAAAAAGGACTGAGAATTTAGAACTCTTTTAAAAAATTGTGATATCATCTAAGGGATAGAAGAATCCAATATCGAGGAAAAGAAAATTGTGAATAGTTCTACTTCATGATATATAGAGAATATTCTTAGTTAAATAAATAAGAAGGGATCTCTTCACATTGTTAGTGATACTCTATATTTTGTGAATCCAAAATTTTGAGGGAACTTTTGAACCCTTCGATAATGATGGTTCTAAAGACAAAAAAGTAATTCAAATAACAAAAGATAAAAAAATTCAAAAGTTCATGTGTGTTGAATAATCTTAATAAGATGGATAAGTAGAAGTTACTTATTATTCTTCTACTATCTATCAAATTGAATCAAGACTCTTGTAATATGTCTTACACTCTATTTTCAAATAATAATGTGATCAAGGGAAGATCAATGCTATAGTGAATGATGATCAATTGATTGGATCCTATAAATTTAATTCATGTTCAATGGTTTAAGGATTCTTGAAAAATATATAGTACCTTTTTAAGAAAAACCATTGAAAAATAGGTGGTTCTAGTATAAACAACACTGTTTTTCGGAATTCTATGATAACTTACCTATAGTTATCTATGACATTGATTATAATAGTAATTGTTAAAAATTTATATTGAATTAAAAATATGTGTATATGATGAAAAAAACAAGAAAATGAGTAGGCTCTCACATAGAAGCTGGACACAATAAAAACATTTCTATGCTATTAACTTTATTATTCTTTATACTTTAGTGAGCGTCAAACATGAAATAATAGATCTATATATATTTAATATGATATAGGTTCATGTATACTAGAGGATTATTTAAATGAAAAAAACATTGTTAAAATGGGATACTTGATTCATCTACCCCACTATCAAGTGTTTGCATGTTCCATCTTTGTTCTACAAGTGGAATCAGGGAATTGGTTTTCCTTTTATTTGATCTAATATTTTGTTTTTCAATTTTCAATTTATAGTGAAAAATTGTAGAAGTATCTGACATGAAATTTTCCATGAATACTTCAATGAACATGAAAACGAATGAGGAAATTAAATTAATAAAAATATCAATGAAAGGTAAATCACTAATTAATGATGATAAAAGTGAAAGATACTGATCAATAAAATATATTGACAAAGACGCTTTTGAAGAAACAAGTCCATCCTATGGATAATGGGAGGATGATGGAAACATTAAAATTGTGAATGAAATCTATACTCAATTTTAAATGTATATAATGAATTTTTATATTGAAGTAATTACATATATACTTGGTTTTCTAGGAAACATCTTAAAGAACAAATAAAACTAGAAAACGAATTTGAAAAAATAGAGTATTAACTAGGAATAAAATTAAAGAGGAGAAATTCTCTCAAATAAATCTTCAAAGAAAATTATAAATCTATGTCTAATTCAATTAAAAAGGCTTTATTTTTTAAAGGAAATTTTCAATGTAAAATTAATGAGAGATAAATAATAGATGCTTCTCTTAATGAACTCATCCATGAGTTTGAAGATTTACACACAAATTAAATAATTGTTAAGGATAAAAAATTTGATATTTTCTATGAATATCAATGATATTTATAGGTATATATAAGAAAAGATAAGAATACATGAAAAATGAAGTGAAATTATTAAGGAGGAATATGAAGAAATAATGAAATTTGTTGAGTATGTGAAGAACACCCTCAATATGTTTAATCCCGAACATGAGAGGAAATTGAAAAACATTGAATCTATGATACATTTACAATAAAAATATTTAATTGATTATAGAATAATTTTAGAGGCATGTTTATAATAACGCGGTCAAACAAATTTCATTGGTGAAGTAATTAATGCTATTGAAAAAATATTAAATGGTTCTATAATAGTTATAAATGTTCAGATTAATGAAAAAAATCAACAAATCCAAATATATTAACATGTTAATAAAAAATGGCTAGCCAAAATGAAGATAAAATTATGAAGATCCTTTCTCAATATGAATCATATAAAACTATTCTTTGTGTCAAGGAATATCCACTGGAGGTTAAATCTAAAAGAGTCAATGTGATTGATAATTCATTAAATAAAAGTACTTGTAAATATGAAGACAATATTTTAAAATTAAATATTTAATGGGAATGAGGAATAATTTTTTTATAAGTGATATGGTTTCCCTCAGTATAAGATGTCAAGAATTAGAAGTCGAATTGAAAACTCTAAAAGTGTCAGATGTTGAAACATCCAAATCTATTGAAAAAATTGTTATGAAAATATCATATGTAATGAATTTTTGTAAAAAAAATCATACAAGTGGTAAAATGAGATTTATAACACTAGGAGGTGAATCTTAATCAGGTTTTTTAAAAATGTATCTCATTTTCATAGTGATTTCTTAAAACTAATGTTATCACATATGATAGGGAATGTATATTTTCTAAAATAAGACAAATTCTGGTGGATAAAAATGACATAAATCGCAACAAATTAGCAATGGTGGAAGATAGAAAATGCAACACAATTAGTTGATTTAGAATAACTGAAAAGTGTTGTGTTTGTTTCTAAAGGATAAAAAAAGCATGCAGGAATACATGGTCATATTGAAATAAAAATAATAAGAACATGAATTATTGGATATTATTGTGTCATTGGAAGTTTGGTAATATGGACATTGATTATTAACAAAATTCATCAACTTGTTAAGATTATTGGAGGCCCATTTTCTGTGAGAATACCTGGTAATAGAAGATAATATTTTGGAAAAAAATAATGTCCTACAAAATGAATAATCTTAATATAAAAACATATATGAATCCTTTTTGAATTCATGTGTTTTTTTAAAATATATGGTGACTATTATGAAGTGTTTTGGTAGTTTTAATCACCAAAGAACCCATATTATGATATGATATGATGAACAAAATGGGTGATGAAAAATAAAATGAAGAATGATGGGCCTATATTCATAGAGAAGCAAGTTAAGAAAATTATTCAACAAAAGGAGAATTATGAGAATAAAACTCCAATGAATTCTAATATGAAGTCCACAGAAGATGTATCTAAAGAAATAAAGTTCATATAATGTGGTAAAATAGGCCACACCATATGTCATTGTAAATAATACACGGGGAATAATTTAATAAGGACAATACAGATTTAAGGAAACTATCATTCCCAGAAGGAGACAACAAGATTAGTTTAGTGATTAAAGACATTCCCAAAGAGTAGGTGGTTATTTTATCAAAAATATTAAATCCAAGTATAAAAAGAAGACTTGTGGGGAGTCTGAAAAATTTCGACCAATCAAAAAAGATATTTGGTTACTTAGATAGTTTAGTTTAGTAAAATAAAAAATTTAGAAGAAAAAAACTATTTCTAAAGAAAAAAGATAAAATTACAGAAGATGATTATGAATGTAAAAATATATTTTCATTAAATTAAAACCTATATGTTAAATGAATAATAGTGAGGGAGGTGAAATATGGATAGAAATTATACAAATCAGTGCATACAATATTTTTATGAATAATAAAAAGTCTTAATTAAAATTGGAATCAAACCATGTGAATTATGTGAGAACCTATCACATAATGAAATTATAGTAATAAATAATTACTTTCTTCCCAAATATACTTGGGACTATAAAATCAAATTTTAAAAAAGAATAAAAAATATGATGTAAGAAGAAGGCAGTGAAACTGCCTAGACATCGGATTTAGAGAAGAAAACTACTTTACAAGCAATTCAAGAGTAGAAGTTGAGTAATTAACCTATTGTAACTAATAATTGGAAAATTAATGAATTTTTAGGAATGAGTGTCCAAGTTTGAGAAGAATCTCTCAGTGTTAGTGTTACTTCTAATAAATCAAATGTTCCCTTTTTTATTTTATGTGTTTTTTACTAACATAAAAGGAATTGAAGGAGACAATTGAGAGATGCAAACATTGTACATTAAGGAAGATAATATTCAATTGTATTAATATATAAAATAGGTCTCCATGATTAAGTAAAATAGTACATCCCTTTTAGGGGGAACATTTAGGATGTAGCTATCGTGCCTGGAATTTATGGACAATTTAAATAACCTAAATGTTGTGGTATGAGAATCACACTTATATCCCTTTATCATGATTGTATTTGTAATACCCAGACCCCAGTTACCCAAAATCAGTGCATTATTACATAACATTTGCATGATCACAAGAGATCAAGTCACAAAAGACCGATTAGTTTAGTAGCCTTGGAAGTACAGGATTCATATATAAGTTTTACATTACATTATGAAATGAAAAGACAACAAAATTGTGTCCCCTTTGAACACACTCATATCCAATATCCTATTATTTCTGGTCAATCAGAATATACTTCTTCACATCCTAGGAAAAACAAAATATAAATAAGGGGTGAGCTTATAAGCTCAGTAAGGATAATTATATAGTAGAAACTATCATAAATAAGCATAAAAATTTAAGGTAATGTATAAGGCTAAAACACAAGCCTTTTAAACATAAAAAGCATTATAATATGTCAAATATAAATAAAATAGTGTCATTTACTTATTTACATGAATATTCTACTATTCGAATAATCACATGTAATATTAATAGCCAAATTCATAATGATGGAATGCATAATTCCAGACATCATAACCACATAGTCAAGGCCTCATGCCAAGACTACAATTTTTTTTGTCAAGGCCTTGTGCTAAGTCACTAATTTGTCTCATGTGACTTACCGATGCATCAAGGGGCTATATTAGGCCCCTCCCATCACTTACTAAGTCCAATGCATTCCTTATATGAAAAGTTTGAAACATAATATAAACATTCATATTTAAACTAGCATATGAAATGTCAATACTTTAACCATAAACCATGAATGGTATAAAAATAGCACATCCATAGTCAAACATATCACAAAACCTTAAATACAATATGGAATATTGTATCATAATAAATCAACTTCAATTATGTGTAAAATCCATCAAAGGATGTTGACATAGATGAAATCTAAACTATTTTTGAGAAATATATCTTTCTATTTTAAAATCATTTAAAAGTAATTTAATTATAAAATAAAACATTTATTTTTAAAATATTTTTCTCATCTTGTAAGGGAAGCTTCGATGGTGTTAAAACCGCGGAAAATAGCTACACCGCTATATAAGTTAAAAAATCATTCTTTCCTTAATTTGTCGAAAAGGTCATAAAGTACCTTGTTTGGGAAACGAAGAAAATATTGCTTTCAAAAAAATTTATAAAAATTAAAACAAGGGTATAAATGACCATAACCCATAAACTTGAAAATAGTAAAAATGTTTTGAAATATATTTTTAAGAAATGAAGATGCGGATGATAAATAATTCCCAGTAGATACTTACGTATAAACAACCTCAGATAATAAAGAGATTGTAAACTTAACCCTTACCTTGTAATTTTACTTTGTTTAGGGTAAATCAACCTGCTGTATAATGGTTAAATAATTGTTATTAAATTATAAAAAAACATATACATAAATATGATATCATATAAGATTCTCTAATATTGCTTTGTTAATAATATTTTAGTAGTATTATTATTTTGGGTGTTACTGATTCATTTTGCATCATATGTTTTATTAAGAAATTATTGTTAGTTTTTTATAAGATGTATTTTAATAATATCCATAATTATGTTAAATTCTTAAATATTATTTTTAATTATAAAATGAAAATTATTCTTGAATGGTTACGATGGGGAATGAAATCTCATTGTGTCGTGGAGATGATAAGCCGTACGTACGTACGAGCAACAATATCATTATATTGATGGTGAAATAATATGTAGTTGGATAGTATATTTTATATAGAGAATAATTAATATGTTATATTTATTATTTACATCAATTATACTCATTATTATACACATCAAAATAATGAAGTGTTGAATAACAAACTACACCACAACGTGGAGACGGTAAGCCGTGCATACGCACGTATGATGAATTTGTCATTAATAGGATGGATAAGATAATTAATATAGTTGTACCATATTTATAATAACATCACAATATGTATAAGGTACAAGATTTATTATTTTGGTTTGGAAACAATAAATAAAGAGGAAGTGGAAGAAGAAAAGAACTTTGAAAGAGGAGATGAAATAATTACCTCTTCTTCGGGTTCTTCCTTGTGATTTGAAAAAAATGGATCCTTAGGTTTTATTTTTGATAAAATTAAGGAATATAGGATTAAATTAGGGTAGTTTGGAGGAGATTTAGTAGGTTTTGGACGAGCCAAAAGTCTTTTTATGTGTGAATTTGAGTGAAGTGGAAGTGCCCTTTTATATGGGAGGTGAGTGACACTTTTGGAAAAGCTTGAAATATTAATTTATTATAAAATACTTTTCGATTTATAATAGCTAAAAATGTATGTATTTCGAGACTAAGGTGGTTATGGGTCGAAATAATCTCAAATAATAGGTTTTAGACAAGTTTAGGTCACCATAGTAACCTTATCTTTTAGATTTAACTCTTGGTTAAATAGTTTAACATTTACCATGTCTCCTTGTATTTTTCTATTATATGGTTAATAAACATACTAAAAAATGTCAAGAGAACATAAAGTGGTTCATTAATGACATATATAACCTTATATAATTCCTTTTGACTAATATTATATTTTTAGTAGTATTATATCATTTAATAAAATAGTATTTGTTTTAAAAACTCATTTTTGTCAATTTTTACACTATTTAATATTTGGTTTTTTTGAAATTCATAACAACTTGATTAGTTTGAAAATCATACATTGAATCAACCCTAACATTTCATATTCAACTAGAAAATTCTTTTATGGCATCAAAACTTTAAAATTAAATTAATTTTAATATTTATAATATCATTTAATTGATTCCTTCATTAATAAGGAAAATACTTCATCATTATTGTGTCATAAATAAATATATTTATTTTATGTCTAAAGATTATAATTAAAATATAATGATATAGAAAATATTTTTAAATTTTTAATTACTATTTATAATCAAAGAGATCAATTATATAACCTCATATAATTGTTTTACAAAACGATATATGTTTCTGTTACATTTTCCTTATCATTAAATTAATTTTTATAGTCTCATTTTCTCTTACAAGTGGCTCCATGGGGTCCCAAAGTTGTCCAAAGGATGCCCATGGTTGTAAATATTTCATCCAATAAGGCTAGGACATGTTTTAGGGTAATTTAATATTATTATAATATTATTTTTTACCATTATTTACGAGATTTACCCTTTAACCATGGTAAATAAAATATTTACTGAAGTTACTATACATAATGTCTAAAAATAAAAGTTACCTATTTACACAATTTGGACCTTCTGATTCCAAATATTAAATCCAATTTTCCAAATGCAAAACAAAAAATTTTCAGTAATTAATTTAAAATTAACTCCCATTTTCAAAACCAAAAAATGGGGTTTTAAGAAGTAAAAACTATCAAAAGATTGACATGTGTATGTAAATTTAATTGTGAAATTACATAAAATGACCTAAATTATATTAAATGATAAAAATATAATCTAATTATACTTTAAAATCACTAAAATTTATAATTTAACACTAAATTATTTTGATTAAAAAAGTTTTTTTAATTAAAATTTAGTATTTTTCAATATTCATCAAAATATGAAAGTTATCAGAAAAGTTTAAAACATTTATCCAAAATAAATTTTTATGTCCTAATTCTAAATTAGAATTTCATTTCATTAAATTTAATATATAAAAGTGTCAAATATTGGATTTAAAAAAGGTTTTCCATTAAAAGGTGAAAAAACTGCATTTTTGAAAAATAATTCTTTTATCTAGAAAAATTGAAATTTTCACTATATTATATACAAGAAACAAAAAATATGAATGTTAAAATTATATGAGAGATATATAAAATTTAAAATTTGCATATTACTTTTCATAACTTCTTTTTAAAAGGCTAGTTTCATAGGTCATGGTGTGCTTGAACTCAGTGTTGCGTTCATCACACGCTATTGTATTATTCAAAGAGAAACGTAGGATGGAATCTTGGGGTGTTACATTCTTCCATTCTTAAAAAAAATTTCTTCCTCACAATTTGAAATTTTTCTTTGAAAAAAAAGGTTAAAAAATAGAAAATTCCTCTGTGAAAAACCCACATCAAAAATAGGGTTAATAATATTTAGTCTTAATAAGAGGGAAAGGGAAATGAAAAAGTCATCACCAAATTAGGATTTTGAATAGGAGAACATTAGTGGAAATTATAATTAGAGGAAAAACTTAAATATTTATAGGGAGTGATTGATGTCATCAATCACAAACAAGTGAATGGAAACTTGAGGGCCTCAAAGCCATAAATCTATGTTGATTTAAAATATCGCCAGTTCAACAAAACATAAGGTATTAGGATAACAAATTTTTAATTTTAATATACATTCCCAGAATTTTAAGAATTAATTTCTTCATAGAATAAGAAAAAAAGAATACTTGACTAGTAGTGTTCCATCCTTTAACTAATTTCAACCACAAACTCATCTTTCACTACAAAAGATAATAGAAATAAAAAATATTATATTTATCCTAATAGTATAGGGTTCCAAAAAAATGAATTTATAATTCATCTAAAATACCATTTAAAAAAACTACATTATACAAACTAGGACATCATCTAGGCCAGTGGTAGGTAATGCACCCTTTTCGGCCTTCGGTTTCGGGTTCAAGTCTCGCGGCCTTGCAGGACGCGACGGGTTGTTACCCGACCTACGAGCTGTCCTTTTTATAACAATTTAGAAATAATATTAATAAATATTTTAAACTTAAACAATATTATCCAATGTACAACTTAATCCATTCCAACCTTTATGAATATCCAAAATACTTCTGTCCAAACTCTCTCTAAATGTTCTCTAAATTTGAAAATCAATTGTAAAATAATATTCCCCAAATAACATAAAGTTTCTCTTATTGTCACATACTAAAAATATGATTACCTTCATCATATTAAATCCTTAATGAAAAAAAAGTACAGAAGTACAATCTTTATATATGTCACATTCTTCTTATAACCAGAATACAATTCTTGAATCTGAAAACACAAATTCATTAATTATTCCAATTAAACTATAGTAACAACATTAGATTGTCCTTGATCTCTTGTACTTTTATGAGGTAAGTTTACATGGAGATTAGGAAATTCATTTTCCTAATGCCCCATTTCTCTACAATTTTAGCATTCAACATTTTCAACCTCTTTCTTTCCCTTGCAATCACGAGATTGGTGGCCTTCTTCTCCACACTTGTAACAAAATACCATTATTTTTAGGCAAGTACCAGGGTGTTTCTTCCCAAAATTCTCACATAATGGGAAATAATTCTTTCCCTTTTTCCCTTTATCTGGCTCTTGATCCACTGTTCTTGTCTTCTCTTACTTTACTTTAATGTCATAATACTTATAGAATTCATTTTCTATCTTGATAGCACCTGAGACTATATATTTTTACGACAAGAAGTATTATGAGACTAATTCTCAATGAAGAAATGGTTTTAACCCATAAAATAATTGATAAATATTAAATCTTGGGGTATGTATGTAATATGTAGCATGACTTTATAACCTTGTAATGTTATCCTCATACTTTGCGACATTCTCATCCCCCTTTGTTTTCAGAATCTGAAATTTCCTTTCTATATCCACTCGATGCTCATGAGGAAAGTATTTTTCTAATAAAAGATCTTTAAACTCCCTATATTCCATATTTGACACTTCCTCATCCTCCTTTGTGTTTTGAATTAATGACCACTATTGATCTTCATCTCTCATGAGGTGGTAAAATGCCATGAAAATCTTTTCCCTTTCGCTACTCCCCAAAGCATAAAATATTTTCTCTAAGAAACTTATCCATTGCTCACCTACAAATGGATTTGTAGTCTCATTTAATGTTGGTTGTTGTTGTCTCATGAAGCGGTCTAACATTGATCCACCACATTATGGATTAGGGTGATCCATATGGCTAAGGTTATTATTCATAACCTGAGTGAGTTGTCAAAGTATGGTTATATTCTTTTTAGCACGAGTTTCATCACTAGATCCACTGCAATTATCTTGAGTAATAAAAAAAATCCCTACATGGATTGCCTACGTTGATATGGTTTCCATTACTTCCACTTTGCGCCATTTCTAAACGATGGAATACACTTGATTAGTTTATGAATCGCAATGTATAATTCCAAACTTGTAAAATACTTAACATAAAATGAATAGTTTATGCATATAATCCATATTCCTAAAAAATGTTTTCTTTGGCAAATTATTTACTCAAAAATACTTCATAATGGATTGTAAAGAAAATTTGAATTATCCTAATCATATCCCCCGAGAGTTTCGGAACCAAGAGTGCAGCAAGACCCGTTTTCATGCACTAGTTCCCATTCGAGTCTAACTAAAAGCCGTGTTTTCGTGTTTTACCCCTAAATACATCTGTCTCAGAGCCGCCTCTACCTACTCGTATTCAGACAGGATATTATTTCTTAGAACATTCACAAAATCTATACATTACCAAAGTTCTAGGAAGTTCTTTTATACTAATCCTCAATGTTTACCTTAGGGAAATGTGCTCTAATCAGAGTTTTTCTAAATCTAGTTTCCATGGTTTGTACTAAATTTCCTATGATACCAACAATAACTCCCTAACCCCAGTTACCCAGATTCGGTGCATTGTTATATAACATTTTCATGATCACAAGAGATCAATTCCCGAAAGACCGATTAGTTTAGTAGCTTTGGAAGTACTAGATACATACATAAGTTTTACATTACATTATGAAATGGGAAACAAAAAAATTGTGTCCCATTTGAACACACTCATATCCCAAATCCTATTCCTACAGTTCAATCATAATATACATCTTCGCATCCTTGGAAACATAAAACATAAGAAAGGGGTGAGCTGAGATGATCAGTAAGGATAACAATATAGCAGAAACTATCATAAATAAGAATAAAAATTTATGGAAATGTATAAGACTAAAAAAAATCCTTTTAAACATAAACTTCAGCATAATATATAAATTATAAATCAAATGATTCCATTTACTTATTTACAAGGATATTCTACTAGTCGAATAATCACATTTAATATCAATATCTAATTTCGTAATGATGGAATGCATAATATCAGACATCATAACAACATAGTCAAGGCCTCGTTCCAAGACTACAAATAAAATTTTTGTCAAGGCTTTATTCCAAGACACTAATTTGTCTCATGAGACCTACCGATTCATTGAAGGGCTATAGCGAGCCCCACCCGTTACTTACTATGTCCATTTCATTCCTCATATGAAAAGGTTGAAACATAATATAAACATTCGTATTAAAACTAGCATAAAAAATATCAATACTTCAACCATAAACCTTGAATGGTATAAAAATAGAACATACATAGTCAAACATATCACAAAATCTTCAATAAAATATAGAAGATTATATCATAATAAATCAACTTCAAATAAGGGTAAAATCCAACAAAGGATGTTGACATAGATGAAATCAAAACTATTTGAGATAAATATCAATTTCTATTTTGAAATAATTTAAAATTCATGTAATTATAAATGAAAACATTTATTTTGAAAATATTCTTATAATATGGTAAGGGAATCTTATAAGGTGTTATAAAGGCATAAAATAGCTACATTGACCATATAAGTATTGAAAAAATTCTTTCATTAATTTGTCAAAAATGTAATAAAGTACCTTGTTTAGAAAACAACGGAAAGATTCATTTCAATTTTTATTATAAAAACTCAAAAAAAACGGTGTAAATGACTTTAAACCATAGTCTAGGAAATAGTAATTGTTTTTGAAATACATTTTTAAGAAACACAGATGTGGATGATAAAAAATTCCTAGTAGATACTTATGTATAAACAACCTAAGATAATAAAGAGATTGTAAAATTAACCCTTACATTGTAATTTTCCTTAGTCGAGGGTTCATTAACCTCTTGTATAATGGTTAAATAATTGTTATTAAATTATAAAATATCCACATAAATTAATATGATATCATATAAGATCCTTTAATATTGATTTGTTAATAATATTTTAGTAGTATTATTGTTTCGGGTGTTACTGATTCATTTTCCTTCATATGTTTTATTATGAAAGTCATGTTATTTATGGATAGGATGTATTTTATTCATATACATAATTATATTAAGTTCATAAATATTATTTTTAATCATAAAATGAAAATTATTCTTGAATGGTTACGATGGGGAGTGAAATCTCATCGCGTTGTGGAGACAGTAAGTTGTACGTACGAACGAGCGACAATATCATTCTATTGATGGTGAAATAATATATATTTGGATGGTATATTATATATATAATAATTAATATGCTATATTTATTATTTAAATCAATTATACTCATTATTATACCTATCCAAATAATGAAGTGTTGAATAACAAACTACACCATGATGTGGAGACGGTAAGCCGTACGTACGCACGTATGGTGAATTTTTCATTCATAGGATGAATAAGATAATGAATATGAATGTACCATATTTATAATAGCATCACAGAATGTATAATGTAATGCCCCGACCCCAGCTACCCAGAGTCGGTGCATTACTTCGTAACATTGGCATGATCACAAAAGATCAAGTCTCGAAAGGCCGATTAGTTTAGTAGCCTTGGAAACACTAGATACATTTATAAATGTTACATTACATCATAAAGTGAAAAACTATTAACAAAGTCTTCATAGTCCACACTCATATCCCCTTCTGACTATCCCTGCAGGTCATTCATAAAATACTTTTTCACATCCTGGAAAATATTAAATCATTCAAAGGGGTGAGATCAGATGCTCAGTAAGGATAACAATATAGCGGAAGCTTTCATCAATAAACATAAACATTTAAGGCAATGTATAACTAAAACAAAAGCCTTTTGAACTTGAACATCAACATAATATGGAAAAAGTAAAATGAGATAATGCCATTTACTTCTTCACATGGATATTCTACTAGTCGAATAATCACAAGCAATATTAATAACCACTTTCATAATGATGGAATGCATAATGCCAGACTATCATAACCACGTAGTCAAGGCCTCATGCCAAGACCACAAATAAGATTTTGTCAAGGCCTCATGCCAAGACACTAGTTTGTCTCATGAGACCTACCAATGCATCGAGGAGCTATAGTGGGCTCCACCCGTCACTTATTAAGTCCAATGCATTCCTCATATGAATAGGTTTAAACATATCATAAACCATAACATAATCGTATCACATAAAACATGAATAAAGGAAACATAATATTTCCACATTTCAATCAAAAGATATCAATACAACACATTGACATAATAAAAACACTTTCAAAACCATTTTCAATACCAAAATAAAAGAAAGGTAAAACATGGTATTTATTTTTCTTTTAAAAAATAGGTATGGCTTGTAGAGGAAGTCGAAACTCAAATAATGGTCACGACGGCGAAGAAGTCGTTGTCTCCGCATAAGTATGACAAAAACATTACCTTATGTCATTTAGTAAATTCTTCGTATAAAAATATTCCTTTTGAATAAACATAAAAGTCAAAGGGGTTTATACACCGTATAAAAGAAATTTGTGTATAAAACAAAATATGCCTCAATGAAAGGAGATTGAGACGAAGACCCTTACAAAGATCATTTTTTTAAATAAAGTAGATCTATTATGTGTATTCACTATAAGTACACATAAATAAATTACAAATACAAGATATGACATAATAATATCATGACATAATTTGAAAGTAGGAGATTAACCCAAAGAATAGAAATTGGATTAAGAAGTTCCCTTACCTTGCGTCCTGTCCTGACTCAACCGTTCTTTAACCTCCTGAATAATAAACTAGAGTTAATTTCTATTTACTTAAGAACCTTTTTTATGTTCATTATTCCTTTTATATCCCTTATTACCATGTTATGAACATTATGTAATTATTTAAGTTTATAACGGTCATTTTGTCGATCTTAGGTACTTGAGTCAAAAATAAAATTCTTATAATTACAAGTTGTTCATGTGGTGATATATACATTATATCCAGAATTATGTTCATGATTTATATATCATATATATCATATATATCCAATTTATACATGCATTTATAATATTACATAACATTTATAGGTAAGAAATGAAATGCACCGTTCATGGAGACGGTAAACCGTACGTACGCATGAACGCTACTTTCATTTCTATTTTGTATTTAATTGAATGATGTTATAATTATATAAAGGTATAATATAATACCAGTATAATATAATGTATAATACCATTTACTCCATCCTTTATACATCCCACATATGGCATTAACGATTCAAATCACTTTGAGGGGACGGTAGTCCGCACTTCCTAAAATGAAATTATCGCGTTTACCCATAACAGAAATCATAAAGGTATGACATAAATGAAAAATACATAATCTTAAGTAAAACATAAACATATTATATATCATATATAAATATAGTTACATCTTAATGGCCACCTTTGAAGGTGTTATATGAGTGTTGAACAATCATCGTTTCGTGAGGCAGAAATTCGCCATCCACAGAAACAGTATGTTCTTTAACCATTAGATGTAGGTGTGTGTAAGTGTAGCTCTAATACTTATTATAAAAACATCATAGTATATTTAGGATACTGGTGTTGTTACAAAAGAAAAGAATAAAAAGAGTTTAGGGGGTTGGAGAAGAAAAATAAAATAAAAGAACACAAGAGAAGACATTACCTTAAAATCGGGTAACTCTTTTGATTTGAGCCAAAGGCTTCCTTGGGACGAATTCTGCCCAAAGTGAGGATTCTAGGAGTAAGGGAGGTAAGTGGAGAGAGTATTTGGGCAGAGGTTGGCCGAGTCAAATGGCTTGAAAGTGTGAATAAGGTGTTAGAGGTGGGGGCCTTTTATAAGTGGAGAGGAGGGGCACTCTTGGAAAGTAATGAAATATTACTTTATTATACAATGATTTTCGGATTCTAAAGGTCCCACACATCTATATTTCGAGGATAAGATGATAAGGGTTCGAAATCTACCCATACAATAGTCTTTGTACAAGTGTAAGCCTTGAATTTTACATTATCTTTTTATTTTATTTAAATCGTTAATTAATGAGGTAATCGCTGCATCATCATGGTGTCATAAATAATTTAATATATTTAATGTCTAAAAATTATAAAAAAACTATCATAATATATTAAATCTTTTTAGCTTTCTAATGACTATTTATAGTCAAAAATATGACTTGTATAACCCCATGTAAAAATTGTTTTAGTAAAACATATCATGTTTGTGTCATTTTTTACTTTAACATTAAATAAAAGGTATTTATGTCATTTTCCAACTAAAGTGGCTCCATGGGGTCCCCAAGTTGACCCATGGATTGTCTTGGTCGGCCATGGAACATCCAATGAGGGCAGGACATGTGTCAAGCTCATCTCATATTATTAAAACATTATGTTTACCTTAAACTACACTAATTACCTCTAATCGCGATTAAGAACTTAAAAGTTACTATTCACCAAAAATTATTTTAATCTCATTGAACCACGTTTTACTTCTTAATGATAACCATGTATGTCAGATTTTTGAAATTCAAAACACAGAAGTGGTAAAATTTCATTTAAACGAAAAATCAGTTTTTATAAGTACCACTTAGTGGTTTCACTATTCATCAAAAATTGAAGTTTTTCAGAAAAATCCCAAAAATTCACCCTAAGCTATATTTGATATTCCGATTTCAAAAATGATTTCTATTTTAGAAAATTACAAACATATAAGTTGCATTAATTAATTTTATAATTAATTCCCGCTGTCACAATAAATAGCGTGTTTTTAAGAAACAATTTATATCAAAAGATTGACAATTGTTCATGCCCAATTTCAAGGTTAAATTAATTCTAATGACCACCATTGGATAAAATAGTAAAAATATATTCTAATTATACTTTAAAACCACTCAATAGTATAATTTATCACTATAAATTATTTTGATTAAAAAAGTTGTTTTTAAGTATTTTTCACTATTCATAAAAAAATTGGAAGTTCTCAGAAAATTACAAAAAATTCAACATAGGCTAATTTCGATATTACGAATACAAAAATGAAGTCCATTTTGAAATATAAAATTTCTATTAATCTAAAAAGTGGTTATTACTATTCATAATGGCTATTTTGATTAGTTGCGGTGTGTTAGAACTCGAAGTTGCATACAATGCAAGCTATTGCATTATTGAATGAGAAGCGTATCATGGAAGCTCGGGGTGTTACATTCTCCCCTCCTTCAATAAATTGCGTCCTCGCAATTTGATAATGTTCTTCGAAAATAAAAGGTAGAAAATATAAAATACCTTGGTGGAAAACCCACATAGGAAATAGGGTTAATAAGAATATAACATTAAAAGAAAGAAAGAGAAGTACAAAGGTCACCCGAGATAGCCCATACTAGGATTCTATGAAAATATGGATATGGAAGAAAAAAACCACAAAGGTATGATGGAGAGTTGTAGAAAACTGGATTAGGAGAAAGTTAACCATAAGAAAATCACAAACTTGTGATTGGTTAAACGGTCATTGAATCCCCAGTTGGAAAAGTTAACCGACAAAATTTTTGTTTTAAGTTACCTTTTATAATGTTGAGGAATTTATTTAGGAGATTTACTAAGAACGTAAGGGAATATACATACTTGTTATGTATACTTTCATTCTTTAATAAATTTTTACCAAAAACCCATCTTTCACTCTAAAAGGTAATAAAACTCAAAAATATTCTATTTATCCTAATTGTATAAGGTTCCAAATATTAACACATACCATTTAGATTAGTAAAAATATTTTGTAATAACCAGGGACTTCCTGTAGGCTAGTGGTAGGTAATAAAGGCCTGTCGCACTATGGTTGTGGGTTCGATTCCTGCAGCTTTGTCCGACGCGACGGGTTATGCCCCACCCTGCAGGTTTTCCTTTTCCTAAAACTATAGTATTATAATATTCCAAAAATAATCTTCATAAATGTTTTAAACTTAAACAATACTATACAAAGTTCAACTTAATCCATTCTAACCTTTATAGTTATCCAACATACCTCCATCCAGACTTTCTCTAAAAGGTCTCTAAATTCCAAAATCAATTGTATCATTAGATTCCTCAAACAAGGTAAAGTTTCTCTTATTGTAACATACTAAAAATATGATTACCTTTATCATATTAAAACCTTAATGAAAACAACAAGTACTGTAGTACAATCCTTATATATATATATATATCACATTATCCTTATAACCAGAATATAATCCTTGTGTCCAAAAGAAACAATACATTAATTATTCCGCTTCAACTGTAGTAACAGCATAAGATTGTCCTTGATCCCTTGACCTTTTCTGGGGTAAGTTTACCTGATGCTTAGGACATTCATTTTCATAATGCCCCATTTCCCTACAATTGTAGCATTCAACATTGATAGCCTTTTTCTTTCCCTTGCAATCACACGCCTGGTGACCTTTTTCTCCACATTTATAACAAACTCCCATTCCTTTTAGGCAAGTACTGGGGTGATTCTTCCCACAATTATCACATAATGGAAAATACTTCTTTCCCTTTTTCCCTTTATCTGTCTCTTGTTCCACCGTTCTCTTCTTCTCTTGCTTTACTTTGTTGTCATAAGACTTAGAGAATTCCTTTTCTGTCTTGATAGCACACGAGACTATATCCTCGTATGTTGAGAACGATTGTGATACTAAAGCTCGACGGAGAAATGGTTTTAACCCATCAAAGAAACGATCAATCTTACTTCTTCAGTTACGTATATAATCTGCTACATGCCTCGCTAACCTTGTAATGTTAGCCTCATACTTTGCGACATTCTCATCCTCCTTTTGTCTCAGACTCAGAAATTGCCTTTCTATATCTGCTCGATAGTCATGTGGAAAGTATTTTTCTAAGAAAAGATCTTTGAACTCTCTCCATTCCATACCTGATACTTCTTCATCTTACTTTATATTTTGAATCAATGACCACCATTGATTGGCATCTCCAGTGAGGTGGTAAACTGCCATGATAACCTTCTCCCTTTCGCTACTCCCCAAGGTGTGGAATATTTTCTCTAAGGAGTTTATCCATTCCTCAGCTACTAATGGATTTGTAACCCCATTAAATGTTGATGGTTGCTGCCTCATGAAGTGGTCTAACATTGATCCTCCACGTTTCGGATCAGGGTGATCCATACGAGTAAGGTTATTATTCATAACCTGAGTGAGTTGTCCCAGTATGGTAATAAGTTGATCAGCACCAGTTGTATCTCCAGCTCCACAATAATTATCTTGAGTAGGAGGGAAATCCCTACACGGAGTGCATGTATTGATACGGTTTCCATTCCTTCCACTAGGCGCCATTTCTAAACAATGGCATAAACTATATTAGTTTATGAATCAAAATACATAATTCCATACTTGTAAGATACTTAACATAAATTGAACTATTTATGGATATAATCCATAAAAATGTTTTCTTTGAGGAATTATATACTCATAACCCTTCATAGTGGTTTGTAAAGAAAATGAGAATTATCCTAAGCATATCCCCCGGGAGTGTCGTAACCAAGAGTGTAGCAAGGCCCGTTGTTGTGCACCAGTTCCCGTTCGAGTCTAGATCAAAGCGGTGTTTTCGGGTTTTACCCCTAGGTACATCTGTGCCAGAGCCACCTCTACCTGCTCGTATCCAGACAGGGCTGTATTGCTCGGAAAACTCACAAAATCTCTATAATACCAAAATTCTAGGAAGTTCTTCTATACTAATCCTCAAAGTCTATCTTTGGGATATGTGCTCTAATCAGAGTTTATCTAAATCTAGCTTCCAAGGTTAGTACTAAACAGCCTCTGATACCAACTGTAATGCCCCGACCCCAGCTACCCAGAGTCGGTGCATTACTTCGTAACATTGGCATGATCACAAAAGATCAAGTCTCGAAAGACCGATTAGTTTAGTAGCCTTGGAAACACTAGATACATTTATAAATGTTACATTACATCATAAAGTGAAAAACTATTAACAAAGTCTTCATAGTCCATGTAACAGCCCAAGATTTTATAAAGAAATATTTTTTTTAATTTTATTAATGTTTTGTGTTGTACGCTACACCAAAAGGAGCTTGCACAACACACATCCTTGACTTGACTTGCATTACACGCAATCGCGACCTTCCTCGATAGCGTGTGTAGTACGCAATACCGAGTTTCACTAAACAACGATATGCTATAAAAATATTATTAAAACTAGCCGTTATGAATAGTAATAACCACTTTTTGAAATCCAGTAAATCTTATTTTTCAAAATGAACTTTATTTTTGGATTCGGAGTATCGAATTTAGCCTAAGGTGAAATTTTGGTACTTTTCGGATAACTTTCATATTTTGATGAATAGTGAAAATGACTAAATTTTAATTAAAAACAACTTTTTTAATCGAAATAATTAATAATGATAAATTATTAATTTGAGTGATTTTAAAGTATATTTAGAATATATTTTTACAATTTAATACAATTTTGGTCATTGAATGTAATTTCACATTTAAACCAGACATAATCAAGTGTCAATCTTTTGATAGATATTGTTTCTTAAAAACACGCTATTTGTTTTAACAGCGGGATTTAATTATAAAATTAATTAATGCAACTTTTATGTTATGAATTTGGTAAAATAGACTTCATTTTTGAATTCGGAATATGAAATATAACTTGGGATGAAATTTTGGCATTGTTCTGAAAAACATCAATTTTTGATGAATAGTGAAACTACTAAGTGGTAGGTTAAAAACTGAATTTTGCATAAAACTTAATTTTACCGCTTCTGTGAATGGAATTTCGAAAATCCGAGAGACACGGTTAATATCAAGGAATAAAATGTGGTTCAATGAGATGAAAATAATTTTTTGGTGAATAGTAACTTTTTACTTTTTTTACCACGGTTAATAGTAAATAAGGTAACTAAGGGTAAATATGATATTAATATTACCCTAACACATGTCCTAATTCTATTGGACAAGTGTAATTCGACCAAAAACAAACTTAGAAATAAAATATGACCATTTAGGCCCACTTGGATTAGATTAGGACATTTATTATTAATTTATTTAAAGAAGGGTTAAAATAGTTAAAATCAAAGTTTAATAAGTAAATCATTTTTAATATGGGGTTATACATAAGATAAATTCGACTATAAATATTCATTAGAAAGCTAAAAAGCTTTCCTACATGATGGTATTTTATTTGTAATTTTTAGACATCAAATAATATAATTTATTTATGACACAAAAATGATGCAGTAACTATCTTATTAATGAAATATTGACATAATTGATAATATAAATACCAAAATAAATGTAATTTAAGACTTTTTATGAATTCCACTAATTTTCTAGGTTACTATGATATATTAGTGTTGATTTAATCAACTTGGTTTGAACATATAATTCTGATATGACTTTCACAAAAATCATATATCAAATAGTGTCAAAATTGACACAAAATAGTTTTTAAATCAAATATTATATTATTAATTGTTATTTTATTCCTAAAAATCTAAGGTTCTTCCAAATGACTTAGATAAAGATATATATATTAATAATAAACAATTTGGGGTTCTTTTGGCATGTTATAGTAAGTTTATTAACCATATAGTGAAAGAAAACAAAAAGACATGGTAAAAGTTAAATTATTTAACTTAGAGTTAAATCTAATTGATAAGGTTAAAATAATACCCTAAACTTGTCTAAATCCTATTGGTTGATAGGATTTCTACCCATCCCCACTTTAGCTTCGAAATAAGACCCTTTGGAACCATTATAAACCGATTTTGACTTTAATATAAAATAATATTTTGAGATATTCCTAAGGTGCCCCTCTCCTCCCCTATAAAAGGACACCTCCTCCCCCTCCTCCTCACACCAATTTGAGCACTCAAGCTCGGCCAACCCCTGCCAAAATCCCTTCTCCACTTCCCTAGCAACATCCTAGAGGTTCTGGTCTTCCTCAAAGACCAATTCTAGTGCCCTAAGAAGAGGTCTCAAAGAGGCACTTCAAAGAAGAGGTAATTACCGTTACCAATTCTTTCATCTTTATTTCTTCTTCCACTTCTTCTTCTTAGGTTGTTTCATTATGAAGTAATAACATCAGTATCACTCATATACTGATATGTTATTATAAGTATGAAACAACCCTATTTCACCATCTATCCATCCTACGGAAAAAGAAATCACCGCGCGTGCGTACGTACGGAATACCGTCTCCACGCCGTGGTGTAATCTATTTTCCACCACCACCTTACATGGATGGGTATAATGGTGTAAAGAATAACTATACATAGTTATTACAACATCATATTGATTCTGATATATTGTATAATCCACTCCAATTCAATTCAATATTTATAGAAATGATATCATCGCTCGTGCGTACGTACGGACTACCGTCTCCACGACGCGATGAGATTCATTCTCCATGTTAACCATTTAAGAATGATTATAAAGTATATATATGAAATAATAATGAAATATATGACATTATAAAGCTACTGGATTTATGTATATATATATATATATGTATGTCATCTACTTACTTCCATTCAAGACAATAAGGAAAGGAAAACAACGTTCATGCGTACGTACGGACTACCGTCTCCATGAACGGTGTTTTTCATTTTATTTATCTACCTATTATATATATATATATATACTGAATATATATGATATATAAATCATATTTTATATTCTGGAAGTAAGTAAATCATGATATAATTAATAATGATGTCAAGAACAACAAGTCAAAACACCTACGATAAATGAAACGATTTTACCCAAAACGCTTCTTTAACATGGAATTTACAAAAGAACGGGTAATATAATGTCATAAGTGAACCATATATGATATCATAACAATGAATATGATTCTGTAATAAGTCAATAACATGATTTAAATCATTATACAGGAGGTTCGGACACTTACAAAGCAAGTCGGACCTAAGGTAAGGGGAATATCACAATCTCATTTTTATCCGAGATTGTTTATTCGTAAGTATTTACTGGGGTGTATCTTATCATCCACATCCATGTTTCCTCAATATGTAATATTATTTCCATCCACCTACAATGTTTTAAATCCAATTTTAACCTTTGGTGAGTTTTTTGTAAAAGATATGAAAAGAATCTTTTGTCGTTTTTCATACGAGGTACTTTTTGACTTTTCCGACAAAAGTACGAAGAATGTTTTTTTACTTATACGGCACGAACGGATTTCTACTGTTTTATAAAGCCTTATTTCCATGAAGCTTCCTCTAAAAGATTTCATGACTATTTTCAATAAAATCTCTTTCTTTTAAAATTGCATGATGTTTTGTGAAAAGAAATTGATTTTGAAGAAGAAAGGATATTTTCCTCAAGAATTCAATTCAAGTGTTTTATCAAAATTATTTTCCATATAAGATAATAAAGGGTTATGTTTCTATCCATATTTTTACATTGATTTGACTATGTTGTGATGGAATTATGTTTATGAATTCCTTTATCTTATATGAATGGTTTTATGACGTCATGTTGTTTAAGAATCCCATTTTTATTACATGGGTTATGCAATGATGTATGATTTATGATTCTGTGGCACACATAAGAAAGGATTCATTAAGAGATGGGTGGGACCTATATCTCCCTCCAATGCATTGGGTAAAGATTTTATATCTCATGAGATAGACATGGCTGGAATGGTAGGTTATACCGGTTCAGTGAAACAGGACTGAAACGAGGATTACTCGATTCAGAAAGGGACTTTGTCCACTAAGATAGTCTTGGCAATGAGTCTTGACTAACAAGAAATGATTCTCTATGATTATGTGTGTATGCCAAAATGAGTAATGTTTAAAGTTATGATTTCATTTCACTACTATGATTTATCCCATGTTATGAAATTATGCTCTCTTTTGCAGGTTAAGATTTCCAAAAATGTTATGTTCTTATGAAAATTATGTGATTGATATTTCCTTTGTTTACCCTTACTGAGCATTTGAGCTCACCCTTTTATGTTTTATTTTCCCCAGGATATAAAGAAAGGTTTTAGGTAAAAAAAAAGGAAGATCTTTGTGGGAGATGTTGAAGATCTTTCACCAGGATTAGAAGATTACGTTCCGAGTTTCCAAAGACACTAAACTATTACGATCCTTGTGTGTGTATTTTTGTTATGTATTAAGTATTCCGAAAAAGTAATGTAATGTTCATGTACGATAAGCTTCGGGTCTCTACAGTTGGTATCAGAGGAAAGGTTTAGTCAACCTTTGGAAACTAGGATGCGAAAACGTTAGTGAGATCCCTAGAGGTATTTCTAAGGTATGTCTAGGGATGTCCCTAAGGTTAAGTATACGTATAGGTTATAGTACTAGAACTACGCTAACGATCATTGAATTAAACCTAAGATGTTAGATGTTCAAGGTACTCCCCCTTTATTATGTTGTTTTACCTAGCATGATTTTTGCCTCTCACGCTATTCTTTTTGGGTTTTAGAAAATGGCTGGAAACAAGGTGATTCACGATAATGGAGGAAATGATGGACAATGGAATGATATTCTTTATGAGCAACCAAATGAAATGGGATTTGGAAGTCCAAACATCATTATTATGCCGAATCAGCAATCTCATAATATGATCAATAAAGTAAAATTTGGTAAGTTTCCTGACTCGGCTAATAAGAGAAAGATGGAGTTTCATGATGATCATAGAGGAAAGAAAGTTCAATTTCCCCTATGTAAATCATGTGGGAAGAGGCATCAAGGAGAATGTTTCAAAGGAACTGGAAGATACTTTGGGTGTGGAAAAGAAGGACACAAAGCCAGTAAGTGCAAAGGAAAAGGTTCAGTTAATACCAGGGATGAGGATAATGGTATTGCTACGACATCAAAAATGGTTAAGTGTTTTAAATGTGGAATGTATGGGCATTATGCAAACAAATGCCCTAAGGGAAAGACTCATGAAGAGAATTAGTATGGTCATATGGGAAGTATTTATGTGGATGATGATGAAGATACTACCAATGGTATGTGAGATGAAAGAATTGTTGAAGCTCAGTCAATGGTTTAAGAATGTAGTGGAATGATTACATGTTTATCATGTGTAATGTTGTATAAGTAATCTCATGGTACTATGGAATAAAGAGACATGTAAGGATTGTAACATTGTTGTCTGATTAATGTTACCAGTATCCATGAAAGGTTATTCAGATATTTTTGGAATGAAGATGATATGCGCATAATGAAGGGATAAGGGGAAAATGAAATGTTTGACAGTATTCATGAGCTCATGATTGATATAAGGACTAAGTGATATCATGGTTTGAGTATATAGAATTTTGAGGATTTCGGTATGTGAAAAGTGTTAACTTTTAACTGCATTCAAGTTTTCACTAAGGTTCAATGGGTATTCAAGAGAGTACAAGATTAAGGCCTTTAAATGTTTGGAATGTGACCAACAAGATATATCTTATGATATATGGGGATCAACGATGGTATTAAATCTCTGGTAATCGTTTTCACTATGTTATGAGAATGGACTGCAGTATTATGAGCCTAATGATTGGAATGAATTATGTTGGACATAAGTTAGTATTGTTTAAGGATAGAAGTTTTTTTTTCGATATTATTGATGGGATGTTATAGTAATATAGTTTTATAAAAAGGACAACCTGCAGGACGGGCGACAGCCCATCGCTTCGGACAAGGCTGTGGGAATCGAACCCACAACCGAAGTGCGACTGGCCTTTATCTCCTACCACTGACCTACAGGAAGTCCCTGTTTAGTAGAAACTAGTTTTATTATATTAAGCAGTATGATATGTGATGTATAAGTTCATTTTAGGAACCATATGTGATTAATCTCACTATAGAATGACTTATGTATATTTAATAACTTTTTCTAACCTTTTGTTTGAGACAGATGGAATGACCCATCATTCTATCACATGATCTGCTAACACTTCACGAATAACAAATTCAACTTCATTTATTTAAGAGATGAAGTAGAAATTGTTCAAGGCACGAACAATAGTGAGATTTTACCAAAATAAAGTAAGTATTTATTCTAATTCAAATTCTTCAACTTTAGGGAAACGATCTTGAAAACCAAAAATGTCATCCTAGTGCTCTTATATCTGATTAATCCGATGGTACCTTAGATCGTAACAAATTTATGGATTTGTGATTGCTAGCTTTTCCATAGCCATGTTCTCTACCACTCTCCATCAGAACATGATGGTTAGATTTCTCTTCCATATCCATATTTTCACCTATGTGGAAACCCAGTGATTAGTTTATTTGGGTAACCGTTACGTTTCATACTTTTGTTTTTAAAGATTGGTTTTGATATTCCTTTTTACGATGTGGGTTTCTATTAAAGAAACTTTCGAATAGTAAACCATTTATAACCCCGACGAATTTCGAGGGCGAAATTCATTTTAAGGGGGGTAGAATGTAACAGCCCAAGATTTTATAAAGAAATATTCTTTTTAATTTTATTAATGTTTTGTGTTGTACGCTACACCAAAAGGAGCTTGCACAACACACATCCTTGACTTGACTTGCATTACACGCAATCGCGACCTTCCTCGATAGCGTGTGTAGTACGCAATACCGAGTTTCACTAAACAACGATATACTATAAAAATATTATTAAAACTAGCCGTTATGAATAGTAATAACCACTTTTTGAAATCCAGTAAATCTTATTTTTCAAAATGAACTTTATTTTTGGATTCGGAGTATCGAATTTAGCCTAAGGTGAAATTTTGGTACTTTTCGGATAACTTTCATATTTTGATGAATAGTGAAAATGACTAAATTTTAATTAAAAACAACTTTTTTAATCGAAATAATTAATAATGATAAATTATTAATTTTAGTGATTTTAAATTATATTTAGAATATATTTTTACAATTTAATACAATTTTGGTCATTGAATGTAATTTCACATTTAAACCAGACATAATCAAGTGTCAATCTTTTGATAGATATT
The DNA here is from genome assembly GCA_963277665.1 of Viscum album. NCBI lineage: Eukaryota > Viridiplantae > Streptophyta > Magnoliopsida > Santalales > Viscaceae > Viscum > Viscum album. The sequence goes on from OY728134.1 coordinate 1,404,146,625, forward strand.
GTTTCTTAAAAACACGCTATTTGTTTTAACAGCGGGATTTAATTATAAAATTAATTAATGCAACTTTTATGTTATGAATTTGGTAAAATAGACTTCATTTTTGAATTCGGAATATGAAATATAGCTTGGGATGAAATTTTGGCATTGTTCTGAAAAACATCAATTTTTGATGAATAGTGAAACTACTAAGTGGTAGGTTAAAAACTGAATTTTGCATAAAACTTAATTTTACCGCTTTTGTGAATGGAATTTCGAAAATCCGAGAGACACGGTTAATATCAAGGACTAAAATGTGATTCAATGAGATGAAAATAATTTTTTGGTGAATAGTAACTTTTTACTTTTTTTACCACGGTTAATAGTAAATAAGGTAACTAAGGGTAAATATGATATTAATATTACCCTAACACATGTCCTAATTCTATTGGACAAGTGTAATTCGACCAAAAACAAACTTAGGAATAAAATATGACCATTTAGGCCCACTTGGATTAGATTAGGACATTTATTATTAATTTATTTAAAGAAGGGTTAAAATAGTTAAAATCAAAGTTTAATAAGTAAATCATTTTTAATATGGGGTTATACATAAGATAAATTCGACTATAAATATTCATTAGAAAGCTAAAAAGATTTCCTACATGATGGTATTTTATTTGTAATTTTTAGACATCAAATAATATAATTTATTTATGACACAAAAATGATGCAGTAAATATCTTATTAATGAAATATTGACATAATTGATAATATAAATACCAAAATAAATGTAATTTAAGACTTTTTATGAATTCCACTAATTTTCTAGGTTACTATGATATATTAGTGTTGATTTAATAAACTTGGTTCGAACATATAATTCTGATATGACTTTCACAAAAATCATATATCAAATAGTGTCAAAATTGACACAAAATAGTTTTTAAATCAAATATTATATTATTAATTGTTATTTTATTCCTAAAAATCTAAGGTTCGGCCAAATGACTTAGATAAAGATATATATATTAATAATAAACAATTTGGGGTTCGTTTGGCATGTTATAGTAAGTTTATTAACCATATAGTGAAAGAAAACAAAAAGACACGGTAAAAGTTAAATTATTTAACTTAGAGTTAAATCTAATTGATAAGGTTAAAATAATACCCTAAACTTGTCTAAATCCTATTGGTTGATAGGATTTCGACCCATCCCCACTTTAGCTTCGAAATAAGACCCTTTGGAACCATTATAAACCGATTTTGACTTTAATATAAAATAATATTTTGAGATATTCCTAAGGTGCCCCTCTCCTCCCCTATAAAAGGACACCTCCTCCCCCTCCTCCTCACACCAATTTGAGCACTCAAGCTCGTCCAACCCCTGCCACAATCCCTTCTAAACTTCCCTAGCAACATCATAGAGGTTCTGGTCTTCCTCAAAGACCAATTCTAGTGCCCTAAGAAGAGGTCTCAAAGAGGCACTTCAAAGAAGAGGTAATTACCGTTACCAATTCTTTCATCTTTATTTCTTCTTCCACTTCTTCTTCTTAGGTTGTTTCATTATGAAGTAATAACATCAGTATCACTCATATACTGATATGTTATTATAAGTATGAAACAACCATATTTCACCATCTATCCATCCTACGGAAAAAGAAATCACCGCGCGTGCGTACGTACGGAATACCGTCTCCACGCCGTGGTGTAATCTATTTTCCACCACCACCTTACATGGATGGGTATAATGGTGTAAAGAATAAATATACATAGTTATTAAAACATCATATTGATTCTGATATATTGTATAATCCACTCCAATTCAATTCAATATTTATAGAAATGATATCATCGCTCGTGCGTACGTACGGACTACCGTCTCCACGACGCGATGAGATTCATTCTCCATGTTAACCATTTAAGAATGATTATAAAGTATATATATGATATAATAATGAAATATATGACATTATAAAGCTACTGGATTTATGTATATATATATATATATATGTATGTCATCTACTTACTTCCATTCAAGACAATAAGGAAAGGAAAACAACGTTCATGCGTACGTACGGACTACCGTCTCCATGAACGGTGTTTTTCATTTTATTTATCTACCTATTATATATATATATATATATACTGAATATATATGATATATAAATCATATTTTATATTCTGGAAGTAAGTAAATCATGATATAAGTAATAATGATGTCAAGAACAACAAGTCAAAACACCTACGATAAATGAAACGATTTTACCCAAAACGCTTCTTTAACATGGAATTTACAAAAGAACGGGTAATATAATGTCATAAGTGAACCATATATGATATCATAACAATGAATATGATTCTGTAATAAGTCAATAACATGATTTAAATCATTATACAGGAGGTTCGGACACTTACAAAGCAAGTCGGACCTAAGGTAAGGGGAATATCACAATCTCATTTTTATCCGAGATTGTTTATTCGTAAGTATTTACTGGGGCGTATCTTATCATCCAAATCCATGTTTCCTCAATATGTAATATTATTTCCATCCACCTACAATGTTTTAAATCCAATTTTACCCTTTGGTGAGTTTTTTGTAAAAGATATGAAAAGAATCTTTTGTCGTTTTTCATACGAGGTACTTTTTGACTTTTCCGACAAAAGTACGAAGAATGTTTTTGTACTTATATGGCACGAACGGATTTCTACTGTTTTATAAAGCCTTATTTTCATGAAGCTTCCTCTAAAATATTTCATGACTATTTTCAATAAAATCTCTTTCTTTTAAAATTGCATGATGTTTTGTGAAAAGAAATTGATTTTGAAGAAGAAAGGATATTTTCCTCAAGAATTCAATTCAAGTGTTTTATCAAAATTATTTTCCATATAAGATAATAAAGGGTTCTGTTTCTATCCATATTTTTACATTGATTTGACTATGTTGTGATGGAATTATGTTTATGAATTCCTTTATCTTATATGATTGGTTTTATGATGTCATGTTGTTTAAGAATCCCATTTTTATTACATGGGTTATGCAATGATGTATGATTTATGATTCTGTGGCACACATAAGAAAGGATTCATTAAGAGATGGGTGGGACCTATATCCCCCTCCAATGCATTGGGTAAAGATTTTATATCTCATGAGATAGACATGGCTGGAATGGTAGGTTATACCGGTTCAGTGAAACAGGACTGAAACGAGGATTACTCGATTCAGAAAGGGACTTTGTCCACTAAGATAGTCTTGGCAATGAGTCTTGACTAACAAGAAATGATTCTCTATGATTATGTGTGTATGCCACAATGAGTAATGTTTAAAGTTATGATTTCATTTCACTACTATGATTTATCCCATGTTATGAAATTATGCTCTCTTTTGCAGGTTAAGATTTCCAAAAATGTTATGTTCTTATGAAAATTATGTGATTGATATTTCCTTTGTTTACCCTTACTGAGCATTTGAGCTCACCCTTTTATGTTTTCTTTTCCCCAGGATATAAAGAAAGGTTTTAGGTAAAAAAAAAGGAAGATCTTTGTGGGAGATGTTGAAGATCTTTCACCAGGATTAGAAGATTACGTTCCGAGTTTCCAAAGACACTAAACTATTACGATCCTTGTGTGTGTATTTTTGTTATGTATTAAGTATTCCGCAAAAGTAATGTAATGTTCATGTATGATAAGCTTCGGGTCTCTACATTCCACACTCATATCCTCTTCTGACTATCCCTGCAGGTCATTCATAAAATACTTCTTCACATCCTAGAAAATATTAAAACATTGAAAGGGGTGAGCTCAGATGCTCAGTAAGGATAACAATATAGAGGAATCTTGCATCAATAAACATAAACATTTAAGGCAATGTATAACTAAAACAAAAGCCTTTTGAACTTGAACATCAACATAATATGGAAAAAGTAAAATGAGATAATGCCATTTACTTCTTCACATGGATATTCTACTGGTCGAATAATCACATGCAATATTAATAACCACTTTCATAATGATGGAATACATAATGCCAGACTATCATAACCACGTAGTCAAGGCCTCGTGCCAAGACCACAAATAAGATTTTGTCAAGGCCTTGTGCCAAGACACTAGTTTGTCTCATGAGACCTACCGATGCATCGAGGAGCTATAGCGGGCTCCACCCATCACTTATTAAGTCCAATTCATTCCTCATATGAATAGGTTTAAATATATCATTAACCATAACATAATCGTATCACATAAAACATGCATAAAGGAAACATAAAATTTCCACATTTCAATCACAAGATATCAATACAACACATTGACATAATAAAAACACTTTCAAAACCATTTTCAATACCAAAATAAAAGAAAGGTAAAACATGGTATTTATTTTTCTTTTAAAAAATAGGTATGGCTTGTAGAGGAAGCCGAAACTCAAATAATGGTCACGACGGCGGAAAAGTCGTTGTCGCCGCATACATACGACAAAAACATTACCTTTTGTCATTTTGTAAATGCTTCGTATAAAAATATTCCTTTTGAATAAACGTAAAAGTCAAAGGGGTTTATACACCATATAAAAGAAAGTTGTGTATAAAACAAAATATGCCTCAATGAAAGGAGATTGAGACGAAGACCCTTAAAAAGATCATTTTTTAAAAAAAAGTATATCTATTATGTGTATTCACTATAAGTACACATAAATAAATTACAAATACAAGATAGGACATAATAATATCATGACATAATTTGAAAGTAGGAGATTAACCCAAAGAATAGAAATTGGGTTAAGAAGTTCCCTTACCTTGTGTCCTGTCCTGACTCGACCGTTCTTTAACCTCCTGAATAATAAACTAGAGTTAATTTCAATTTACATAAGAACCTTTTTTATGTTCATTATTCCTTTTATATCCCTTATTACCATGTTATGAACATTATGTAATTATTTAAGTTTATAACGGTCATTTTGTCGATCTTAGGTACTTGAGTCAAAAATAAAATTCTTATAATTACAAGTTGTTCATGTGGTGATATATACATTATATACAGAATTATGTTCATGATGTAGATATCATATATATACAGTATATACATGCATTTATAATATTACATAACATTTAGAGGTAAGAAATGAAATGCACCGTTCATGGAGACAGTAAGCCGTACGTACGCATGAACGCTACTTTCATTTATATTTCATATTTAATGGAATGATGTTATAATTATATAAAGGTATAATATAATTACAGTATAATATAATGTATAATACCATTTACTCCATCCTTTATACATCCCACATATGGCATTAATGATTCAAATCACTTTGAGGGGGCGGTAGTCCGCACTTCCTAAAATGAAATTATCGCGTTTACCCATAACGGAAATCATAAATTTATGCCATAAATAAAAAATACAGAAGCTTAAGTAAAACATAAACATATTATATATCATATATAAATATAGTGACATCTTAATGTCCACCTTTGAAGGTGTTATATGAGTGTTGAACAATCATCGTTTTGTGAGGCAGAAATTCGCCATCCACAGAAACAGTATGATCTTTAACCATTAGATGTAGGTGTGTGTAAGTATAGCTCTAATCCTTCTTATAAAAACATCCTAGAATATTTATGATATTGGTGTTGTTACAAAAGAAAAGAATAAAACGATTTTAGGGGGTTGGAGAAGAAAAATAAAATAAAAGAACACAAGAGAAGACATTACCTTAAAATCGGGTAACTCTTTTGATTTGAGCCAAAGGCTTCCTTGGGAAGAATTCTGCCCAATGTGAGGCTTCTAGGAGTAAGGGAGGTAAGTGGAGAGAGTATTTGGGAAGAGGTTGGCCGAGCCAAATGGCTTGAAAGTGTGAATAAGGTGTTAGAGGTGGGGGCCTTTTATAAGTGGAGAGGAGGGGCACTCTTGGAAAGTAATGAAATATTACTTTATTATACAATGAGTTTCGGATTCTAAAGGTCCCACACATCTATAATTAGAGGATAAGGTGATAAGGGTTCAAAATATACCCATCTAATAGGCTTTGGACAAGTTTAAGCCTTGAATTTTACATTATCTTTTCATTTTATTTAAATCGTTAATTAATGAGGTAATCGCTGCATCATCATGGTGTCATAAATAATTTAATATATTTAATGTATAAAAATTATAAAAAAATATCATAATGTAGGAAATATTTTTAGATTTATAATTACTATTTATAGTGAAAAATATGACTTGTATAACTCAATGTAAAAATTGTTTTAGTAAAACATTTCATGTTTGTGTCATTTTTTACTTTAACATTAAATAAAAGGTATTTATGTCATTTTCCAACTAAAGTGGCTCCATGGGGTCCCCAAGTTGACCCATGGATTTTCATGGTCGGCCATGGCACATCCAATGAGGGCAGGACATGTGTCAAGCTCATCTCATATTATTAAAACATTATTTTTACCTTAAACTACACTAATTACCTCTAATCACGATTAAGAACTTAAAAGTTACTATTCACCAAAAATTATTTTAATCTCATTGAACCACATTTTACTTCTTAATGACAACCATGTATGTAGTATTTTTGAAATTTAAAACACAGAAGTGGTAAAATTTCATTTAAACGAAAAATCAGTTTTTATAAGTACCACTTAGTGGTTTCACTATTCATAAAAAATTGAAGTTTTTCAGAAAAATCCCAAAAATTCACCCTAAGTTACATTTGATATTCTGATTTCATAAATGATGTCTATTTTACAAAATTACAAACATATAAGTTTCATTAATTAATTTTATAATTAATTCTCGCTGTCACAACAAATAGCGTGTTTTTAAGAAACAATTTATATCAAAAGATTGACAATTGTTCATGCCCAATTTCAATGTTAAATTAATTATAATGACCACCATTGGATAAAATGGTAAAAATATATTCTAATTATACTTTAAATCCACTCAATATTATAATTTAGCACTATAAATTATTTTGATTAAAAAAGTTGTTTTTAAGTATTTTTCACTATTCATAAAAAATTGGAAGTTCTCAGAAAATTACAAAAAATTCAACATAGGCTAATTTCGATATTACGAATACAAAAATGAAGTCCATTTTTAAATATAAAATTTCTATAAATTTAAAAAGTGGTTATTACTATTCATAATGGCTACTTTGATTAGTTGCGGTGTGTTAGAACTCGAAGTTGCATACAATGCAAGCTATTGTATTATTGAATGAGAAGCGTATCATGGAAGCTCGGGGTGTTACATATAAGGTACTAGAGTTGTTATTTTGGTATGGAAACAACAAAGAAAGAGGAAGTGGAAGAAGAAAAGAACTTTGAAAGAGGTGATGAAATAATTACCTCGTCTTCAGATTCTTCCTTTTGATTTGAACAAAAAGGATCCTTAGGTTGAATTTATGATCAAATTAAGTCCTCTAGATTGAATTTAGGGTAGTTGGGAGGGTATTTAACTAGAGTTTGGCCGAGCCAGAAGGCTTTGGAGGTGTTAATTTGAGATAAGGGGAATTACCCTTTTATAAAAGAGGTGATGGGCACTGTAGGAAAAGTTTGAAATATTAATTTATTATAAAATAATTTTAGTTTTATAATAGATCAAAATGGGATTATTTAGAGAATAATGTGGGTATGGGTCAAAATAATCTAAATAAATAGGTTTTAGACAGGTTTAGGTCACCATATTAACCTTATCTTTTAGATTTAACTCTTGGTTAAATAGTTCAACATTTACCATGTATCCTTGTATTTTTATATTATATGGTTAATAAACATTATATTAAATGATAAGAGAACATAAAGTGATTTATTAATGACATGTATAACCTTATATAAGTCCTTTTTCCAAATCGTATATTTTTAGGAGTATTATATCATTTAATAAAATAGTATTTGTTTTAAAAAATCATATATGTCAATTTTGACACTATTTAATATTTGGTTTTTGTGAAAGTCATAAAAACTTTATTACATAGAACAAAATAAATTGAATCAAACCTAAAATTTTATATTCACCTATAGAATTCGTGGATGACATCAAAACATTCAAATTATATTTATTTTAATATTTATAATATCATTTATTTGATTCATTCGTTAATAAGGAAAATACTGCATCATTATTATGCAATAAATAAATATATTTATTTTATGTCTCCAAATTATAAACAAAATATAATTATGTAGAAAATAATTTTATCTTTCTAATAAAAATTTTTAGTCTAAGATATCAATTATATAACCTCATATAAAAAGTTTCTTACTAAAATATATATGTTTATGTTACCTTTTCTTTATCATTAAATTAATTTTTATAAAGTTTCATTTTCACTTAAAAGTTGCTACATAGGGTCCCAAAACCGACCCAAGTATGCCCATATCCAGGAATATTTCATCCAATAAGGTTAGGACATGTGTAGAGTAATTTAATATTATTATATTATTATTTTTTACCCTTATTTGCTGGATTTACCCTTTAACGAAGGAAAATAAAATATTTACTGAAGTTACTATTCATAATGTCTAAGAATAAAACTTATCTATTTAAAAAATTTATACCTTATGATTCAAAATATTGAATCCATTTTTATAAATAAAAAACAAATATGTTTCAGTAATTAATTTAAAATTGTTTTCTCTTGTCAAAACCAAAAAATGGGTTTTTAATAAGTAAAAACTATCGAAAGATTGACATGTGTTTATATATAATTTAAATGTGAAATTACATAAAATGACCTAAATTATATTAAATGATAAAAATATAATCTAATTATACTTTAATACCACTCAAATGTATAATTTAACACTATAAATTATTTCGATTAAAAAGGTTGTTTTTAATTAAAATTTAATATTTTTCACTATTTATCAAAATATGAAAGTTATCAGAAAAGTACCAAAAATTTATCCAAACTAATTTTTTATGTCAAAATTATACAGAAAGATTTAATTTTATCAAATTTAATATATTAAAGTGTCAAATATTGGATTTAAAAAGGGTTCTCCATTAAAAGGCGGAAAAACTGCATTTTTGAAAAAATAATTCTTTTATCTGAAAAATTGAATCTGTCCATAAATTATGTCTAAGAAACACAAAATATAAATTTTAAAATTATATGGGATATATATAATATTCAATATTTGGATATTACTATTTATAACAGCTTTTTTAAACGGTTAGTTTGATATGTCGTGGTGCGTAAGAACTCGGTGTTGCATACATCACACACTGTTGTATTATTTAAAGGGAAATGTATCATAGAAGCTTGGGGTGTTACAGTATTAAAAGAACTTACTAATTTGGAGTTTTGGTCATTAAAAGGAAAAGAAAATGAAAAGTTTCATGGATTTTACATGAATATTTTTAATGCTTTGTTGAGATATGTGATATTATATGATTCTTCTAAATGAATCTGTTATATACAACACCTATTGGGTAAGTGAGGAGATTAAGAGAATTATCATCTATATGGTCATTCATGGATATCCTAAACAACCTTGATTATACCAAAATGGCCCGAAGGCCTTCATTTCTATTGATTTTTGATAAACCCCCTTTCAAGGGATGAGGGGGAACCCTTACAAGGCTCGTAGGCTTAGTGATTACATGGCCCATAGGATTAAGAGACATTACATGATCTTAAGGTCTTGTAGAATTCAAATAGACTATAACTATAAAGAACTTCCCCTCCCCATCATCTACATCGTGATGGAAGCTCTCCACCTTCGCATGGTTGTATGGCTAAGCTTCTCGTGCAAGCACAATCTGGTCCCAATAGCGTAGCCATAGCCTCTCATTATTCCAAATCCATTGGTTCTGCTCTGGTGAGTGCGCTTGATCTAAATCTTCCTATAGGGATACTCCTTTTTTGTAGAGTTTGTCTGGGGCAACTGCGTGTGGCTTAAAGGCCTTGAGGTGGCTCAAAGGCCTTAAAGGTGGACCGAAATCCCTACTGGTCCAAAGGTCTGGGTGGACCAAATTCCTTTAGTACTCCAAGCACAAACTGCTGGCCCTAGGTGAATATTTCTTGCTTATACAGTACCAAATAGTACCTACTACAGTACTACTACAGTTCTTGCTACAATAACCTGGAAATATGTCTCCGCCTAGTTTTGAACCTGGGTCTCTTGGATGCACTTAAGGATACCTCACCAACTGGGCTGAGGCTCATGTGATAAACAAACATGATTATATATCTCTTAATTTTACACATATTTATAGCTTATGGATACATAGAAAAACAATTAAAGGATCCCTACTATCAAAAATAATTTATAACATCCTTTTCTCAAATCTATTTTTTTAATGTATGAGTTCATTTAGAGGAAAACTAATTGGTGAGAATACCCTTATATTGATCATTTTATTTATTTCCAATAATGTGGTGAAGAAATATTGTATCTAAGAACACATATTAACATTGACTATTTCTATTTCTGACAAATTCAAAGGGTGTGATTAAGCAACCCAAGTAATTATTTCATTTATTGATAATAGGATCAATACATGTTTAGTGTAGTGATGATGATGCATATGAAATAATAATGGAAATATGAGAATTAATTTGATGTCATTCTCAATAAAGTATCCACGTAATTCTATAATATGATTTATTAAATTGAGGCTGGATCTTGAAGTCTATTGTAGGATAGATTTAATGAAACTTGGAATGACATAATCTATTCTAGCATGGTTAATTTTTATTACTGGTGAAACGATCTTAAATAGAAGAAAATAAAAGTTTTTTTTGGATGAATTAAAATTTTATAAAAAATTTATAATGGTGGTGAAGAGGTTGGAAAGGCCTAGAATCCAGCTAAAGAAGTTTTGAGTTTATTTGAGGGAATTCAGGAATTTCTAAGATATATGTAGCCTGATTTAATAGTTGTTTCTAGAAATATAGGGGAATGTGTCACCTAGATAAATGTTTTTGATCCAAATTTTTAATTATGGTGACATAATTGAATTCATATAGGAAACTATATCTATGTAAGTTAATGGGATAAAATAACATAGTAAATTATACTACATATAGAAATTATGGTTGAAATATTTGTTTTTCCCATGAAGCTAAATAATCCACATAGTCGAAAGAGTCACATAGTTGAATGCTTCACAGAGAAATTGTTTTCTACACTCAATGTACCTAATTTAATGACATATGTGAATTGAGATTCATACTTCCAAATTCTAAATATAAAAAATATCAATCCATAGGTGGGATTCGTTCACATATGACATTTTTCAAAACATTCTTTTCGGAATTATATTGATTTCTAGAAGTCAAATATTCCATGTAGAAAGTAAAATTAAATGGTGTTATTGAAATGATTTTCATGGAATGAATAAATATTATTAATAATGTGTTTATGACTCAAGAAATGATTGATAGAGATTTTTTTGAGGGAGAATCTAATTTGGATGAGATGAGATGATTACTTCTTAGTAGTTTCTACCAAAAAACAGTACATCTAATTATTATGAAAGAGAGATTAAAGATTCAAGAAGACGTACCCTGTAAGAACCTGGGTTTTGAACCTGTAAGACTTTGAAATTTTCTTGATGTTATTCCAAAGTAGGGCATTCAGACAGCGTGTGATTCTGAGCCCCGGTGTGGCCGGAATTAAAATTTAAGTGCGTTCACAATAGACACACCAAATAAACAATATAACTCCAAAATAGTTTCTCGTATGGGAAAAAATAGGGCACCATTGATTCGGAAGTGTGCTTTTTTACCCTAGGAGGGGTGCAACTTTCACGGGCGCGACCCTTCTGTGGAAAATGCCATGAAGGGCATTTTTGTAATTTAGCGGCCTCAGCCGTGAACTTTATAACTTCTGATTGGAGGTTCGTATTAAAATTCTGAGACCACCATTGTGCTCAGAATGTGGATTTTATCCTAGGGGTGGCTTAACCCCGACCCCGTCGAGAGTTCAGGTACGGGCCCACTGGTGGGGGGGGGGGGTTTAAGACTTAATTAACTTTAATTAATTAAGTTTATCTACTTAAACACATCCTCCCCCACCCTTCTCCTCCACTTTCATTTCCTCCCTAGTGGAAGCTCTATCAACAAAGGGAGAAACCTCCTTCAATGGCCTCCTCCTCTCCGGCAAGGCGGCGGTGGCTCCGGCGGATCACTTGTGAAGCTACGGGCTACGCCCAACGAGGTAGGAGTTTGCGTTTTCGTTTTTAATTTCCGCATCCTCCTTTAATTAAATATATGGCATCTAATTTCTTCTAATTGTTGAGAGAAGACTATAGATGCGTAGGGATCGAACCGAGATTTCCGACACTCTTTTTGGATCAAATTTTTGAGTCCTGGGGTGTCTGAGGTGCCCCCGGGAAGTCTCCCGGCCAATTTCCCCGTTTTCCGGTGGTTCCTGGGGTTTCCGGAGGGCTTCAGGCGGTCCCGAATGGCGGCCGGTGTAGCGGGTTCCCAGGCGGAAGCGGTGCGGTTCCCAGGCAGTGGCGCGGCGGACCTAGGCGGCGGCGGCGGTCCCAGTCGGTGGCGGCGGGCGGAGGTCGCTGGTGCGGGCACGATGGGGTGTCGCGGCGCGCGACCCCAAGCGGGAGATCGAGACCCACCTTCGGTGGGTCTCCGCGTGGGACAACAACCATACATGAGGGCTGGTCGACGCGGGTGGACCGCAGGTCAGTGGCCGGGCCACGCGGAAGGGCCGCGAGCCGGCACTGCGGACCAGGCCGGGCGGCGAGGGCCGGCCCGGGCTGGGTGGATCAGCTGTACCGGGCCGGTCCAACCCTAAGTGGTTAGGCCCCTATCTTCGGACACCCGTAACATTCACTACGGGTGTCTGTTTTGCGTGTCGTCTATGGAATTACAATCCTCGGCTCGAAACGAAGGGGGGTTTTTAATTCTCGAGATAGGGGGGGCTCTGTGGCGTGACACACCCGTTAAGTATTGTTCAGCGCCTCGTCGGGATCCTTCTTTAGGATGGCGTGAGCACATTTGAAGTCCGTTTTAGGCTCCGTCAGTGGCGTTGTAACCTTGGAGTCAAGACTATGTAGACCGGGGTGGCTTCAGGCATTGAATCTAGAGTTGAGGCGTGGGCCCCATGGTCTGTCTTTTAAGTTGTGAGAAGTGTTTTGCGACTTTTTCATCACATGTATGTTCGGGGTGAATGAGTAGTCTTTTTTGTGTGTTTTTTCGAGAGAATCACGATGGTGTAGTTCGCCTGACCTCTTTCGGGACTGAGGTGTGGGCCCCACGAGATGCCGTATGGGCATAAAGCTATGTTGAATAACTTTTTAGTCGGGAGTCTGTTTCCAGTGAGTAAGTAGTCTATCTCGTGTGTTTTTCCACGAGGATTACAACGGTGTAATCTATTTGGGTGTGCAGAGCCTCTTTAAAAATCTCATTAAATGTGGAAACATGAAAGGGCGTTGGTCAGTGGTTCCTTTGACGCACTCCAACCCAATGCATGGTCGCGATGTTAGTGACACCCAGAGATGGTTTGGGCAGTGCAGAGTTATCAGACTAGTTTTGGGTTTACCCTCCATTGAGGCTGGGCAGTGGGTTACCCACTGGCGTATCAGGGTTTACCCTCTAATGGTGCTGGGCAGTGGGTTACCCATTGACCTTAGGTTTTACCCTCCAGTGGGGCTGGGCAGTAGGTCACCCATTGAATTTAGGTTTTACCCTCCAGCAGGGCAGGGAAATGGGTTACCCATTGAATTTAGGGTTCACCCTCCAGCGGGGCTGGGCAGTGGGTTACCCGATAATCTATTCAGGGTTTACCCTCCAGTTGGGCTGGGCAGTGGGTTACCCGATGACTTATTTCAGATTCAACCCTTTTTATATGGCTATTTAGTGACTTCTCTCTGTGATCATCAGAGTGGGACCCTTGGTTGTACGGTTTAGCGATGAGACAACTTTGACGTGCGAGACTGATGGGAATCAGTGATGGACACCCTTAGAACCATTGGCGAGTTTTCCTAGGCTGAGCTTGGATATAGAGATCCCCTTACACACTCATTCAAGTTTCTTGTTGAGAATATATATATATACCCTACCTTTGTTCCAACTCTTTGGGGTCAGTTACTCTCCTTCTAGGAGGGGCGAAGACACATATGGTATGCCACTTGCTTTCTGTGTCTAGCTCCTCTTGGCTGGACGAGTCTACTTCCTTTCTTTTGTTGGTTTGAGTTGTACTCTATTTACTCTACCTTTCACTATTCCTTGTTCTGTATACTGATCACCATCTTAGTACCTCCTTTTTTTATCCCTCAAGATTTTGGGGCATCCTATTGAGAATCTTTATACTCACCCCTACTTGGGCTTTACCCGCACTTGGTGTGCCCCTGCAGATGACGGACTGGTCGATCGAGACTATGGAGGAGCATAGAGGACACAAGAGATTGGGCTACGTTCAGTGGTCATAGTAGGACTTTCAGGTGTGAGACTCACCAGCTGTTTACTTTTGTTTACCTACTGCTGGGTTGTGGAACCTTTCGGGTTGGGCGCGTGTTTTTCCCTTTTTCTGTTCAGTATCTTGTCAGCACTTTTCAGCACTTTACTTTTACTATTTATAGGTTGATGGATGACTGTGGTTGGGTTATAATTGTTTGTTCTTTGGTTTTATTTTTTACTCTGCACTTTTGCATTGAGTGGGATGTGTGTGTGTACAGATACATAGGCAAAGGCCTCCCCGAGGTTGTTATTCCTTCGGCGCTTGTCGCCAGCCCCCGGCCTATGGAGGTGGGCTTGGGGTAGTTGCAGCTCGAGACCGGTAGGGTCAGGTCCTGAAAAAGTGGCATCATAGGTGGTTCGTTCCTTGGGGAATTGTTAGGACATCCCTAAAAAGGAATTGGTTGGGATTTAGGGCACTAGTGTCGACGTGTCTCGAAAGTGGCTCTCAGGACAAGGATTCTAGTGATGGTACGGGCGACCGGTGTATCCATTCACTAGGACCCTGATAACCAGCTTGTTGACTAAGCACGCTGAGACACTTGTTGTAGGGAACATTGGAACATGAATCTAGTAAGATTGAGTCTTTGACTGTCCTTTTTTAGTCAGATCCCCTTTGTTATTATTGATATATATATATATATATATATATATGTTCATCTGATCATGGTAATCATTGATAATTTTCAGGATTCCCCATGACAGCAGCCAGCCAGGTTACCCTCTCCAGTTCGTGACGACGACCTGGCGAGAAACGAGGCGTCAGTTCGGGGACCCTTACACAATCCCCTTCTGCCCAGTACTTCAATAGTATCCCCTCCACTTGGAGAGCATCAGTTAGTACCGGCATCATAGGTCGAGGTTGAGCGCAGACGGAGTACAGTCCGTGACTTTCAGCATCAGTGACCGTAGAAGTTCCACGGAGACCCAGATCCCTAGGCAGCGAAAGACTAGATAGAGTCCGTGGACCGACTTTTCAGGCTGGTACGGACACCAGCAAACCAGATGGTAGCCCTAGATGCCAGCCTTTTCCTCGGGACAACTGGGCTTTGGTGGGGGTTGGTTACGCAGACCCATGACAAGTCGTATCTCACGTGGGACAGCTTCCAGCAGCTCTTCCAAGAGGAGTACTCCCCCTCTTGTTTATTATCTGTTGGGATTCAAGAGATTCTAGAGCTGAAGCAGGGGGGATAACCATGGCACAGTACTCGACCCGGTTTACCGATCTAACATGCTACTCGCTGGATATGGTCCGTGATAGTTACTTTTGGGCGCGGAAGTTTGAGCAGGGTCTTCGCAGGGAGATCCGTTCTAGTGTAGTACCCATGTGCATCCCTACTTATGTCGGGGTGCTAGAGCGGGAACTCATGATAGAGAGATTCTTGGATGAGGGATGACAGATGAAAAGGCCTAGCAGTGGCCGCTTCAGAGCAGAGTCTTCGGTAGCAGGAAGGCGGTAGAGAGCAGAGCCTCAGTCGAGGAGACCCTTCCGTGAGCAGACTCAGGGGCAGGGTTATACACTACAGTGGCGCCGTAGAGCACCAGAGCAGTTAGGAGAGATACAATGCTATTCTTGTGACAAACGGGGTCACCTATCACGGGACTGGTCGACCAGGTGTACCGAGCAGCCGTGGAAGGCAGTGGGCACACCGTGGCGGCAGAGGTAGCGCCATGACCAAGGATCCCCCAGGAGAGGGCAGGGTGGCCCTCAGGGAGGCGGCGCAGGCAGAGTGGCAGGAACTAGAGGTTGGGGACGGTGTTTTGAGTTCCTTCAACTACCACAACTGGGTGGCCCACGCCAGGCTCTGGGAGCTGGCTGTAGAGGTCGTGGGTAGCTTCAGGCTATGGGTGTTCGTGACCCCCTAGCACACGAGATGGTCTGGGGTACGATTTGTGTTTACTCTACACTTTCTTCGGTACTAGTAAACATAGGAACCATCCAATCCTTTATATCACTGCTTTTGGTACGGGAGTTGGAGCTTCTAGTAGAGGCGCGGACACCGACACTTGGCCTCGAGGTTCCTACAGGAAGTGCCTCGTTGGTGAATTTTATCTGCAGACAGTGTGAACTATCATTCGGAGGAGAGAGTTTCACATGGGACCTAATCATCATCACTATGGAACCTTATGATGTCATCCTAGGCATGGATTTACTTTTTATGGTTCACTCCCAGATCGACTGTCATCACAGAAGAGTCAGAGGCATGCACACTGATGGGACGAGGTTCACCATTCTAGGTGAACGAGACCTCGTGGTAGAGTAGATAGGTACTCTGAGGAGGAGACCATGACCTTTTTCTCACCAGTTGGAAAGCATGAATCTCAGAGCATCCGACGCTACAGGAACCTGGATCCCTACTATTGTAGAGGACTACATGGATGTCTTTCCTGAGGATGTCCCAAGACTACCTCCAAGGCGAGAGATGGAGTTCTACATTGACATGCAGCTGGGGACTACCCCAATATCTTGTGCGGCCTATCAGATGGCACCCATAGAGATTCGGGAGCTACGAATTCAGCTGGAAGACCTTCTTGAGAAGGGATGCATTAGGCCCAGTGTGTCCCCCTAGGAATCTCTAATTTTGTTTTTGAAAAAGGCATATGGGAGTCTATGGATTTGTATAGATTATCGTCGCCTGAATCAGGCCACGATAAAGAACAAGTACCCTTTTCCAAGGATTGAAGACCTCTTCGACCAACTGAGAGGTACGAAGTGGTTCTCTAAGATTGATCATCAATCCAGCTACCACTAGTTGTGGGTTTGTGAGGTTGACATCCCGAAGTTGGCTTTCCATTGTCGTTATGGGAATTATGAGTTTTTGGTGATGACCTTTGGTGTGACAAATTCCCCCGCTATTTTCATGGCTCTGATAAACCAGATCTTTCAGCCGTACATGGACCGGTTTGTGGTTGTCTTTATTGAATACATACTCATTTACTCTACGATGGAGGAGGAGCATGCATAGCATTTTAGGATGGTCCTAGACTTACTCTGGGAGCACCAGTTGTATGGGAAGCTCTTGAAGTGTCAGTTCTGGATTCATGAGGTTCACTTTCTGGGGCATGTCATTACAGAGTAGGGATTGACAGTAGATCCCACAAAGGTAGAGGTAGTGCTTTCTTGGGAGCCACCGAAGAATGCGTCAGAGGTGCAGAGCTTTCTTGGTTTGGCAGGGTACTATAGGGGGTTTATGGAGGGTTTTACAGGATTGCTGCCCCTTTGACTGCATTGATGAGGAAGGGATGACCGTTCACCTGGACTGATCAGTGCTAGAAGGCCTTCAAGGAGCTAAGGCGGAGGCTGACTAGTGATCCAGTGTTGAGGCTTCCAGAAGAGGGCGTTGTGTTCATGGTATACTACGATGCTTAAGAAGATGGGATCAGGTGCGTGCTGATGCAAGAGCGGGTAGTGATTACATATGGGTTGTTTCAGTTGAGGCCCCATGAGTAGAATTATGTGACTCATGATTTGGAGCTGGCAGCAGTGGTCTTCGCCTTGAGGTTATGGAGATACTACCTTCTAGGTGAGAGTTTTGTCGTTTAACCAGACCGCCAGAGCCTCAAATACATCTTCACTCAGAGAGATCTGAATCTAAGGTAGAGGTGTTGGCTGGAGTTTCTACAGGACTATGATTTTGAGGTAGTATACACTATAGGGAAGGGAAATATAGTAGTAGATTCCCTTAGCAGGAAGTCCCAGGCTCGTCTAGTTCGGGAAGCTTCAGAACAGTTGGCTTCCCTTCGGCTGACCTTGGTGGATCAAGGGGTTACAGCTTTTTTATAGTCAACGGTGTTGACTACTTTGCTCCTTTATCATGTGAGAGAGTCTTAGCTGGGGGACGTCGACAGCGAGGTACTGCATGATTAGTTATCCACGAGTGACGCACCCGATCGGTATTCTGAATGAGGGAATCACAAGATCCTGTTCTGGGGGAGAGCTGTAGTACCAATGGAGATGCAGGAGGAGGTGATGCTGGAGTTCCACACTTCTCCCTTGGCTATACATCCTGGTGTAGGGAAGATGCACAGAGACCTTCAGTGGCAGTTTTGGTGGTCTGGCATGAAGCAAAGCGTAGCTGAGTTTGTTTCTCGGTGTCTTACCTGTCCACAGGTGAAGGTAGAGCATCAGGTTCCAGTAGGGTTGTTTCAAACCCTTGATATCCTGGAGTGGAAGTGGGATGACATATCTATGGACTTCGTCCTAGGGCTTCCACGCATAACGAAGGGCCATGATTCAATTTGGGTGTTAGTGGACCAACTCACGAACTCAGCGCACTTCCTTTCCATTAGGGAGTAGAGCTCGGTGGAGAGTCTAGGGAAGCTATACGTTTGGGAGATCATTCGCCTTCATGGAGTACCCTCGACGATCATCTATGATAGTGATTCGTGGTTTATGTCGCGATTTTTTCAAGGCATGTAGGAGGAATTCGGGACTCAGCTGCGGATGAGTATAACTTTTCACCCCTAGAACGATGGGAATACTGAGCGCACTATCCAGGTGTTGGAGGATATGATCAGGGCATGTGTGTTAGACTTTGGCCTGAGCTGGGAGGATCACCTGTCCTTGGTGGAGTTTGTGTACAAAAACAGTTACTACTTTGCTATTGGCATGGCAACTTTTGAGGCTCTCTACGGGAGACCCTATAGTTCACCGTTGTGCTGGACGGAGGTTGGGGAGACCTCCCTCATGGGCCCAGAGTTGGTGCGGTTGATGATGGAGAAGGTGAAGGTCATTTGTGAGCGGATGAGGACGGATCACAGCAGACAAAAGTCCTACACAGACCGTCATCGCAGGCCTTTAGATTTCTACCAGGGGGACTATGTATTTTTGAGAGTCTCCCCACGGCGTGGAACACAGAGGTTCAACTGGGGAGGAAAGCTATCCCTGAGGTTCATTGGTCCCTTTGAGATCCTGCGCAGGGTCGGTGAGGTTGCCTAACATGTTTCTCTACCCCCACAACTAGATAGAGTGCATGAAGTCTTCCACGTGTCGCAGCTGAGGAAATACATGCACGACCCCATGCACGTTATCGACTGGGTAGATCTGGACATTGAGGATGTATCCACCTTTACGGAGTACCCGGTGGCGATTGAGGACCGGCAGGAGCAGACACTGCGTGGATAGACCATTCCTTTGGTTCGTGTGCTGTGGCAGCACGAGAGGGTATAGGAGAGCACCTTGGAACGGGAGAGCCAGATGCGGGGTCAGTATCTCAAGTTGTTTTTCTAGTTTTATTTTTCAGGGATGAAAAATTTGAAGGAGGGAATGATGTAAGAACCTGGATTTTGAGCCTGTAAGACTTTTAAATTTTCTTGATGTTATTCTAGAGGAGGGTGTTCGGATGGCATGTGATTCCGTGCCTTGGTGTGGCCAAAATTAAATTTTAAGTGCGTTCACACTGGACACGCCAAATAAATAGAATAACTCCTAAACAGTTGCTCGGATGGAAAACTAAGGGCACCATTGAGTCCCGAGCATGTTGATTACCCTAGGAGGGGTGTAACTTTCGCAGGCATGACCCTTAAGTGGAAAACGCCACCAGGGGCATTTTCATAATTTAGCAGCCTTGGACGAGAACTTTATAACTTCTGAATGGTGGTTTGGATTAATATTCCAAGACCACCATTGCGCTCAGAATGTGGATTTTATCCTAGGGGCGGCTTAACCCCAACCCCGTTGAGAGTTCGGGTATGAGCCCACTGGTGGGGGGGGTTTAAGACTTAATTAATTTTAATTAATTATGTTTATCAACTTAAACACATAAACTCCCACCATTATCCTCCCATTTCATTTTCTCCCAGGCAGAAGCTCTCTCCACAAAGGTAGAGACATCATTCAAGGTCCTTCTTCTCTTCGGCAATGCGGCGGCGGCTCCGGTGGATCACTTGTGAAGCTACGAGCTATGCCCAGTGAGGTAGGAGTTTGCGTTTGCATTTCTAATTTCTACATCTTCCTTTTTTTAAATTAATTGCATCGAAATGCTGGCCAATGGTCGAGCGAAGACCATAGATGTGTAGGGCTTGATCCGAGATTTCCAAAACTCTTTTCGAATCGAATTTTTGAGTCTCGGGGTGCCCCTGGGAAGTCTTCCGGCTAATTTCCCAATTTTTCGGTGGTTCTAGGGGTTTCCGGCAGGCTTCAGGTGGTCCGGGACGACAGCCGGCGAGGCGGGCTCCCAGGCGGTGGCGGCGCGGTTCCCAGGCGGCGACAACGTGGTTCCCAGGTGGTGGCGTGGTGGACCCAGGTGGAGGTGGTGGTCCTAGGCAGTAGCTGCGGGTGGAGGTCGACGGTGCGGGGCGCGACCCCGAGCGGGAGACCGAGACCCGGCTTCGGCGGGTCTCCGCGCGGGACAGCAACCAGCCACGAGGGTCGGGCGGCGCGGGTGGACCGCAGTCAGAGGCCAGGCCATGTGGAAGGGCCGTGGGCCGGCGCTGTGGACCGGACCGGCCGGTTCGGGCTGGCCCAAGCCGGGCGGACCGGCCGGACCGGGCCGGTCTGGCCCAAAGGGGTTAGCCCCTGTCTTCTGACACTCGTAACATTCACTACAGGTGTCTGTTTTGCGTGTTGTTTATGGCAGCACAATCCTTGGCTCGAGATGGAGATTTTGAAATGTTCTCGAGGATTTTTAATTTTAGAGATGGGGGGGGGGCTCAGTGGCGCGATGCGCCCATTAAGTATTGTTTAGCACTTCGCCGGGATCCTTCTTTCAGATGGAGCAAACACATCCGAAGTCCGTTTTAGACTCTATCAGTTATGTTGTAACCCCAGAGTCAAGACGATGTAGAACAGGGTGGTTTCAGGCATTGAAGCTGGAGTTGAGGCGTGGGCCCCACGAGCTGTCTTTTAAGCTACCAGTAGCGTTTTGCGACTTTTTCATCACACGTCTGTTCAGGGAGAATGAGTAGTAATTTTGGTGTGTTTTCCGAGAGCATCGTGATGGTGCAGTTCGCCCGACCTCTTTGGGGACCGAGGTATAGGACCCACAAGACACCGTATGGGAATAAAGTGGTGTTGAATAACTTTTTTCACCGGGAGTCTGTTTCCAGTGAGTAAGTAGTCTATCTCGCATGTTTTTACTTGAGGATTACAACGGTGTAATCTGTTTGGGCTTGAGGAGACTCTTTCAAAATCTCATTAAATGTGGAAACATGAAAGGGCATTGGTCGGTGGTTCCTTTGACACACTCCGACCCAACGCACGGTCGCGATGTTAGCATCACCCAGAGATAGTTCAGGTAGTGCCGAGTTATTGGACCAGTTCAGGGTTTACCCTCTAGCGGGGCTGGGCAGTGGGTTACCCACCGACGTATCAGGGTTTACCCTCCGGTGGGGATGGGCAGTGGGTTACCCATTGATCTTAGGGTTTTCCCTCCGGTGGGGCTGGGCAATGGGTTATCCATTAACTTTAGGGTTTACCCTTCAGCGGGGCTGGGCAGTGGGTTACCCATTGAATTTAGGGTTTACCCTCTAGCGGGGATGGGCAATGGGTTACCCGATAACCTTTTGGGGTTTACCCTCTAGTTGGGATGGGCATTGGTTTACCATTTGAATTCTTTCAGACTCAGCCCTTTCTTTGTGTCTAGTCAGTGACTTCTCTTAATGATCACCAGAGAGGGACCCTTGGTTATACGGTTTAGTGATGAGACAACTTTGATGTGAGAGACTGATGTGCATCAGTGATGGACATCCTTAGAACTGTTGGTGACTTTTCCTAGGCTGATCTTGGAGATATAGATCCCCTTATACACTTGTACAGGTTTCTTGTTGAGCACATATATATAGACCCTACCTTTGTTCCCACTCCTTAGGGCCAGTTACTCTCCTTCTAGGAGGGGTGAAGACACACGAGGTATGCCATGTGCTTTCCGTGTCAAGATTATCTTGGTTGGACGAGTCTACTTCCATTCTTTTGTTGGTTTGAGCTGCACTCTATTTACTATAATCTTTCACTATTCCTTGTTCTGCCTACTGATCACCATCTTAGTACCTCCTTTGTTGCTCCCTCGATCTTTCAGGGCATCCTAATGAGTATCTTTATACTCACCCCTGCTTGGGCTTTACCCGTACTTGGTGTGCCCTTGTAGATGACAGACAGGTCGATCGAGACTACGGAGGAGCATAGAGGACATAGGATTTTGGGCTGCATTCAGTGCTCGTAGTAGTACTTTCAGGTGTGAGACTCACCAGCTGTTTACTTTTATTTACCTACTACCGGGTTGTGTCACCTTTTGGGTTGGGCGCATGTTTTTCCCTTTTTCTGTTCAGTATCTTGTCAGAACTTTTCAGCCCATTACTTTTTCTATTTAGTGGTTGATGCATTACTGTGGTTGGGTTATAGTTGTTTGTCCTTTGGCTTTCTTTTTACTCTGCACTTCTGCACTGAGTGGGCTGTGTGTGTGTACATGTACTTAGGAAAAGGCTCCCCGAGATTGTTACGCCTTCGGCACTTGTCGCCAGCCCCTGGCCTATGGAGGAGGGCTTTGGGAAGTTACGGCTTGAGACCAGTAGGGTCAGGTCGTGACATTCCACATGGAAATATTTCATGCTATAATTCTTGTTAGAAATTAAAATTGGTTTAAATAATGCTGATTTTTTGGATGCTGAGATTGTGATAATTAAATACCACCCTATGAATGATTTTCAAGGGGTTAGGTAATTTCAATGAAGATATGAATGAGAATTTAATTAAGTAATAAATCATGAATCTATAAACCAATTCAAATCCGACCACCAAAGATCATGGGTCATCAATAAAAAAATATATAAATATTGATTGTGATATTTTTTGAGATTGCGATTCATTAATATTTTTTGAATATAAATAAGTTACAAGTATCATAGAAAAAAGTGTGAGAATTTATAAATCTAGTGAACATTTTAATATCATCTAAGATATATATACTTCCAACATCAAGGAGAATAAAGTGTGAGTAGTTCAACTTCATTATATCATATGGAGATTCTTATGTCATGAAATAAAAAGAGAGATATTGGATTTTAAGGTGATGCAACATTTTTTTATAAGACGAATGTGTGAGAGAAATTGTGAACCATTCAACACTGATGTTTCTGAAGAATCTGGAATATATATAAGAAGGTATGATTGAAAAAAATAAGATTTTAATTCTTTTGAAGGAGTTTATGTGGTTGGAGAAAGAGAGGAGATAAATATGGCTTCTTCCTTCTATCTAATTATATTGAGACTCCTAAAAATTAAGAACCACTCTATTTTCAAATAATAGACAGATCAGGTAAAGAACATTTCCAATGTATGTGAAGTTTAACTGATTAGATCCTTGCAGTTAAAGTCTAGTTTTTTGGTTCAAGGAGTCTTGAATAATAGGTGGTACAAATATAAATAATTCCATTGAATAAATTGGAGTTATAGTTTAAAAAACTATATATGGGACATGGGTTATACCTTAAAAACCCGAGGGCATGAATTATGATACATATGTAAAAATTTCAAAACAAAGATGATAAAAAAATTATTTTACTTGGAAAAAATTGAAGAGAAAAAGTATTATGCTCCACATCATGGCCGAATAAGTAAAAATTCTTATGTGATGTTTACTTTCTTATTCTGAATACATAGGTTAGGGTCACACATGAATTAACCGACTCATATATCTTAACTTAGATAATGTATAATTTAAATGATGAGATTATTTAAAAGAAAATAAAACATATTAAAAATGGGACACTAGATTAACCCCTCCTGCCACTCCCCTCAGTTGTTTGTATTGTTCAATATGGATCTATAATATATCCATATAATTATTAATTTCCTACAATAGAAAATAAATATACATTAAATTATAAATTTAGTACTAATATAATAAATAATCAATACATACTAATTATCATTCTAAAAATTGGTATGATATCATTTTCTTCTTATTTGTTATATTTAATCAAATTTATTTTTTAATATGTTATTTTATTATTTGGTGAATTGGTGTTTTGGTCATTTGATTAATTTTTTGTTAGGTTATTTATTCATTTTTCTATTTATCCATTTTTAAATTTTTTTAGATCATTTATTTCATTAGGGTTAAGCTATTTTCTTCATCAAGGTTAGGGGATTTGGTTTGTTTTGGTATAGGTAATTTTTTTCTTTTTAGGTTTGACCATTTTGGTTTATATCATTTGGTTTATTTTTGGGTTATGTCATTTTTCAGTTAGGTCTTTTTTTATTTATCTTTAGTTCATTTGGATAATTTTTGAGGAATTTCATTGTTTAGTTCATTCATTTTCTTCATTATAGGATAGGTCATTTATTCACTTTAATTTAGGTAATTTGATTCATTTCAGGATAAATTATTTGGTTAATTTAGGGTTTGGTCATTTGGTAAATTTTTATTTCATTTTTCCTTTCATTCATTTTTTATAAGGTAATTTGGTTCATTTCGGGTTAGGACATTTGTTAATTTTTCCATTTGGATTAGTTTATTTGGTCCATTTTTTGATAATATATTTCTTCATTTTAGGTTATCTCATTATGTTCATTTCACGTGAGGCCGTTTTTTCATTACGAGTTAGGTTTTTTGGTTCATTTTGGGTTTGGTCATTCATTATTTTTTACATTTTTTATTCAAGTAATTTGGTTCATTTTGGGTTATGTAAATTGGTTTATTTTGAGTGATTTTATTTGGATCACTTTAGGTTATCATGTTTAGTTTATTTTAGTTTGGGACATGTAGCACCACCAATTTGAAGTATGTAACCCTTTAATTATGATTTTTAATTATATAACGTATTTGTGTGAGGTTTGGGATGGTTTGAAGGAATGTTTTAGTGTTTTTTGGTCTTTAATAATGGAGCATGGTTTCAGCACGTTTAGTGGGAACCATGGAACTCCTACATAAAATCATGCAAGGTTAAACATGGGCTTCCAGGTATGTGCGCAATTAGGTGAATGATTTGGCCAGACCATGTGGCCACCCTGTAGAGACTATGAAAAGTGGAAAATAGGGATTTTTCATGGTTATCACATAAATTTTAAAACTGTACGGGATAACTGTGTGGGATGATTCTTGATGCAGATGGTAGTGCAAGATTTGCGTATAGTTTTCCTAACTGTGTGATGAATCATGCACCGTAAAAACATTAGATCCTTAAAACATGTATCTAGCTTATGGTTAGCTCTAAACCTTTTTTTCCATCCATTTCAGTTATAGCTCAATATTTCTTCCTCCCAAAAGATGAGGAGGCTTTCCCCATTGATTCAAAAGTGATCTTGAGGAAAATCATGGTACTTTGAAAACTGATTCCCTTGGCAAGTCTTTGTTTTTTTGTAGTTTTCATTAGATCTTATCATCTTCCCTCTCTTGGTTTCTTAGATCTAATTTTTTGTTGGAATATATAAGGTTTTTTGGCCAATAATTATTAGATTTTGTTTTTTTTGATGTTATGTGAAGTTATCTAAGGTGGGTTTTTGGATATTCAACCTGGTTTTGTTGGTATTTTTATGTCGTTCTTCATTTTCTCTATAATTCCTGGGTTAGTCAGCTTCAATATTCACTCCTCTTTTTATAACATTAATTATTATTCTTAAATTTCATAATTTTATTTATATTTATTGTGAAATATTTGTGCAACTCATGGTAGAAACACACTTTTGTGATGGTTTGTGGATGTTTTTGGATTTGTGGAATTGTGAAAATTAGTTGTGTAAAGTGATTTGTTTGATTACAGTAATGGTTTTTTGGAAGAGTTTCAAAAAAATGAACAATTTTATTGAAATTTCTTAAAATGTTTTATTTGAAATGGTTTTGGAATACTTGGGTTTCTGTAATTTCTTGCTTTCGAAGTGACCATAAATAAGGGGCGTATACCAATGGTGTACAAAGGTATGTGACCCATGATAAAGGGAATGTTTGATTATGGCATAAGAAGATTGGCCACTTGGTGATGACTTAGGGTATGGATGAGAAACTGATCCTGAGTATGGAACTATCAGTGAAACATGTATATGTGGGTGTGTTGGCGAATCATGAAATTGATATGCTAAAAATAGAATGTGATGTGGTTTAAAAAATTATTTTTTTCTTTCCTTGAAAAATATTTTGGTTGGAAAAAATATTTTGTGTGAACTTCATGGTTTTAATATAAATTGTAATATGTTTTTAAAGTGTTTTGTATAAGTTATTTTATATAAATATTCAAACATGTTCTATCCTAGTTGAATAACTAGGGATGCCATTTGGGTAAAAACTACCGAGTTTCATTACTCACCCCTATATTGGAACAATTGTGATTTTTAAGACATTTTATTTTAGGATACATGTAAAGTTAAAGCATCACACTTATTTAGTGGTGATTCATGATACTTGGGAATTGAGTTGGATTTAGAGATTGGAGTTATGTATTGGTGTCTTTGAGTTTTGTTGGGTTGTATTCTATTCTGTACTTTGATGTTAGCAGTCTTCCACTGTAGTAATATATTTTATATTGGGTTTTGGTATCATTGGTAATACTTCAAGTTGTTTTTCACTATTATCATGCATCATGTAGTAGTTATTTTGTTATTGTGTGTTTGGTTAGGTTGTTTTATTTCTCAAAGGGAAAATTATCCCCCAATTTTATTGAATCCCTTGGGATTTATTTCTATCTTTTTCCTCCTTGGAGAAGTTTCTTAAGGACAATTATAAATTCATCCTTGAATCAAGAAAATGATGAGGGGTGAGATTTTAGAAGTGGTATCATCTTGTTTAGTCATTTAAAAACATATTCTAATCAGTCCTGTCAGTCTTGGAGTTGATAAGAATTCTACCTGGTCCTTGAGTTGGGGTGGTAGAAGGGATTAGGATTATCCGGAATTTAAATGTAGAGCACAAAAAGATATAACTAAACTTTTTTTTGAACTTTAAGTTACTAGGGAGTCGGGTACATAAGTGTTTTGGTGACACTTATAGGAGTTATAATATGAGGCCCGAGCCTTAAACATTACATAATCTTGAATTAAGTTACTAATTCACATTGAGGATCCTTTCAGGTTTATAGTATTAGAGAATTAGTCTATAACTATTACATTACATCTCAAAAATTATAAAGTAGACACTCCTACTTAGTATCTATTTGTTTCATAAAATAAAAACCCTTAACAAACAAGAATTTTTTTTTTGATATAAATATTCTTGAAGTTTTTTTCACTTACCCTTTTTTATAACATGTGAAAAACATTTCAATAAACTTTGGATTAGCATAAAAATATCAGTGAGGGTTATAAGATAAATAAAAAAACATTAGTCCACCAATAAATACAAAACATAATCTCTTTAACAAACCTCATGAAATCATAAGATTTATGAATAACCTATAGAAATAATAAATCATTAAGGTAACTTGTGGAATCCATATCATACTTACATTGTAGATTTCACAGCTATATAGGGAGTTACGTTGGAATACCCATCCTAGTATATTCCCTAAATCTCTTAGGAGAAATATTAATGTTTACCTCTGTCACGTTACCCAATGCATTGGAGAGCTATCTCGGGTTCACCCGCCCTAGGTTTATCACAGAACCACCCGTATACGTAAACAATTCCCAAGATCTATAACATAGTCATAATACATAAAACTAGAATAAAGGAAAGATAACATTTCCACATTACAATAATAATATATCATTTCAAGATATTGACATAATCAATGCTTTATCAAACTATTTTCAAAACCATTTAAAACATTTAATAAATAGATTTTTGAATCAAAGTTTCCCATACCACTTTAAATCTTTTAATTGAATTAAAATTTTAAAATATTAATATCCGTATAAATAAATCCATAAAACCATTTTGAAAAGATGTAAATTAATGGTAAATATTTATTAGAATAAATCTTTAAATCTTTTAAAACGATTTTTTAGTTAAAGTGTCTCGTAACCCTTAAGAAACACTTGACTAAACATAATTAAAGAATAAAATAAAAAAATTATAATATCATGAGGAAAATGATATTCATGATATAATATTTCATAGGGCAGTATATACACCATATTAAAGTGAATTGGTTCATAAAAACAAATACGTCTTAATTGAATGTAAATTGAGATGAAATCCCTTAAAAAGATCGTACCATTAGATTAAGGATAAATCAATGACATAATTATGTGTAAAAAATATAAATACACAAATTATAAGTGGATATTAATTTTAAAACAATAAGAGTTCATTCACACATATTTATATCCGGACACAATCAATAAGTATAAGTTTAACCCAAAGAATTGAAATTGGGTTAAAAAGTTCCCTTACAGATATTTGACAGCCTAATAGCGTCACTTTAAAATTCAGAACATGAGTTGATGAGATAGAAAAGGGTCTCTAATTAAATGGACATAAAATTTAAATAAATAATTATATATAAGAACATATACCAACATAAGAAAATGAAAATTTAAAAGACATAACATAAAATAAGTCTTTAACTAAAAGAGTACGGTGAAAGGATCCCTTACCGATTTTGTAACTTACGAAACATACACCCCATGAAATAAGGATCATAAAATAAAGATGTAAATACCAATAAATTAAATTATATTACAAAAAATAATACCATAATGGGTATTACATACACCACACAAAAGGAAATATTGGAAAATATAGCATGAATCTCACAGGAATAAAAAGTGAGATGAAAACCCCTTACCGCGTGTCTGACTTGACTCATTTGTTCCTTGTTATTCCAGAATAATAAACTTAAGTTAATTTATACTTTCTTAATAAAATTTTTGAGGTTTATTATTCCTTTTTATATAAATTATTACCTTTCTATAAAAATTATTAATTATTTGAGTTCATATCAAATATTTTGTTGATGTACGGAACTTGAGTACAAAAATTAACTTGTTATAATTAAAAATTGCCCATGTGGTCAAAAGAACATTGTTTAAAAAATTATATTAATGATTTAGATATCATATATATAATATATATCTAGTATATATGTATTTATAGTAGTCCATAAAATTTGGACATAAGAAATGAAATGCACCGTTCATGGAGACGGTAAGCTGTACGTAAGCATGAACACTACTTTCATTTCTTTTTTCATTTTTAAAAGAATGTAAACTAAATGATAAAGAGGTATATTATAATTTCAGTATAGTATATATGTTATATATGTTACATAATTTCATAAATTTCATCCTTTATATATTCCATGTATAGCATGAATGAGTCATATCACTTTGAGGGGGAGGTAGTCCGCACTTCCTCAAATGAAATTATCGTATTTACGTGTTGTGGAATGAATAATGGTATGATATAAATGAAAAATACAGAAGAATAAAGATAAAATAAATATCTTAAATTTCATATATAATTAAAGTTCCATCATAATGTCCACCATAAGAGGTGGTAGGAGAATATTGACCAATCATTGTTTCATGATGCAGTAGTTCATCGTCCACAGAAACAATATTTTTGTGTCCATTAGATGGAGGTGTGAGAAAGTGTAGTTAGAATTATTCTCATAAAAACAGCCTAGTATATTGAGGATACTGGTGTTGTTATGTAAAAAAATCATAAGAAGATCATAGGGAGTGAATAAGTAAAATAAAAGAAGAGAACTTGAGGTAAGACATTACCTTTAAATTGGGTAACTTCTTTTGGTTTGAACTGAAAGGATTTCATGAAGTGCCTTATACCTAAGGTAAGGATTATAGGATGAAGAGAGGGATGTTAGGAGATTATTTTTTCGAATTTTAGACGAGCCAAGGGGTTTGAGTGGTGTGAGTAATGGGTTAGAGGTGATGTCTTTTATAAGAAGGAGGAGGGTATCTTTAGGAAAGTTTGAAAGTATTATTTTATTATAATAGGGTTTTCGGTTTCAAAACATCCAAAAATCATTAAATTCGAAGATAAGATGAATATAAGTCGAAAAAATATTATCCAATAATAATTATAAAGGTTTTTTATTTTTTTAATCCTTATCTTTTTATTTAACCCTTTGGTAACTTATTTAAATTTACCATGTCCTCTTATATATTCATACTATATGGTTAATATATTTACTATAAAATTCCAAGAGACCCAAAATATATAATTTATTATATTTTTAACATTATTTATTTCATTAGGAAAAATCTTAGATTTTTTGGATTATTTTATCATTTAATAAAATATTAATTGTTTTGAAAACTCATTTATGTCAATTTATAAACTATTCATATCAGGACTTTTCAAAAAATCTATAAAAACTTTATTATTTTGAAAAAACTTCATTAATTAAAATATAACAAGCCATTATTATATCTAAAATTCATGGATGGCACAAAAAGTTTCAAAATAAATTTATTTTAATAATTATAATATCATTTATTTGAATCCTTTATTAATGAAGCAATTATTGCATCACCATTATGTCATAATTAAATTTATTTATTTAGTGTCTAAAAATTATGAATAAAATATCATGATGTATTAAATCTTTGTAGATTTAAAATATAAAAAATTTAGTTGAAACTATCACTTATATAACCCCATATGCAATTGTTTTACTAAAAGATATTTTTTTATGTTAGTTTTGTCTTTACTTTAAATTAATTAGTATAAAGTGTTATTATCACTCCCAAGTGGCTCCATAGGGTCACAAAATCAGCCCAAGGATGCTGTTGGTCATAAATATCTCATAAAATAGGGTCAGGACATGTTTAAGGGTAATTTAATATAACTATAATATTATTTTTTACTCTTATTTACCAGATTTACCATTTAACCGTGGTAAATAAAATATTCACTGAAGTAAATATTCATGATGTATAAAAATAAATGTTACCTATTTACAAACTTTGTACCTACTAATTCCAAATATGGAATCCATTTCTCCAAATTTAAAACATAGAAGTTGCAGCAATTAATTTAAAATTAATTTCTGTTGTCAAAACAAAAAACTTGTTTTTAATAGATAAAAATTATCAAAAGATTGAAACTTATTTATGTCCAATTTCAAAGTAAAATTAGTTCCAAAGACCAAAATTGGATTAAATGGTAAAAATATAATCTAATTAAATTTTAAAACTAATTAAAAAGATAATATAACCATAAAAATAAATTTAAATAAAAGGCTGTTTTGAATTAAAATGCAGTATTTTCTACTATTCAATAAAAAAATGGACAATATTAGAAAAATACCAAAATTTCATCTAAAGTAAATTTTGATGTCACAATTCTAAAGAATAATATATTTTTTTTGAAATAGAACATATAAAAGTGAAAAAATAGATTTAAAAAGGGTTTACCATCAAAAGGTGCTAAATCGACCTTTGAAATAATATTCGAGTATTTATACTTAAATTGGATTCATTCTTATTTTAAGCCACTAACATTTATTTGATAAATGTAAAAAAAATTAACAAATATGTGTAATAATATTGTATTTAGTTCTGTTCACTCCCACCAATATAATGACTATGCGTTAACTACCATTTAAAATAATAATAATATTATTTTATTTTTTCCGTATAACTCAACGTTGTGTGCAAAGTAAGATTTCAAAGAAACTTGTTGTTGTGTATCGGGTATTCCATCAAACATAGCATCCTATTTAAAGTAAAAATAATATTTAATTCCAGAATATTAATAAATATGAAAATTTTATGTTCTTTATTTACATGAGATGTTACATAGAATCTCATTTTATGAGTTTATCCAATGAGATAAGCAGGACATGTATTTATAGAATGACTTCCCACTAGGAGTGTGTGTTTCATTTTGAATAATAATTTATTATTTGGTGAAAATGTGTTAATTTTTGAAAAATATTAATTTTTTTTAAATGTGATATTTTTAAAAACACATGAAATAGGTATTTTGTAAATGTGATGATTTTCAAAATCATGGTGAAATTTTAAAAAATATTTTCATGTGAAAAGGGTTGAATTTTGGAAAGAAATGTTGTAAGAGATGATGTAGTGGAATTTTAAATTGTTAAGCCTTTAGTTTCTAGAGAGTGTGACCTATAGTGTTTGTTTTGTTAATAGAAAATGGAACCTGGTAGGCATTATAGAAACCAAC
This sequence comes from Viscum album, assembly GCA_963277665.1. Lineage (NCBI taxonomy): Eukaryota > Viridiplantae > Streptophyta > Magnoliopsida > Santalales > Viscaceae > Viscum > Viscum album. The sequence goes on from OY728134.1 coordinate 1,404,179,040, forward strand.
GAAATGAAGCTATTGAGAATGCGGTTGCACCTGAGCCACAGGTGAAATGGAAACCAGTTTAGAGTATAATCCATGATTTTCAGGTTACCGATAGAGGGAACTGGATAGATGACCCAAGGAAAGAAGACCATTATGTTGAGTTCCAAATGAAGAATCCACCCATCTTTTATGGTGATTTGGAACCAGAGACGGAAGAGGTGTGGTTGAATAGGATGAATCAAATAATTGATTTCCTAGGCACACCAACAGTGATGAAAGTAAAGTTGGAGATTTATATGTTATCAGATCTTGAATTCCAATGGTGAGACTTAGTATTTCATGCTTAATTAGACCAAGGCCTTGTTGGGGAGGAAATAATTGTTCCACAAACTATTCTATATTTACATATTTAGAATCGTTGGAATTATGTAATTTTTCAGCTTGAAGAAGGAGAGCCACACAGTGATTGAGTATTTGGATAAATTAATGAATTTAGTGCCATTTTCACCCAAAGTTGATACTAATGCATCCTTGGAGGAACATATTTTTGGATCAGGGACATGGTAAGATATTTTCTTAATGATTGTTATGATTAGTAATAAGAATTTTATAGAGATGGTCAATAGAGTGATGGTGGAATAAAGGGATATATCAGGAGCTATGGGAGGAGGGATCCTATTTATACCTATGGATAGTGGTGGAAACTATAATACTAGGAGAAAGCATAAGAGGGGAACCTATTTCTATGGTTAGAATATAACTAAGAATCATATGTTTAGATCATAAAATATTACACCATGGACCAAGAGAAAACACAATTTTTTTCAATGTGGTACGTACAACCACATAAAGCGAGCATGTACTACACCACCGAGATCATGCCATAATTGAAATCATATGGGCCATCTTCAGCATTATTGTCATAGTGCTCTAAGGTTAGGTGTTCTGAAAACTTATTAGGTTTCCCAGATGTCATATACTTTGAAGGGATAATGGAAACATAATCAATATTGTCAATAGAATAGAGTTATCCATAGTGATTCCAGGAATACCAAGAATCCTCAACAAGGGATGTCTCATCAAGAAAATAAAGAACAAAGTGGAATAATTAAGCAGTTATATGAAGATGATCAAGTTATTATGGAATGAAAAAGATAGATTATCGATGGTGTGAGGTACGATTCTTTTGAATTCTACCCTTATGCAAGCTTTGTTTGAAATGGGTATATCCCATTCATTTATTTCTTCTCATGTTATTGATCTGCTGGTATTAAATGTAGAAATGATTCCTTCTCTGTTTAAACTTCAAACTCCTCACGGCCAAAGAGAATGTAGAGCCTTTATGGGTAAATCATGTTCTATATATTTTGATGGAGATGAGTTGATATGGGATTTCTCTATAATTGAGTGGGATTTCTATGACATAATCTTATGAATGGATTGGTTGACTATCTTCGAGGCTCAAATAGATTGTTATACCTAATGGGTCAGGTTTACGACTGCAAATAGTTTCACACATCTCTTTAGAGGATACAATAATGTAAAGGAAGATGCAACAGGCTTGTTGGCTCAAGTCGTTGGAATGATCACATACCAGTTAGCAGTGTTGGCTCTATCATCGATGGAAGAGATTGATAATAGTATTTTTATAATGGTGGTTGATCAGTTTTCAAATGTATTCTATAAATATTTCTCAAGGTTTCCACCCACAAGAGAAGATAAGTTTATGATTGATCTCATTTTTTGGAATAATTCTATTTCCCTTCCATCTTATCAGATTGAACCAATAGAATTAAGATAATTGAAAGTGTATTTGGAAGAGCTTTAAAGAAAAGGGTTTAGTTGTCCTAGCACGTCTCTATGGGCAGCACCGATCTTGTTTTTCAATAAGGTGTATGTAACTCTAAGGATGTGTGTATATTATCATAATCATAACCAAATTATGATAAATAATTATTATAGAATACCACAAATTGATGTTATATTTGATCAGATAAGGGGATATTAGTGATTCTATATGAATGAATTATGATCATGATATCACCAATTTCACGTTAGAAAGGAGGATATTCCAAAGGCATATTTCAAGAGTAGATACGGTCATTATGAATATATAGTAATGAATTTTGGTCTTAATAATACTCCAACAATATTTATAGAATTTATGAATAAGATATTACAAAGGTATCTCGATTCTTTTATGGTGGTGTTTGTGGATGACATATTGGTTTATTAATGGACAAGGGTTGAGTATGAACAAAACTTGGTGACAGTGTTTGGAATATTGCGATATCATCTTCTGTATGCTGAATTATCAAAGTGTTATTTTTTTATATAATATGAAAAATGTTTTTCCCATGTAATCACTAAAATAGGTTTTTCTATAGATCCTGAAAATATAAAAGCTCTTATCTCTTAGAAACTACCAAATAACATATTTGAGATTGAAAATTTCTTGGATTTAACTAGTTATTACTGATACTTTTTTCGATATTTTTCATGACTTTCTTTCCTGATGATATATTTAATGTGTAATAATGTTCCATTCCAATTGAATGAGTAATTTGATAATTAATTTCAAGAACACAAAGTTCTCTGTAATTTAGTAACAATTTTGATATTTCCATAATTAGGACAAGGGTACGTAGTGTATTACAATGCTTCACGATCTGGTTGGGGATGTGTTCTTGTGTAGCTAGATCACATTGTTGCTAATGGCTCAAGATAGTTTTGATTTCATGAGAAGAAGTACCCAACACAAAATTTGGAGTGATCTGTTATATTCTATGCTTTGAATAAATGTTTTCATTACATCTTTGGAGATAAATTTACAATGTTTACGGATCATAAGATCTTGAAGAAAATTTCTCACCACATGATTTGAACCTGAGACAAAGAATGCAGACATATTATCTATGAATGTTTGACTTTGAATTGATGAATACACCAGGTAAAGGTAATATGGTGGAAGATGCATTAAGAAGAAATCCATATGTGCAGTTGGAAAAAAGAGTTTTTAAATCAGTGGCAGTTGATGTCAGTAATAGCCGATATGCACTTGGAATGTGAAGAATGAGGTGAAGTTATGGTTTTATTTCATATTTATTTTTTTCTTCATTTATTGGTGACATTTAAAGAGACATACACATCTAGTATATAATGTGTTTCTATGTGTACAAACTCAATGGTGGGGATACCATTGATGGATGTAAGCTAGATGAATTTCAGTTTTTTGGTTTTGAGATCGAATGGTTGAACTTATGGATTTTTAGGAATAGCTTCTTCATGCTTACCACCAATCTAGGTAGTCTGTTCATCCTAGAATATATAATATTTATAAGGTGTTGAAATCTTAGTTTTTGTGGGTCAGTATGAAAAGGAAGGTCATTGAGTATGTTTTGAAATGATTAATGTGTGTTTCCGATGCTTTTACGACGGGGTGCGCGTGAGTGTCCGTCACGCATGGGAGGACACGCGGCTCGCAACCCCACATTCCCGCTTTCCAAAGGCGGGTGACATCTGTTCCTTATTCAGGGACATCTGCTCCTTGATCGAAACGTGGATGATGGGATGTTGGTTCTTCCTTCCGTGGAGTCCTCCTCAGAGCTCGTCACCTAATCCGGGTCTCCCTCATAGATTTAAGACGGGTTCGTGAAGCTCATTCCCGGTGCCATATCTGCATGGATGCCAGTTAATTACGCTGCGTCCGTCGAGATGCTCCAAGGGGTCTCGTCGGGGCAGCAACCTTCGGTGTGGATAAAGGTCACGTTGGGGTGTCGTTGGCATGTCTTGATGCTGGGGATCGGTATTTCTGTCTTCTAACCCTTACCACGGGGCTTCTCGAGGGCGCAGAAGCCCGAGGCATCCCACATCGAACACGGGGAATGTGTACCATCTGAGGTTTTCCTCAGCTTCCCATGTTTAACATGAGGTATGCCGCGAGTTTAACGTCTTGCGGAGATGGACTAGACTGATCAAAACACTGAGAGTGGATCAAATTGAAGGACCCCCTAGGGGGAACACCGATGTTGGGGCTAGCACATGGGCAGCTTCCCGGATACTGTGGAGTGGGGTGGAGTGGCATGATCTCACTGGGATGTGGCGGCCCGGGTAAGAATCAGGATGGATGATGGAGTGAGGCATGGAGCTTATGCTCTAAGGCTGCCCAGGAGGGGGAATACAATTTAACGTCATGCGGGACGAGGGCATATAGTTTAACGTCATGCGGGATGAGGGATATGGGGCTTATGCTCTGAGGCGGCCCATGATGGATATGGGGCTTACGCTATGAGGTGTCCCATGGTGGTCGGGGAACCGACGTGGAGAGGTCGGAATGACCGGGTGGTGGGCTTGAACCTCATGGAGGCTTCCTACGTACCACGCGTTAGCAAAGATCAAAGTCCATGTAGTTCGCTGGTAAGGGGCTTACGCTCTGAGGTGGCCCATGGTGGATATGGGGATTATGCTCTGAGGTGGCCCATGGTGGATATGGGGCTTACGATATGAGGCAGACCATGGTGGAGATGGGGCTTACGCTCTAAGGCCACCCATGGTGGATATGGGGCTTACGCTCTAAGGAGGCCCATGGTGGATATGGGGCTTACACTCTGAGGCGGACCATGGTGGTCGGGGAACCGATGTGGAGAGCTCAGAACTACCGGGTGGTGGGCATGAACCTCGTGGAGGCTTCCTACGTACCGCGCGTTAGCACAGATCAAAGTCCACGTAGTTCCCTGGCATGGGGCTTACGCTCTGAGGCGGCCCATTGTGGATATGGGGCTTACGCTCTGAGGCGGCCCATGGTGGATGTCATGGTCGATTCGCACTCTAAGCCCACGTGAGTCATGCTCGGTGTGGGAAATAAGAGGCAGTAGGGACCAGACGATCACGTCGCGAAGGGTGCATCCGTGAGAAGCGGAATGGGGCTTACACGTTGAGTGGCCCAAAGAGGAAACATGGGCTTACGAGGGTTAGCGGCCCAAAGATAAAACAGGGGCTTACGCGTGGTTAGCGGCCCTGGGTGCCGGGGCTTACTCCAGGGTGGAGGCCCGAGGTGCGACAAAGCACAGTGGGAAAGGGACTCCACTGGCCTTGGCAGGGGGGAAGTACGGAGATGCATGGGTGCAATCTTCCGTAGGAGAGGCTAGAAGATTACGCTCTGAGGCAGCCCTTCCCCCGTGGAAAAACGCCACTCCAACAAGGAGGATCTAATTCCATGCGAGGAAGAGTCCATTCCCATGGAGAAGAGATGCGTAAAAAATGTCCGAGCTAGGGGGAACCTGCGTGCGAAGTACAGGGTCAGAATACAGTTTAACGTCATGTGTTAAGAACGAGGTGCTTAGCAGTTTAACGTCCTGCAGCTTGGATGAGGTGGGTTCTCTCCACACCCCTAGGGATTACATGCCCAATTCCCTCTACCCCTTGTGGGAAGGAAGGCATCGGCCAGGCCGTAGTGAAGGGGGGGTGCAGGGCGAACCACTAGGGGGTCCACGTTAGCGTGGCTATGCGAAGAAGCAATAGCTGTTAGCGTGCCTTTGCGGAGAAGCATAAGGCAAAGCAAAAAAATGGGAAACACCGCCCAAGGGGCCTTGAGGTTACTTCGTACGAGCCTGGAAGGCCGTACGGGAAACCAACGGACGGCGCGCATTCCCGACAGGGAAGACATCACGTGCCAGCGCGGAAGGGCAGCCAAGGGGCGTCAAGGTAAAGGGGTCCTGGGTGTTGCACGCAAAAGGAAGGTTGGCACGCAAAACACCGGGATGGCGCGCAATAGGGCGAAAGTATTGCACGGATAGGGTATTGCATGCAATGTATTGTGCGCGTAGAAGAGGATTGTGCACAAGGGACAACGATCGCGCGCAAGGGAAGCAACGGGAGGAGGAGGAAAATTCACCGAAGCTGGTGGAGTTGCGCGCAAATGCGAACCCTGGGGAAAAGTTGCGCGAAATGGGAGATTACGTGGAAGTCATATTGTGCGCGGGGGGAGTCGAATTGCGCGCCCGAGAGCCAATCCGACTTCCTCAACCCCCAAACCATCCGGGTTCGCCTTCTATTTATAGGCCCCAGCTGGTGTGGAATCCAGGCGGCACGTGGATGTTTCTGCGGTAGGAACCGTCGGCGCGCAAAGCCTCATCACGCGGAACCGAGGTGCGCAAAATTTCATGCACCAGCGGCTCAATTACGCGAATCCCAAGGAAGCTTCGTGCGCACAACAATATTTCACGCAAGTCCTCCTTTATTTCGTGCACCTCTTCCCGGGCCTCCGGATCGGGCCTATGATTCCAAATATGACTTCACTTTTCCATTTCGAAACTTCCTATGAGAGTTTCGGACTTTTTTTGGCATCTACAAATGCCCCCCCTCAGAATTGGATTGGAGAGAGTTCACAACGATCGGATTCTGAGGGAAACACCGAAATGCTGAAGCATAGCCAGTCCAAGGCGCTTAGCGCGCGAACCCACACTGCGCGCAAAACACCGGATCGGCGCGGAATTTACTTTCCGTGAGGTGCGGAACCCTGGACTCTTCTATAAAAAGGGGCACTCGGTCCCAGATCCCTACCATAGATTTTCCCCGCGATAGGCTTATATCTCTCGTGCACGAAATCGCTCCCGCAACTGCGCATAAAAACACTTTGGCAGCACGGAATTCCTTCCGAATTTTGGCTGTCCTTGCATGCCGACACGGGATCTTCCGCGCTTAGCCCGCCGATTGTGCGCTCCACTCTAGGATTTCGCACCGGTCCTTCAGATTTCGCGCATCACTCTCCGATTCCGTGCACTACATCCTGATTTCGTGCAACTCCCGAAATATTCGAGATGGCCGCAAACCGAATTGATGAGGGGGAAGCCACCGCTCGCAGAACCGAAATGGCGGCGAACGAAGAGATTTATGGCCCCAAGGTGATCGTTTCCAATAATATGACCTTGTTCAATCTGCTAACCCAGCCCAGAAGACGTATCCGCTATCTGAAAACCTCCCGCTCTAGAATTTTGGCATTCTGGAGGAGGTGCCCTTGCCGGACTTCGAGGTGGACACACCGCAGTCATGGGTGACCCGGGAGGACGAGATTCCTCACTAAAACATCACCAACAATGGTCATCCTTCTAGGGAAACCAGTCATATGGACGTATATGTTCTGAACCCAAGGACCATGACCATTACTAGGGACGAGCCTGTCACAGAGAATTCTCCATCCCTCTACGTGAGCACATTCCGTCAGAGCATCACGGATGACACGAAGGGCTGGCTGAAAGATTGGGACCTGCAGTCCGGGGGCAACTTCACCAACGAATGGGCCTGGGCGTTTTGGGTTCGCCATACCTGCAACCAGTTTGGGGATGAACTGCGGTATATTGGCCTGTTCGAGGTGGTATGGACGTCGCAGTTCCACTTCCACCGTCAACCTAAGCTCAGGCCGGAGCTCTTCACCCGGTGGTCTCCTGATACCAATACATTCCACCTTCATCATGGGGAAGTCGGCATCCGTCTCTGGGACGTTCACTGAATCGGGTGTATCCCACTGGAGGGATACCAATATGATGAGTTTGTTCCACCAAAGAACACCTGGGAAGACAAGTCACGAACGCCAATGCTGACGTGGCACCTGCTGGAGCTGGCTAAAGAGAGGTTGGGGGTCAAGGGCTTCCTGAAGGACATCACCTACAAGGGATGGTTCAGCCTATTCCTTGAGAAGGATTCGGCCGTCAAGATGCCAGTATGGGGTAAACGGTGCCCAACCGTAGCTCAGAGGAGCAGGGATGGGTCATACTGGAGGACCCTAGAGGTGGGGCAATACCAATCATGGGGCTATCGTGTCATCGAGGCCTGGGATCCGAATGTCCGGTATGCCAGGTTCCTTGCCGCCTTCCTGAGTGGGTGGCTCCTACCAGTGCGGGACTTGAGGATGGGTGTCCGTCCAGCAACACTGGTGATGGCGGGAACCATGGCCGCCAACAAACGATTCAACTTGGGTGTCCCCGTATTGGTTAAGCTGTATGACATCCTGGGGCGCATCTCACGAGGGGGGTCGCCTCGGAGTGTATGTGGTCCCTTCCAGATCTTCCACGGCTGGGTGGAGGCTCACCTTGGCAGCTACACTTTCCAAAACTCCATCTGTCCTCCGGGAAATGGCCTACGACCGTCCTTGCTGAATATCGCAGGGGTGGCGCCGATGACGCTCAATGAGGAGGGCATGAGGATCCACATCAGCAACCATACCAACTTCCACTTTAGCCCGTTCCCCACCCCGGTCGGCCAGATGGTGGAAAATGGGCGAGGCTCTCTAGAACAACATGAATATTTCTAGAGCATTCGAGGTGGGGTGCTCGTGGCTCGGATCGACGAGAAGGTGATCTGCGAGCCCTACGTGCCATCCCGATTCTCCAGGCAGTTCGGGTGCCTTCAAAGAATGCCAAAGAAGGTATTCACTGCTGTCTGGCAGGAGAAGAATCCATGTGTTCTACGCCAGATGTGGTTGATTTTTACCACTTTTAGCTCTGGCTAAGTCATCACTGTTCCTCCCACTGGGGTTGATGCTGGCTTAGCAACCTAATATGTCGAACACTGGACCATCGCGTACCCTGAGGAGCTTTTACGAAAGCGATTCCGGAAACTCGAGGTTACTCGCGCTGAAATCGGGCGACGGGGGAGAAGGCAAGGGGCTTCCGGAAGAGGGGAACCAGGGGTGCGTCAGGCAGCGAGGCCTGTGCAGGCCGGGATTTCAGCAGTAGGAACATCACGCAGCGCAGCTGTGACCTCGTTGCCCATAGGGGGGTCACATGAGGCAGCCAGGGAACTGCCTGGGAAGCAGATAAGATACCTGCTCGAACCTTCCCAAGATGCAATTTTCCCGGCACTGTGGTCAGCCTGGATGACCCTACGGCAATCGCTGAGCGTCGAAGTCATCTGGTATAAGATCATGCAAAACGGGATCCAGCTGCCAGGGGTCGGTCTCATTCGACTTACCGACCGGGTAAATTTCCATCGACAGTATGCTTACCTGATGGCCATGGACACATACGCACGCCAAAGGGGTCGGCATGCAGAGCCACCTTTCCTAGTGAAAGTGATGCTCAACCAGGAGCATGATCCGGAAGTGATGCCGCCGAGAGAAGGCGACAGCGACGAGGAGTCGGAGGGGGAGGAGACCGGAGAAGACGAAGGCGAAGTAGAAGATGAAGAAGAAGAACCCGAAGATGAGGGGTCGGAAGGGGCGACCTACCAGGGGAGTCTCCGAGAGAGCGGCGAGATTGTCGGATCTGATCTCGACATAACCGAGATACTCGAGGTTTGTCTCTTCATTCACTTTCCTTCTTCATCCATTATTCTTTCCAATCTCTAAACCGTCTCTCTGCCTTACTCAGGAGTGGCTGAGTGTTGTACGGGCGTCCCCACTAGAGGAGGGAGGAGAGGAACTAATGGGACATGATGGGGATTTGACACCCATCATTGAGATAACAAGCGCAGAGGGGTCTCCCATCATGGCAGCTCCTGCAGTGGCCGAAATGCTGGAGACCGATTCTCTGGACTCCTGTAAGTCTCACGCTTCACTACTGGTGATTGTTATCAAAAGATCCCCACTAATCAGTGTACGCCTTGCGCAGTGATCTCAACATTGGAGGCTCGTCAGGCTGCGGAGCCCGGGCCGTCCGTGAGCGGACCAGTGGCGGACATACCACCTCATTCAGAACATGCTCCCCACACTGAGTCAACCCTGGGAATTGGTGAGCAGGGGGCAGTGGACGTCGGCAGCGCTGTTCCTGAGGCGGGGCCAGAAGCTGTCGGGGGCACCATCGCTGCTGGGGTGAGAGAGGCAGGTTGCTCGGATGTCGAGGATCCTATTCCTCACGAAGACATCCCTGGGGAAGATCCTGCTGCCGATCTGCTGGCTGCCTTCCCTACATACCGACCCACTAACCCCGAGGAGGTAGATGAATTGGACTAAGAGGCAGCCGAGGAGAGCCAGATGACATAGCGCAAAGGGTGGAAGTGTATCTGACGCTTTCTTAGACAACCCCAGTCAGATTGGCTGAGGTGAAAGGGATCACTCCAGACTTGGCTATGCTTCCTGTGTGCCGGAGGGGCTGATGCTCAATGCCTTCATCTGATGGTCCGTGATTACATGGACGAGAAGATATGCGAGAGAAGCCGGCGTGACGACGTTGCCCAGTGACGGGAAAGATCGGAGAGCGCCTGAGCATTGCTGAGGGCGGAGCAGGAGGTCCAGCACCTCGAAGGGCAGGCGGCAGATAAGGAGGCCTTCATCGCAACATGCTCTGATCTTGTGGAGTAACTGACGGCCTAGCTGGCTGACGCGCAGGAACAACTGGTGAAGGCGAGTCACCAGATGACCAGACTTAGAACTGAGCGGGCGCAGGAACAAGCTATGATTGGCGAGCTATGCTCTGCGGTGGCCGACGAGGAGAGAGTCCTCGAGGAGCGAGAAGCAGTCCTGGAGGCTACCAGCCAAAGGGTAGCAGCACTGGAAAGGTCGATTCAGCACGCCGATCCTTAAGGGATTTGTTTTGGATATCTCATGAACCTATTGCTTGTACCGATCACCATCTAAATCCAATACACGGACAAATCCATTCATCTTGGTTTAATATGCTCAACCATAATTCCGAAGTGACTAACAACCCATAACTAAGCTCTTGTGGGTTGCACCCAACGCGAGAAGCAAAGGATTCTCAGGTCATCATCTCGTCCAATTACGGGGCATTGAACAAGCCTCAGGCATCTGAAATTGGGCCTGGATTTTTGAGGAGAAGACCTCATACTGATTGATATATCACCATCCCAACGTGCTCTGGCACATGAGCTGGGAAATTCCGGGGGCATTGAAATCCATCCGAACATAGGGAGATGGAAAGAAAAGGTGAATCACGCTACCCAAATTCAGAACACTGTGGGGCACGACGATGGAGGATAACTGTTAACCATGACGGAAACACAACATCCATATCGTGTTGTCCTGGAGTGGGGACAATAAATGAGGGCTGCCGCTAACCATGTTCGCAACACGGGGCCTAACTCAAATATCGCCGGTCAGTTTCCCGGAACGTTGGCCCAGGACTGTAGGCGGACTATAGGTCTATCATCCATGTTGCTACAATAGGCGGACCAAAGGACTATCATCCATATTGTGGTAGCAGGCAGACCAAAGTCTGTCACCCATACTGTTAGGGGGTCCCGTTAAACATGACCAGTCCTCTGGAACATTGGCCTAGGACAGTAGGCGGACCATAGGTCTGCCAGCCGTACTGTTAGGGGGTCCCATCAAACATGAAAGAGAATGAGGATATGAATAAAGGGGAACGCAAAGCGTGGAAGGTGGATTGATGGTTTGTTGGAACAAATTCCAACACTCCAGAAATTGCGACACCGTGGCGGAGGCGCATCAGGCGGACGTACCAACCTGGTCATGGGTCATCCCAATTTTCAGGCAGGACCTCTTTGGCGAGAGAACTGCCGCTTCCCATTACTACTATGGGGAATCCTGAACTTATTCGGGGCGTATGTCACGATTACACCACTTCCCACGAAGTCAGGATGAGGGGATGAAAATAAGGGGGGACGGGGTTTGGTAATCCCTGGGGCTGGACCCAAGACGAAATGTCCGGGCGTTCCTACGTATCTCATTAGGATGAGAATCAAGCCACACATAGTTCTTGAAAGGCAGTTTAACGTCATGCTGGACAAAATACAGTTTAACGTCATGTGGGATGGGGGACACATCTCATCTGGGGATAGGCACGACACGTTGAGTAAAACTACGTGAATGAGGACATAATCCCGCACCACACCGTAAAATCCCACAAGAGAGACCGAGTCGTGGAAATCCAAGAAAAGGATCTTAGTTTGAGGTCTTAGAACTCAGACCAGAAAAGGTTAGGCTGGGCCTGTGGGGAAGTTCCCAGGTGCTCCTCCGTATCTCATAAGGATGAGAATCAAGCCATACGTAGTTCTTGAAAGGCAGTTTAACATCATGCTGGACGAAGGAGTCGTGTGGGTTTAGCCCTCGCACTAAAAGAAGAGGCATTTGATATATCTTGTTTTTTCTTGAAGGTAAATGGTTTTTCTTTTGTGGGGCGACTGACCTAGGGTAGAATTTCCTGGAGTCTTCATAGTAATCAAGCCATAGAGGGCGTTGAAAAGCGGCATGGTAATCGACCAATACCTGGCGTGATGTCCCCCATGGGGAGGTCATCACAATGCGGTGCCATTTTTCGTCGTGTAGCCAGGATGATATCATCACAGTTTATGGTCGTATGGTTTGGACCAGAAACACAGTTTAAGGTTGTATGGTTTGGACTAACAACACAGTTTAAGGTCCTATGGTTTGGACCATCAACAGAGTTTAATGTCATAAGGTTCGGGCTAACATCACAGTTTAAGTTCATAAGGTTTGGACCGACAACACAGTTTAAGGTCATAAGTTTTGGACCATCAGCACAGTTTAAGGTCATAAGGTTCGGACCGTCAGCACAGTTTAAGGTTATAAGGTTTGGACCGACAACACAGTTTAAGGCCATATGGTTTGGACCAACAACAGAGTTTAAGGTCATAAGGTTTGGACCGTCAACACAGTTTAAGGTCATAAGGTTTGGACCGACAACACAATTTAAGGTCATAAGGATTCGACCGTCAGCACAGTTTAAGGTCATAAGGTTTGGACCGTCAGCACAGTTTAAGGAAATAAGGTTTGGACCGTCAGCACAGTTTAAGGTCTTAAGGTTTGGACTGTCAGCACAGTTTAAGGTCATAAGGTTTGGACCGTCAGCACAGTTTAAGGTCATAAGGTTTGGACCGTCAGCACAGTTTAAGGTTATAAGGTTTGGACCGACAACAGAGTTTAAGGTCATAAGGTTTGGACTGTCATCACAGTTTAAGGTCATAAGGTTTGGACCGTCAGCACAGTTTAAGGTCATAATGTTTGGACCGGAAACACAGTTTAAGGTCATATGGTTTGGACCGTCAGCACAGTTTAAGGTCATAAGGTTTGGACCGAAAACACAGTCTAAGGTCATATGGTTTGGACCAACAACATAGTTTAAGCTCATAAGGTTTGGACCATCAGGAACACGCGCGTTGCGATACAGCATACCAGATGCGGGTGAGGGTGTAATCCCATACCATCACCGCGCGCGGTTCCGAGAGAGGAGCCTCGGGCCAAAGGGGCCTATGAGGGTTCAACAATCAGGGAGGGGTAGGAGATGCTAGCTCCTAGCTATGTTGGGCCCAAAATGCAACGTCTGGGAGACTCCTCGTTCCCTGTGGGGATGAGGGTCATGCTGCACGCAACCTATAGAGAAAAAACCCAAGCACATACTCTAGAACTCAGATCGTGGGAGCCCCGAGAGACACTGTTACGCAGCTCGGTCTGTCTGATGTGCGGGGGTGTACTGAGGGTTAGTACAAGGAGTGTCGAGATTCCACCTTGACACGGTGGGGGTGGAACACAGTGTTAACCATGAAACCAACATTCAAAGCCCAAGTAAACCGGTGTGACGACCAAGGATTACTGCTGACCATGTTCGCAACACAACATCCTGTCGCGTTAGCCTAGAAGCAGGGGAAAAAATGAGTATCAACCGATGACCATATTCTCAACATGGGATTTGTATCAATTTTCCTCCCCAAAACCCTTGGGGGCGTTGGCCAGTGACAGTAGGAGAGCCCTTAGGCATTTTATCTAGGTCGTTCATGGGGGTCCCTCTGGGTGTGAAGTATGGTGGGTCCTGAATGAAGGGGAACACGAAGACTGAAAAGTGGACGAAAAATTTTCTAAGTAGAATCTGACACTTTAGGTCCTAGACTAGAGTACTCTGAACACATTAGCAGACCACTAGAAAGGGTCGATGGGCTCAGTTTGAGAGTAGCCAAAAGATGGCGGATTCCCGAAGGAAAGGAAAGCCAAGAGACTGAGGCAACCGGGAGATTGTGGGATCTCCTAAGAGACGGGGTTGGACCTGAAATCTAAGTGTTCAAGCAGTCCTACGTATCCCATAAAGATGGGAATCAAGCCCCACATAGTTCTAGATGACGCCTTTCAATATCATGGGGAACACAACATAGGAGAGCTACTCCTGAGAACAGGGCGCACATGGTGCAACTATTGAAAACCCGACGTGAATGAGGACATAATCCCATACCATGCCACGCGATCCTGTGGTCAAGTTCCCAAAGGCAAGCCAGGAACGATGCATTAGCGGACCACGAGCTGGACCCAAAGACAGAAGGTCTGGGTGCTCCTGGGCGCTCCTGGGTGCTTATGGGCGCTCCTGGGCGCTCCCGGGCGCTCCTGGGCGCTCCTGGGCGCTCCTGGGGATTTTGGGGATTTTGGGGCTTTTGGGGATTTTGGGGCTAGACCCATGATGAAATATTCAGGAGTTCCTACACATCTCATTAGGATGAGAATCAAGACACACGTAGTTCTTGAAAGGCAGTTTAACATTATACTGGACGAAATAAGGATCTTAGTTTTAGGTCTTAGCACTCGGACCAGGGTGTAGTTTAGGGTCGTGCTGGACCATACAGTTTAAGGTCATGCTAGACCATACCGTTTAAGGTCATGCTGGACCATACAGTTTAAGGTCATGCTGGACCATACAGTTTAAGGTCATGCTGGACCATACAATTTAAGGTCATGCTGGACCTATAAAAAACCCTAAGCAAAGTACTTCTTGAGGAACCAGGTGTTGGGGGGAGGAGTTATGCGCTCACCATCCATAGTCGCCAAGGAATATGCACCATTGGGATAGACCTTATGGACAATAAAAGGCCCCTCCCATTTAGGCTCCAACTTGGGTGGTTTCCTGCCGGGGATCATTGGCTCTTTGAGAGCCAGTACCAGGTTACCTTGCAGGAAGGAGCGGAGGTGAACCTTCTTATTGAAAGCTCAAGCCATCCTACTCTGATGCCTTTCCAAGTTATGTAAAGCACAAAGCCTACTTTCTTCCAGCGCTTCCAATTCGGCTAGATGGATTTCGGAAACTCTGTCTGGCGATTGCTGGTCGTAGAATGCCATGAGTGATGAGGGAAACTAGATCTCGATGGGAAGGAAGGCCTCAGCCCCATACACCAGAGAATACGGAGTCACCTGGGTGGAGTTACGAGTCATCGTCCTATAAGACCAGAGGGCGTTGGGGAGCTTGTATGGACAACTTTTCTTGTTCTGACCAACCATATTTTGCAGAATGTTAGAGAGGGTTTTGTTAAACGCCTCGATATTTACATTCACCTGCGTATGATAGCGGGAGGTGTGGTTAGAGCGAATGTTGTACTTGGCGTACAATTTATTTAGCTCGGCTGCTCGGAAGTTGGTTCCGTTATCCGTGAGGATAGAGTGAGGTACTCCAAACTGATAGATGATATTGGAGCTCACGAAGTCAGTGATAGAACATGCCTTGACTTCTCTGAGTGGGATTTCCTCTACCCACTTTGAGAAGAAATCCGTAGCGGTTAAGATGAACCGGCACTGGCGGGCCGTCGCCGGCGGGTAAGTCCCTACGACATCCAACCCCCAGACTACAAAAGGCCAAGAATACTTGGTAGTATGGAGAGGCTCTGGTGGCTGATTCACGAAGTTAGAATGAACTTGGCACGCATGACACCTCTTGGCATACTCAATGTAGTCGTGGATCATTGAGGGCCAGAAGTATCCCAGCCTCTGAATCTGGTGGGACAACTTCGACCCGGCCTGGTGGGCACCACAGGAACCAACGTGCACTTCTTGCATAACCTGTGGGATCTCAACTCATTGAAGACAACAGAGGAGAACACCATAAAATTCACGCCTGTAAAGGAGCTTCTCAAGGCTGGGACCACTCTGAAGGGTGAACTGCGGCGCGCCGCGTCGGATTCGTTCTCGCTCGGCTCGGTCCAGCGGATGATTTTCATGCTGGAGATACTCAACCAAGGGCATCCTCCAATCAGGAACTGTCCCGATTACCGCGCCTGAAGCCCCCGGGGACCCTGACATAGGGGCACCAGTGGTGATATGGTTCACTCGTGGGCCACGATATCCCTCCGGTATAACAGGAGTAATGACTCTACGGTGCACCATGTGGACGATTTGGTCATCCTGTTCTGGCTCTGCAAGTGATGCGGCCAGGCTGGCCAAAGCATCTGCTTGACTGTTCTGCGACCGGGGAATGTGAACGACCTCTAGCCGGGAGGGGAACTTAGCCATTAGATGGAGGGTGCACTCCAGCAATGGCATGAGTTCCAGCTTCCTGACATCATAACCACCATTGACCTGCTTGATGACTAGCTCAGAGTCCCCCTTTACATATAGGTGGGGTACATCAGTCTCGAGAGAAAACTCGAGGCCAGTAATGAGGGCATGATACTATGACTCATTATTGGTGCAGCCTTCTGATAACAGAAATGAATACGGCAGAACGGCTTGCTCTGGGGTGATGAAGACGATACTCAGGCCCACTCTGTTGAGCCTAGGATCATTGAGCCTTCTACCGGTGGGGCTTCGGGAGGCACTGTCAAAGTTCATTTTCCAGCCTGGGATGGCGTGATCGACTGAGAGGATTGCCTCATCAGGAAAGCCCAGATCCAGTGGCTGGTTTGCGGAGGTGGGGTGGGAAGCTAAGAAGTCTTCCAATGCCTGCCCTTTGATGACCTTCTGAGGTACGAACTTGATGTCGAATTGCTGGAGGATCAGCACCCAGTGCGCCAATCATTCGGTCAACATAGGTCGGTTCAGGATGTATTTCAACGGGTCTACCCGAGAGACCAGTTGTACCTCGTGGTGCTGCAAGTAGTGCCGCAATTTCTGCATGGCAAATACGAGCACCAAAAAGCTCTTCTTGTTGGGGGAATATTTAATTTCCGCGTCGAGGAGCATGTGGCTGAGGTAGTAGAGGCTATTCTCTATTCCCTCGTTGTTCTTATGGGAGAGAAGTGCGCCGAGGGATCGCTCCAGGGAGGTCACGAAAAGGACCAGCGGCTTTACAGAAACCGGTGGCATCAAGACCGGAGGGTGAAGCAGATACTTCTTGATTTACTCAAAAGCGATCTGACACCCTTCGTCCCATTCATAGGCGGCGCCCTTCTTCATGAGCCGGGAAAAGGGCTTACACTTTCAGGCCAGATTTGCGATGAAACGACGTATATAGGCTAAGTGGCCTTGAAGGCCTCTCAGCTCCCGAATATTACTCGGGGGAGGCATATGACTGATGGCCTTGATCTTGTCTAGGTCGATCTCGATGCCTCGATACCTAAGAATGAATCCAAGAAACTTTCTGGAGGTGACCCCGAAGGCACACTTCAACGGGTTCATCTTCAAGTGGCAAGAACGGAGGAAGACGAACACTTTCTCAAGGTCTTTGAGATGGTCCTGGCGCTGATGAGATTTAACCACCAGATCATCCACGTTAGACTCCACCAATGTCTCGATAATCGGCTTGAATATGCAGTGCATGGCCCGTTGATAGGTGGCACATGCATTCTTCAGGCCGAAGGGCATAACCTGGTAGCAGAAAGTACCCTGTGGGGCCCTGAAGGCAGTGAAGTCTTCATCCTTGGGGGCCATCCGGATCTGGTTGTACCCAGAGTACCCATCCATGAAGGAAAGGGATTGGAACCCGGATGTGGCATCAATCAATAGCTCTGTCACGGGAAGGGAAAAGTCATCCTTAGGATAGTGGCAATTGAGATCGCGGAAGTCGATACAGACCCTGATCTTCCCATTCTTCTTACTGACTGGCACAATGTTGGCTAGTCACCTGAGATACTGGACCTCTTTGACGAAGTTGGCCTTGATGAGCTTATCAACTTCGGCCTCAACCATGGAACCGTGAGAGGGGTGCATCTTTCTGGGAGGCTGCTTGAACCCGCGATGGTTTGCTGGAAGGCCAAGGCGGTGGATGACTACCTAGGGATCTAGTCCCGGCATCTCGTCATAACTCTAGGCGAACACATCACGGTGCCGTCTGAGTAAGTCCACGTACTGTTTCTGTTCCTCGGGGGGCATATCTGTAACGACCCAATCTTTTTGAGTATTATATTAACTTACTCTTAATGATTTAATAAGACGTTAATGGTTAATGCAGAAAGGGGAGATGATGGCTTCATCCAGTAGACTCAACCCTTACGAAGCCCACTTATCAGAGCTTGTGAAGGAGGTAGCATCTGTGGGCTTCGCTTTGGACCAAGCCCAAGCCGAGCTCCAGCGTGTCAAGCTTGAACGAAAACGCTTGCAGGAGAAGTTCAAGTTAGTGGAGATTGCTACTAGGGCAATGTTATCTGAGCCTCCCTCAGATTCTCTCACCATAGCACACCTTACACTTAGGTCTTATGCCAGTGTTATAAGGGGCTATGTGATGAGACCCTAGTTTCCTTGTGTAATCCTTTCGGGTGAATAAATTGAGATTTCTTCCTTTAGTGATGTTTGTGAAATTTCAAATGTCTAGATAATTTTAGAATGTATTTTATTGATGAATTTTGAAAAAGGGATATTTTGAAATATTTATGTAAACCCTAAATAACTAATGATGTGTAATGATTTTCTAAAAATGGTCTTCTACAAAAGTGTTCATTAAGGAATTTGGAGTCTAATAAGATCAACTTAATTTTTGATGAATAGTAAATTATGAATAGTGATTTTACGCTTAGGATTAGTAATATGACCAAATGGATTAGTAATTACACTCAAAGAAAGTTTTAATATAATTTAGACACCTAGATTAAGTAATGTGATTCAATAAAATGGGTAAATAACGGTTTCAGAAATTATTAGTCAAGTATTAGTTTTTTTGGATGAATAGTGTTTTTTAATTAAAAATTTAATTAAAAATAATTAGAAAATTATTTCTATAAAAAGGACTTTATTTTTGAACTCAGAGCATCGATATTATGTTAAGGTAATTTTTGGGGATTTTTCTGAAAAAAATGAATTTTCGATGAATAGTGTTTTTATTTAAAAATTAAATTAAAAATATTTAGAAAATTATTTTTATAAAATGGATTTCATTTTTGAAATAAGAGCATTGATATTTGGTTAAGGTGAAATTTTGGGGTTATTCTGAGAAAGTTGAATTTTCAGTGAATAGTAAAAATACAGTTTTAGGGTTTCGGTATGTTTAATGACATCATAATGGTGTCATGATGATGTCATGATATCTTTTGAGGGTTGGCCGGCCAAGGGTGATGAATTATTGTTTTGGGGGCCCCATGTGGCCTAACTCCATGATAAATTCCAAGGGAGAGCACATGGGTTTGAGAAAAGCACATGTGAGGTGTCCCTTGGACATTAATGCTTTGTCTCCTCACTTTCCCTATAAATACCCACCCTTTCCTCCTTTAGTTTTCACTCCCAACTCTCCCCCAACGAGGTTCTGGTCTTATTACCTTCCAAAGAGTCCTTCCAAGGTGCCCCCAAGCCCTCAAGGTCCAATCCTTTGAGTTTCAAGAGTCACGTTTTAAGGTAAGGGATCCGACCCCTCTCTTTCTTTTCATGTAATCTCTTTTATGTCATTCCTTTTATGCTCCATGTTTTTATGTGAGAGGATGTTCTTTTATATTCCTCTTACTGCCCTTTCAGGTTTATATGATGAGATATCCCCTCTTACTCTCATCATTTCGTTTTATGAAAGTTTAAGTGACGCCGTTAGGCTGCCGAATTTTTAAGGGATTCTTTCACCCTTCTCATTCTTCAAGTTCTATTTTCATGTCAAGTCTTTCAAGTTCCTTTTTATTATGTTGGGGTATGATCTCTATATCTATAATACTGATCTCTTATGATCATATGATGAGGGACCCTATTTGATCTTGCCAATTCATTTTTATTGAAGTTTAAGTGACGCTGTTAGGCTGCCGAATTTTCATAAGAGAAATCTAATTTTTTTGTCTTCCTTCCATGTTTTTCATTTCAAATGGTATGTCCTCTAAATATCATTACCATGTCAATATATCCTTCTTATTCCGTCCCCCGACTGTTTTATGGATCATTTATGAGTGGGTGACCCATGTCCCCTCTCATTTCAATGTTTTCTAAAACCCCGAAACTTAGCCGTTATGCTGCAGAATTTTCCCCGCAAAATGCCTCTCTCTTTTCTCAAAAATTATTTTATGTTATAAAGTGAATACTCAAAGCTATTATTTATAAAAGGGTATTCACATATATATCAAAATGTTTCATTTTAAATTCTGGGATTTACATACATGAGACCCGCTTTCCCTTTCCGTGGGTTTAAAGTGACGTAAAGATCATGTCTTTAAAGCAGTTTTTAAAACGTTATGATTATGAAATGAAACCCATTTATTTTATGCTATGTGGGTTATTTATGAAATGTTTGATGATGATATATGTGGCTCACATGATAATAAAGGAAAATTTAAGGGTGCGCCCTGATAGCGCTCCAATGCATTGGGTAATGATGTAACCATTAGAGATTACAATTTTCACGATACCTTGGTGAATAACCTTGGTAATTTTCAAATGACACCTTGGGGATGGACCTTGGTGATATGTTCATGATTGTCTATGTTAAATGATGTAGCCACATCTTCAAGTTATGAAAAATGTTATTTTTATTATGAAATGCCTCATGATTTCTTTCTCATGCCTTAAAGTTCTTTTCATGTCCTTATTGAAGTATCTCAAGTTCACATGTAAAATGTTCCTCTTGTTTCCCTTACTGGGCCTTCTGCTCACCCTTTCTTTTGATGTATGTCCCCAGGTTATGAGATGCAGTAATGAACCTAGAATGAACTTAAGGAGATGCCTTTCAAGTGTTTAAGAATAATGTTTTATGTTGTTTTCATGTATTATGTTCCTGGTTTCCAAGACACTAGACCTTAAAGATCCTCAGTTTTGTGTAATGTAATGAAAGTTTATGTTATAAAATGGCGGGATGCCATAGTTGGTATCAAAGGATGGTTTAGTTATTTGTGGAAATTAGGATATAAAAACTTTAGGAAGAACCCTATAGAAAAGTTTAAATATAGGAAAACTTCCTGGTATTTTGGTAAGTATTGAGTAAGTGGTCTATCAAACAAATACATCCCTGTCTGGATACGAGCAGGTAGAGGCGGCTCTGGCACAGATGTACATAGGGGTAAAACCCGAAAACACCGCTTTGAGCTAGACTCGAACGGGAACTGGTGCACGATAACGGGCCTTGCTGCACTCTTGGTTACGACACTCCCGGGGGATATGTTTGGTCAATCACATGCTTTTTATGAATCATTATGAAGGAATTATAGAGAACTATAATTGTCTAAGCACGAAGTCTTAGTTAAAAGATTTATAAATGAAATAAGTTTCTCACTAAGGTTTTATTCTTTTAGAAAATGGCGGGCAATAGGAGAAACCGTGCCGATGGTGACCGCAATGCACCATGTGCTGACGGCCCTCCGATGGAAGCCGGAATGGAAACATTCATGCGAATGATGAACC
The DNA here is from genome assembly GCA_963277665.1 of Viscum album. Taxonomy (NCBI): domain Eukaryota; kingdom Viridiplantae; phylum Streptophyta; class Magnoliopsida; order Santalales; family Viscaceae; genus Viscum; species Viscum album. Next base: position 1,404,200,437 of record OY728134.1, read on the forward strand.
AACTGACTCAAGTTATGAGTAATAACTTGAATCAAGCTGAGAGGCCGACCTCACCACGAAGGGAACAACTTTCTATTGAGTCCTTCATGCGTCAATGACCGCCAACATTCAGTGGATCTACTGACCCATTGGTTGCGGAACAATGGATAAGCTCCATTGAAAAGATCTTTTCTATACTTCATTGTTCGGAACAAGAAAAAGTCACCCTTTCTGTTTACCGCCAAGAGGGAGAAGCTGATCAGTGGTGGTCACTGATCAAAAACACGAAGCCACGAGGAGAGATGGAAGCTATGGAGTGGGAAGAATTTCGGGGGATTTTCTTTAACAAGTATTTCCCTCGTTCCATGAGAACGAAAATGGAGAAAGAGTTTCTCGAGCTGAAGCAGAAGGAGAACAAATCTGTCGGAATCTATGAGATGAACTTCACAAGGCTTTCCCGTTATACCTCAAGCTTTGTCATGGACCCTAATGGGAAGGTTGATAGATTCTTTGGCGGACTACGACCACATCTGCGGAAGAATCTAGCCAACAGGGACTACGATAGCTATGAAGAAATAGTTCGAAGTGCTATGAAAGTTGAACTAGAGTTTGGGGAGACACAGTGGTCTCACAAATCTAATGAGAAGAAGAGAACTCTAGAACCGATCCTGGGAAGAAGTTTTGATCAGGAAAGAGGTGGAAAGCATATGCAACATGCCACATGCAATAAATGTGGGAAGAAGCATCCGGGGAACTGCTTGATCGGAAGTGGCAAGTGCTATAGGTGTGGAAAAGAAGGCCATATTTCTCGGAATTGTCGTGGTGATGTGAAGCCTCAACTTCCCAACACTAACGACAGAGGAAAGATGGTTCTGGCCCTACCCGAAGTCACATGCTTCATGTGTGGACAACTTGGGCACTTTGCTAATCAATGTCCAAATCCGAGGGCGGTGGAGGGGAATCACCATCAACCTCAGCTGAGGCCAAGGGAGAAAGGTCGTGCTTTCGCTATCACAACAACTGAAGTTGAAGTTCCGAACGATGTGGTAGCAGGTACTCTTGTTGTCCTCTCAAAACTAGCAAGTGCTTTATTTGATTCTGGTTCTACGCATTCCTTTATTTCTTCCAAGTTTGCAAAGAATATAGAATCAATCCCCGAATTGCTTGAGGTAGAGTTGTCAGTCAAGACTCCAAGTGGGATTATCCATGCATCATCAGTGTTTAGAGACTCTAGTGTTTACTTTGGTGAGCACAATCTTATCGCAAATCTAGTAGTCATTCCCATGATGGAATTCGACGTTATACTAGGGATGGACTGGCTCTCAAAGTATAATGCTAAGATCAAATGCAGAAGTAAGGAAATCTTAGTAGTCTTGAATGAACGACCTACAGTTATCTTCCAAGGAGAGATATCCCGAACTAATCCCTATCTAGAAGCACCTCCCATATCTTTCTTTATGGAGTTAATCGGTGATGATGAAGAAGGGAAAGGGAGCATACAAATTGAAGATGTTCCGATTGTTCAGGAATACATGGATGTATTTCCTGAGGAGTTACCTGGACCTCCCCCAGAAAGAGAGGTAGAGTTCTCCATTGAACTCGTGCCTGGGTCTCAACCGATATCAAAGACTCCGTATAGAATGGCAAATGTGGAGCTATAAGAGTTAAAGAAACAACTCCAAGACTTGTTGGAGAAGGGGTTTATCCGACCGAGTGTGTCTCCTTGGGGAGCACCAGTTCTCTTTGTGAAGAAGAAGGATGGATCAATGCGGCTATGCATTGATTATAGAGAACTGAATGGGATTACAGTGAAGAACAGATACCCTCTTCCAAGAATTGATGATTTATTTGACCAACTTCGTGGGGATCAATTCTTCTCTAAGATTGACCTTCGATCTGGTTATCATCAACTGAGGGTGAAGAAGGAAGATATTCCAAAGACTGCCTTCTGATCAAGATATGGGCATTATGAGTTTACTGTTATGCCCTTCGGCTTAACTAATGCTCCTGCTATTTTCATGGATTTGATGAATAGAGTCTTTAAGGACTACCTTGATAACTTTGTGGTAGTTTTTATTGATGATATTTTGATATATTCAAAAATTCGTGAGGAGCATGAAAATCATCTGAGGGTTATTTTGAAAACTCTACGGAAGGAGAGGCTCTTTGGGAAGTTCAGCAAGTGTGAGTTTTGGTTACAACAAGTGGCTTTCTTGGGGCACATCGTAACCGATGAAGGAATCTCGGTTGACCCTACAAAGACAATGGTTGTGGAGGAGTGGCCTCAACCCACAACAGTAACTGAGATTCGTAGTTTCCTTGGTTTAGCGGGATATTATAGGAGGTTTGTGAAAAACTTTTCACGGCTTTCTAATCCACTAACCAAGTTGACTCGAAAAGGGGTTAAGTTCATATGGACAAAGGAATGCGAGGAAAGTTTCCAAGAGCTGAAGAAGAGATTGGTTACTGCACCTGTGTTAACACTACCCTCTATCGGAGAAGGATTCGTTATTTTTAGCGATGCATCTCTGAAAGGGCTTGGGTGCGTCCTCATGAAAAATGACAAAGTAATTGCTTTTGCATCTTGACAGTTGAAGATTCATGAGCAGAATTATCCTACGCATGATCTAGAGCTGGCGGCAGTTGTTTTTGCTCTAAAGATATGGAGGCACTATCTTTATGGGGAGAAATGTGATATATACACTGACCACCAAAGTCTAAAGTATATTTTCACTCAGAAAGAATTGAACATGAGACAAAGGAGATGGTTGGAGCTTATTAAATACTATGATTGTTCAATTCATTATCACCCTGGAAGAGCAAACAAAGTCGCAGATGCGTTAAGCAGGAAAGATCCTGTTGTTCTGGAAACAATGAGGATCCTGAGAGATCCCTTGATTAAAGATCTAGTAAAACTGGACATGGGAATTATAAGGAAAGGGACATCATCAACCCTATCCCAAATGATTTCTCAACCTTCATTACTAGAGAAGATCAAGAAGGCTCAAAAATAAGATCCTTTGCTGCAGGAGAAGTTCGAGGCTGTAAAGGATGGGAAGTTCCCTGATTTCAATATTGATCAAGAAGGTGTATTGAAATTTCGTACAAGACTATGTGTTCCATCTATTCCGGAGATAAAGAAAGAACTGATGTATGAAGCTCATAGCTCTACTTTCTCTATACATCCGGGAAGCACTAAGATGTATAGAGACCTTCGTGATCATTATTGGTGGGATAACATGAAGAGGGAGATTGCTGATTACACTACAAGGTGCCTGGTGTGTCAGCAAGTAAAGGCAGAAAGACAACTTCCTAAGGGGGTATTACAACCGCTACCCTTACCAGTATGGAAGTGGGATAATATCACCATGGGCTTTGTAACTGGTCTCCCGAAAACATCCAAAGGAAACAATGCGATATGGGTTATTGTGGACCGTCTCACCAAGACAGCCCATTTTATCTCTATTTGGGAAGATTTCTCTCTGGATCAGCTTGCCAAGATATACATGAAGGAAGTGGTAAGGCTGCATGGGGTACCACTATCCATCGTATCTGATCGTGACCCAAGATTCACATCAAAATTCTGGAGAAGTCTTCAGCATGCTCTGAATACTGAATTGAATTTTAGTACGGCCTATCATCCTCAAACTGATGGCCAATCTGAAAGGACTATTCAGACACTCGAAGACATGTTGAGATTATGCTCAATGGAATTTAAAGGTGGATGGGATCAACACCTCCCATTAGTGGAGTTCTCCTATAACAACATCTTCCATGCGAGTATTCAGATGGCACCCTATGAAGCTCTGTATGGAAAGCGGTGTAGAACTCCTACTTGTTGGGATGAAACTGGTGAGAGGAAGCTTCTTGGGCATGATCTTGTGCAAGAAATGACAGAACAAGTTCATGCCATCCAACAACACATAAAAGCTGCTCAGAGTCGGCAGAAGAGCTATGCTGACAATCGACGAAGAGACTTGGAGTTTGGTGTTGGTGACAAAGTCTTCCTTCGAATCTCTCCATGGAAGAGAGTCATGCGGTTTGGGAAGAAAGGGAAGCTCAGCCCTAGGTACATTGGCCCCTATAAAATCCTTGATCGCATAGGAGCAGTGGCCTATCGTCTAGCACTTCCACCGAACCTAGCTCAAGTTCACAATGTCTTCCATGTATCTCTCTTGAGGAAGTACATACCCGACCCTTCGCATGTACTGAACCCAGAGGTGGTACAACTTGAACATGACCTCTCTTATGAAGAGTAGCCAGTGGAGATCTTAGACCGTAGAGACAAGGTTCTACGAAAGAAGACTACCCACCTTGTGAAAGTGTTGTGGAGGAATCATAAGTATGAAGACGCGACTTGGGAGCCCGAGGAAACGATGAAGCAAAAGTACCCTCACCTTTTCGGCTAGGCCTCAAGTATAAATTTCGGGGACGAAATTTCTTAAGGGGGGAAGAATGTAACGACCCAATCTTTTTGAGTATTATATTAACTTACTCTTAATGATTTAATAAGACGTTAATGGTTAATGCATAAAGGGGAGTTGATGGCTTCATCCAGTAGACTCAACCCTTACGAAGCCCACTTATCAGAGCTTGGGAAGGAGGTAGCATCTGTGGGATTCGCTTTGGACCAAGCCCAAGCCGAGCTCCAGTGTGTCAAGCTTGAACGAAAACGCTTGCAGGAGAAGTTCAAGTTAGTGGAGATTGCTACTAGGGCAATGTTATCTGAGCCTCCCTCAGATTCTCTCACCATAGCACACCTTACACTTAGGTCTTATGCCAGTGTTATAAGGGGCTATGTGATGAGACCCTAGTTTCCTTGTGTAATCCTTTCGGGTGAATAAATTGAGATTTCTTCCTTTAGTGATGTTTGTGAAATTTCAAATGTCTAGATAATTTTAGAATGTATTTTATTGATGAATTTTGAAAAAGGGATATTTTGAAATATTTATGTAAACCCTAAATAACTAATGATGTGTAATGATTTTCAAAAAATGGTCTTCTACAAAAGTGTTCATTAAGGAAATTGGAGTCTAATAAGATCAACTTAATTTTTGATGAATATTAAATTATGAATAGTGATTTTACGCTTAGGATTAGTAATATGACCAAATGGATTAGTAATTTCACTCAAAGAAAGTTTTAATATAATTTAGACACCTAGATTAAGTAATGTGATTCAATAAAATGGGTAAATAACGGTTTCATAAATTATTAGTCAAGTATTAGTTTTTTCGGATGAATAGTGTTTTTTAATTAAAAATTTAATTAAAAATAATTAGAAAATTATTTTCATAAAAAGGACTTTATTTTTGAACTCAGAGCATCGATATTATGTTAAGGTAATTTTTGGGGATTTTTCTGAAAAAAATGAATTTTCGATGAATAGTGTTTTTATTTAAAAATTAAATTAAAATTATTTAGAAAATTATTTTTATAAAATGGATTTCATTTTTGAAATAAGAGCATTGATATTTGGTTAAGTTGAAATTTTGGGGTTATTCTGAGAAAGTTGAATTTTCAGTGAATAGTAAAAATACAGTTTTAGGGTTTCGGTATGTTTAATGACATCATAATGGTGTCATGATGATGTCATGAGATCTTTTGAGGGTTGGCCGGCCAAGGGTGATGAATTATTGTTTTGGGGGCCCCATGTGGCCTAACTCCATGATAAATGCCAAGGGAGAGCACATGGGTTTGAGAAAAGCACATGTGAGGTGTCCCTTGGCCATTAATGCTTTGTCCCCTCACTTTCCCTATAAATACCCACCCTTTCCTCCTTTAGTTTTCACTCCCAACTCTCCCCAACGAAGTTCTGGTCTTCTTACCTTCCAAAGAGTCCTCCCAAGGTGCCCCCAAGCCCTCAAGGTCCAATCCTTTGAGTTTCAAGAGTCACGTTTTAAGGTAAGGGATCCGACCCCTCTCTTTCTTTTCATGTAATCTCTTTTATGTCATTCCTTTTATGCTCCATGTTTTTATGTGAGAGGATGTTCTTTTATATTCCTCTTACTGCCCTTTCATGTTTATATGATGAGATATCCCCTCTTACTCTCATCATTTCGTTTTATGAAAGTTTAAGTGACGCCGTTAGGCTGCCGAATTTTTAAGGGATTCTTTCACCCTTCTCATTCTTCAAGTTCGATTTTCATGTCAAGTCTTTCAAGTTCCTTTTTATTATGTTGGGGTATGATCTCTATATCTATCATAGTGATCTCTTATGATCATATGATGAGGGACCCTATTTGATCTTGCCAATTCATTTTTATTGAAGTTTAAGTGACGCCGTTAGGCTGCCGAATTTTCATAAGAGAAATCTAGTTTTTTTGTCTTCCTTCCATGTTTTTCATTTCAAATGGTATGTACTCTAAATATCATTACCATGTCAATATATCCTACTTATTCCGTCCCCCTACTGTTTTATGGATCATTTATGAGTGGGTGACCCATGTCCCCTCTCATTTCAATGTTTTCTAAAACCCCGAAACTTAGCCGTTATGCTGCAGAATTTTCCCCTCAAAATGCCTCTCTCTTTTCTCAAAAATTATTTTATGTTATAAAGTGAATACTCAAAGCTCTTATTTATACAAGGGTATTCACATATATATCAAAATGTTCCATTTTAAATTCTGGGATTTACATACATGAGACCCGCTTTCCCTTTCCGTGGGTTTAAAGTGACGTAAAGATCATGTCTTTAAAGCAGTTTTTAAAACGTTATTATTATGAAATGAAACCCATTTATTTTATGCTATGTGGGTTATTTATGAAATGTTTGATGATGATATATGTGTCTCACATGATAATAAAGGCAAATTTAAGGGTGCGCCCTGATAGCGCTCCAATGCATTGGGTAATGATGTAACCACTAGAGATTACAATTTTCACGATACCTTGGTGAATAACCTTGGTAATTTTCAAATGACACCTTGGGGATGGACCTTGGTGATATGTTCATGATTTTCTATGTTAAATGATGTAGCCACATCTTCAAGTTATGAAAAATGTTATTTTCATTATGAAATGCCTCATGATTTCTTTCTCATGCCTTAAAGTTCTTTTCATGTCCTTATTGAAGTATCTCAAGTTCACATGTAAAATGTTCCTCTTGTTTCCCTTACTGGGCCTTCTGCTCACCCTTTCTTTTGATGTATGTCCCCAGGTTATGAGATGCAGTAATGAACCTAGAATGAACTTAAGGAGATGCCTTTCAAGTGTTTAAGAAGAATGTTTTATGTTGTTTTCATGTATTATGTTCATGGTTTCCAAGACACTAGACCTTAAAGATCCTCAGTTTTGTGTAATGTAATGAAAGTTTATGTTATAAAATGGTGGGATGCCATAATAGAGGCGCTGACTAGTGTGGGTGTCGCGTCCGCCTCGCTACCGAGGTTCACCTGCACTAACTCGTTGACCGTGGCAGGGATGCCCTCCTCGAAAGCAGGAGGAGCATCTTACATGTCCTCATCTCCGCTTGTGGAAGGGTTATCCACGGGGCGAGCCGCTTCAGGGCTGCCAAACCCTGATGGGAAGCTGGTGCTGGCTTGGGCGGCAGAGGTTGCCACGTCAGGGGACCCATGCACTGTGGAGACCATGCTGACAAAGGTGGTTGATCCAATCCCATATGGCCTTCGGCCCAAGGGGCCACGCTTTATGACATGAAAGAAGTGGTGCCGCGTTGGCTTGAGCCGCTCGATTCCGGCCTGGTGAAATAGACATGTATGACGTACTGCTGTTGCCATGAGCCCAACATCCCGATATCGTACAGGGGTAGAAGGCTCGGGGATCACCTGAGCCTGGCTGGTGTAAGAGTACGAGGTGATTTCCCACTGTCGCTTGGACCCGGAAATATGCCTTCCTCTGGTACCTGAAACAACAAAGAATTGTCCCATGTCGGGGGTCCTGGCTCCCAACCGATGGATTGGGAGGACATATGCGTCATCCAATCCTGCCCATGGTCCACTCGCGATAGTGGCAGGCTCGACCTCACCTGCCAGGACTTGCTTGTCCTTGCTCTTGTAGTAGCCAGCATCCAGATAACGGGCTTCACAAGAGGAAAAAGGAGACTCGTCTCCCTGAAGCACGCCCAATTGACCCTTAAGGGAGTATTTGAGGCACTGGTGATACGTGGAGGGGACCGCTGCATGAAGGTGGAGCCACGACCTACCCATCAATGCGTTATAGGCAGTGTCTTGAGAGACAACCATGAATTCAGTATTGGCAATCAGGCCACCGAACTGCGTCTTCAGAGGAATCTTGCCAAATGGAGTTTTCTCGGTCCTGTCATACCCCTGTATCCGGAGGTCGGAGGGAGTTAAATCATCCTCATACAACCCCAGTTTCCGCAGCATCCGAGTTCGGATGAGGTTAATCCCGGAACCCATGTCAACAAGACAGCGGCGAACTTCCATGCCATTGAACTGGTCGGTGACGTACAGTGGGCGAATGTGCCCTTGTATAGGAGGGTCTCCATCTTCACCGGAAAACGAGATGACCACCTGACATTCAGCGTCCTCAATTAACTCGGTGTGGAAAGCCTCTACGGCCGCCACCTCCGTCTCAAATTGGAGGGGGCTCCTTAGAGACTCGGCGAGCGCCTCGTGCATTTCCGACGACAGGCAAAGGGCCTCAAGGATAGAAAGCCTTATCGGAATGCTGGCCAAGTGCTTCAAAAAATCATACTTTTGAGCCAAATGCGAGCTTCTGCTTATGGGAGGCCGCTCTATGATTAGAGGCATGATGGGCCCTGCCGGCGGGACCAGTGACTGACTGGTACTAGGCACGTCTCGCTGTTCACTGGTCGAAGGTCGGGAGGTGGCTGCCGCGTTAGGACCAGAAGGCTGTAGCCGGCCGACGGCAGGGCAGGGATGGATGCGACACAGACGAGGTGGTACCGCCTGATCCAGCAACACAAACGGTGGTGGAGGCGGACCTATCGACACCGGGTGAGGGGACCGCATGTGCTGATCCCTGTATCGGGCCTGCTGCCTGGTCTCAGTACCATGCACAGCTTGGATGGAGGTGACGACTGTCTTGCCCCGGTGATTCACGTAGCCACGGCTCCGCTGACGTTGGCGACGGCTGGGGACATTGGGGAAGTCCACCTGGCGTTCCTCATCATCAGGAGCCAAAAAGGGATTTACCAACTCTACGGTGTTAACCGAAGCATACCCCGGGCTTTCACTCGAGGAGTCATCCACTACCAGACGGGGTCTCGGAGGGACCCCCATTTCCGGGGCATGAAATCGCCAAGCGTGCGGAAAGATGACGGCAATGGCAGGGCACATTCTTTCTTCTTGCGCCGCCGCTTGCTCTTCTGGTAAGAGGTAGGCCGGGACGACGATGCCAAAGCGGCGCTCGCAGATTCTGAGGGCTCTGGCTGACTTAGGCGGGTACAGATGATGCCATGGGCACGGGCAACCATCCTGCGGGCCATCCAGTCGTTATACTTCTGGGACCCACGGTCGGAAACCTTATGCCACTCATCCTTTTTACCACTACTGCCATCTGATCTCACGAAGACACCTACCACCTGTGCCGGGGCTGGGCCCAACCTGACTATGTTGTTTTCAATCTGGTCACGGAGCCAGTCCTTGAACACATAGCATCACTGGATGGTGTGCCCCAGGATCCGATGATAAGGGCAGTAGTTAGGGTGATCAGTGAGACGCGCCTCTTCTGGCTTCTGGCACTCAGGCAGTCGCACGATCCTCTGCTCCAAGGCGCTACGGAAATAGCCAGGGACCTGGGCCTCATCAAACGAGTAAGTCTGATTCCTTCTATCTGGGAAGGGGGCTCTTAGAGGCTGACCATGGACAGGGGACAGAGGAGCATGCTGAGGAGGCAGAGCCTGATTATCTCTCCTGGGTGGCAGCGGCATGTTACGCGGAGGCGCTTGACGATTTTGAGGCGGTCACTGCTGGGCCGGAGGCTGTGCCCGTGGGGGTGGACCCCTATGGGGCTACTGAGCTGGCCTTAATGGTATCAAATCCAGCTATCTGGGAGCCTCTATCTGGGCTACAGTAGTGGGCTCGGCCCTGGCGGCTCTCCTTGCAGGGATTACAGGAGGCAATGAGCGTGCCTGACTGGCCCGTTGCAGGGATTTTTCGAGGCGGTGAGCCTTGTCCAAGTAATCCCGGAACCCCCCAGGGTAATTCTGAGTGATCAGATAAGGAACCGGCTCTACCTTGACGTTCCCTAAACACATCATTAGTAATTTCTCCTGAGTTAGTGGCATGTCAAGGGAGTACGTGAGCCCCTTCTACCGGGCGACGAAGACCACGACCCGCTCATCGGGCCACTGTTTTCACCTGAAGAGGTTTGCAATTTTCGTCTTCCGGGTTGTGGAACTGAACTGGTAGAGGAATTTCCGATGAAGGTCCTCCCAGCTAGCCACAGATTCAACAGGGAGCTGGTTGTACTAGACGAAGGCTAGTCCTTCCACCGTCTGGATGAAGCAACGAAGCTTAGCAGCTTCCTGCTGTGCCGGAGTCCCCAACATAGGCCCGCACCTCGAGTTGAAGTGGTCCAGGTGTTGGGGAGGATCTCCTGTCCCATTAAAGGGGGAAAAAGTGGGGTTCCCAAATCCCGGCGGGGCCGGCATATCATCCACCCATGATGGGTATGGCTTGCCGTCCGGTGGAATTGCCACCTGCCGAGTTTCCAGGGCCTCCAAGCGGATGATGAGTACTTCCATCAGGTTGTCTGGACATAGATTCCTATCCTAACGGGTATCTCTAACCACAAGGAAATTGTCGGGCTCTCTAACCTGGTAGTCAAGCTAAGCAGCTCGCGGAGCGGCTGGAGGAGCGACTCTCAGGGAAGCGGGAGGAAACCGAGCGTGGTCCCCCAGGTGATTCCGCCGCTCGGGAGGGCTCGGCGAGACGTATCGCACCCTCTTGCCATGGGCGCTAGCCTCTCCCCTGTCGGCGAACACGACATGGTTGTGGTTGCCTGGGGGAATCTCGTCAAGGGGTAGGTGCTCCTACCCCTACTGTCTTGACCTGGGATTACCATAGTCAGGTCGCCTCTCTGCAATGCGTTCGACCAAGAGCTCATCAACCAGCCTCTTTTTCTCAGAAAGCTGCTGGCGTAGTGTGGCCTTCTTGGAGTCTTCCTCTGTCTTCCGCACCGAGGCAGATGGGTCGGCGGGCTTGACAGCCCCGACATGCTCTTTACCCTTGCCGATGTTTCGGCTCAGTGTCGGTGCCTCAGTGGGCGTGGGGAGACCTAGGAGGATCCTCTGGTGGCGATTGATCCTCCCAGATGGGTCTAGTGGCGGTTTGTCCTCCAGGGGTGAGTCCCCATCGAGGAGCTTCACACCGTTTCCCTTATCTGAAAGGTCAGCCATGTTGACCACCACTGCCTTCGGCGACATTCCCTCAGGGGCGCCCGGTGAATCGGGATGTCGGCGGATCGCCCAAAAATGAAGGGCTGCGTACTGCCCCCATCCTTGGATTTGCGCGTGGGGGGTGGATTCCTCGATAACCTTGCGGAGTACTTGAAAAATCTTAACACATTATTGCTGGAGGGCCCTGCGATGGCCCGGCGACTCGGGGTGCCGAACCGTAGGGAGCGCTGCCAAGTCGACCCGACGACACTGCTCACCGATATCCTCGAGATGTGCTTGACTCCCGGGATAAGGCGCTAGCTGATGGCGAAGACAGGAGTGAGTCAACCAAAGAGTCTGGCGGAAACATTCAAACTCTCCTGGGGTGAGTGCCTCTGGCATATCAAAATTCGACCCTGCGACCAGCCAAAACTTCTCGGGGAAGTGGCCCACTACGAGGACGGTCCAGAAGCTCCATGACTCTGGTTTGGGGTCCGGACCTTTCTGCCCATGCTCTTCAATCGAGAATGGCCAGCGAGCTGGCAATGGCGCCGAGGCAGGTCGCCGGGCTGATGAGCTGGCCGGCGGGGAATGGGGCGAACATGCCGATTGGCCGCCGATCCCTGAGTCGTCTTCCAAGGGCTTCAGTGCTCTAGCTGCCATGTCGTGATAGGATGGGCCAGCGAATGGGCCTCCTGTCACAGCGTCGGTGCTCGCCGAGGGTGTGTTGTCTTGTGACTCTTCCGTTGGTCCCCAGAAAAGTTCCCCACACTCCCTGACTGAGGTGGAAGGTGCTTCTGGGGAGGCCAGTGATAACTACGGGTTTGACCCCTGGGGGTATTCCAAGTCCTGGTCCTCCTGGATGTGCCTTCGGAGGGAGGAGGGAATCATACAGATCTCATATTTGGGGAGTACGAGACTGACGCGCCGCATCCCCATTCCCGCCCTCGACTCAGAAGGTCAAGGGGAAGGTTCGACTGTTGAGTCGTACACCGCCTCAGAGTCCGAGAAATGGACCGGTCTAATCTCCATCCGGACTCCCCTGACATTCCTCCTACGGCGACGACGCCCCGCCTTCCTGCCCCTGGGATGATCTTCAGGGTTAGGATGATTTCCGTCAAGGAGTCCCCTGGCCGCAATAGTACTGGTGAAGTGGGTACTGAAGGCCAGGGTGCGGGAAGCACCGAGACAGATGTCAAAAGGGACATGGGGAGGACCTTCATGTGAGTGAGAGACTGGATACGCAACAGCTCCATACTCGCGGACAGCGGCAGGAGGAGTGACCTCATACCCAGAGCAGTGGGCACTGGAAGGAGTCATACCCGGATCGTGGCTGTCACGAAGAAGCTCTCGGATTTCCAGATTAGTGGCGCGGAATGAGCCTTTATGCTGGGTGGCACTACCGCGGGTTGGTCCGCGGTGGCCATTGCCTATGCCCGCGACCGGGAGAGTCGACCCAACCTGCCAGTTGGGCGGTCGGGGCCGCGACCCCAGTCGGGCATGTGACTGCCCCTACTCAACGTGTGCAGGGATCTGGCAGCAGGCATCAGCAGTGGCTCGGGCCACAGTGGTTGCTGAGGTTGGTGCCCCAGGGCGGGCATTCTCTTCCGCTTGCACCCGACGCTGGTGTCGGGTCAGATGGGTTGGACCGGTGGTGCGAGCATAAAGATTGCCTGGTCCTCGGACCGGGGAGCTGGGAAATGATGTCAACGCAGCCTGGCGGGGGTTCTTGCCGTTAACCCCTGGGACGGGTCTCCGATCAGGCGGACCCGTACATCACCCACCTCATTGGTGTAGGGGATGGATGTGTCAAGGCGCTCCGGGGATAGGCTCCCGAAGCAGTTGAACGTCGGAGTGGGGAGCAGCGGCTCCCTGCGCGGCCCTCGGGGGCGGCGACGATAGTGGGACTCAACCGCCTCTTGATCCAAACGGGACAAGCCCCTGGTGGGGATGATCCCTTCCTCGTTGTACCTACGAACCAAGTCATGGATCACCCTTCGTTGGATGATTTCTGACGGGGAGAGGGGGCGTGAGCGCCTGACAGTCGTGGCCATCGGAGCCGGAGTAACTATGGAAAAGACGAGACCGCGCGGGGTATCCGCGTCGGTACTGCCCCTGCCCATGCACTGGTGGGCAGGTGGCAATCGAGCTCCGGAGGCAGTGATCTGATTCTTAGAAGCAGGGAGATGAACCCATTAGTACTAACAGGAAAAGAAACCGACAACCAACAGCCCAACATCGTTCTGTCTTCCGTGGTCGGCAAGAGGGAGCCACGCTGATGACGTCGCGGAATGGAGTGGACAACATCCTGAATGCCTCAACCCCTGGCGGGTTTCATGTCCCAGTGATAGGTACTCGGACCTGGAGACATGTTGATCTTCCGACATCCCGAACGCTACCTGTCCACATATTGAGGAGAAGAGATTCACGTCAGGTTCACCATTTTCTGTTTCCGGCACTTTTACGCCGGGGTGCACGCGCGTGTCTGTCACGTATGGGAGGACGCGTGGCTCACAGCCCCGCATTCCCGCTTTCCAAAGGCGGGCAACATCCGTTCCTTATTCAGGGATGTCTGCTCCTTGATCGAAACCGGGATGATGGGTTGTTGGTTCTTCCTTCTGTGTATTCCTCCTCGGAGCTCGTCACCTAATCTGGGTCTCCCTCATAGATTTAATACGGGTTCCTGAAGCTCATTCCCGGTGCCATATCTGCATGGACGCTAGTTAATTACGCTGCTTCCATCGAGACGCTCCAAGGGGTCTTGTCGGGGCAGCAACCTTCGGTGAGGAGAAAGGTCACGTTGGGGTGTCGTTGGCATGTCTTGACGCTGGGGATCGGTATGTATGTCTTCTAACCCTTATCACGGGGCTTCTCGAGGGCGCAGAAGCCCGAGGCATCCCACATCGAACGCGAGGAATGTATACCATCTGAGGTTTTCCTCAGCTTCCCATGTTTAACACGGGGTATGCCGTGAGTTTAACGTCTTGCGGAGACGGACCAGATTGATCGAAACACTAAGAGTGGATCAGATTGAAGGACCCCCTAGGGGGAACACCAATGTTGGGGCCAACACGTGGGCGGCTTCCCGGATACTGTGGAGTGGGGTGGAGTGGCATGATCTCACCGGGATGTGGCATCCCGGGTAAGAATCAGGATGGATGACGGAGTGAGGCGTAGGGCTTATGCTCTGAGGTGGCCCAGGAGGGGGAATACAGTTTAACGTCATGCGGGATGAGGGAGTACAGTTTAACGTCATGTGGGATGAGGGATATGGGGATTATGCTCTGAGGTGGCCCATGGTGGATATGGGGCTTACGCTCTGAGGCGGCCCATGGTGGTTGGGGAACCGACGTGGAGAGGTCAGAATGACCGGGTGGGGGGATTGAACCTCGTGGAGGCTTCCTACGTACCGTGCGTTAGCACGAATCAAAGTCCACGTAGTTCGCTGGCATGGGGCTTACGCTCTAAGGCGGCCCATGGTGGATATGGGGCTTATGCTCTGAGGCGGCCCATGGTGGATATGGGGCTTACGCTCTGTGGTGGCCCATGGTGGATATGGGGATTACGCTCTAAGGCGGCCCATGGTGGATATGGGGCTTACGCTCTGAGGTAGACCATGGTGGATATGGGGCTTACGCTCTGAGGCGGCCCATGGTGGTCGGGGAACCGACATGGATAGGTCGGAACGACCAGGTGGTGGGCTTGAACCTCATGGAGGCTTCCTACGTACCACGCGTTAGCACAGATCAAAGTCCACATAGTTCGCTGGCATGGGGCTTACGCTCTAAGGCGGCCCATGGTGGATATGGGGCTTACGCTCTGAGGCAGACCATGGTGGATGTCATGGTCAATGCGCACTCTAAGCCCACATGAGTCATGCTCGGTGTGGGAAACAAGAGGCAGCAGGGACCAGACGATCACGTCGCGAAGGGTGCGTCCGTGAGAAGCGGAATGGGGCTTAGGTGTTGAGCGGCCCAAAGAGGAAAAAGGGGAGTACGCGTGGTTAGCGGCCCGAAGAGAAAACAGGGGCTTAAGCGTGGTTAGCGGCCCTGGGTGCAGGGGTTTACTCTAGGGTGGAGGCCCGTGGTGCGACAAATCACAGTGGGAAAGGGACTCCAATGGCCTTGGCAGGGGGGAAGTACGGAGATGCATGGGTGCAATCTTTCGTAGGAGAGTCTAGGGGCTTACGCTCTGAGGCAGCCCTTCCCCCGCGGACAAACGCCGCTCCGACAAGGAGGATCTCATTCCATGCGAGGAAGAGTCCATTACCGTGGAGACGAGAGGCGTAAAAAATGTCCGAGCTGGGGGGACCCTGCGTGCAAAGCATGGGGTCGGATCACAGTTTAACGTCATGTGTTAAGGACGAGGTGCTTAACAGTTCAACGTCCTGCAGCTTGGATGAGGTGGGTTCGCTCCACACCCCTAGGGCTTACATGACCAATGCCCTCTACCCCTTGTGGGAGGGAAGGAATCAGTAAGGCCGTGGTGAAGGGGGGCCGCAGGGTGAACCACTAGGGGGTCCACGTTAGCGTGGCTATGCGAAGAAGCAATAGCCGTTAGCATGCCTATGCGGAGAAGCATAAGGCAAAGAAACGCAATGGGAAACACTGCCCAAGGACCTTGAGGTTACTTCATACGAGCCTGGAAGGCCATACAGGAAAACAACACATGGTGCGCATGCCCGGCATGGAAGACATCACGTGCCAGTGTGGAAGGGCAGCCAAGGGGATTCAAGGTAAAGGGGTCCTGGGTGTTGCGCGCAAAAGGAAGGTTAGCGCACAAAACACCAAGATGGGACGCAAAAGGGCCAAAGTATTGCACGGATAGGGGATTACACGCATGGTATTGTGCACGTAGAAGAGGATTGCGTGCAAGGGACAACGATCGCGTGCAAGGGAAGCAACAGGAGGAAGAGGCAAATTCACTGAAGCCGGTGGAGTTGCGCACACAGGCGAACCCCGGGGCAAAGTTGCGCGAAATGAGGGATTACCTGGAAGTCATATTGCGCGCGGGGGGAGTTGAATTGCGCGCCCGAGAGCCAATCCGAATTCCTCAACCCCCAAACCATCTGGGGTCACCTTCTATTTATAGGCCCCAGCCGGCGCGTAATCCAGGCGGCGCGCGGAAGTTTCCGCGGCGGGAACCGTCGGCGTGCAAAGCCTCACTGCGCGGAACCGGGGCATGCAAAATTGCACGCACCATTGGCTCGATTACGCGAATCCCGGGGAAGATTCGCGCACACAACAATATTTCGTGCAAGTCCTCCTTTATTTCGCTCACCTCTTTCCGGGCCTCCGGACTATGCCTCTGATTCCGAATATGACTTCACTTTTCCATTTCGAAACTTCCTCTGGGAGTTGTAGACTTTTTTCGTCGTCTACAATGTGTCATCAGGTTAAGGAAGGACATCAACGATGAACATGTATGTTATAGTCTTTACATATTCATGTTTTTAAATGGTAACAGATAGTTATGTATTTTGTAATAGGTCACCCAAGAATGGTTTGGAAACATGATTCCATATGGGTGATAGTGAATCAGACCACAATTTCATCCCATTTCACCCCTATTTGTAAATATCATACAGTGGAGGCCTTTTCAAATATCTATATATGAGAAGTGGTAAAGAGGCATGGTGTACCAGTTTTGATAGTGTCAGAAAGAGATTTGAGGTTTATGTCTTGTTTTTGGAAATCCATACAGAAATCTCTTGGGACTCTCTTGACCAAGAGTATGACATATCATCCACAGACGGATGAACAATTTGAAAGTAAGGTACAAATTTTCTAAGACATGGAGGGGCACATAATATTAGTTGTGTTCTCATATAATAATAGTCCTTGATACATATGGATCCTTTTAAATAATTTTATGGTATTCCTTTTGATCCTATACTTTTTGGGGTGGAAATAGTTTAGAATTCATTGGTTGGACAAGACTTGTTTAAGAAACAATGGAGAATATTTAATTGATCAGAGAGGGAATAGATACGACTCAGAGTCGTCAAAAGTTATTCATGGATCATATTCAAGGGTCATTATCATTTCTGGTGAGTGATAATGTTTTTTTGGGAATCTCTACAAGGCTTGGTAATCATCATTTTGGAATGTAGGTCATGTTATCTCCTCAATACATATGCCCTTTTGCGATACTAGAATGAGTAGGTGAGGTGGAATATCTGTTGGATTTTCCCCCATTTTTCAGTGCATTGAAAAATTTGTTTCATGTGTCTCAGTTGAAGAAGTATCAGTCTAATCTTGAACATGTGATTTGATGGGTTAACATTGAACTAGAGATGGATTCTTTTTTGGTTAATATTCTGATATGAATATTTGATAGGAAAGAGAAATTATTTCATGAAAAAAACATTGGTCTAGTGTGGGTTTTGTGGAAACATGGTCGGATTCTGAAAGACTCTTGGGAATTGGAAAAAGAAATGGTTAAGCAATGTCTCGAACTCTTTCAAGGAAATACTGGTTTACTACTTTATGGGGACATAAAGTCCAATTATGGGGAGGATTTATGTCCCCAGATTCTAGTAAAAACTTGTTGCATTATTATTTTTAAGTATTTAAAGTGCTTGGGTGATGTGTGGGAGGGTTTGGAAGACTTTTGGATTGTTTTTTGGGTCTTTTTAATGGTAAATGATTTCAACTTTGTTAGTGGGAATAGTGAAACTCCTACTAGAAACCGTGCAATGTGAAATAGTGGCTTCTGAGAAAGTACATGATTAGGCGCATAGTTTGGCCAGATAGTACGACCACATAGGAGAAACTATGATAATTGGAACATAAAGATTTTAATGGTTGGCACATGGTTTTTCTAACCATGAGGGCTAACCATGTGAGGTTATTTATGACATAGAGGCTGGTGCTTGATTAGTGGATGTTTTTACAAACCATGCGACTAACCATGCATGGTTTAAAAATAGATCCTTAAAAAGATGTTGTGTCTTGGGATTAGCTCCAAACCTATTTTTTTCCTCTATTTTATCCCTAAATATATATTTCTTATATCCAAATACTATGGAGGTTTTTCCCATCAATTCATAAGTGATACAGCTGAAAATCTTTTTTCTTTGAAGCTTGATTCCCTTATAAGTATCCATTTTTTGTAGTTTTCCTTCAATATACTAATCTTTATTCTCTAGGTTTATTATATGTAGTATTCTATAGATATATATAAGGTTTTTCATGATGATAATGGTTAGATTTGGCTTTTTTGATATTAGGGAAAGAGATCTAATATAGTTAATTAGAGATTCAACATGATTTTTTTGACATTTTCATGCAGTTATTTGTTTTCATCAGAATTCTTGAGATATTTGGCTTCACTCTCGAATCCTTTTTTTGAAGAATATGGATTAGTTTCAAAATGTTTAAATTGATTTAAATTGATTGTGAAATTATTGTAAAAATTAGGATAGAAACCTTATTTAGTGATTTTATGTGGATTTTTGTGGATTTGTGTAATTAAGGAAATTGGTTGTGAAAAGTGCTTTGTTTTCTTGACTTTAAAATATTTATTTTAAAATATAGCATTGATGGATTATTGGAATGGTTTATTTGGACGATTTTCAATAAAATAACAGTTTTATTGAAATATATTGAAATGGTTAGTTTGAAATGGTTTTGGAATACATGGGTTTTTTAAGTTTATGCTTTCGATGTGATCCTAAATAAGGGTCACGTACCATTGGGATAAAAAGGAAAATGACCATGGATAAGGGGTGTGTGTAGTTGGGGAACAAAAAGAGTGGACACTTAGTAATGAATTTGGAGATGGGTGAGAATCTTCTCATGAGTATGGAACTTCAGTGAAGCATGCATGTGTGGGTGTACTGGTGAATCATGAAATGGGTATGCCGAAAAGGGAATGTGAAATTGATTAAAAAAATTTTGTGTGCCTCCCATAAAAACTATTTTTTTTTGGAAAATTATTTTTGTGCGAAAATATTGGTTTTAATATGAACTCTAATATGTTTTAAAGTTTTATATATAAATCATTTTATATAAATATTTTATCATGTTTTATATAAGTTTCATTAGTAGGGAAGTCATTTGGGGAAAACCTACTGAGTTTCATTACTCACCACTACTTTGGCATGATGAAACTTTTACAAATATTGTCTATCAGGATATAGGTAAAGGTATAGAATCATGCTTCTTTAGTGGTGATTCATGATACTTGGGCATGGAGTTAGAGTTGGAGCTTTGAGTTATCTCTTGGAGTATTTTAGTTTTGTTGGTTTATCTTCCACTGTATAGTTAGATGTTAGCAGTCATCCAGTGTGGTACTATATTATAGATTGGGTTTGGATGTCAATGGTATTACATTGAGTTGTTTTACATTGCTATCATGAATCATGTAGTAGTTATTTTATTATGGTGTGTTTGGATCAGTTGTTTTATTTCTCAAAGGGAAAATCATCCCCTAATTGTATTGAATCCATTGGCATTTATTGCCAACCTTTGCTTCCTTGAGGATGTTGCTTAAGGTAAAGTAAAAATTCTACCTCAATTAAAGACAATGTGTATGGGTGAGATTTTTCAAGGTATTTAATCATTTGTTCATAAGGATTAATTCATTCAATTTATTTCAAGTTATGTCATTTGGTAATTTTTTCATTTGGGTTCGGTCATTTGGTTTATTTTGGGTCAGGTTATTTAGTTTAAACAGACCTTTTTAAAGTGAAAAGTTATTGAATTCAGCCCTTGAGGAATGATACATTCATTGAATCATGTTTTCAATGATAGAATGATTACATTGACATATCATTTAGGGGTTAAACTAAATTGTTTCTAAATATAATATCTGGATATTAAGAGAATTTAACATATTTGGATTATTAATTTTAACATGCCTTGGAGGGAGCAAGGTGGATTCATTAAAACTATGAAGTCATGATTAAAGGAGAATTTACATCCTTCCCCTAAAGGGGTTAATAAGAAACAATAATAAATTTGAATGTACAATGATATACATTCTTAGTTGATAAATAATTGGAATATTCATTGAATTGGATCAAAAACATCCATTTAGTCTTGGATCCAAGTTATAAAAAAAGAATCTAAAAACAATTTAAAGATTGAAAAATTAATATCCCTAAATTAAGAAGATATAAGAGAAATAAGTGTCTTTTAATAGGATAAAAAATAAGGTTTATATAGCTTTATATCAAGGCTACAATCATAACCTAGACAAAGATAAAATGTAAAGATTCCTTCAAAAATAAGATTTCTAAATATAATATTGATGTAAGAAGTGAAATTGCTGAGATACAAAGTAAAATACATATAGAGAACATATTTGGGGACAATTTGAAATAAGATATGAAATATCTATAAATATTCAATTCCCATGGTATATATTTAAAATTATTTCAAATAGATGAAAATATATTTATTTACATGGTTTATGAATAAATTTAGTTTCAAAACTTATACTTTGTTTTCAATAAGAAAAAAATGAACTAAATCCAACAAAAACAAACAAAACTAAACCAAACATACCCTTCCATACAAAATAATAAAAATGAAAACATTCAGTTTATACTATTTTAAGACTATTTTAATTTTTTGGGTCAATTTTTGAATGTTTTATTGATGTATAATTTTGAGATTGTTTCTCTTTTACGACTGTTTTCCATATTAAATCTAATGAAAAAACTACTTTATCAGAAAACCACACACACCCACAAGAATGTAAGATATTTGATATACCAAATTTTAGAATAAAATTATACATAATTAGATTATCATTCATCAAAATTCTAAATTACACCATTATAAAAAATTTCTCTCTTTTATCGCCACAATTTATAATAAAATCATCACGACATCATATATTTTTTAAAATTATATAAATTCACTTCCCATTTCCTAAAACACTAATATAAAATTATAATACCTAAATGATACCAAAATGAACATTAACATATAATATTAAATAACGTAATTGTTAAATATAAAATTATTATTCATATATAAAAAGAAAATGATGGCTACTATTATTACACAAAAGGAAACAATGAATGTTTCATTGTTTGATGTTTATAAACTATAAAAATAAAAAACACAATTAAATTAAAGCATATTAAAAAAATATGAGACCATTGAAATAAGTTTACATGTAAAAATTATTTAATTTAGTTGAAAAATTATTTAATAGTTTATATTTAAATATTTTTTCAAAATCGATTTATAGTTTATAAAACGACACCAAAATATATGAATTTGAATAAAACCAACCAGAAAGACCCAAGGTAAACTAAATTGATTGAACATAGAACACATATGTTTAATAGAATATACTACTAAAAACTAATTATGGTTGATAATAAACTTTTTCAATTAGTATATTTAATTCACCAAATGTAATATAATTACCAATACCACCAGGAGTAGTGATGGCTTCAACTTCATCCCCAGTATCAATAAAAATATTTCTTGGAATTTCTTCACCAAAGATACTGAATTTATGTATCAAATGATATTTCACATAATATACATGTTTCACCATTGATACCAAAATATATGGATCATCTTTATCTAGGAAACAATTGATATCAATAATTATAAATCAATATTAATTGATAAATTTTCTATGTCATGTTATTGAAACAATCAACTTTTATTTCATCATAGTGGCTCAAATATGAGATTAATAATCCAGTATTATTATTTTTTCAACAAATACTTTATAAGACACATTTTCATATGGATTCCTATCGTGAAATACAATAGAAAAATGGTATATATGTGTAGTTAACTTAATTTTATCATATTGTGTTCTCATGTTCACTAATCAATTAGTTTTTTACCCATCGATGACCATTGATTTTCATTCACAAGCCAATGAATTTAGAAAAAAATGAAGTGTTATTTGTTCTTCAGAGATAATGTAAATAGGTAAACTCAATACCTGAAATTTATTGTATTTTTAAAATTATATGAATTTTTTTATTTTATTAAACTAATTCTCATACCTCTTATTTCGTCCAAACATGAAACTCTATTCTATAAAATATATCTCTCCTTCTCTAAGGAATTGGGTGATGAATTTTACCTATATTTTATTTATTTTTAGTATATAAGAAGATAGTAAAAGTATAATATATATGTGTAACTTCATATTATGAGATAAATATAAAATTTTAAATTTATTAATTGATGTATTCATCGATCAAATCAATGTTATACCAGACTATGTGATGTGGAATATCACACTCTTTAAGGTTTAATATATCCAATGTATGTTATATAAGTATCCCCCTATTTAGTAAAGTGATGGGAAATTGGGTTAAATTTTCTCTTACTTGTCTACTCTAATTACCATTGGTTGGTTATATCTCATGGTCACATCACCCAAATGTAATTAATATAAATTTATACATTCTTGAGCCAAGTAATATTTCTGGATAAAACATTTTTATGATTATTATAAAAGAAATAATACTTCATTATGAACATATTATTTTAGTTATATATATCCCATGAAATCAATAGAACTCCAAAGTATTATTTCAGTTGGAATATGTAAAGCATGTTAAAATATGAAAGTAAAAAAACGATATAGGGGAAGTTTTCTCTAACTTCTATAGAATAAATATTCACACATCCTAATTTTTTTAATAATGTAATATATAATCTTTTATAACATATATCTCTATAAAAATGGAAAAAATAACAATCACTCTAAAATTATTGGATAGAAAACGATGGATTTTTATTGGAATTAAATCATGTAGAAGGAGTGGTAGTCATAAGTTTTTAGAGATGTTAGTTTCAACTCAATCCTATAACTCGTGATGATAAATTTAATGAATAGAAATTATGAACCTTAATAGTTTCTATAACTTCTATAAATTTATCTTTCCACTAATGGTGTCATATCAGAAGCAACACATGGACCTTTCAATTTATTTTCACTAACAAACACAGGATGCAGTTCTAGTCTGATACCCAAATCCACCTAGTCACACTGAGGTTTTATATTGTGTATGGTATCCCCTTTTTTCTTTTAAAAGGATGGGGCCGAAGCCTCAATTTATTATTTGAAAGCAAAGACCTATTTAGACTGGGTAGAGGGAGACCCATTACATAGCCCGAAGGCCCAAGGCCAAGTGGCCTGAATACAAGGCTTGAAAGCCTATTTTTTTTCCCAAAGGACCCCTCAGTGAATAGTATTGCTACAGTACCCACGCTGCTATAGTACCTGCTACAGTACCGCCACCGCTACAGTATCTGCTACAGTCCCTCCGCCGCTACAATGCTGCCACTGCTACAGTGCCACCGCTACAATAGTACCTGCTACATTACTGATACAGTACCTGAGAAATTCTCCCCTGCCCAGATTTGATCCTGGGTCTTTTGGATGCCAAGCAGGAGCCTGTACCACTAGGGTATAGTCTCGTTGGCATTGTGTATGGTATCCCCATTAACATTTATTATAATAAAAATGAAACTGTCCAAATATATTTTCTTTAATTTTAATTACATCTAATCATTGATATAAAAATTCGATTAACCAATAAGGAAAATTATAATGGATACATTTCATCTTCAAATATTACTTAGACTCTGTGGACAAATTCTTTTTATTTTTAGATTTTTTATATCCTTTTCCAATAGTAAATTTTATATCGTTCAATTATTTATGTAGAAAATTCAAGATATATGATGAAGAAGCATCTCATTGTTAATGGATTGGTCAAGAATTTGTCAAATACTCCTATATGGATGATCCATTGGAAGGAATAAATAATGTTCTATGAAACTAAATATACCAAGATATTAAAGTCATATTGATCGTATATCCTTCATACAAAAAGGAAATGATTGTTTTCCTTTCATTTTCCAACCTTACAAAATACCATAATCCCAAAAATCATTTATCTTCTACATAATCACATCAAACATATGCTATATATCTTTCATTGAATCATTATATGTGTGAACACCCACATTCCAAAGCTACTATAACTCTTTTATTAAATGTTTTATATACAAATCTATGCCATTTTATGGATCAAAATTTCTAGATATGAATATTCTCAAGAAATTGAATTGTTTCTTCTTACATACCTATGGTGGAAGGTTATAAATGTGAATAAAAATTGGATATGTTTTTTGTGATGTAAGCATCAGACCCAACAAATTAAAACAATCACATGGTAGAATGAACATAACATTAATCACCACATGTAAAAATTTAGGATACCATGTATTAAATGTTCACCATGTTAATCCTATTTCTGGATGAACCTACTCATCATTATCATTGATTATATCACAATTATTCTACTTCATATTTACATATATTTCATCCGACATTTTACTATTTTAGAGCCTAGAAATAAGTATATTGTGCCATATTACTTTATGTTGAACATGATATATGGTTCCATATTCTTTTATCCTCAATCATGATATACCACATTCTTTAAAATAATTTAGGCCCATAGTTTTCCCAAAGAATAAGATCAAATATTTGTGTCAAGAATGAAATATTTTTATAGAATATACAATCAGAAAGTAAGTCATTATAAAAGGTAAGAATATAATTGATGGAATTATTATAAATTCCATACATTATTTTCTCATTATAGGTTCCCATTAAAAATTACATTTTTTAGTCTACCACATGCTTGATATATTACAGTCATAGAATAATACATCAAATTTTTTCATAATTTCAACATTATCATTTTCTTTA
This sequence comes from Viscum album, assembly GCA_963277665.1. Classification (NCBI taxonomy): domain Eukaryota; kingdom Viridiplantae; phylum Streptophyta; class Magnoliopsida; order Santalales; family Viscaceae; genus Viscum; species Viscum album. The sequence continues at coordinate 1,404,225,458 of OY728134.1, forward strand.
GTTACATCATGTGTACTCATGTCATTATAATCCTGAATTTCAATACATTATTTCCCATAATGTTGAATAAATGGATACTGATCAATTACCAAGTTCTTAGTTATACTTTTCACTTCAATAATGTATAGTATGAGACCAACTTTTCTCTCCATTATATACCAAACATGATAGTTTGTATTAAAACTAAACTTTTGATATTGTGAAAAAAACATTTGGCACTTAAAAAATTTATTCCAACACAATTAAAATAATGACTGTGTTTAAGACATCTATATGAATTATTATTAAATGAAATATATAAAAACAATGAAATTCTTTAAAAACTCAGTTGTGATTCAATCACTATCATTAATACAACTTCTACCAATTATATTTCCAAAAATTATATATTAATATAAATATTTTAAACTATAATTAGACAATTCTTAACTATAATGAATCTTTTGAATACTAACTATGTGAAAAGCATAATTACATTAGTAAATACATGTGTTTTTACCACGCATCAAGAAATTATGATTCTACCTCGTTCAATTTTACATTGCTAATATATTTTCATACTGGTTTTAGTAATATCATTTTTAAACTAAAGGATAAGGTTTGAAATTCAATAATTATATCAACAATTCATGTTAATCAACATGGGGATCATGATACAATTTGTTTCTCAAATTTAGAATATTTTATGTTAGATAAAAAAATAGACATACCTCTAAAGGATAAAGGGATGATTAATTTAAAATGTGATATTATTGTAATATATATTATAAAATGAGATGTCTAAATTTAGATGAAAATAAAATGATTTTGAATATGAATTAATAGTTTATTTTTTTCCTCTAAAAGTAAATATTTGTTCCATGTTCAACCTACATGATCGGATACATATCCCCCAAAACAAGAGGATGTATATTGACCAAAATATCATAATAAAATTGAGTATTTATTTCATACACACTTTCTTTTATAAAATCATATAGAAATAATAAATTTATATTATTATTTTATGTCATTCAGAAACCATATAATGTAAATATAAATAGATTGGATCATCAATTGGGAGTATAACTTAACATCTTCTTGAGGAATTTATATATCAGATAATACATCTAAATGATTAATATGTTAAAAAATATAGACTATCTAAAATCATCTCATCCTTTAAAATCATATTATATAGTGAAAAACACCATAACATTATATATTTATTAAAAACATAATAATAAAACCATTTATAATATATGTAATATTCATAATTATTTAGCATTTCAAATAGAAAACTTAAATTATTCAATATAAAAATAAAACATGGAATAAAAGTTCTGAAAACTATTTATTTTTAATTAAAAAGGAAAAAAACTATGATATTTTTTACAAACCATATTTCATTACAAAAGCCAACATTTATTTTCCAAAAATGATACATGTTCCCTTTATATTAATCACTATAAAAATAATTGAAATATATTTAAAGTTAAAGTGATTTTATATCCATAATAATTTCTTTGTCTAAAAATAAAATAAAATATACAGTAATACATAATTATAAAAACAAGTTAGTTTATCACTCAAACTATAATTTTAGAAGGTGAAATTCCCTTTGGAAATAATTCAAACATTTTATTTCTCATCTAAATCTATAATTTCATAAATTTAACCCTTGAGATAACATAACACCATATATATTAACCATAATAATGAAATCCTTTCTATTAAGTATTGATAACTATGAATGATAAAAAACTCCAATACACATACAAAAAAAGAAAAACTATTATAAAAAAATGTACATTGAAAATAATATAATATAATTTCTTACACAAAAAATCACATAATAGGGTTCTGATCAAGTCATGTAAAAAATTATATAATTTGTAAACAGGTCTTTAAATACTATATAGACAGTAATGGCTAGATTATTATCCTTGAAAAAAATATTTGAAAATTAAAACATTAATTTAAATTTCATTAGAACCATTTTTTTTAAATCAATATTTTAAGGGAACTAATGTTAATAAAGTGGATTTATAGTGTAATTACATTTTATTATTACCCTATCCCTCCCAAAATTATTAAACATAACTTGAATTTAGGGAATCTTTTATACATTAAACCCCAATGAAAAAAAAAATTAAAAATTAAGAAAACACTCTTTACAAGAATATAGATTTCATGAATTGATGTCCTCAAAAATAATGTTATTAAAAACCATAAAACCCATATTATATTAAAAAAAGTATATGAAACTTTTAAAATATAACTCATTGAAAACTTAAACATTTAAAATAAAAGAAAACCTCATTCATAAAACTACCATATACTAAATATGACTTCAAATATTTATATTGATTCACAACTAAACACATTATAATGACATTTTATTTTAGGTTATTCCAAAACTAGGGCATGTATGTTTTGAATTATGAGGGTAAAATAATAGAAAATATGATTTAAATTAGAATACCATATTTATTTAACCTTAAAATCATTTTAAGAATAATTATTTTAAGAAAAATCACAGTATAAATGAAGGGAAAAAAGTGAGTACTATTGGAAAAAACCTACCCACAAGGGGGGACTGATTTACTAAAGGTAAAGGGGACTGTATGAGGTGATATTGGTGGGTGTATATACTAATGGTTTTGAAATTTATTAGTACATGAAATTTTCTAGTAACCTTTACCAATAGTTTGTTAATTAAATTTATATAAGGGACCATTACTGATGATTTTTCAAATCATTAGTATATGTCTATTGGTATAAGTTTATGTTATAGAATTGTAAACACCTAGAGGTAGAGGAGTGTATATGAACCCTGAAACTATCTATTCATATTAAAAAACATCAACTATACTAAAACTCTAATTGTATCCTCCATTATCCCACCCATATCCTAAACATTAGAGTTTAAATCTTCCATTCTTCCTTTATATGAATCATTAATTAAATAAAGTTCCATGATGGCCAATTTTTTTTTTTAAATTTATATACCTATATAATATCCTCATATAAAACTAATGCGTTCAAGAATTAAAAATTATGTAGCTAGAATTTATTTCCTATCCTGAGGAATGAATTTATATTTCATTATCTTATCCTCAAGGGATTCCTATATAGAATATTTGATAATTTTATTAGTTAATTTCAAAATATAGTGAATTTCAATATAATAAAAATAACTATTTAAAATCTTCTTAGTAATAGCCCTCACATATTGTATATGATATGTTCCCCTTGTGTTCATTTATCCCCTCTTTTGTTTTTCATTTCTATGTGGGTGGGTGGCTAGGGGTCAGATAGTCAAACTCTACTATTTTTGAAGTTTCATCTCTCAATATTTGAAAATTTTCATCAATAATTTTCTCTTCTAATAATGGATACCCTCTAACAAATAATGTTTGAAGGAATAAATTTTTGTAGTTTATAGATTGATTTGATATCTTTAATTCCTGTTATTGAAGGAAAATAAAATAAATACAATGATAATTTTTAGTGATTATACAACAAAACATCCAAAAGATGAATTATACACACTAAAAATGATTATTCTAATCAACATTCCATAAATTTTGTTCATGTATCTTGATTAATAGAAGGATATAAATCACATGTATTTTAATTATGACTTTCAAAAAATGAAATATGTAGTTAGTGTTGATTAATATCCCTATATATCCTAGTGGAAAATACTAATCATTTATTACCGACTTCCTTAATATCAGGTATTTCATACATCATCTGGTGAGAAGTAATAAAAAAATATTAGTAAAAAAATTTCATATTATGTACAGAAATAATAAATGATCCAAATTAAAATTTTCCTCCATAGTAAATCTACTATTATCTCTTTGATAATTCTCCAATCTTAATTTAAAATGATAATTTTTTTTCTATCTTTCATTGCCACAAAACTCCTAAATTGTTTTGAATTTTTACCCTTAGGATTACAATTAACATTAAAATAAATATATATACTCTTGTACTTGGTAGAGAAGCTTATAATATTAGTAAATATGTACTACCGTGTTTACCAAACCTAGAGGCTTTCTATGTATTTGTGGAAGAAGATGGATCCTCTGTAGAAGGATGAGGAGGATCCTCAGTAGAAGTGTGTGCAGGATCCTCCCAAGATTCTCAAGGTGAATATATGACATTATCATACGAACCAAATTTAAAAAAAATAGTAAAATATCAAGAAAACTTAACTGTTATATATAAAATTAAATATAAATTTATAATTAATAACATAAAAAATAAACTAGACTAAATAATTTTTTTTCCATATTTGTTAATGTAGATACCCAATATTCGTAAATTGTTTTGAAAAAATATAAGAGATAATAAATATTTAAAATAGTAGAAAACAATCTGGGTAATATATTATAAAAATTTAACCATTAAATATTTTTTTAATAACAATTGGAAAATGATACAAATAAAAAAGAAACTAAAAAACTAGACAAACTCTACTATATTCTCTAGAGTAGTTGACATCAATGACACGAAATGTGTGAAACTTTATAAAATCACAGATGATATAGAAATATTAAAATAATTCTTAGTTTAATATTATAAAAAATAAATGATTATTTGTAAAATTAAATAATTTGAACTTTATACAATTTTTTCTAAAAAATAATAATACTTTATCATATTTGTTAAAATATGTGGCTTATTTTGAAAATTTTATTTTATAAATAGTATATCTAACAATTTGATAATTTTGAAATGTTAAATAAGAAATAAATATACATTACCTATTTTATTAAAATATTACCAAATGGTTATTTCAAATATTATTTCTAGGTGATTATTCGGTAATCAAAAATTCATATATACAATATGGTCATCAATATCCTCTAATAATCATTCCTTGGAAGTAGTTATCTCACTTAATTCATCGTCATTATCATGATTTTTATCATAAAATTATTTTTTATCCTTAAAAAATAGATGAATACACATTTTATTGATGAATAATATTGAAAAAAATCACTAGTGTTTCCAAGATAAAAGGATCATATGTGTGTTGAAGTATATTCAAATTTACTAGTGTCCAACCTAATTTATCCTGTCTAAAACATTATTTACAGACAACCCATTAAGAGTTGATCATAGTAACATTAAATTTAATTTAATAAATATCCCATATTTCCATAATATCTCCATAATGTGTACTAGATACAGATATTGTATTTGTTTCCTTTTCCCTTAAAAAGGTGTTGCTTCAACGAACACAAATAAACTATTATTCTATATTATACTAATATTATCTAGATCATTAGAATGAAATTTATATTTATTATCTTCATACCATGACTATGTTAACACATTTACCATTTTAATGACTACTAACTATCTAATTATTTCAAACGCATATAATATGCCATGCATGGTCTCTTTAAAACATGAAAAAAAGTTTTATTATGCTCATTTACTACAGACATATCACCCTTCTTCAGATGACATTATTTTAACACATTAATATTTGGTGTTATATGAATATTATCATTGTTTATGTTATTGAACATGTATAAATTCATGAAATTTATATTTTTCACCTGTCAAAAACTTTATTTTGAGTTTATTGGTCCCCTTTTCCCCAGAACAAACTCGAACGTGGTGAGATATAGGAAAAATAACCTACACCACTTCAAATAAGTAGTTTATAGAAACCTTTGGTACCTCATTATAAATATACTTCCAAAAAATAGTTTCTTTTGGCCTATATTAATTTTTAACATACCCATATAATATCTTCATATAATTTTAAAAAGGATAAAACCAATATATATATATATATATATATACGAGACCACAATGTTTTATTTATCAAAATAAATAATGTAACAACCCAAAATTTCATTAATGAAAATCCCTCTTGATCTAATTAAATGTCTATTTATGTAAAATATTTATATAAAATGTTAAATTCTGTGGTTTTATGTTATGAATTGTGACCATTGCTGATATAGTCATCGAAAAGTGATCACATGATTAGTATAAATATAGGGCTTTAACAAATCCAATTTACTCATACAAAGGAAGTGATGGCCTCATCCAGCAGAGTTCCCTATACGAAGCCCATTTTTCAGAGCTCAGAAAGGAGGTGGTGTCATTGGGATTCTCTCTTGGCCAAGCCCAAACTGAGGTTGAACATGTTAAGCTTGAGTGGAACCGACTACGGGAGAAGTGGAAGTTTATAGAGATTACCACCCGAACAATGTTATCTGAGCCACCCCAAGAGTCTGTCACCATCGCACACCTTACTCTTTGGTCTTCTATACGTGTTATAAGGGGTAATTTATCAAGGACTTAGAACTATGGTCATTACATTATGTTTGTATATAATAATGAATATAATTTCAATTTATTATTATTACGTTGTAAATAGTTTTTAAAGCACAAATAGTATTTTTAGTTAATGTTCAACTAAGAAATTTGTTTTGATGAATTAATATATTTTTGAGTTAAATAATATTTTGATAAAATATTATTATTGTTATTAAATTAGTTTTTATTAAATATAAATGATCATATAATTTTAGGAATGAAATTGTAATTTTTATTAAGGTTTGGAAGACATTTTTGTCAAAACCCATGAATTTTCGATAAATGTTGGTTTTTATTTTAAAAGTGAAAATTAACATATTTAGAAATTTTTTTAGATAAAATGAATATTATTTCTAGAATCAGGATGTTGAAATTATCCAACGGAGAATATTTCATAATTTTTTGAGACAGTCAAATTTTTTGGTAAAAATTAAATATCATTCAAATATATAATGTGTTTTATGACATCATAATGAACCAATAGTGATGTAATAAAATAATATAAACTTTATGTTCGGCCAATATATGTTTTACCATTAAAATAATGTGATTTTGGGTTTGTTTTATTTATTTTACAAAGCATTAGTGCACCATTTAAGACTTACTAAACATCTTGTCATTTTAAATTGTTTTCTTTGGGAGTGTGACTCACCTATACATAAGAAACCCCAATATTTTAAGAATTCAGGACTTTGGAATTATAAAATATTTTTTCCCACTTCCCTTTTCCAAAAACCATGGGAAAAAAATACTGGGCAAGTTTGTGGTTTCGATTAGTTTAATGTGAGGTGTCTCAAACCTAAACAATAAACAATTCCCTCTCCTTTACTATATAAACCCACCCAAGCTACCACTTCCTCCTCACTCAAAGCCTTTTTAGTTTGTCCAACCTATTCTCTCTTTTCTCTAGAATCCTCCCAATGTGACCCAAGCTCCCAATGATCCTCTCTCAAGTCTTTTTCAAGCTTTTGGAAGCACACTTCCAAGTAAGGGTTTTTATTCCTTTCTCATTTTTGTCAAATAATATTTAAGTTGTTATACCATTTTAATTTCAATTATAAATGTTGGGTTATGGTTTATAACCTACACCATACTTCCCTCTTTATTTTTTAATTATTTTATACCCCTTTCTCTCTCATTAAATGCCTCCCATGTACACCCATTACTATGCCGAAATTCTGAAAGGAATTTATCTCTCCTCATTTACATTCAAGTAATTATTTTGTATCATGAATTTAAATTCAGTAAAATTTGTTGGGACATGTATCTATATGACCCCCTTACTTTCCATTTCATGTAAATATGACGAGACACCCATTTCTCTCTCATAAACCATTTTTATGAGTTCTTATGTCACACTGTTACACTGCCGAAATTGCACTGCGCTTTTCCAAGCCAAAGTCATTGTGTAGTGAAAACCATGACCATTTCTCTATCAATGGTATTAAAATTTATTCACATTTACATTTTATTTAAAGAGATTATGTATTACAATTTATTTTATCATTGAATTAATGATTATTTTGAATGATTCAATGTTTTATGATCCATGTGACACACATACGCATGAAGTGAAATCTTTAAGAAGGGTGAACCCTGATAGAAATACAATGTAATGGGTAAAGTATAGTATCATGATACGTCATGTGAAATTGGTGTTTACTCATTTTAATTCAAGTACAATTAGGGTTTACTCATGCTTCATGTTCAATGAGGGCTTACTCATGCTCCGTGTGCAATGGGCCTTGGATCATGCTAATTCTATGTTAAGTGTTGTTGCCACATTTCCATGTTTTGATTATCATTATTTATCATGTCTTTATGTTAGGCTTCTATTGTGCTATATTGATATGCCTATTGTCTAACATGTATTGTATTCCTCATGTTATTCCATGATTATTCCCTTACTGGGCTTTATAGCTCACCCTTTTCTTATGCCTATCCTCAGGTTATCACATGCAATGCTAAGTTCGAGGGAATGTAGTGGTAATGCAAAAGAAGTTTTCAATAAAGAAGTTGTATTTCATGTTTTAAGTTGTTATATAATGATCCTAATCCACAAAGGCACCAGACCTATCGATCTTCTATGTTGTATCAAGTGAATTTTATGTAATAAATTATGTTTAATTATGTAGTAAAAGACCAGGGTTTTCATAGTTGGTATCAGAGGATAGGTTTAGTTATTTTTGTGAGTAGGATTTGAAAAACCCAGTAAATCCTTAGAGACAAGAATAAGTATAATAAAAACATCCCTATGTTTTGGTGAGTATTGATTAAGTTGTTTATCAAGAAAATACATCCCTGTATTGATACGAGTAGGTATAGGCGGCTCTGGCACAGATGTATCCTAGGGGTAAAACCCAAAAACACCACTTTGAGATAGACTCGAATGGGAATTGGTGCACGAAAACGGGACTTGATGCACTCTTGGTTTTGACACTCCCAGGGGATATGCTTTGGTAAATTCAAAAGCTTAGTATGAACCATTATTATGGTACTAAATAAATTCCCTAAGAATATATGTTAGAAAGTAGATCATTGATAACACAGACTGAAGCCAATAGATTCATAGGTTAAGGAAATAAAAGTTATTTATAAGTCATCAGTTTTGTCCTTGTATTACCCTTTATGTGTTACCCCTAACTTTTGTTTTATTCCATCCAATGACTGGTTATAGGAGGACTTAGGCTAACAACCTATGTGAAGATCAATGTGATGACTGTACTAATGAGATGCCCAATCCAATGGGAGTGGGAATCGTGAACTTTGTCATGCTTCTCTCTCAGCTAACTCAAGATTTGAATAGAAACATTGGTAAAGAAGAACATTCAACCCCCACTAAGAAAGAACAAGTCACTATCGAGAGCTTCATGAGACAAAGGCCTCCTACTTTTAATGGATCATCCGATCCCTCAATCACTGAACAATGGATCAACACCATTGAAAATATCTTCTCCATCCTTAAATGTTCTGAATAAGAGAAGGTTCTCCTAGATGCTTATCATAAGGAGGGTGAAGCTGATCAATGGTGGACTTTGATAAAAAATACGAAGCCTGAGGAGGAGATTGAGCCATTGGAATGGAAGGATTTCTGGAAGACGTTTTTTCGATAAATATTTTTTTCACACCCTCCGACTTAAGATGGAAAGGGACTTTCTTGCCCTCAAGAAAAAAGATGATGAATATGTCAGAGCATATGAGACAAAATTCAAAAGGATTTCAGGATATGACTCCGGCTTTATCATTACCCCCGAATGCATGTTTGACCGCTTCTTTGGTGGGCAGAAACCTAGCATGTGGAAAGCACTGCCGATCTGTGACTTCGATAGCTATGGGGAAATTGTCTGATGTGCCCTCAAGGTTGAAATTGAGATCGGAGAATCTCAGGGGTATCATAGGGATATGAATCGTAATGTAGAATTCAATGATGGTGGTCACATGGATAAATCCAATGGTTCTAAGAAGATTCAGCACCCCACTTGCTAAAGGTGCGGAAATAAGAAACCCAAAAATTTCCTAAAGGGGACGAGGAAATGCTTTAGGTGTGGAAGAGAAGGGTACCTGGCTATTAACTGTCGGCAAGAAAGACCCGTGGCTGTGACATAGGAGAGGAACACTCCGTTCGAACCTCATCGCATAGTTCATTGCTACAACTGAAAAGAACCAGGACATCTTGTAAACCAGTGCCCAAAGACAAGGGGTTTCAGAGGCAACCAACAACCTCCAAGGCAGAAAGGGTGAGATTTTTCCATCACTACTACCGAAGTGAACCCCAAAAATGAATTGGTGACAGGTACTATAGTTATTCATTCAAGAATATCTAACTTACTTTTTGATTCATGTTCTACTCATCTTTTATATATCGAAAGTTTAGTTGAACAATCACAGCTCCACCACAAATCATGGAAGTGAATATGTCAGTGAGTACGAAAAATGGAGAAATCATTGCATCCCATGAATATAAATCATTCCCATTCATAATATGTGGATTGAAATTCCAGGTGAACCTCATCATACTCCCTCTGGTGGAATTTTATGTAATTATTGGCATGGATTGGCTTTCCTTATATAGAGCCAACATAAATTTCCGTGAGAGGGAAATCACTCTCCAAGTAAATAATCAACCCCAGATTCTATACAAGTGCAAGGAGGAAGATGAATCTTCTTTAGCTCCATCATCTCAAGCATGAATATTAATACCCTATGATAATGTGTATAGGGTTCAGATGATTGAGTCTAAGGAAGAAACCATCCTTGAAGACATGACTATTGTGAGGGAATTCGTTGAGTTGTTTCCCAAGTAATTACCTGGTCTTCCTCCTAGAAGAGATGTTGAATTATCAATTTATCTTATACCTGGGGTGTTACCAATATCCAAGAATCCATATAAAATGGATTTTTTGGAGATTGAGGAGCTAAAGAAACAACTACATAAGAATCTTGATAAAGGGTTTATATTCCAAAGTGCTTCACTATGGGGTGCACCAGTCCTCTTCATTAAGAAAAAGGATGGGTCAATGCAACTTTGAATCAATTATCACGAGATAAACAAAATCACGATAAAGAATAAGTATCCTATCCCACTAATTGATGACTTGTTCGATCAGATACGTGGAGCACACTACTTCTCCATGGTGGATTTGTGGTCAGAATATTATCAAGTTAGGGGGAAAAATAAAGATATCCCCAAGACTACTTTTCGCACCAGATATGGGCACTATGAATTGATAGTAATGCATTTTGGACTCACTAATGCTCCATCAATCTTCATGGAATTAATGAATATAATCTTTAGAGATTACCTAAAAAATTTTTTGGTAGTCTTTATAGATGATATTCTGATATCCTCCAAAGCCAAGGAGGATCATGAGGAGCTTCTAAGAACTGTACTAGAGACCTTATGGAAGGAGAAGCTCTATGAAAAGTACATCAAGTGTGAGTTCTGGTTGAAGGAGGCCTCATTCTTGGGTCATATCATCACAACCAATGGGATATCAGTGGATCACTCCAAAATAGATGCAATTGAGGGATAGAAGAGGCCAACATCAGAAACAGATATCTGTAGCTTATTGGGGTTAGCTGGATATTATCGACGATTTTTGAGAAATTTATCAGAATTTTCCAACCCTCTTACCAAGATACCTTGGAAGGGAGTAATGTTTTCATGGAATTATGAATGCAAAGAAAGATTCAAGGAGTTGAAAAAAAGGCTTATCACTACACCCGTTCTCACTTTAACCACAAGTGGAGAACTTTTTGTGGTATTTAGTGATGGTTTGAAGAAGGGCATGGGATGTGTGTTGATGAAAAATGACAAAGTCATTGCCTACGCTTCAAGGTAATTGAAATTTGATGAATAGAACTATCCAACAAATGACCTCTATTTGGATGCACTAATCTTCGCTTTGAAAATTTGGTGGCATTATCTCTTTGGGGAGAAGTGTGAAATATATACGGACCACAAAAGCGTCAAGTTTATATTCAAATAGAAAGAGTTGAACATGAGCCAACAAATATGGTTAGAGATGATCAAAGAATATGACTGCTCAATCCATTACTACCCTGGGAAATTGAACAAGGTGGTGGATTCCCTAATTAGAAAGGACCCAATGATTTTATCATTGATGAGAATTGAAAAGGATCCAATATTCATAGATTTGATGAAGATGGACATGGGAATCATAAAGAAGGGAAATCATCAATTCTTTCACAAATTATTTCTCAACCATCACTTTTGGGAAGGTTAAAGGATGCTCAAAAGGATAATGTGGGAATTCAAGAAATAGTGGAAGCTATTGAAAAAGGGAAATCCTCGTAGTTAAATGTTAATGAAGAAGGAATTGTGAGATTTGGGAAAGGACTATGTGTTCCATCAAGTCTAGAGATGAAGAAGGAACTTTTGGATGATGCACATAGTTCAAATTTATCTATTCACCCAGGAAACACAAAGATGTTTCGAGATCCCCAAGAGCATTATTGGTGGGATAATATGAAGGAGAAAATCACTGAATATACATCAAAGTGCCTGGTGTGTCAGAAAGTGAAGGTAGAGCGGAAAAAGTCTAAGGGTATAATGAAACCATTGCCCATACCAGAATGGAAATCAGAGAACATCATCATGGATTTTTTCACCGTACTTCCAAAGAAATCCAAAGGAAACAATGCAATCCGGGTTGTTGTGGATCGTCTTATAAATGATGCACACTTCATTTCCATTTGAGATGATTTCTCATTGGATCAACTGACACGAATATATATAAGGTAAGTGGTAATAATTCCTGGAGTACCACTATCTATTGTGTCCGATCGTGATACAAAATTCACCTCTATGTTTTAGAAGAGTCTTCAACATGGTCTGATTACTGAACTGAACTTCAGTACGGCCTATCATCCTCAAACTGATGGTCAATCCGAGCGGACTATCCAAACACTTGAGTACAAGTTGAGAGCGTGCTCAATGGAATTTAAAGGAGGATGGGGTCAATATCTTCCTCTAGTTGAGTTCTCTTATAATAACAGTTTCCACTCAAGAATCCAAATCACACCATATGAAGACCATTATGGGAAAAGGTATAGAACATCGGTGTGTTGGGACAAGGTCAGTGAACGTAAGCTTCCTGGACCAGACATGGTTGAAGAAATGGTGAAGAAGGTGAAAACCATTCAGCAGCATATCAAGGCAGCCCAGAGTCAACAGAAGAGTTATGTATATAACCATCAATGAGACCTTGAGATTAATGTTGGAGACCTGGTATTTCTACACATATCTCCATGGAATAAGGTCATGAGGTTTAGAAAGAAAGTGATGTTAAGTCCAAGGTACATTGGTTCATTTGAGATTCTTGATCGTGTTCGGCTTTGGCCTATCGACTAGCACTTCCACCTACTATGGCTAAAGTACATGATGTCTTTCATGTATCCCCATTAAGGAAGTATATACCAGAACCTTCAAATGTACTCTCTTCAGAGGTGGTACGGTTAGAGGATGATCTTTCTTATGAGGAGCAACCAGTGAAGATCTTAGATCATAGAGAAAAGGTTCTACGAAATAAGATAATTCCCCTTGTCAAGGTGTTGTGGTGAAACCACATGTTTGAAGAAGTGATGTGGGAATGATAGTAAATGATGAAGTAGAGTTACCCAAATCTGTTTTAGTGTGGGAAAAGGAAATTTCGAGGGAGAAATTTATTAAGGGGGGAAGATTGTAACAACCTAAAATTTTATTAATACAAATCCCTCTTGATCTAATTAAATTCATCTTTATGTAAAATGTTCATATAAAATGTCAACTTCTTTGGATTTATGTTAATATTTGTGACTGTTGCTAATATAGACATTGAACAGTGATCACATGATTAGTATAAATATAGGGATTTAACAAATCCAATTTACTCAGACAAAGGAAGTGATGGACTCATCCAGTAGACTTGCCCCATACGAAGCCCATTTGTCAGAGCTCGGAAAGGAGGTGGAATCATTGGGCTTCTCTCTTGACCAAGCCCAAGCTGAGCATGAACATGTTAAGCTTAAGCAAAACGGACTATAGGAGAAGTGTAAGTTAATAGAGATTACCACCCGAGCAATGTCATCTGAGCCACCCCAAGATTCTGCCACCATCACACACCGTACTCTTCGGCCTTATGTGGGTGTTATAAGGGGTTATGTAACAAGACCTTAGTACTATGGTTATGTACAATATTTTTTTATATAATAATCAATATACTTTTATTTTATTATTGTTACATTGTAAATAGTTTTTAAAGAAAAAATAGCATTTTTAGTTAATGTTCAACTAAGAAATATATTTTGATGAATAAATGGATTTATGAATTAAATAATATTTTAATATTATATTATTATTGTTATTAAATTAATTTTTATTAAATATAAATGTTCGTATAATTTTATGAATGCAATTGTAATTTTTATTAAGGTTTAAAAGCCATTTTTGTCAAAAACCATGAATTTTCGATAAATGTTGGTTTTTATTTTAAAAGTAAAAATTAACATATTTATAAAATAATTTAGGTAAAATTAATATTATATATGGAATTAGGAATTCGAAATTAACCAACGATGAAGGTTTCATAATTTTCTGAGACAGTCAAATTTTTGGGTTAAAATTAAATACCGTTTTAATATATAATGTTTTTTATGACATCATAATGACCATATAATGATGTAATAAAATACTATAAACTTTATTTTCGGACAATATATGTTTTACCATTAAAATAATGTAATTTTGGGTTTTTTTGATTTATTTTAGAAAACTTTAGTGGACCCTTCAAGACTTATTAAACATTTTTGTCTTTTTAAATTGTTTTCCTTGGGAGTGTGACTCACCTCCACATAAGGAACCCCATTAGTTTAAGAATTTTGGACTTTGGCCTTATAAAATATTGATTTCAAATTCCCTTTTCCAAAAACCATGGGCTGGTTTGTTGTTTTGATTAGTTTAATGTGAGGTGTCCCAAACCTAAATAATAAACAATTCCCTCTCATTTCCTATATAAATCTACCCAAGACCCCACTTCCTCCTCACTCAAAGACTTTGGAGTTCGTCCAACCTCTTACCTCATCTCTCTATAATCCTCCCAAGGTGTCTAAAGCTCCCAAGAAGCCTCTCTCAAGCCTCTCTCAAGCCTTTGAAAGCACATTTCCATGTAAGGGTTTTTCTTCCTTTCTCATTTGTGTCCAATATTCTTTAAATTTTTATGCCCTTTTAATTTCAATTATAAATGTAGGGGTATGGTCTAAAACCTCCCCCATACTGACTTCTTTATGTTTGAATAATGGGATAACCCATTCTCTTTCATTAAATTTTTCCCATGTACACCCATTACTATGCTGAAATTCTGAAAGGAATTTCTCTCTCCTCATTTACATTCAAGCAATTATTTTGTATCATGAATCTAAATTCCATTACATTTGTTGGGACATGTATCTATATTACTACATTAATTTACATTTCATGTAATTATAATGATACACCCATTTATCTCTCATCAACAATTTTTATGAGTTCTTATGTCACGCCATTATGCTGCTGAAACTGCACCATGCTTTTCCAAGCCAAAGTCATTGTGTAGTGAATACCACGCCCTTTTGTTTATCAAGGGTATTAACCTTTATGAACATTTACTTATTGTTTACATAGTTTCATGTATGTATTAAAAATTCGTTTATCATGTAATAAATGATTGTTTTGAACGATTCAACGTTTTATGATCCATGTGGCATAGTTATGAATGAAGTGAAATGTTTAAGAAGGGTGCACCCTAATAGCACTCAAATGCATTGGGTAAAGTATAGTATCATGATAATTCATGTGAAATGGGTGTTTACTCATTCTAATTAAATTGCAATTATGGTTTACTGGTGCTTCATGTGCAATGATTCTTTACTCATGCTCCACGTGCAATGGGCCTTGGCTCATGCTAATTCCATGTTAAGTGTGTTTGCCACATTTCCTTGTTATGATTATCATGATTTATCATGCCTTTATGTTTATGATTATCTTTTTCTCTATTTATGTTCCTATTGTATAACACGTATTTTATTCCTCATGTTATTCCATGATTATTCCCTTACTGGGATTTATATCTCGCCCTTTTCTTATGCATGTCCTCAGGTTATCCCATGCAATGCTAAGTACAGGGGAATGTAGTGGTCATGTAAAGGAAGTTTCCAATATAGATGTTTTATTTCATGTTTTAAGTTGTTATATAATGATCCTAATCCCCAAATACACTGGACCTCTCGATCTTCTTTGTTGTATCAAGTAAATTTTATGTAATAAATTATGTTTAATTGTGTAATAAAAGACCAGGGTTGTCATAAATAAACTATTAAATGTACCATTCAATCAATAATAAAGATAATGGAAGGTACATTTTAAGTTGAAAAATATATAAAGTATATAATTCTCTAAATTCATCAATTAATTCAAATTTATCACCTTGTTTGAAAGTGAATTTAGAAAAGAACATGCCTTTAAGATTGTTATTCTAACATGGATGTGTAGAATTCTATACAATGTAACAGGTATGATATTTTTCATTACTATAAGAAAATCATGTTATTTTATTCCAATTAACTTCAAATATTTTTAGGGTTTTTTATATTTTAAGAATAACTCTAAGGCACTTTGATTACATGGAGGAACTACCAAAAACTTATTTTCTTCATCTTGTATAATATATGATAAGGTAGATAAAATATATTTATTTTCATTAAGAAGTCATATCTAACTCCTATCATATTACTATAGATAGTAAATCCAATATTTCCTTCAAACCATCCTTCATCGTTATTTAATTATATAACAATGTTACAATGAAGCTATCAAAAATAATATTATCAGCATATATCACAACAATTTTATGTTTTACCTCATGGTATATCCAATATATAAGATAAAAATATTGATGGTTTATTCTATATATTTTTGACATTACCAGTTCTTGGTGTATTTTCAAAAAAGACAAAAATGACTCACACTCTCTCAAAATATTAATCAATTTAAAAAGGATTTTGATTGATATCAAATTAATTTGATTTTTTGAGTGATTTTTTTAATCTCTAATAAGAGTTACCCCTAGAAAAAATATTCCAATGAACCATGTATATGGTTATCCTCCCAATTTTTATTTGAAAAAATGAAGTTTGATATTTAAAAATTAGATAATATTTATTCACTTGAACATTATATCTAGAAATATTTTCATATACTAGGAAGTAATTTATAGTAAACTTAATAGTATCATGAAATTGGAAATATTCCTTTTTATTATAGTCATAAAATTTTATATCTTCTTCTTATAATTGTTTAAAATCATCAATTAATTATGAATAATAAATATCAATATTGTTTATAGACTATTTTAGTCCACAAATAATCAAACTAAATATGATATATTTTGGCATCTTACTATATTTAGGAGATAAGTTATAAATTACCAACATATCATACCATGAACTATGTTTTCTACAAAATATCTGATATGGACTAATTATATCATTGGACAACCCAAGTATGATATTTATAAATTCATTTCCAAATTTGGGAAATTATTGATCTATTTTCTTCTATCGTGAACAATTAACTAGATGGTGTAATATTCTATGTGATGTTGGCCCAATTGCATGTTATCACATGCTTTTTTCATCATTTAAAGCTGAAAATAAAAAATTTCAATGATTAATTATAGGAAGATTCAAAATTTCACTAGCATAAATCTTGGTACATGACATAATAAATAAATCAATATAATATTTTTCATTAAACTTATACTTTTATGTTATATATATATAACACTCTAAAATACCATAGTATTACATCCAATATAACACACATTCATTGGGTTATACATGTATCTACTTTCACAATAATCAAATTCGGAATAACACTTTTTTCATATTTTAAATTTAATATAGAGGATCATTTGGTTTATGAAAAATTTCATTCCATAACAATATAATTTCTAGAAAACTATCACCACTCTATTATTTCTAGGCTTTAAGTTCACTAATTATTAATATTTTGACATAATTATGAATTTCTTATAACCTAGATATAGTTTTTTTAAGAATAAATATCTAAGAACTCAATGGATTGTGTTTTATTAAGTGATTCCACTTAAATATCAGGGATCACTCCTTCATGTCGATCAAAACTATCATTTTATAAATCCCAAAAATCATTAGTTGTAAAATTCATACCAATTTCACCATTAAAAATAAATAAATACAAAATTTCTTTAAATCCATTTAGGATTAAATTATATTTTATTTCGATGATATGAATCTTTCTCATATTTATTCATTTCAATCATTGAGGAAAAACAGGTCAATGTTTGTAACATTGGGTTTGGAAAATTATAAAACATACTCAATATCTTCCTCATATTCATCACTTTTTCATATTTAAGTAATATAAAAATAATTCATAATAAAATATATATTTGATAGAAAATAATATTCATTTAAAATTATATAAAACAACTATTAATAAAATGATTTTATCTTAAAAAATAAAATTTGTATAAGATAATAAATGTACATAAATTATTATATTAATAATTTTCACATATTGAAAACCAAATGATGTTAATATGTATTCTGAGTAAATTATAATTCGTAATAAGAATGTGAAATTTTTATAATAATGATACAATGATAAAAGTAAGATAATTATAAAAACATAACAATTACATGAAAGAAAAATTTAAAAACAAAAAATACCCCAAAATATTAAACTACATCAAAATTTTGCAACAAAAATGAATACAAGAAAATATATATTCAATTAGATCAATTAAATAAATACCACATATGGAAAACTATAAAAAAATATTCATCTAGTGTTAGAACCAAAGATCAAATTGATGAAAATATGCCACTACAGGAAGGTATATTACTAAAATGAATACAATGAAGGATAAAACACTACCAAACTCACAACTCCTACACAATGAATAGTAAATGTTCAAAAAAATTAAAATAATGAAATTAATGGAAAACAACTTGACCATAGTAGGAGATACTGGAACCTGTAATAGATGGTGGCAATAATAGGAGATGAAAGTCGAGTTATGAAATGATGATAAAAAAATTAATGATTGTCAAATCATTTCTATGGAATTTTCTCTAGAGAAAATTTCAAGATAGATCAAATGAATTAAATGAAATAAGAGGTCCCTCTCAACATCATAATTTTTTTAATTATTTAAGGACCATCTTAAAAAACGTAATTTCTTACATTGGACATTTATTAACTGATTTAAAATTATAGGGTTTTTACATTAATTAATAAATATTAAAAATAAAAGACTTTGGTATATAGTCACTAATTTTAGTTACTTAATTACCAGTGTGAAATACTATATATAAAGTTACTTTTTAAAAAATGACATAAAAAATAGTGACTTTTGAAATATTTTCCATACTAGTGCATTGAATTCTATGAGGTTGTGGTGTAGAAAAAGGCCTAGTGTTTCTGATGATGCAAGTGTGCCTGAACCTATAGGTATTGATGTTACTTAATAGCCTAAAATAAAATATAATGCCAATATTACTTCCACCATTCATCCAAAATAGATTTATTGGGAACATGAATCTTACACTAGGCATGATGATGAAAGAGTTTGTGATTTTATGGATTATCTGTTAATGTGTGAGAGAGATAGGGGAGCTTTAATAACTCTTTACTAGTTTAGTCATACTAATGTGGAAACAAGTATGTTTGATATTCCTCTAAACATTAATATTGATGAACCATAAAACCTTAATCAATACTAGAAATATAATGTGTCAAAGTAGTGGCCACATGACATGATAGATAAAATGGATTACCTTTATAGCAATCAAACCTGGAAAGTTGTTAATAAAACCAAAAGTCATAGAATTAGAGTTTGTAAGTAGATTTTCAAAAATAAGTATTATTACAAAAGATAAAAGGAAATTATATAGAAATATTGACACACATCTAAAGGGTTCCTTTAATGAGTGGGGGTTGACTTTAGTGAAATATTTTTCCATATTTTAAAAAATTCATTTATTATATGACCTCTTGATTTTTCAACCAATAATAATTTTTATATTTAACACATAGATGTGAAAAAATTCTTTTCCATGGAAAACGGGATGAAAAAAATTATATAAAATCTCTTGAAGGCTTTTCAATGGATATTAAACTTGACCAAGTTTACCTTTAGTAAAAATCCTTGTATTGAATTATGTTTTCCTCAAGGAAATGTTATAAATAGTTTAACTCTTTTAAACTACAAAATGGTTTTAATAGAAGTAAATATGATTCATTTGATAATATTAAATATGTTAATTTTGATTTTATTTACTTATTATTATATGTTGATAATATTCTTATCATAGATACAAATATGATGCTAAATAATCATGTAAATATCTAATTGAATTCTATTTTTTAAATGAAATAACATAGGATGGATATGTAAAACCTTGAGATTTTATAAATGATATTTTTAAAATATATTTAAATTATTTGATAGCTTGTGTTACTCGCAACACCGAGTTATAAACGAACTGTGATATATACTATTCAAATGTTATTATTAAATGAGAGAGTTCTTTCAAAATTGTTGGATTATATGGTATTAAAATGGCTAAATAAATGAAAATTTTAAATTTTTTACATGTATAAAATATATTCATTACATACCAATTGCATATAATAAAACTAACAATCATTTGAAAGTAAAAGGAATGTTCTTAGAAAAAACTATTTTAGGGAACAAATTGTGATTTTATCATAGTAAATAAAATTAATATATATTATTGAATTATTTTAATGAAATATATATATTATATATTCAATCAAAATTTTTATCAGTTATCTAATATTTTTTCTACACATGAGATAAGAATAAATATTGATTTATTCTTAAAACTGTATTTTTTTTAAAACCACTTTCGAAGAGTTTTTCAAAATTATTTTTAAAATAATTTTACACATTCGGAAACATTATTTGATAAAATTAAATTCATTTTTCAAATCATAAAGTCAAAATTTTCTTTAAATATTTTTTTTGATAATTTCATATAAATAATAATTTTCTTGATGAATAATGAAAAATATTGGATGTTATTAAGAATTGACTTTTCATATAAATAATTTACAAAGATATTAATTGTTTTTAAATGGTTTAAAAAAATTTGTTCAATTGTATAATTATTAATCCCTATTTTTTTATTAGAATCAATTTTATGTCTAATTCAGGTATAAAACGTTTTTATAATTTTGAAAACTTTTCCTTTGGAAAACCTCTATTATTTCATGCTTGCAGCTTTTATTTTAAAATAACTTCTTCCACTTATATGATGTGAATTAGATAAATTTGATTCTATAATCTTAATAATCAAAATTAATTTTCATTAATAACTTCAACTTAATTTTTTATCATAATGAATGGTAAATATAGTAAAAATTAATTACCAGGAGTATGGTAAATGTAGATATGCTGAGATTTAAACTAAACTTTTAGGGGTTAAAAACTAAATAAATATTTTTTAATTAATGTTTTATCACCATATTTAGACCTTAAATCATATAATGTCTAATTAGGTTCATTGTTTTCCAATTGTGGCATGTAAAACACAAGTATATCTTTTTCTTTTCAAAATTATCTAAGTTTGAATTCTATCCCACTTATAAAATCTCACCCCTCTCCTATCCACATCACACTTTTATTGCACTCTATAAGGGTAAATAGTTTCCCAAAACCATTCCTTAAATCCATCACCAGGATCTGGACCCCATTTTTTTATCATAAGTCCATACTATCATTAATATTTGTGAAAACCTAATGAGTTTATACGAAGAAGAGGGATCGTTCTTAACCGAGCATTTTGTTTTATTTCTTATTCAACCTCCTTAAATACTTATCAAATAATGATGATATAATAAAATCAATAAATTAAATATAATTATATTTTTATATGTTATGTTGGTAAACAATATCCATATCCTCTTACATCAAATGGTAAATGAAACTATTAATCGTGTGTACGACGAACTACCTCCTATCAAACTGATGCAATTCGTTTTCCATCACTACCTATCACAATTGGGTATAATGATGGATTTAAATTATGTATATGATATTTTTAACATAATTATACTTATGTAATTATATTATCTCATAAAACCTCTTTTTTTAAATTTCATGTGGGTTATGATAACGCTATTCGTGTGTATGATAGACTTCCGCCTCAGGAAGCGATGCGATTCATTTTTCATATAATATTTCAATGGAAGGTAATTTAGATAATGCTAATGAATACATGTGAAGTATATGAAATTATTATTATTATTTAATTGATAATTATGATAATTATTTAATCTATTCTATTAATTAAAATAAAATTGAAATATTTTTAATGTGTATGTACAACCTACTATCTCCATGAATGGTGCATTTCATCTTTATATATCCAACTTTGATGAATGATTTTAAATATGTATATAATTAAAGTATATTATATTAATATAATGGTTAAATATATATGATTTTTTATTTATGATCAAATTATAAGGTCTAAAACAACTAAACCAAAACATAGAGGAAAAACAAAGTTGTTATTACCCAAAATAGTGATTTTGAAAATGAATTGTAATTGAACAGGTGATAAAAGATTATATGTAAGTAAAATATGGTATGATATATAGGGGTTTGGTTTTATAAAATATTTATAATAAATCAATATTTAATCTATATGCATTTGAAACATGTATGAAGGAAGTTGAGAGTAAAGGTATGATCATTTTCATCTTACTTTTGCTTCTTTGAGACACATACAGTATTCTAAACGTGTTTTTTTATATGGAATATATATTAACCATGTATTTAATTTATATTTCTTATTTTAAATTTTTTTTTGTATTTATATATGAATTTGTGGATATCTCTTTCATGGGTTTTAGGATTCAAATATTTCCAACATGTTAATGGATTTATATTACAATCAAATTGTTTATCGAGATTGTCTAAGTGTAAGTTTCCAAAGATAAAATTTAATGATCTACCCCCTATAAATTATAATTATTTTTCTTATCCTATATTTATTTATTGGGAATACATGGTTTACTTCTAGTTTCCAATCATTAAGTAATCAATATACCAAAACGATATTTTTAAAAAAAATTGAATTTATTTCTCTCTTCGGTTGAAAAAATTATTTCCTTGCATATATATGGTTTCTAAAAATGTTTTAATGAATATTTTTAAAATCTCATATGATGGTTTAAACTCATTTATATCCTTGATTTTATTTTTTAAAAAATACAAAGGAATATTTCCATTATTTTTTTAATGAAGTGATTTTTTATTTTTACTGAATATGTGAAAAGAATTATTGTTTTATTGTGTACGACATGAATACAAATTTTCAAAATAAAAAGTTACTAATTATTTATAGATTAAATTAAATGTATTAAAGGTTATTTTAATATAAATATTTTATTTAATATTTTATAAGTTTTAGATTATAAATAATTTATTTCAAAGTGTAAAGGATATTTCCCTCAACAAATATTCCAAGTGATAATTGAAAATCATTTTCAATATAAGATGACATCCTTGAGGTTACATAAGATTTACTACAAATATGATCTGATGATACCATCCTTATTATTTATATGGATGGTTTATAAATTTTATGACAATATGTTAATGAAACTCATTCCTTTTCACATGGGATATTCTACAATGAAACGATGAAATGTTTGTGAAACATGTTCCTTTTACATGGGTTATATTATAATTAAAAGATGAAAGGCATATGAAATCTATTTATTTTCACGGTTTCTTATGTGATAAATGTTTTATGATCTTTTAGAACACATATTTATGATTTTCATTATGCAATGGTTGGGACCCATATATACCACTAATTCATTAAGTAAAGATTAATATCTAATGGTATTGATAAGACTGGAATGGGGAGTGAGCCCAGTTTAGGAAAGGACTCTATCAGCTATAATAGTATTATGATTGAACCTTGACTACTATTATTGTTTGGGTTTGAACCCATTACACTATTATAGCCCTTTAAATGACCCTTGACTGCTATGTAAATTATTTTATACGCTTATATGTATTCTATAATCATATTTCCTATGCCAATGTAATGACCTCATTGATTATGTTCTTTATTTTTTTTTGATTCATATCTTATGAAATGCCATGATTTATTCTAGGACTTAATATTTTTATCTATGATATACATTTTGTGGATTTTAAAATGATAATATCGTGTTCTCATAGCCCTTTTCCCATGTTATGATGCTATTTCCCCTATTTTCCCTTATTAAGCATCGAAGCTCACCCTTTATTAGTTTTCCTTTACCCTAGTCATGAAGATATATATTATGTATTATATGTCTAATATGGGGATAATTATGAATAAAATAGTGGGAGATAATTTATTTAACGCATGAATAAGTTTTTTTATATATCCAAGTTTCTGAGGATACTAAACCATTATAGTTATTAGGGGTGTTATTGTATAATGTAATGAATATTCATATATTAAGGTATAATATCTATTTATAAAAACTAATGTGTCACCCTAGTTTGTATTAGATGATAGGTTTATTTAACAATTGTAAACAAAGATGAGAAAACTTTACTCAGAACCCTTTGGGAAATCCAATGTATAACTGGACATCCAATGTTAAGATAAATAAAGGAGTGTTCCTTTCCTTGAAATTAAATCATTTTCTATTTACAAAAAGTTGATATGGAATTGGAATAGTTTTATTTAAGGTATTAATATCTTAAAAGGGCGCATTGGGATTTGACCTAATCATCACTTGGAGCATGATAATGGGTCTTACTGTACACTTGGTCTGACACTCTTAGGGGATATATTAACAAACATATTATGATAAATCATGAAGGTCTTTAATTAATTATGATCATAAATGCTATAGGTTAAACCTAAGTCATCATAGATTGAATTTTTATAAGTAATTTTTAGGATTTTGTGGCTTTCCACTATGATTAGTGTTTCTCACACTATGATATTTTGTTTTAGCAGATGGTGGGAACCTTAAAGAATCATGTTAATGTTGAATGTGATGGATGATGAAATGATTATAATCATGAGAAACAAAATTTTATAGGATATTGGATAAAAATATCATTTATCTTCTTACAAAAAATTCTCAATCTATGAATCATGTTTGACTTCCAAATGATCAAAGTAGGTAACAACATTCTGTTGAGTCCATCATTAAGAAATTTCCAACTTCTTTCAGTGTGTATTTTGATATATTATTTTATAAGCAATGAATTGTTACTATTGAAAATATATTTTCCATTATTCAATGTTTGGAACCTGAGAAATCTATTTTTGTTGTCTATCATTGGAATGTAAAGAAAAAACAGTGTAATCTTAATAAGAATACTAGAAAATATGATAGAATCAACACTGTGGATTGGGTTGAGTTTATTTACATATTTTACCATAATTACTTTCCTCATATTATTTATATGAAAATGCATAAGGATTTCCTTGAGATAATGAAAAAAGATGCTGATTCTGGGGGTACCTATAAAGTAAATTTTACAATACTTATTAAGTATACTTCTGGTATTATCATCCAAACAGAATGTAACGTTGATCAATTATTTAGTGGCTTGAATCCATTTATTTTAAGGGAGTTATGCATAATGGACATTAGTAGTTATGGATAAATAATTTTATGTGAAATCATGGAGGAAATGGATGATGTATTTACACATCAATATAATGGTTTTGATAAGATGAAATGGATGGAATCCAAAGGAAATTATAGAAACCATGTAGAGAATATATTGATCTTTCCTTTGAACTCAATGTGTTGAAGGAAACATGGTGGGAAGTTACAGAAAGGGAAAAGAAATTTTTTTATGTGTGGAAAGAAAGGTTATTGGGAAATCAAATGTTAGAGTGATGGGATGATGTCAGCTAATGATACGAATATAGGTAAATCACCATATAATGCACCACCCACAATACTATGTTTCAAATGTAATAAGTATAGGAATTATTATAACCAGTTCCCCAATCAGAAGGCAAATTTAGATGATCAACATCAATAACAACATTAGCTGAGAGACAAAGGAAAATACTATGTGATCACTATTTCGGATGAAGCGTATGATTACAACATAGTGAAAGATACACTTATCATCCACTATATAACTACTAATGACTAATTTTATGTTATATCTACCAACTCTTTTATATCAGAAGAATTTTATTGTGGTTATAAAAATCAACCCAAATGATTATAGGTTGAATTAATATTGAAAACTCCTAATGTAATGATGATCACATCTCATATCTATGTTTCTTTTCCCAATTGATGTTTATATGAATGTGCTTCCTATAAATATTTTTATTCTCCCTATAGCTGAATTTGGTATTATTTTAGGCATGGATTTGATATCACTGTATAAAACCCATAAAATTTCCATGTAAGGGAAGTCATATTTGATATTTTGAGTCAAACTATGATTTTCTATCAGTACAACCATATATGTGAACATCTAATGGAAATCACTTCCATTATATGATTCTTGATTCCTTTTTAAAAGGGGTGTTTATGTAAAATGGTTGGGGAGAAACACAACATCAATGATATGAATATTGTGTGGGAGTTTTTTGATATATTTTTCAAATAATTATCTAGTCTTCCACTAAATAATAATGTTGAGTTCATAATGGAACTCAGTCCCAGTACCTCACCTATTTCAAAGACTCCCTATTAATCAAACATAATTGATTTATTGGAATTAAAGAATAAACCCTATGAAAACCATGACAAGGGATTCATTTTCCCAAGTATTTCACCTTATGGTGAACCTTTAATTTATGTTAAGAATAAATATGGATCAATGTGACTCTGTATTCATTATTAAGAACATACTAAGATCACTATCAAGAATAAGTATAATATTCCCCGTATTTATTAATTGTTTAATCAACTATATCCAGATCCATATTTTTGTCATGATCGATCTTCATTCTAGATATCATTATTTAAGGGTTAATATGGTGGATATACACAAGAGAACATTTTGAATATAGAATTTACACTATGAATATATAGTGATGCTAATTGGACTTAAAATTTCTATACTATCTTCATTGATATAATGAATTGAGTCCTTAGAGATTACAATGATCAATTTATAATTGTAGAGAAGGCCTTAAGGAAGAAGAAACTATATAAAAATATTTGAAATAGTGATTTATGGCTACAAAATCATTTTTTGGGTTATATAATCTCAAGATAGGGTACATTTGTTAATCCTTCAATGATGGAAGTCATGGAGAAATTTCCTAGACAAACTATAGTTCATGAGATCTATAGTTTTCTTGGTTTGGTAAGATATTATCGATTCATTGTGGAAGAGCATTGATGTTTATATTGTTGTACCTCTCGTACCCCTCGAGGTTTAATTTTCATGATCACAATCACTCTCTTATTTATCTAATCTTGTTTTCAAGTGTTTTTGTTAATAGGCATGATTTCAGGAGCAAGAAGTGGCAAAGGAAGAAAAGTGGACTGTTTTCATGTCCACCGGCCAACCGGTGGCTTCACCACCGGCCAGCCGATGGAACCCAGACAGAAGGCTGAGCCACTGCCTCAGCACCGGCCAGCCGGTGGAACCCAGCCAGAACAGTGTTTGCTACTGTCTCAGCACCGGCCAACCGGTGGCCACCTCACCGGCCAGCCGGTGGTGCCTGAGCCCGAAGGCCTCTCCTTTTTACAAGCACCGGCCAACCGGTGGCCTAGCACCGGTCAGCCGGTGGAGCCAGTCAAACTAGCTGTTGGGCTTTGACCAGACCTGTCCACTTGCCTTCCAACGGCTCCGAAGGCCTCTCCAACGGCTCCGAAGCCTCCCAAAGGCCATATGAGGGTTCCCCCACTATAAATAAAGGACTAGGAAGCCCCGGAACACTATCGAAACAAACGGAAGCCCACGGGACACATTTTACATCATTTGGCGAACCTCCGTCGGATTTCTTCAAGGAACCCCACTTGCTCCATCTCATTTCCACATCCAAGGAGCACCTCCATAGAAGCTTGGGAGCGCACTTCATCAACTCCATCAATCCTTTGGCGCCCAAGGCTTCCCCCATTACGGTTTTTCATTGTTTTATTTATTTTGAGCATCAAATTGGGTTTGTGCCTACAAACCCCCATCTCTTTCTCTCATCCTCTCTTTTGGGTTTTCACACCACCTTCAAGGTGTGAAGAGGTTAGTCAAGCCTTACCTTTTAAAAGGCTTGAATCAAAGGTGAGCTAGCCTTCACCTGTAAGAAGGCTAGTAGGTTCTTGCTCAACCATTGAAAGCAAGTGGGTTCTTGCATAACCATTAAAAGAAAGCTGTAATAGGTTCTAGACTAACCTTAAAGTCTAGTGGGTTTCTTGCTAAAACCATTAAAAAGCAAGCGGTAGTAAATCTCTCAACGGTTGAGTTGGGAGCGGATACGTAGGCTTAGGTTTAAGCCGAACTCCGTTATCAAGTTGCGTGTCTTGCCTCTTTTATTTCCGCTGCACTTTTACTTTGATTTTAAATTGTTAATTATTTTTTAAAAGGCAATTCACCCCCCTCTTTCCATCACTTCCTTCTTTCTCCGTCCAACAATTGGTATCAGAGGAAAAATTTGAGTAATACCTTCACCGGTTTCAAATTCAAGATCCATTGTGATGGCTTCAACCTCTTTCACCTCCGAAGGTTATTCTTTGGGTCGTGCTCCATTTTTTGATGGAACCGACTATACTTATTGGAAAAACCGCATGACCACTTTTCTTAGAAGTATTGGTTATCCTATTTATAAAATAGTCATGCATGGTTATACTCTTTCTTCTCCCGATGAATCCAAATGGACTCAAGCCGATATTAAAAATTTCGAGCTTGATGGCAAAGCCATGAACGCTCTTCATTGCGGCCTTGATCGAAATGAATTCAATCGAGTTTCCACATGCACTTCATCTCATGAAATCTGGAAACTATTGGAGGTTACCCATGAGGGGACCAACAAAGTTAAAGATACTCAATTGGATATGTATCTTCAGAATTTTGAGTCTTTCACCATGCACCCACACGAAACTATTTCTGAAATGTTTACACGTTTTACTGACGTTTGCAATGGGAGAAAGTCCCTTGGTGATGATGTTTCTGCAGAAACAATGGTCAAGAAGATCCTATGGATCCTACCAAGCTCATGGGCTCCAAAGGTCACGGCAATTCAAGAAGCGAAAGATATCAAAAACATGTCGGTCGAGGAGCTCATCGGATCCCTAATGACCTACGAAATCACGATGAGGAGGCAAGCTGAAAAGGAAGGCAAACCGATCAAAACTCCAAAGAACATCGCCTTCAAAGCTCAAAAAGAAGAAAACTCCTCCTCCTCATCTTCTTCCTCCTCAAGCGGCGATTCCGAAATGGAGAACCTTGCCCGAAAAATGCACAACTTCATGAAGAAGCACAAGAAGAAGAAATCCCGCAAAGCTCGAAAGGAAAAACACGACGAAAAATCCGAGCCCAAGGTAACAGGTTATGGGTGCGGCGAGAAAGGCCATTACAAGCCCGATTGTCCACTCAACAAGAAAAAGGCCAAGCAAAAGGAAAATAAGAAGGCATTCAAGGCCACATTGAGTGATAGCTCCACATCCTCCTCCTCCTCCTCCTCCTCAAGTGACAATGGTAAAAAATGCCTAATGGCATTCCATGAGGTAACATCTTCCGACTCCTCTTCCTCTAGTTCTTCAAATTCTTTTAATAATTTATCATATGAGGATCTCCAACATGCTAGAGATCAATTGGAGGAAGGTTTTCACGAAATTTCTTCCAAATTTGTTGCTTTAAAAAAGAATTTCAAAAAACTTTCTTCCGAAAAGGAACAACTTCTCAAAGAGAAGGAAGAATTGTCCCTCAAAATCCAAAACCTTCCCGATATTGATTCTATGGAATCAACTATCAAGGATTTAAGGGAATCCCTAGCCAAGTTCACCCAAGGGGAACAAAATTTGACCAAATTGCTAGGTTCCCAATGCATATCTAGAACCACCCAAGGGCTTGGCTATTCCAAGCAAGCTTCCTCTTCCCATGCACCTACTATTTTTGTAAGGGGGAGCTCCCAATACAAATTTTGCAATTATTGTAAAAAACCCGGGCACTTAATTTATGAGTGCGATTGCAAAAATGCCCGGTATGGGAGGCCCAAAACTTTTTTCTCTAATGATGAATTTAATAGGCGAAGACTCGCCACTAGACAAGTATGGATTGAAAAATCTTTTTTAGCGAGTCTCACCGGACCAAAATTTGTCTCGGTTTCAAAATCCTCTCCCCGGTGATTTGTTGTTTTTATTTAGGGGGAGTTAGGATCGTTTAAGCCTTTTTTCTTCATTTTCAAAACTATGAATTCAAAATTCTCTTTTCAAAATTTTCAATTCAAAACTTTCAATTCAAAATTTCAAAAATTTCAATTGGTTTAAAATCTCTATCTTGTTTTTCAAATCTTTTCCCTCAATCAAGTTTTATGCCCCGTGCTATTTTGATAATCACAAAGGGGGAGAAATTCTTGATTGATTGGGGGAGAAATCTTTCTCTCATGCTTTGCTTTACTTTCCCATTTATCCTTTAAAGCATTCCTTTCATTTCATTTTTACATTGCTTGTTTTGGTGATAGTGATCATCAAAATAGGGGGAGATTGTTGTACCTCTCGTACCCCTCGAGGTTTAATTTTCATGATCACAATCACTCTCTTATTTATCTAATCTTGTTTTCAAGTGTTTTTGTTAATAGGCATGATTTTAGGAGCAAGAAGTGGCAAAGGAAGAAAAGTGGACTGTTTTCATGTCCACCGGCCAACCGGTGGCTTCACCACCGGCCAGCCGATGGAACCCAGACAGAAGGCTGAGCCACTGCCTCAGCACCGGCCAACCGGTGGCCTCAGCACCGGCCAGCTGGTGGAACCCAGCCAGAACAGTGTTTGCTACTATCTCAGCACTGGCCAACCGGTGGCCACCTCACCGGCCAGCCGGTGGTGCCTGAGCCCGAAGGCCTCTCCTTTTTACAAGCACTGGCCAACCGGTGGCCTAGCACCGGTCAGCCGGTGGAGCCAGTCAAACTAGCCGTTGGGCTTTGACGAGACCTGTCCACTTGCCTTCCAACGGCTCCGAAGGCCTCTCCAACGGCTCCGAAGCCTCCCAAAGGCCATATGAGGGTTCCCCCTCTATAAATAAAGGACTAGGAAGCCCCGGAACACTAGCGAAACAAACGGAAGCCCACGGGACACATTTTACATCATTTGGCGAACCTCCGTCGGATTGCTTCAAGGAACCCCACTTGCTCCATCTCATTTCCACATCCAAGGAGCACCTCCATAGAAGCTTGGGAGCGCACTTCATCAACTCCGTCAATCCTTTGGCGCCCAAGGCTTCCCCCATTACGGTTTTTCATTGTTTTATTTATTTTGAGCATCAAATTGGGTTTGTGCCTACAAACCCCCATCTCTTTCTCTCATCCTCTCTTTTGGGTTTTCACACCACCTTCAAGGTGTGAAGAGGTTAGTCAAGACTTCCCTTTTAAAAGTATTGAATCAAAGGTGAGCTAGCCTTCACCTGTAAGAAGGCTAGTGGGTTCTTGCTCAACCATTGAAAGAAAGTGGGTTCTTGCATAACCATTAAAATCAAGGTGTAATAGGTTCTAGACTAACCTTAAAGTCTAGTGGGTTTCTTTCTAAAACCATTAAGAAGCAAGCGGTAGTAAATCTCTCAACGGTTGAGTTGGGAGCGGAGACGTAGGCTTGGGTTTAAGCTGAACTCCGTTATCAAGTTGCGTGTCTTGCCTCTTTTATTTTCGCTGCACTTTTACTTTGATTTTAAATTGTTAATTATTTTTTAAAAGGCAATTCACCCCCCCTCTTGCCATCACTTCCTTCTTTCTCCATCCAACATATATAATCAACTAAAAAAGTTAACTCTGAAGGGATCCAAATTCCTTCAGATAGATGAATTTGAAGAGGATTTCAAAGAAATAAAGTGAGTGTTAGTTAGAAAACATGTTCTTACATTAACCAATAGTGGAAGAGTCTATGTAATCTATAGTGATACATAAAATAATGGATTTTGATTCTTTCTATTGAAAAATTATATGGTTATAGCTTATGACTCATGACAATGGAAGGTTCATGAGAAAATTTATCTAATTATTAATTTGTATTA
Source organism: Viscum album (assembly GCA_963277665.1). Taxonomy (NCBI): domain Eukaryota; kingdom Viridiplantae; phylum Streptophyta; class Magnoliopsida; order Santalales; family Viscaceae; genus Viscum; species Viscum album. The sequence continues at coordinate 1,404,257,560 of OY728134.1, forward strand.
AGATGTGGTAATTATTTTCATTAAATACATAAAGGTATTATATTTATGGAAAAAGGTGTGAGATATATACTAAACGTAAATATTTAAAGTTTATATTCACTTAAATGATTTTGATTTCTTAATACATTATCACCCATGGAAGGCTAACAAGGTGGTTTATGCTTTAAGATGAAAGGATCATAATATATTATCTATTATGGGGATAAGAAAATATCCAATATTTTTGGAATTATAATGAATAGATCAATAAATAATAATTAAAGGGGGAAACACCTTATATTTATCAAATAATTGTTTAACCATTTATCCATGTATGGATTAAAGAGGCACAAAAGGATGATGTTGAACAATAGAAGAAGGTGACAAATGTTCCTCAATTTAACCTTGATTTTGATGGAATGATAAATTTTAGGAATAATGTATGTATTCCATGCGTACATAATTTAAATAAGTATCTATTATAGGAACCTCATAGTTATTTATTCTCTATTTATCTTTGAGGTACAAAGATGTATAGAGATATGAAAGAGTACTTATGATGGGATGAAATGAAGAGGGATATTATAGATTTTGTATCTTGATGATTGGTATGTAATCAAGTTAAGGATGATATACTGAATTATAATAGGATATTACAATAATTACACTTACCATGATGCGAATGGGAAAACATCACCAGGTATTTTTTTCATTGGGATCCGAAAGAAACCTTATAGGAATAAAGTGATATGGGTTGTTGTCTGTCACCATACAATGTCTTCACACTTCATAAAAATCAAATAATTTTTATATCTAGATCATATTTCTAGGATATATGTTAATAAATTGGAAAGGTTTAATGAAGTAAAAAATTCAATTGTATCTAATTTGTATACAATCTTTATCTCGTGGTTCTGGAAAAGTCTTCAGCAAACCCTTTACACAATGTTGAGTTTTAGCACTCTGTATCATCCCTAAAAATTTGTTCAGCCAGAGATAATAATTAACACTATATAGGATATGTTGAGATCATGTCACCTATAATTAAAATGTTATTAGGATCATCACCTTCCTCTAGTCAGGTTTTCATACAACAGTTACTTTCAGTCAAGCATTGAAATGGATCCTTATGAATCCCTCTATAGAAATAAGTAAATAAATCCATAGTGATAGAATAATGTTATATAAAAAAAGATATAGGTACTGGATGAAGATAAATAAATTCACTAAAAGTTTGGATCTATTCAAAAATACATCAAGGAAGCTCAGATTTGACAAAAAAAATTTGTTGAAAATCATTGTTGTGATCTGGAATTTGAGGATTGTGATAAGGTATTCCCAAGAATAACTCCTTGGAAAAAGGTTATGGGATTCAAGAATAAATTGAATGCGATCCTTATGAATATTTTCCACTTCAATATTATTGATTGAGTTGGAAAAATATCTTATCATTTGGCACTTCCACCGAACATCAATCATCTCCATGTTGTGTTCAATATATATCTGCTGAGGAAGTACAAAACTAATCCTTCATATGTATTGAACTCAAAGTTCATATCACTACATTCAGACCCCTTTTGTGAGGAACAACTAGTGGTTATTATAAATAATATAGAAAAATTTCTTTTGTACAAGACCACTAACCTTGTCAATGCTTTTAGTGAAACCACTAATTTGAGGAAGCTATATTGGAACTTGGGGATGCAATGAGGCATAAGAATCATCAATTGATTGTATTGGAGTAACCAAATCTCAAGGGAGAAATTCATCTAAAGGGGGGTAGAATGTAACACCAAAATATTTTATGGATTATTTTTTAGAAAGAAATTTAATTTGTTATTTATCTTGTATTATATACTATAATGAGTTTTAAACAACCCTCAAAATAATATTAAAATATTATTATTTAATGCGAATAATATTTACTAATCAGTAGTTTATTGGGTATGAATAGGAATGAATAAATTATAAAAATTTAGGGTATATATATTTATAAAATAAATTCATCGTCTAAGAATTTATTATAAATAAAATAAAATAATTATTATTATCATTTGATAGTAAAAGAAAAACAGTTTTTAGGTGTACAATGTGTTTTTGTCATAATATATATAATTAATAACTATTAGTGAATTATTTTAATCACACACACAAATATATATATATTCAATTAATTTTTTTTATATTTCTTATAATAAATTTTCAAGGCATCATATATGAATAAATCCAATTCTATTCATAAAAAATATTTTTTTCTAAATAGTTTTTTTCATGTTTTCCACACATATTTTTAAAAAAAATATTATAAAAATTTATAAAATTATATTAAAAATTAAATTTATTTTTTAAATCATCATTTAAAATTATATTAGAGTGGAATAATAGAGAATTTCCAAAAAAGAATAATTTTTAATGAATAGTGATAAATACTGGTTGTTATTATGAATTGAATTTTCATTTCACAAATTTAAAAAGTTCCTATTTGTTTTAAAAGTAACATTTTATTTTTTTATTACTATTAACTCAAGTTAGTTCTTTGAAATAAATTTTATGTTCAATTTTGATATAATAACATTTCATATTTATGAAAACTTCTTTGGAAAATTGTATTTTAATCGCACAAACAGGTTTAATTTTAAACTAAATTATTCCAATTCTATGATTTTAATTTTATAAAATAGTTTCCATATTTCCAATTATGTTAAATAATATTATCTAATATGATAAATAAATAAATTTAATATAATGAAAGGTAAAAATAGAAAAAAATTAATTACCACGAGTAAGGCTAAAAAGAGTTTACTGGGGGTTACAAAAATGATAACTGTAAAAAATGATATAACACTTGTAAAATTACCATTTTATATCCATATTTAAACAATAAATGATTTATTATTTTTCAAGGTAAATTGTGGATTCATTTCGGGTGGTTAAAACATGGGTATATCTATTTCTTTTCAAAAATCTCAAATGTGTCGTCGCCCCCATGTATAAAAGGACACACCTTCTCTTATCCTGTTAAAATTTTAAAATCTATTTATTTAGTCCAAAGACCTAAAAAAATTCCTTAATTACATCCCAATGAACTATATCCCATGTTATTATCATATATCTATCATTATAAGGATTTTGGTGAAAACATAAAGTGGTTATCTGAAGAAGAGGTATCATCCTTATCTGAACATTATGTTTTATTTATTCTTCCACCTCCTTAAACTATTATTAAAACATAATGATATTAAATCAAAAATAAATTTTATATAATTATATTTTTTTATATTATTTTAATGGCCAATATCCATTCTATCTTCCCTTAAACAAAAAAAGTGAATTGTTTATCATGTTTACGGCGGACTACTGCCTTGAAAAGTGAAAAAATTCCATTACCATCAGCACTACTAATAGTTGAGAATAATGATGGATTTAAAATAAATCTATGATATTTGTAACATAATTATACTTTTTTTAACAATTATATCACATATAAATTATTTATTTCCATTCTGTGGGGATATAATAATGTTGCTCGTGTGTATGGGGGACTACCGCTGCATGATGTGATGTGATTTGTTTTTCACAGATGCTTTACATGGAAGGTAATAATGATAATGTTAATTTATATATTTGATATATATATAATAAATCATAATTACTCTGAAATATTTAAATATTATTTACCATTCCTTTTCCCATCTATTAAATGAAAATGGTGACATTGTTCTTGCATATGTATGACCTACCATCTCTTTGAATGATGCATTTCATCTTTCTATATATATATTTTAAAAATGATATTAAAAATGTATATAATGGAAATATATGATATTAATATTATGGTTAACATTATGGATATGTTGGAATGTTTATAAAAGTACAAGGTCCAAAACTAATAAACTAAATCATTTTAAAAAAATGAAGCAGTTATTACCAGAAAGAGATATTTTAAAAAAAATTGTTAATAAAAGGGTGATATATTGTTCTATATGAATAAAATATGCTGTGATATAAATGGGTATAATTCAATAATGGATTTATAATAAACCTATATTTGTTATAGGTGTTTTAAATGTGTATGAAGGAACTCAATACTTGAGGTAAGGGATTTTTCATCTCACCTTTACTTCTTTGAGACACATTCCATATTCACTACTTATTTCATTTATGTGTTTTATATAATCCCTATGAATATATTTTATAATTACTATTATGAAAATCATTGGTATTTACATATCCATTTGAGGATATCTATTTCATAAGTTTTATGATTCAAAATTTAATAAAAGTGTAATGGTTTTGTGTTACAATCTCATTGATTATCGAAAATGTCTATGATAATGTTTCCAATGATGAAATTTCATGATAAAATACTAAATAATTATCATGAATTTTATTATACACTATTTATGTCTTGAGAATACATTTTTATATCATTTTACTCTCTTTATGTACTTAAGATACCAGAAGGTTGTTTTATATAAAATCAACATTATTTCTCTCCTCTATCGAATAACTGTATTTTTCTATATCCATGTTTTTTAAAAAATTATTAACTTATTATTTTAATAATATCCTATAATTTTTTAAAGTCAATTTTATCCATGATTTAATTTGAAAATTGGGTTTTAAATTTAAACTTCCTATCATTTTCCAAATGAATTACTTTTGACTTTTTACCCAAAGTGTGAAAGGAATCATTATTTTAACATGTATGGATTGAACAAATTTTCTACCATCATGACCAATCAATTCATTTAAGTTTCCTATAAATATTTTCAAAATTATTTAAAAATAAAATTTACTCATTAATATTTTATAGTTTTTTATATTTTAAATAAGTTATTTCATAGAAAAAATGATATTTCCCACAAGAAATGATCCAAGTTATCTTTCAAGATCATATTCCATATAAGATTACATACCATGAAGACACTTATGATCCAATGATACAATCATTATTATATATTTTTATGGTTTATTGTTATGATTAAAATATATTCATGAATCCCATTCCTTTTCCCTTGCGATATTCTATGATGAAATAATGAAAACTTAATAAAAATTGTTCCTTTACTAATAGTTATGCTATGTTGAAAAATTTAAATGTTTATAAAACACTTTCCTTTTCTAAAGGTTAATCTATTATGATGTTTTTGTGAAACCCATTTCTTTTCAAGGGTTCATATTTGATAAATATTTTATGATCATGTGGAACACATTTTTATGATTTTAATTATGTGATGGGTGGGACTAATATCACCCTCCAATGTGTTGGGTAAAGATAGATATATCATGTGATAAATACGAATGGAAAGGGGAGTATCCTAGTTCAGTAATAGACTATGTCCATTATGACTATCTTGGGAGTGAACCATGACTAATATAATGGTTTGGGGACTAAACCTATTCCATTATGATAGTCTAGGAAGTGATCCCTGACTACTATAGAAATTATTTATTATTATTATTTGTATTACACAATTTTATGCCTTATGATAATTCTATTCTATCAAGTATTATGTTCATTGATTCCTTTATGATTCATTTATTATAGACTACCATTTTTTTCCCGGACTCAAGATTATACTCTATATAATCATGGAATAGATTTAAAAATAAAAAGATCATGTTCACATACTAATTTTATTTGTTATGATGATATCTCTCTTGTTAACCCTTACTGAGAATCTGATCTCACCCTTTCTTGTATTTCTCTTCCCCAGGTTTTGAAGAAAGGTATTATGTATCATACATCTATGAAGGGTTTTAGTTTTGAAAAACATAGTGGGAAATGATGTAGTCCACTTATGAACAAGTTGTTTATGTACACATGTTTTCAAAGACACTAAACCTTTATAGTCCTCAGACATGTATTTGTATAATGGAAGAAATATTCATCTATTAATATGTAATATCTATGTGTTAAAAATACCTGGATTCCCATTAGTTATGAAAATATTAGGCAAGAAAATTATTAGAAACTATGATATTAGGGTGTTGTGCCAGCCATAATTTTCATGTTCTAGGTGGGCGGTTATATGGTATTTGTTTGAGGACATGAAAACTATAGTTATTTATTTTGGTTAGAAATTTAAATTATTCATACTATAGTCCTATAGTTGTGATTATAATGTAGACTTTACAAGTAAAATAATGTATTCAAACATAGTGGGTGGCCTTATGTGTTCCACGATATATCTTAGAACATATATTTCTTTCATTATTTCCATATTAAATAGGTTCATGGGAATTCCCATGAAGCCTAATCAGCATACATTGATGTGGATGATACAATATGTTTCAATGTACACAAACATATGTTTCTGTTGAATAAATACACATAATTATCATAATGATACAGTTTTTTTTATGAACAATAACTATGCTTCAATAATTAATACACAAAAACCAATAACTGGTTATTTATTTCGTATTTATTATTTCTCCCTTTATTTGATGTGAAATATATAATCAATTTTATCTCTATCCATCACCAAGGGATAATATATATAACTAAATATATCAATTAAATAAAAAAATTGGTTAATTTGATTAATAAATAAAATGTCCTTATCTTCCAATAATGTTGATGTATTCTTTGTTAGACATAATTCCATATATTTATCTAAAAAATATGATTTCTATAGTAGGTCAAGAAACATAAATATTAGGATTAATATTTTTAGAGATGTCATTGAAACTTTCCTTATCTATGTAAATAAGATAAACACTTATGATATCCCAATTGAATGTCTAACCATAGTTGTTATGTTATTTACATCAAGCATTGTTTATAGTTAATCACTATAATACCAAATCCATAGAATACATTATGATAATATCATCGATAATTAATTAATTAAATTGTAAATGAGGAGGACTATGAATTTTAAAGTAATGAAAGTTTTTTCATTAATGTTTAAAATAAAATATGTAATTTCATTTTTGAATTTTTTTTATTGTTTTATTCTTATATGTGGACTTCTTTTGATTTCTTGAAATATTTTGGATATTTTTCTGCTTTTAAGATATGATTATATTTGAGTTTTCCTTACCTGCATCTTGATCTCCATTTTATCTCATAGGGGAATTCAGGGCTATCTATTGCTTTAACCCAAAAACTCTTGAATTATCAATTGTGTTTTATTGTCTCTAAAACAATATTTGATATGTATTTGTGTTTGAATTACTTTCATGTATTGCCACATGAACCATTACATTGTTATTTTGTTAATGATTTCAATGGTGTGATAAATATACATTGTCCACATGTAGCACATCCTATTCATCTAACTTCTATGTTGATGGCACACATGCTCATATGTACCATATTCCTCTTGATGGTTTAGTATTGGTAATTAATTCTTGTTTTCTTCATAAGAAAGATAGAAAGCTTGAGAATCTATCTTTTTCATTGATCTAAGAGAATATTGAGGGTTGTTATTTAGATTTGAACCCGACCCTATAATTTCTTATAGTCCACTGAATGGAAGGAACATATTTCATATTATTTTACTCAATGTAAAGATTCAATGGAGAGTGGCGGAGGTTGTCAGACACTTGGAGTGGGATGGTTGGACATAAAGGAATCATAGATATCATAACATATTTTGATTTTCTATTTAGTTCTCAATTAATAGATCTTTCACTATAAGTTGATTTTATCATGTTATTTTATTTTCTTCTACCATGAATATGATATATCCTTCTTTGTGTGTTCATAGAATGTGTACATCTAGTAATATGAGAGATTAAATCCATGTGATAGATTTCATCACCACCTCCTGATTTAACCATGGTAATTTCTCATATAGTATCTTTAGACCTTTATTTCCTTGAAGTCTCTATATCCTACCAGTATTTTCCTTTCATAATATTGATCAAAGGGGTGGTATTACCACCATTTATGTATGTCTAATGTGGAATAAATCAGGTTATATATCCGTATTCTTTCTTTTCTATTTCATTTCTCATAACACAACTATCCTAAATTATACTTATCACAATTTGTTACTATTATTACAAATAAATTTGTTTATCCTATTATTTTATACATTATTTTATATATTTATAATATATGAAATAAATTAACTATTCATGAAGAATAAAATAAATATATTTTATTGATATTCATCCACTGAAGAAGTTGAAAATGTTGAATTAATTATTCATGTAATTTCCTTGTAAATACATAAAACCTAATTAAATAATTTTATTATGATCCCAAAAGTGAATAAGAATTCTTATTAAAAAATTCAATTGTTATCCCAAAATTGAATGAAAATATGCATATCATAACCCCCATTGGAATCCCCTCATGGGATGGCAGTGAACATAAGAGAGAACTTTATTATCGCCTCCAATAGGCCATGGATTAGTGAATATCACTAAGGGTATAATCACTCATATATGGGAGGTATTAACCTTATAAATTAATAATAAAAATCAAACATACACCGATCAACCCCATAACAATAAAATAGAGAGTTAACATTTCCCATTACCCTATAATTACTCATGGAATATTTATAATATGATAAGAGACAATGTACGAAGACCTATCAGACTCCACTACAGCTTTCTTAATAACAAAATCTTTAGTCTCTATCATTATATCCTATAAAAAAACTCATGAAAACCATAAAGAGGTGAAAAAATGTGAGTACTCTATTTGATCATATTTCTAAAATTTGATGTATCCATTGGAAATAGAAGTTTTGGTACATACATGTATAAAACCAACTAAGAAAGAAAAATTTAGAAAGATTTAATGGTATTAAAGAAGTAGGCGAGTCAAAATTAAACATGATACAATTTTTTAAAATTATATTTGGTTATAATACTTTCAAATGTCTTATTTGATCAAGATTTATAGAACATTTAAATAGTGATGATGAATAGTTTTCATAATAATAATAAAAAGAAAAACATATAGAAACAATAATAAATTCGGCACAAAGAAAACATTATAATCATTCACTACTAGAAAATTGTTAATTTGCGATGGACAGAGCTCCATAACAACAAGTTATGTTAAATGAGTTATTTCTGATAGGTTATGTATTCTTTTACAAATATTATTTTTATCGATGGTTAATAGAGATATAATAAAAAAATTTCATGAATAATAGTGGGGAGTTTGCACATGCGGGGGTGGGATAATGTTATTTGAGGGAAAATAGAATTTCCATAAAAACTAGTTCCTTTATGACACCACTATTTGTGATATAAAATATATTCCACCGCAAATATCATTTCAACAAATTATTTTAAATGGGAAAATTCCATCTGGAATATATTTTAGATATGCTGAAAAAGTATTTATGTGGTTATTTTTAGTGATGAATAGTCTTTCTATCGCAAATACCACTCACAAATTGTCCATCCATCATAAGTGAAAAATATTTATGAAAGTCTTTCCATCAAAAGAGTCTATCACTAAAAAATATATTCATATAACATGAACTACCGTTCCCCCCCATTCCTTTTGTTGAAAGTTCTTAAACCTTCATTCCATGACTGAAAAACTGAGGTTTGAGTTCGAAACAGATGTTTACAAATATGTTAGTCTCAAATGAATAATTCATGGTAAAAAAATTATGAAGGTATTAGTTTAAATTTTTCTTCTCCTTATTATTTTTTGTATTTAAATGTTTTTATATTATATAACTTTTTATTTAATAGATTATGTTTAGGTTTAATTAATTATGGATGTCGTGTTGTTAATATTTTTTATCAGTTTTTTAGTTAGTAAATAATAGTTCTTCTGTATATTATAATTTAAAATATTTCTATAATGTTGTAAATAGTAATATATTATAAATTAATAAAATTTACTTCAGTGATACAATAATTAATATAAGGTGATAACATCCAAATACAATTATTTTAAAAAATAAAAAAATATATAATTTAAATATTCCTGAAAATAAAATAAATATATGAATTAATTTTAATTTATTAGTATAAGTTATTAAAATTAACTTATCAGTTCATGTGGGTGTTTAAGACCCTTTACTAAAAAATGAAAAATGAAACCCTTTTAAAATTGGAAGAAACTCATTATATGAAAAAATACATAAACACACACTGATAAAAGGCCTAAAAGATGTTGTGGCCTGAAAACCCATTTTTGTATAGACCGCTACATGGCCCATAAAAAATCCCATTATATTACTATCCCAATCACATAATTGGACCTACTAAAAAGAAATCCCTAATGAAACCATAGGGAGGGAATCACTTTGGCACATGACTACCACTGCTAATACATCTAATTCTAGAAGAACCAACCGAATCATCCCCCCCATAATGGGTGGGGACCAATTCCACTATCAACCCCTGTTATCGACTGGGGGTTTTGAATACATCACCAGCCCCCGAGATGAGTGGGGGAACCCCCTCTGTTGCAATCCTGCATTATCAAGTGGAGGATCGAATTGGTAATCGATCCTCACATAAACAAATAGGGAATTTTTTCATTCAATGAAGTTATATATTTATACTTAATAAAATAAAAATTAATAATTTACATTTTATTAAATTAATATAAATTTCTTTTTTATTATATAAAAATATATTTAGAATATAAATATTGATTATTTATTTATATAGAATGAGAAATTATTATATTATTATTATTTTGTATAAAATAATTAATTTAGTAAAAATTAGTAAAAAATAGTATCAATTAGTATAAATTAGTATAAATTAATAAATTTTATTATTAATTATTATATATTAATAAAAGGTATCTGAATGTATTAGAATATTTTAAATTTTTTATAATTTATATAAACAAATATATATAAAAGAATAAATTAGTACAATTTTTTATAAAAAAATAATTATTAGATATAATTAGAAAAAATAAAAATAAAGAAAAGAAATAATATAAGTATTAATTAATAGAAAAAATTAAAATTCATTAATATATAATAGTATAAGTTATATATTAATACTTAATAAATTAAAAAAAAATAATTTTATATCATATAAAAATATTAAAATGCAATATTTTTATTATATAAAAATAAAAATAAAAATAAATAATATTTAAAATTATTAAATATTATTTATTTGGAATAAAAATTATTATATTATTATAAATTAGAATAAAATAATTTATTTAGTATAAATTTATATCAATTAGTATTAATTAAAAAAAGATATTTTAAATTATTATAAATTAATAAACGTTGTTATAATGTTGTCTAAATGGTACAAAGTTGTTATAAATTATTCTAAATTAATGAATATAGAAGAATAGATTAGCCTAAATTAGTGTAAAAAAATTATTAATTATAATTTTAAAAAATAATAATATTACAAACAAATTATATAAATATTAATGAAAACACTTTGATTATTATATTTTAGTATAAGTTATATATATCTTCTTAATAAATTAGTAAACAGTAATGTTATATCAAATTAAATCATTAAACATTTTTATTCTTATTATAAACAAATATAATAAGATGTTACATATTATTTTAATTAGTTAATATTTTTTAGTTTATCTATGGACTAAAAAACTTTAATGTTATTATAAATATGTATAAAATAATGAATTTTGTATCAATTGTTATAAAATATAAAAAATTTGTATAAATTAATAAAATTTATTATAAATTATCATAAATTAATAAAAGTAATTATTAAGTCGTGTAAATATAATTTTTTTCATAAATCAGTATCAAATAATGAATATAACAGTTTGAATTAGTATAAAAATAAATTTAACTTGAAATTAGAATAACTAATAAAATTGTAAATAAAGAATATAAATAATAATAAATATAAATTAAATAGGCATTGATCATTATATATTTTTAAAAATTATCTTTGTCTCTTTAATAAATTACTAAAAAATAATTTATATCATGTTAATTTTTTCAAAACTATTATTTATATTTTATAAATATATAACTAGAAAATAAATATTATTTTATATTAATAAATATTTCTTATGTATTTATATAGACTGAAAAAACAATTATATTATTATAAATTTGTATAAACAATAAATTTAATCTGAATTTATATAAATTAATTAAATTTCTTATTAATTGTTAAAAATTAATTTAATTTATTATAAATTAATAAATATTATAATAAATATGAATAAAATAATGAATATAACAATAGAAATTAGTATAAAGAAACCATCTGTAGTTATTCTTAGGAAAAAATAAAAAAATCAATTAAATAATTTAGAAAGGAAATTTATTTCTATATATTAGTATAAGTTATTTATGATTACTTAATAAAGTAATAAATAGTATTTTATATCGCACTAAATTATTAAATATTTTTTTCATTGTACCAAATAATAAATATTGGTTAAAATTATACAAGTAAAATAAATCAATTAATATGTAAATAATTTAAATTGTATTGTTATTAATTACTAAAAATTAGTATTAATAATTAAAATTAAAAGATTTATATGATTCTAACAGGTGAAACCTTTAGTAAATGCAACACTTTGGAAACTATTATAATTTCATCATTATAACATTTTTGTGATTGCCACATTTTTAATTAGTAGTTATTATTAATATATAATAATAATAATAATAATAATACAAATAATATAACATAAATAATAAAAAATATTAAATGAATATTTATTAATTATTATAAAATTTTATACATTATTAAAAATAAAATAAATAAATAATTATTATTAAAAAATAATAAAAAATAATAACAATATTTAAAAAGTAAAAAATTGATTGTAAGTTAATTACTATAGGTCATTATAACATATCAAAATTTTGAAAAAAATTGTATCATTATATTAGTTGGGGAGTTTAATGACTACATTACTTTCACGAGTGTAAAAATTTTGTGACTACAATACCTTTTCATGCTAGTTAAATTATAAAATATAATATTAATAATATAACATAATAAATAATAAATGAAAAATAGGTTGTTATTAATTATTATAAAATTTTATAATTTATTAATCACAAAAAATAATAATTAATAATTGCTAAAATTAAGAATAAATAATTAAAATTTTAATGAAATATATAAAAATAAAAAATAAAAAATGATTTGTTATAAATAAAATATATATGAGTATGTTGTAATTTTTTATTCTGATGTTATCCTTCATAAATATAGTTCCATTAAAACTCATTTCTGATAAAAAATTAGTGAAACTACATTACATTTTAATTTTTTAACATCTTATTTAATAAACTAATTACTATTATTTTATTAAAAAAATTATCAATCCATGAAACATACAACATTTTTATTATCTGATCATTATTTAATAAATCATTGTATAAATTCACTCAGATCTATTATAAATCCTATATACATTGTGGGTGTCAAAACATTTATATCATTTTTATCATCAAATTCAGAATTTGATTCTGAAGGGAAAATTAAGTGATCATGTAAGAAATGTGATCTAAGGATATTCATATTTTTTTGATAATGTTGTATTTCTTCTAAAAAAGTATTATTTTCAGAAATATTATGTTTTTTATATCAAACTGGTAAATGAAATTCATATGAAAATTAATATTTTTTTCTATATTGATTAGTTATTCATAATTTTTTACATGATGATACTGGAAAATCATTTCAAGAAATAAAAAATCGAAATGATAATTCCTTCCAAATATTTTTCTTTATTTTGGGATGATATAAATTTTACCATGAAAATGGTATAATTACAATTCATCCAAAAATGGAAAAAATAATAATAAATAATCCACATTATAGACTCAAACTACAGTTCCAACTAGTGAAAAAAGACTAGGTTACATAATCCACCTTTGAAAACAAAAACCAGGAAAACCATTGAAATTTGAGTAGACACCTCCTCAATAAAACTTGAAGCAAAAATAGATAACAAGATCACTATATAGCTAACCAAAAACATCAATTTCACAACCAACTGCTAAGATTTCTAACTATTCCCATGTCTAATAACATCTAAACCTCCAAAAAGTAAAATATATATTCTGAGATAGTTGAATTTTAAAAAAAATCTACATATAGTGACACTATAATTGGAGTGAACACTAAGATAGAAGAAAATAATTCATAACCATCATTTAATCTGCAAGAAATTAATTTGAAGAAACCACTTGTAGCCTCAAAATTTGAAATAAAAAATAGACCCTCTAACTGCATTAGACCAAGGAACCATCTAAATATTTAGAAACTTTAAAATCATAAGAAAGTCATCAATTTACATTATGAAAATTGAAGCACTATCTTGATCCTAATATTTCCCTTATTCCACTAGTATCAAGTTTTCACTAAAAAAATAGAACCCACTTTCCATCAGAAGACAGAATTCTCAGGATAGACTAATTTCTTTCACTTGTTTTTGGCATCGAGGGCATCCATATAGGTTTGGACTAGTTCTTCCAAGATAAATCTATAATATAATAATTAGGGTTCCATTAGATATATCTTTGAGCTTTAATAGTTACGAATATTTTAACTCTATATAAGATTCAATTTCAAATGGTGGATGTCAAAACTATAAGAAATATAAATATTTTGTGGAAAGAACCACTCTAATTTTTTTTATTAAGATCCCCAATCACTCCCCCTATAAAAATATAACCCACTATTCCTTAATAAAATCATAATAAAAAATCATCTCCTATTTTACTTCCTTATCTATAGGATTTCCAATGTTTCTATAAGAATATATCAAATTTACATTGTGAATTGTTGTTGAGGGAATGATCCTCAGTCTACTTAGGAATCCCCAACCTCTATTGGTATACAATCCTCAGGGGGTCTAAGAGATCTTCCACAATAAAATGACTCTCTTACTTACCTCCCTATAATCTCTAATCTACATTTACCTTTATATCACTTATATTCCCTTCTGATCAAGTCATTATTGGATTGGGAAGATAAGAGTAATATTATTACTATCTATACATTCTCTTAGATGAGGCTGAGTGTTCCCAAGATTTTATAGATCCTTTTTCTCTCTCCTATGATCTTAATGGAATAAATCATTGACATTTACAAACTCATCAATGTCTGATGAATATGGAGAATCTTGACCATATCTCCAATAATCCACATGGGAATTTTCTACATGCAATCTCCCTTTATGATTTCACATCACCTTTCTTAACTACTCTACATAGAACATCTTCTATTTCATCTTGGATATAATTAATTCAAAAAACCTTATCATCTATGTTCTTTGAGACCTTTCCCAATACCCCACGATGGTTAAAAAACATATCCCTTAATGAGATTCCCATCCCATATAGAAAATTGAGACATAATTTTTTATTTCCCAAGAACATATTTTTAAAAGGAATAAGAACCTTGTCTGGTAAACCCTTAGGTTCAAAATATTTCAGGATATGTCTCATCAGCTATCCTTGAGATATAACCCTCCCATGATCAAAGTGTTTCCAAAAATTACCATCATAATGTTAATATTTCATAGTTATTATAAAAGTAATAAATGTTAATAATATAATTTTTCTACTATAATCAATGAATGGTAAGTTGAATCTTTTATGAAGAAATATATGAAATCAAATTATTATCTTATCAATTATCTATTATTTTTTATCCTAAAATTACCATAAAGTAAAAATGATATTATATTATGTGAATTAAGTAACCCTATATGCAAATTAGGAAAATCTTATAAAGCGTATGTGTCAAATATATTTTGATTTCATACACACACATATTTTGAATAAAAAAAGAAATAGATAGTGGTGTTTATTTGAAAGTATCTCACAAAAAATAATGTGATGTTGAATTTCACAACATGGTGGATGAAATAATTTAGTTATGTTATCTATGATAGATTTATGTAACAATGATTAATTGTGAATTGTCTAATATATATCTAGGGTTTTATTTTCATCCATGAAAGCAAGTGATTGAAATAAAATATAAATTTATTTTTATAGAAAATGAATAGTTTATGATAACACATTTAGAACAAAAAATTATAAATTTGAGTTGAGCACAATGTCACAACATGTATCTCTTAGTATCCACATGGATAAATAACCTCTTGAAAAGTCATAAAAGGTTATCATGACCCATATCTCCCCATAGCTTCAAAATACCTATGACTCTAAGTCATACCACTCCAATCCATCATACCCAGTTTATAACTCCCGAGTCTAATCACATAAATCCATCATTACCTACCATCTTCTCTTGGTCTAGATCACTAAAGAACGTCAATTATATATGAATGGACTCATGTTCATGATGTACTATAATCTAACATGACCCTATCATCATTTCACATACATCTTCTAAATACACCACCCCTCTAGGTGCACTGAACCATCACTGGTTCACCTACGACATTGGTACCATGATCTAAATAACAACATATCATATACCAAAAACATGACATGTCAATAGTGTTAGCAAATCAGAAAAATATAACCATAGGAATAATAAAAAATTAAAAGGTAAAGGTTTCCAAAAAGAATCATATGTGATCAAAATAAAAAATGGGTCTCATGTGTACAAGTAGAAAATTTAATATCATACTAACAATCAATTATAATGCCTTTGTGAGGTAAGGAACTTCATAACTCATGAACGTAGATGCCACATCAAGGTTCACCAATAATGAAATAACATGATTTAACACTATAAGAAACATTAATAACCATCTCTGGTGTCATATAATAGTGCAAGAAAAAATATTCCAAGAGATGAATAATAAAATAGGTGTAAATAATCTCACTAAATAATAATCGCCACGAGGAACACCAGTGAGATGACACTGAATTAATAAAATACTGATAAATGGTTTTTGTTTAAAAAATTATGGTAAATATCTTTCCAGACTATCCAAAAAACAATATTGGAAGCCCTAAATTCCTTATTTCATAACCATTAAACAAGAAAAGGTAAATTTGGCCAGAATAAGAAACACACATAGGAGTTCTCCATTGAATCACCTTAAACTAGAAGCACTAACAAAAAAGGACGAATTGTGGCCTGAAATTGATTAAATTAATGAAAACATCAATCCAAACAAGGAAAAAATCTAGGCTCATATTAATTCCATAAAACTAATCAGACCACTATCCAGAACATTTGAAAAATCACCAATTATTAAGGGGGAGAAGAATTGAGGTTTTTAATTGAAGTAAAACATGTGATGAAGGAATTTATAATCCACTTATTATGGTAAAATATTGTTTTAATAACAAAAACAACTCATTAATAGTGTTTTGAGGAATAATTAGGTGTTTCTTCCATTTCAAATGAAACATGACCAATGTCATGCCCTCCACTACGACCTGGATATAACCATAGTTCTCTTGAGAATTTCTGCTTGACATAGAAATCCATAAGGTGTTACCCCCAGAGCATTCTTTTTGTCCCTCACAATGGATTCCGAAAATATAATTTGTGATTTATCCCAATGAATGGACATTAGGAGTCCTCCTAAATAACCATATCTTGCATATGTCTTGGCCATCCATTTCCCACTTTCCCATTTTACTTCGAGGTAAACCAAGGCCAAACAAGCTTGCACTAGGGAATTGTGTTTTCTATTTTGAAGAATAAATAATCAAACCTTACTTTTAGGAATCAAATAACCCATGTCACTAACTACAACCATTATTTACAATTATAAGTTTCAAAAGCATCACTTAAGACATGCGAAAAATTACATTAACATTATCATTGAAAATGAGGGAGTTGAAATTATCATCCTCTAAGGACTTTTCATCCTTATGAAATATATCCATATTAGAGATTGAATTAAATTATCCATTGAACCCAAATTTCAAACTCCCAGTCCCAAATATACTCCTAGTCCCATTTATAACTCCATATGATCTAAACAAGTGTAACCATCCTTCCGCATAAAACTTTCTCGCTTGAGATGACTATATATACAATACATTGTTTGAATTATTCTTCTAATTGAAGATTTATATCCTCATAGTCTATAACATGCATCGGGTTATGAATGTACATCTAAAGATAATTTATGTGGAATATATCATGCATACCTTTGTAATTCTACAAAATTCCAAAATATTAAGCCACCATCCCTCTATGCTCGGTGATCTCTAATAGTCCAATAAAACTCAATGATAGCCTTCCTATATATCAAAGAATTTTATGCCCCAAACGAGGAGTCACCCATAATAAAACATGGTCATTAACAGTGAACTCCAATGGTAATATCCTCTGGTCTTCATTCAACTGATGCATACTACTAGTATTAACAAACAACTTACTAATAAACTGCAGTCTCTCTAAGGTCTCCCATACCATACTTAACCTAATAACATCTACCTCACTTTCCTTATGCCAACATAGTAGTGATCGACATTAATTTCTATAGATATACTTAAATGTAACAATCATGAGAGAACATAGTAACTTTTGTTATAAACAAACTCCACCACAACTATATGATTATACAATGATCATCCAAATCTTAGGATGTAAGATCAAAGAATTTCCTTAAGAATCGGGATTTTCCTTTTATAATTTCCATCTATTTACATGGGATGTGTTATACTCAAACTCAACTTGGTCTCGAGGTCCTTTTTAAAGCCTTGATAGAACCATGATGTGATGCATAAATCTCTATCTAATACAATGCTAAAAATAATTTTGTGAATACATAAAATCTCATAGAAATACATCATTCCCGACTCATACACAAAAGAGTATCCTATATCGACATGAAATGTGTTACCTTCATTAACTAATCATCAATCGCATAAAAATAACAATGACTCCTCAGTGTTCTAAGTAACCTTATCATGAATTATATCACCATATTATCTAACATCCACAATAGCACTAAAATTGGCTGAATCAAACCACCATGATATTGATTCTCAACCTCAAACCTCTGGAAGGTAAGGCATCATGAAACAAAACTAGCAGTGTCCTTATTCATTCTAGGGATCCAAAACTAATGTCAGATGTTGTGTTATATCATCAAAAACCCTAGAGTGACTTCCCATTTTATAGAATGATATTTTATTATCATTTCCCCCCTCATGTATAAAATCCCAAACACACTCTCATTGATGTAGATCATGTTTTCATCATCAAAAGTCTATCTCTGGATGGAATCATTTCTTTCCAAGAATTCCCTTATCACCACTCACTAAGGGTCAAACTCTTATCTCTATTTACCATAATTCATATTATAATACATGATTAAAAAAGGTTCTCATTTCATCACACCATGATTTTCTTTTTCATACATAACCCATTCCGCTATTAAATTCATCAAATGTCATTCCTCCTATCAAGATGCATTCTGAGATCTGGTAATTAAAAAATAATCCTACTAATAGAATATGCAATGACATTACCTTTCCTTATAGAATAGGAAATATCAATGCTAAATCTCTATAGATACTTTGACCATTACCACTTCTTCAAAATTGAGGTCGCAATGAGAGAACATATATCATAATCTCTTTTGGTCTATGTAGATGATAAATATATCATAAAAGATATAGTATCTATAGAACATTAGGGTGTAGACCATAGACACAAACACTACATAATCTATTAGTTAGTTTTAATTATGGGGTCATAGATGAGAAGACCCATAGGCAACTACCTGGTCTTTCTCCATCAACAAAACACCCACCCCCACTTTTGGGGATTCAAAATACATAGTGTATCCAATCATAGGATATTTAAGGGTAAAAACTAGGTCTATAATCAATCTTATCTTTAACTCTTGGAATACCATGCCATGCTAAAATATACACTCAAACATTACTTATTTCTTGGTAAGATATGTCCTAGGTTCTTCTAAATGGGACAAGTCCTGGATAAACTGCTTGTATTACCCTACAAGCCCAAAGAATCTCTTAATCTCAAACACATTCCTAATATTTTCCCAAGATATTATTTACTCCAAATTCTATATATATATATATATTTTACTTTTACCACTATATTTCCAAGGAGGCACACCTTATAAATCAAAGAGTGACACTTCAACAACTTTGCGTAAAACAAATGTTCTTGAACTGTACTAAAGACTATCTTAAGATGCCTGACATGCTAGTCTGAGGTTTGTGAATAGAAAAAGATGTAATCATTGAACATGTAATGAAAAATTCAATATATGGGTGAAATTTATTATTTATTAGGTCCATGAACAATTCCTGAGAATTCATCCAACCAAGAATAACCACCAATAACTCATATATCTCATACTTTCTCCAAAACACCATCTTCAGTATGTCCTCCCCCTTGACCTGAAGATGATTATGGCTTGAATTTAGATCTATATTTGAAAAAATGATCTCCTCACAATTTCTTAAGAGGAAATTGATCCTAGGATAATGGTATATATTGTTCATAGTTACTGATTTCAACATCCTATAACATACACACAACTGATTTATAGTATTTTCATTCTTTGCAAACAACACTAGAACACCCCAATTGCAATGTACTTAGTCTGATATGTGTTGTTTTCATCAAAAACTCTTGATGTAACTTAAAATCATTCAAATAATTTTGTTCCATATGATAAGGAATGTTCGATAATAGTTTCACTCTAGGAACAACCCCATTCGAAATCTTGATCCTCTTATCTAGAGGAAGACCCATTACATAATTTGGGATGACATCCTTATAATTATCCACCGCTAGAGGGAAAGTAAGTGGGGTCACCATAGATTCCACGGTTAGATCCAAGGATCCAACTTCTAACATGATTGTATTGATCTATCTCACATCCAGTACCATCCTTCATGCTCCATGATCCCACTCTT
Source organism: Viscum album (assembly GCA_963277665.1). Taxonomy (NCBI): domain Eukaryota; kingdom Viridiplantae; phylum Streptophyta; class Magnoliopsida; order Santalales; family Viscaceae; genus Viscum; species Viscum album. Next base: position 1,404,278,310 of record OY728134.1, read on the forward strand.
CCATCAATGTGAATCTATCACCATTAGGGATTGTAAAAGATAAATTTTTCCTATAACAGTTTATATGGTATTGGAAATTAGAAAAACATACCATTAAAAATATCAAATAAAAACGGGTCATATATAGTATCATGAATATATATTAATAGAAAGAAACAATTATGGGAAACTTAGTAAACAATTAGTGATGATCAACTATTATTCCCAAATGAAGATCAAGATAAATAATCGTAGAAGGAAATATAACTGATTTTTCTAGGACAAAAAACATGAGAATAAATAAAAGTATGGGAATGTTTAAAACACATATATCAACATTATTTTGTGAAATCATGTAGTTTTAAGTCACAAATATGGAATTATTATCAGAATACTTGTACTAAGAGATACAATTGATAACCTGAAGGCATAACCATCCTTGTACTATTCATGAATCTCTATAAATTAACACTAGTCATAATCATATATATAAAATGTAACAGAATTCACAATTTCAAATAAAATTCAATATATATATATATATATCACACAATAGAAAAAAATTTCCATATAAAAATAGATATCACAAATCAAGGTATTTAATTAAATAACTACTATGTCGCACAAAATAGGTATATAAATATATCACATGATCCTATATACCAAATCATGATGCATGAGTGCACCCAAATACCATAAATATAAACAACACAATATATTTATGATCACTATGAAACATTAAAACCATAACTAAAAAATAAATACCAACAATGGTAACTTAGAGGTCAGTCAGACATCTGTTGGATAAACAGGCATGAAAATACCCTACCTGATTCCCAAAAATCCAAACTACTTTTTACCTTTCCCCAAAAATATATTCAAGAAGAATAAAAGATGAAAAATATCTTTCGATACCAATTTTCAAAAATCCAACACAAATTATTAAATTTTAATTGGATTGTTACATAACCTCATGCACACAACTATGTTTGTAAGAGTTTTATGACTATTAGTGACAGTCAGAATGTAATGAGTGGGTAAACTATTCCCACATTTTTAGAAAAGATAATAATAAACAATAACATAGTGGAATTAATAAACAATTATTTAAAAATGACATGGAAAATATATCAGGTTATATAGAATAATAAAAGGAGGACCCACCAAGTAGTAGGTAAAACAAAGATAACACATGACAGATATGTAAATAAATAATGTAACATCACTCTGGAGTCTGTCCTATCACTACCTCCCGATAAAAATATTTCTTTACAAGGTCCCCTTTACTAGGTTCATAAACTTTTCTAAATACTTCATCTTCAATTCTATATTCACATCGAGATTTCCTTGTAGGGTGTGAGATAAACCTAGTAGAAAATAACCAATGATTCCTTAAATATGAGTGCACATATACAATAGTATATGTGATGATAATGAATAAAATCCTAAAAAAACATACAATCACATATATATTTTTTGGGAGCTATCCAAGATATGAAAAACCCCAACTTATACCTCCTATAGATTAATTCTGAAACATATTCATAACAGATTCATAAACTATATTTGACTATAAAGATACCACATGTATCAATTAGTATCCACAAGTTTAAATAATATCAAGAAAACTACACAAGGACAACATTCCCCATCTATATTTATAAAAGAACATTCCCTATGCCACTTGGTCAGACCACTCTGGGATATCATTCTCTATTTCTAACTCTCATGTAAGATTGCATAATATATTCTTGCCTCAATATTTCTTATCAGGTCTGATCATAGAATATAATCACACCCCTAGGTCTAGCCATAAGGCTTTCATGCCCAATCATCTAACTTTTCCCTTTCAGGATGTTACATGTAGCTCCTATACAATCTCTACCTATAGGAACACTGATCCATAATGGGTTCACCTTTCAAATTTGTACCATGAATATTAAATAAACAAAGCATATGAAAAAACAAAAAATGGAAACAATGTTATCATATAAAAACATATAATCAGTGGCATAACCCAATAAGAATAATTAAACATAGATAGACACACACATGCTATCAATCTCAAACATGGGTCTCAAAAATATAAGAACAACAAAACATGTCATGCTAATAATTAAATACAATGCCTCTAATTGGAAAAGAACTTACTACCTTAAGAAAGTAGAAACTACATCATCATTTTCCAAAAAGCCAGTCACTAAATTCAATCCCACTCCTAATAGTATAAGAACAATCTCCCAGATCACATACATGTTCAGGACTGAATATTCCAAGAGAGTAGTAACAAATCTCAAAGGAAAGAGACTCACTAAAGAATATACACTAAGATAAATACCACTAAGACATAATAGAAGCCCAAAAATCCTCACGATAGTCTATGGTTACACTAATTCTATTAAACACATTACTAGGCTGCACAGAGAGATATATTCTAAGCTATTAAGCAATCATTTGATGATCATTCAATAAGAAAATATAAATTCTACAAGAAAAAATAAAGAATCTCTAGATTTCTCCACTAAATTTTCCCGAAATAAAAGTACTAGCAATTAGGATGAAATGAATCCGTAGATAGATTGAATGAATGTAATGATAAATCCAAACAATGAATAAATAAATGATGGAATGATGTCCACAACACCAATAATCCCTCTATTGTGAATGTTCCCAAAATAACTAATATCTGAGTGGGTTGAATAATTGAGCCATTTAATATGATTAAACAAAGTGACAAAGACATTCAAAATCCCCTCACTATGAAAAAATATGACTTAAATACCAAATAAGACAGATTAATGGATACCTAAGTAAAAAATTAGTCATTTAAACAATTTAAAATACAACACGATAGACTCTACTCATAGAATAATGGCATGGATTTTACCATGGTGTTCATGAGTTCACTAGACTAGCAGACCTATCCCAATGGCATGACCCCAAAAAGATTCCTTTTATCATTATCCATGACCTCAAATATATTTATGATGAGGTGGACTAGTGCATGGATGATAGGAGTCCTCCTATAGATTCATGTCTTAGAAATGGAATAGGTAATTGTCCCCCTGGATCATTTTATACAAAAGAAAACAAGGCCAATATGGCTTGATCTAGGGTATACTGTTGGATTTTTTGACCCAAAAACCTTCAAAACTTGTTTTTAATCTTCCAAACACCTCCAAAACAAACCAAAAACATGTTACACCATATAATTATTTAAACAAAAACTTAAAGTAAGACGAAACAAACATTAATAGAATAATAAAAAAATAGTGGTAGATTAATAATATAATAAATTAATTTAGATATAATAAAATTAAAGATTATATGGATGTTGATGATGCTAAGGATGAAGATGAATACATTCACATTACTGAATATGAAAATGAAGTTGAATAATGATGTATAAAATTATCATTGCAATCATAAAAAATATATGTTATTTAATGTCAATAAATAATCATTATTATTTTTATTTAATATATATATTAACAATTATTTATAGGTAACATTACTATATTATGTTTTAGATAGATGTAGAAAATTTTGATAACCTATTTTGTTCTCACAATAATGTTATGAATCCAAATGATTAGCTTCATGATCTATGAGCCAACCCGAAGGGATTTTTCACTACACTATAGACAAAGAGGGGTCGTATTCAAGCTAGATTGATGATTCCAGACTCGATTTCCAAGGGATGTCAATCTTTTTATTTTGATATATTTTTTTGGAGTTATATTCACCAATTAATTTTATTTTATTTTTATTAATTGGTTTACTAATATTTTTGAATATTTATTTTTTAATATTATTTATTATCTATATAGCTTTTCACATATAGCTAATGGGAAGGATGGTGTGATGTTATTGAATTATTTATCCATACCATGGATGTTGTGGAATTATGTTCCCATCAATGATTAACAGTAGATGTTCAACTTTTGGATTTTATAAGGTTTACCTCTCAATCTCAAATATTTTTTTATATTCGCAAACACTATTTATTATTCTAAACATTTCACCTAACTATATTTTAAGTTATTATGATTGGATATCAAATTAATAAATAAAAAATCAATCAATAGGTTGAAGTTGAATTTTGGCAGTCATTTTAAAGGCCCTAACTTAGTAGAACCACCATCTAGATGAATCTCACAATCTTCCAGTTAGATAGAAAAATAGAGGTAGATGGACACTTCCAAAACCATAGGCTACTTAGTATAAAATCACAATAGGTTAGAAAATATGTTTAACCTTTTCAATTCTTATCCCAAACCATAACAAATAATACAAAACTGCAAAATTGTTGGAATCATATCACCCCTCCGACCATCCGTTAGAGGTAAAGAGACGGTTGGTAGATTCTTTCAATAAATTTAATAAATTCATTACTTCTTAACCCCTTCCACATATTTCATATATCAGTGGACCTTTTGGAATACTAACACCTCTAGAATCATCATGGGACCTTAGGGGGTTTAAATACACCTAAAAGAAGGATTGAATACTACTGATTATAATTATTCTAACACATGAGAAATAATGTTTTTTTACTTTTTCAAATTTTTATCTCATTTGTTTTATATCCCCTCATTTTTTCATTTCATTATTATTTTAATAAATGAAAGTTAATTTAAAAATGTTTTGGTTAAACATTTCTTTCTTTTTTCTTCTTTTTGGGTGCTTATTACCAGTAATGTGGGTGTTTTTGGGTTTCTTTCTATAACCATTAAATAGAATGTTTCTTTTTTATATGTTCTGTTGTTTAAAATGACCAATTAAAAACAATTATTCTCTCAAGAACAATTTTTACATTAAATTAAATGGATAAAATAACCTAGAATCCTTTTAGGGGATGTGATGTTGGAGCGAAAATTGTGTTTCGGCCAAACACCTCTATTACCTTGACTTTTCATTTATGTTTTTACTCTATTATTTCACTTCTAAATTTTTGATATCAATTAAATTTTCAAATTTTTATGAGGAACTTATACTCCCTAATTTTCATCCTACTAAGACCAAAAAAATGTATCAATATAATCCTTGGTTTCTAAACCTTTATCAGTTTCAAGTAACAATGATAATGTTTGGCCAATTCCTCTAACATCCACGGTGATCCTAAGGGACATTTAATGGGTTGAGATCCATTACTTAATGGATAAAATTATAGTTTTTTTCGAAAACCAAAATGTCTATATTTCTTAAAGGCTTTATTTATCCAATTTAAAAAAAATATCATGCATGGTTATACACCCACTAAGGAATATATAGATAAAAGATATATAGATTACACTATAACCTTTGAACATGATGAAAAAGTAATGAATTTCCATTATTATGGGTTAAACAGTAATAAATTTTATTGAGTTAATATAGTCAAAACTACACATTAAATTTGAAAGAATATTTATGTAACACATGAGTTTATCAACAATATCAAGGATAGTAGACATGACATGTATAATCAAATCTTCTAAAGATTTATCTTGCATATGAATGTATCAATTATTAAAAAGTTCACTCCCATTATTGATATTTTCAAATGTATGAAATATATTAGTGATTGAAATTCTATAAAAACTATTTTGAAGAAGTTACATTGGGAAATTCAATGTTCTTGGCCACTCTAGGTAATGAACATTAAAGCAGAAAGGGATATCAAGAATATGTTAGTTGAGATCTCATTAGGTCACTCATGATAGATTATGTTACCATAAAATGAAAAACCAAAAATGAATCAAAATAAATCAAGTAGAAAAGACTATTTTCATTAAATAAATCAACGATATCTTTTCCAGTAGTGATGCTGAAATTTCTCACTTATCCACAAATATGAAAAAATTCCTGAGAAAGTACAAATATTTTCATAATTCCAAAATAAATAATCAATGTTTAGAAGTGGAGGTAACATTCTATTAATTCAAGAATAAGGTACATATAAAACCGGATTTCTCTATATTAAAATATAATATGAATGAAAGTAATTAAATTTATAAACTCTTAAAAGATTCTACAATTAGTTTTGGTGATTATGCTTCCTCCTCAATTGAATCAAGTGTTTAAGGCACCAAATGTATCATGACCTAATTTGAGGTAAAATATACTACTACCTATTTTTTATGTAATTTAAATTATCAAGATATGATATTTTTTTGAGATCAACTTGAGTATAGATTAACTAAAATTAAAAAACATCAATGATATTGAAAATAAATATAGTCACATAATTAATGAGGAGGGTCACATCTCCAATGAGAATGATTAATTATCATTAATATTAAATTAAAAATGAAATATAGATAAAATATAATCCACTAAGGAGCCTAGAAATTCTCTTTTTATGTTTTATAATGGTATTTTGAATTTAAATAAAATTATAATTCCCAACATCATGGGAAAAGATGTTATAGTATTTGCATTTTAAATAATTTTATCACCTCTAAAACCAATACATTTTAAGTGGTCTCTTTAAAAATAAAATTTTCAATTATTATTATAAAACTAAGAAACATAATTTTGAAAGTGATTGAGAAAATGATCTATATGGTGGACCCAAAAGTGTGCATATTTTTTTTGAGATATAATATAAAAAAATATAGGTTTTGAAGTCTCTTTTAGAAAATATTAGTGGATCCAGATTTATTGTAGTACCAAAGGATTTATTATCTTGATTATAGTCTATGAGAATGTTATTAATGGAAAATTACATAGAGCTATACGGTAGATGGATAACTGGTTAACAAGATAAATTTAATGTTGTGATTAATATAAGTTCAACCATCTTGAAAAGATTTTTGGAGGCCATTTAACCTTTTGTTATATTATAAGGAGTAAGACCATTGTCATAGGTACCATTAATTTTTAAAATTTTAATTTTATTAAATAGTTTTTATATTTTAATGGTTTAAAACATAATTTTCTTAGTATTAGCCAAAATTTTGATATTGATTTTAATGTTTTTTTAAAATATTGTTTGTAATATTTTTTACTCCAAATAAAATATTGTATCACCATATTCATAAATTAAAAATCAATATGTTATTGATTTAAAATATTTTATTATTCATCATGTTAAATATCCAAGTGAAATTAATATTGGGTCATGGGTTTGGAATAGATCTCTTTTTCACTGTACCACACACACAAATACAAAACTTCAAAACTCTACCAAAATCGACTAGTTTGATATTTACCAAAATTTCATTTCAAAAATGACATTGTTTATGAGCAATGAAAACATGGTAAGATGCAAAAAACATCCTTAAAATCTAAAAAATAATTATCCACTTCAAAGGACCATGATATTGTTTATCTTGACTTATTTTTAACATAAAAAATGCATGTATAGGAGTTAAATATTGAAATTTTTTAATTTTGAATAGTCATATAATATTTAATTGGGTTTATTTCTTGGATAAAAATAAGTTTATAAAGGTTTTTTTAATATACCGATAAGTTCACCAATAAAAATTTGTTTAAGAACACATCCATTCATACTGATCATAGAGGATAGTTTTTAAATAAGAAATTTGATGAACCTTTTAATTCACAAGGTTTTAATAATTCATTTTCCACTAATAGTAATACCCCAAAAAATCGGGTTGTTGAAAAAAATAATCTAACTATATAAGATATTTCAAGAACTCTCTAGAATGAATCAAAAATCACTAAAATAATTTTCTTTATTTTTTCAATAATTCATGTTATACCTTAAATCATGCTCTCATAAGACCCTACTTATGAAGACCCATATGATATTTGTAAAGGAAAAATCCTAATGTTGTCTACTTTATGATTTTTGTGTGTAAATGATATTTTCATAACACTAAGGAAAAATAGGATAATTGGACATCAAATTAAATGAATGTATATTTCTTGGGTACTCTAACTCATGTAAACAATACCAAATATATTATAAAAGGACCAAGACCATATAAGAATAAATTCACATTAATGTTAATGAGAACTTTCATAAACATCATCCCCAAATTGAATATATTGAGCTTGATCAAGACAATTTGACCACAGATGATCTGCCTCATTTTAAAGAAACGGAAGTTTAGGAAGAACCATCGTCAAGATGATTACCCAAGACATGGGTGAATTTTAAATTACATCCCTTATTAAAATGTTTCAAGGATTTACAATATAGTACTCATAGTAAAATATCGATTTAAAGTGATGTTGAACATCATGATTTTATTTCACACCTAAAACACAGAAATATTTATGATTCCATTAACGTTGAAAATTTTATACCTGAAATTAAATAATAGTTGAACCAATTTATAGGGAATAAATTTTTTACACTTGTTGAAAGAGAATATAATCATCCCATTATTGGAATCAAATTTCATTTTAGGAACATTTTTTTTGAAAAAGGAAACATCAGTCATAAAAAAGACAGGCTTTTATAAATATACTACAATAAATAATACGGCATTTATTATGATAAATTATTTACACCCATTTTATGAATTAAGTCCATTATAATCTTATTGGTATTCAATGCATACATAAATTTTAAGGTTTTTAAAAAGTTTAATTTATGATTCTTTTTGAATAGTTTTATATCCAAATAAAATTGTTGAAAAACCTCTCAATTTTGAGGCTTCAAAATATAAAAATCATATTTTTATGGTAACATAAGAACTATATAGTTTAAAACAATCCCCTATGGATTGGTATATGTAGTTAATTATACAATTATTTGTAAATTATTTTAAAATATATAAATATGATTATATATTGTTTTTATAACATATTTCAATAGACTTATAAATTATTCAACAGTATTTTGATATTATTATTTTTAGTTCTAGAAATAAATATCTTTGTAATGAATTTTCATATTTAATGAGAAATGAACTTTATTTTAAATTTATGGGTGAATAAAGAAAATTCATTGGTTTTCAAATATCTCAAAATAAGGATTGTATTTTTCAAATATATATGAAATAAAAAAGGAACTAATAAGGAATTTAGAATAGATCATGTTGAATAAATATTTTTTACTTTGGATTTGTGTAAAATTGAAAGAGGAAAAATTTATAATTTTAAAAATAATTCAAAAAAATATTTAAAAAAAATTATCGTTAAAAGAATAATGAACATAAAATCATTTTAAAGAAAAAATATTCAAAATTGAAGGCAACAAAATTAAATTATATATAATAAAAAATGCATAGGAATAAAAATAAATAACTATTTGAGAATAAAACTATTAAGTGGTTCGAATATAAAATTGAATAAGTGATAAATAATTAATTGATTGATTAAATAATTGAATAAATGAATGATTTAGGCTAAAAATTAATTAAACTTATTGAAAGTAAATGAAAAAATATATTTGGTATGGAAGTTAATCAATAGCTCTAAATTATCCACTACATCTACCACCCTAATCTCTTCAGGATTTAATGTATTAGTCCCTTTCTTTTATTAATATAAAGGATACCAAAATTTTCCCTTTAAATTTTGGTTATATCATGAAATCAGATTCAATAGACACTAGATTTTTAATGATAAATATACAAACATAAAAATAGAATTCCCTTTTTGTTTTAATTTAAACCACATGAAAACAATGGTCATTTAATTTAATAGTAGGAATAAAAATAATAATAATAATGTTTAAATGAGGTGATTTATTGGAATAAATTTTATTATATCATGGTCTTATTTATATCAATGAATATAAAAAAAATTTTAAGAGAAAGAGAGTAATAAAATATAGTGAAAGAATATTATAATTCTTCCACACACTCTAAAATAAGATATATTATTTTAAAAGAGAGATCTTTAAAAGTAATTGAGAACTTTTGAATTGAAGATGAGATAAGAAAGTGAGTTGTGGGAGATTGTTAATTCCTCCCATGGTCTTTCTTTATTGGATCCAAAAGAATAGGTAATGTTATAGAATTCATTAGTTTTCATGAAGTCATTGAAGTCCAGATTCAACACATGTTGACAAATATTTAAGGAGTATTAAAAGATTCATGTTCATAGCTGTTTGCAACATGGTCGGATATTCTTCAACTTTGTAGCGGTGTTTCTAGCATCAGTAATAACCCCAAAGTGTGGATACCCATAGAATATTTTTTAGTTTCTTTTAATTTTATGGTAGATAAGGATTATCCTTTAAGTAGTGGACTCCATAAATCTTACAAAGAAATAGTATATCATATAGATTAAGTTGTGGTGTAGAGATTATAGTGTTTTTAGGATCTGAACATTGACTATGGAGTGGCATAGAGAAATTTCACAATAAATATCTAAAATAGGTTTGACCAATCTATGTTGTGATGTCCTTATTTTTACTAAACTATAATCCCTATTATAGGTATTTTTTTACATTATGGTACTATGTGTTGTGCCAAGATGATTATTTGAATCTTAAATAATCCTTCATTTGGTCTTTGAAATTTAATAAATAGGTTGAACTGGTCTAAGAAGGCAATAACAAGAGTGTTTTTCATCAAGCTAGATGTATATCACTCAAAATAAAATATTATACTCTTTTAGAGTTTTTCTAATCCTTAAAATCTGAAAATAGTGAAAAGCATAATAGTTTCTCTCTTTTTATGAAAAAAAACTCTTGTAGAATACTCAAATTAAACCAAAAATATAAAGATAAAGGTAATGAATTATTTTGATACTATGAGACTAATATTTTGTTCCCCTTTTAAAAACAAAGAAAATATCTCACCCATTCTTCAACATATAATTTTATAAACAAAAAAACTCTAAAATTTTATCCCCATTTGAGATTATCAAAAGGGAGTTAAAATATATTATAGAATAAAGAGATAAATTTAGAAACTATAGTTACTGTGATTAATGAAATTTAGAGAGGAAAAAAATAATGTTATTGAAACTTTTTGAAAAAATTTAAAATAAAAAAAAATACTTTCAATAAAACTCTAGAAAAAATATCAAAAATATTTTTCATTATTAATTTTTAAAATAGAGTTCAAGAGAAAAATGAAACATTTTAAAAGTTTTCTGTTAATAAATATATAAAAAAATATATTTTTAAAATTTAATTTGAAAAAGAAAATGACGCTTTTGGGATCATTTTATTTCTAACAATATTAGAACCCACTAAATAAATATCTGAAGAGAGTTTAAAGGGATCATCTACATTACTAATGAATAAAATAAATAAATAAATTTCTTTTAAAAATAATTCAAAAAAATCATCATTAAAGTTTAGTAAAACTTGTATTAATAAACCAAAGAAAATTACCTAGGTGTGTCAAAATATGTGTGCAGTAAGGGCCATTGTTTGTTCCCAGGATAGAGAAAGGGTTAAAAACAGAATCATCAATTTTGGGGATAAACCCATAAAAATATCTACACCAGAACCACATCCACTTGTTTGTTTCTTGATAATATTGGTTTTCTTGGATTGTCATGCTAATTTAACTTTTCCAAAATTGTGAATTTTTTTTATTAAATTTAAAATCCAATTTCAAAAATAAATTGAAATATGAAAATCTTATCAATCATTCCTTGATTAACAGATATGAATCACAAAATAGTCATAACCAGCTTAGCATTGATGAACTCAAAGCGATCAATAGGAAGGGGTATGTTGAAGATGTTATCATGTTGAAGGTTAGTGGAAACAATGTCAAGAATTATATAACATTTTTGAAAGTGATCTATTGTAAAATCATGTTTCAATACATGTTCTTATTATAAATGTTTTGGATCAATTTTTTAGAAATAATTATCACACTAGTCTTGTTAGACATGACTCGGATGGATGAATACATAATCCTAAAGTCCAAAAGAGTATGTTTCATCTATGTAACATAGGCATAACGACTCCCAATGACTATATATTTCACTTTGGATATATAAAGAGTGAATTTTTTTCTTCTCACTACTCAATGAGATAAGGGATATTCCTAGTATATGAAAAGATCAACTAATATATTTCCTATAATATTGGCATCCTACAAAATTAACATTGGAAAAAGAAGAATTTTCAAAATAGGTTTCAATAGGATAAAATAAATCAAGGTGTTTATATACACTTAAATAACAAAAATTTATTTTTAGGTATTTTAAATTATATTAATTTGGATTTGATTAAAAATGATCTTATATTCATACACTAAACATGATGTCTAGAGGGGTCACAATAAGATAATGTGGAATTCTAATCGTACTTCAAAAAGGATGGTTGTTGACTGATTGAATGGTTTTTTTCAACATTAGCTTACATGTATAACTCATAGTTATTCTTATTTCCTTAACATGATCCATTCCAAAATTCATTTGAAGTTAATTAGATTATTTACTTTGGTTTAAAAATAACCCATCAAAATTGTTTTAAATTTAAAAACCAATAAATATTTCATGTTCTCCCATTAAATCAATTTTAAACTCTTTATTTATTAAATTGGAAAAATCATTTCATAGAGATAATTAGTTTTGTGGAAAATAATATTATCAACATAAATTTTAACAATTAATAAATAATTTATATTTTTTTGATAAAATTGATGGAATTATATTTTCTAATTTAAAAATCATTTGATAAAATAAATTTAGTTAAACTCATATTTCAGGCCTAAGGGTTTTTTTAAATAGTTTAAATATAAGGATAACTTGGAAACAAAATTGGGAAATTGTGGGTTTTTAAAAATGGGTTGTTGGACCACAAATATTTTTTTAGAAAAAAGATATCTAAAATAGTACATTCAATATCCATTTGACAATACTTAAAATTATAATCCATGGAGAATGAAAACATGATTCCGATGGACTAGAGTTGAGAAATAAGTTGAATGGATGCACTATAATCAATACCTTCATGTTGATTATATCCATTAGAAACATTTTGACAATTGTTATGTATAAAATTTTCTTTTTTAATCATTTCTATTTAAAAAACCCCACTTTATGGTAATAATAAGATGATTATTTGGATATTTTATTAGAGTATAGACATTGTTCCTTTTAAATTGGTTCAAATACTCTTACTTGAATATTATATAATTATATTCATTAATATTTTCATTAAGGGAATTTGGTTCAATGTGAGAGAGAAATTCTTAATGTTTAACATCATTTAGGACTAACCTTCTAGCATGAGTAATAGATTATAATTCACAGATAACATTCTCAAGAGAATAGTATTTAGATTGAATCCAAGTATTAGGAAAAGGATAGTAAAAGGGTTCTATATTAACATCAATTAAATTAGAATATTGTGTTTTAGGAAAAGTCAAACTAGGTTTTTCAACATCATTATCACTTTTTGAATGTGATTTAGGAATATTATCATAAAATTTGATGTAAATTTGAATATTTTATTTTCCTGGTCCACTTAATGAAACACAAATTATTTACATGAGTTAGATTACCCAAAAAAAATCCTTGATCTGATTTAGAGTAAAAATTTTCAACAATATACTTGGAATTAATGAATAATCATTTTCATATTTAGACTCCAAAGAAGACAACATTTCAAATTTTACCTTTCCAAAGTTAATAAGGAGTTTTGCAAAGATTGGTTAGATTAGGGAAAGGTTAAGGATAACACATGTGGTATTAATAACCTAACCCCACAAGAATTGAGGATGGGAAAACTCATTCAAAATAATTCTATATATTTCATGGAGGGGCTAATTTAAAATTTCATCAAACCTTGTATTCTGAGGTTTTCACTGAGAGGAAAAGGAGTGATTATAACCTAGAGAAGCACAAAACTGATCAAAGTATTTGTTATGAAATTACCCACCATGGTCACTTCTCATGGAAAAGAGTTTGTATCCATTTTCTTTTACAACTATCCTTCAAATGTTTAGAAATACATCACAAGACTCATTCATATGATCCAAATAGAAAACCCGTGTAAATATATTATAGTCATTAATAATTATGAAGATTTTATTTTTACCAATGATACTATAATCCATAGTTGGTCCAAAAAGATAAATTTGGACTAGTTAAAAAAGTTTATAAGAGGGGTTAAATATTTTAGTTTGGAAATAAGACTTGTGTTTCTTTCCTAGTCGTTAAGGTTCAAAAATTAATTGTTCATTAATAAAATTTGTTAAATAACATACTAGTTAGTTAAGGTTAATATTGATAAGAGGATGAATATTAGAATGATATAGGTGCTGATCCCAAATCCATGAATCATTTACTTGTATAGTTAAACACTTAAAATGTTTACATTATAGATAATTTAGATCAATAATATAAACATTCTGGAAATTTTATGGTGTAAATAAAATCATTACATTGGAATTAAAAACATTACAAAAAATTATAAAATTAATTTTGAAACCACTGTCACATGATTTACTTATACATAGTAAATAATTATTCAAGACATTCAAAAACATACGATATTTAATCAAAGTATATTTATAGAAATCAAGAAAACAAATAATGGTTATTTTTTATTTAGAATCATCTCCATTGGTGACATGTCCTGTATTAAAATATTCAAGACAATTTTATTCAAAAGGAGAACCACAAATATATCTTGGGAACCTGCAATTCATATACCATGTATTTTCTTGGGTTTTTCTATTTTTCTAAGAAGTATTAAGAAACTATAGATTTTTGTACCAATATATTGGGTCCAAAAAATATAGATAATAAATATTTTTGAATCAAGACTTTTTTTTGAAATGTTTTTCAATTTTAAATATGAGAAGAATGATGATTTCTCCTTTGCCTATAATATCTAGAATTCATTTCAATTGAATTTATAAACTAGATATCCAACATTCATGGATGCCTCCTAGGATGATAGGACATGCCTGGTTCTCCCTCAACCATTGAAATCAGATTATCTAACAACAATAAAAATATTTCATTATGGATTTCGAGTAAGTTTTATGAAATAATTAGAAAATTTATCCTAAAAATAACCTTTAAAAAATTACACATTTTATAATTTTTTGGAAAATTGGGTTTCTTTCAATAACAAATACCATTTCCATTATTAATGTGTTTCAATAATCCAAAAACAATATTTAAATCTAATTCAATTTTAATATAATGATAAATATGTTTCTTGTTATATTTCTTTTGAAATTAATAATTTTCAATATTTTGTTGTTGTTTAAATTTAAAAAGTAAATTACTTTTTATTTTGAATGTTTATCTTTTTATAAAATAAAAAACAATTTTTATTTTTATGATAATTTTTTTTAAAGATAATCAAAAACTCTATTTTTATGTTTATCTTTATCATTGATAATATCTTCATAATGTAAGGATGATGTGGAAAAATTAGAAGAATAAGAATAGTATTAATAAGGAGAGTGAAAAATAGTATAAATAACCATAATTGTTTCCTCAACATGTGTCATGAGACACTTGGGAATTGAATTACTTGATTCATACGATGAAATTGAGCCATTTCTTTCACTCTATTTTGAGAACTTTATATTAATCTTACCTTTATTATTTTCTTTTGACCTTTATTTACCATAATACAATCTGATTTATTGTGGCCCTTCAATTTGTTATTGAAGAAAATTACATTTATTTCATGATTTTGTTTGATGTATCAACTGAATATCTACCTTTTAATGTAATTTTCCATCATTTTGGTAAATTTGGAAATTTTGGAGTCACTTCTGGATGATTCATTGTTATTTTACATAATTCCAATATTTCATTTAGTTTATTTGACCTCTTTATCCTCCTTTGTGTAATGACTCTTTATACATATGTCATAAATCATGAAATAAACAATGAGTTCCTCAATTTCAATGATTTTTAAATATTTAGCGTCTTGAATCATGATAAATTTGGGTTACCAATTACTTGGTAATTGTAACATCCCAAGTAAGTAATGAATAATAGATATTTTTATCTATGTCTATTAATGAATTAGATAGTGTTTTAGAGTCCTAAAATGAACATAAATCCAATCTTAAGCATAGAATACACTAATATTTTTAAAAGATTGTTTTACTGCCTTTTGATGGAAAACCATTTTTAAATCTATATTTTGAAAATTTTATAAGCTATTTTTGTCAAAATAAACTTATTATTTATGATTGGGACATCAAAATTTACTTTTTGTGAATTTTTGGTATTTTTCCGATAAAGTTCATTTTTTAATGAATAGTGAAAAATGTTGTATTTTAATTCAAAACCTCTTTGTAATCTAATTTATTTATATGATTAGATTATCTTTTGAATTGGTTTTGAAGTGAAATTAGGATATATTTTTACCATTTAATCCAATGGTGGTCATTGGAATCAATTTCACTTTGAAATTGGACTTAAACTGGTGTCAATCTTTTGATACTTATTGTTTCATAGAAACACACTATTTGTCATGACAACAGGAATTTATTATTAAATTAATTAATTTAACTTATATGATTTGAATTTTGTAAAATAGAAATCATTTTTGAATTCGTAATATCAAATATATCTTCGGGTGAATTTTTGGTAATTTTCTGAAAAACATTATTTTTTGATGAATAGTGAAATCACTAAGTGGTACTTAAAGAAACTGATTTTTTGTTTAAATAAAACTTTGACACTTATGTGATTTGATTTTCAAAAATCTGACATACATGGTTGTAATTAAGGAGTAAAATGTGGTTCAATGAGATTAAAATAATTTTTTGATGAATAGTAACTTTTATGTTTTTAATCGCGATTAGTGGTAATTAGTGTATTTTAAGGTAAAAATAATGTTTTAATAATATGAAATGACCTAGACACATGTCCTACCCTTATTGGATGTGTCATGGCAGACCAAGAAAATCCATGGGTCCACTTGGGGACCCCATGGAGCCACTTTGGTAGGAAAATGACATTAATATCTTTTTATTTAATGCTAAAGTAAAAATGACACAAACATGAGTTATTTTACTAAAACAATTTTTACACGGGGTTATACAAGTCAGATTTTTGATTATAAATATTAATTAGAAATACAAAAATATTTCCTACATCATGATATTTTTTTTTAAATTTTTAAACATTAAATAAATTAAATTATTTATGAAATAATGATGATGCAGTGATTACCTCATTAATAAAGGATTTAAATAAAATGAAATGATAATGTAAAATCTATGACCTACACATGTCCAAAACCTATTGGATGGGTGGATTTCGAACCCTTATCACCTTACCCTCGAATTATATCAATGTGGGACCTTTTGAATCAGAAACTCATTTTAAAATAAAGTAACATTTCTTTACTTTCCAAGAGTGCCCCTCCTCTCCTCTTATAAAAGGCCCCCACCTATACCTCCTTACCCACACTTCCGAAGCCTTTGGCTCGGCCAAACCCTTCCCATTGTGTCTCTTCACATCCCTCTCTTACTCCTTGAAGCCTCACTTTGGGCAGATGTCTTCCCAAGGAAGCCTTTGAGCTCAAACCAAAGGGAGTTACCCGATTTTAAGGTAATGTCTTCACTTGAGTCCTTTTGTTTTATTTTACTTCTCCAACCCCCTAAAATCTTTTTATTCATTTATTTTGTAAAAACTCCAGTATCTTCAATATACTAGGATTTTTTTATAATAAGGATTCGAGCTACACTTACACACACCTACATCTAATGGTTAAAGAACATACTGTTTCCGTGGATGGCGAATTTCGGCCTCCCGGAACGATGATTGTTCAACATTATTTTAAAACTTTAAAAGGTGTCCATTAAGATGACACTATATTTATATATGATATATAATATGTTTATGTTTTCCTTAAGCTTCTGTATTTTTTGTTTTGGGCATACCTTTATGGTTTCCATTATGGGTAAACGCGATATCTTCATTTAAGGAAGTGCGGACTACCGCCCCCTCAAAGTGATTTGAGTCGTTAATACCATATGTGGGACGTATAAAGGATGAAGTTATGATATTATATATGATATTACATTGGAATTATAATACACCTTTATATCATTATGATTCTATTCTATAAAATACGAAATAGAAATGAAAGTAGCGTTCATGCGTACGTACGGCTTACCGTCTCCATGAACGGTGCATTTCATTTCTTACATCTAAATGATTATGTAATATTATAAATGCATTCATGTATTGGATATATATGACATATATGATATCTACATCATGAATACCATTCAGGATATAATGGATACATGAACAACTTGTAATTATAAAGGGTTTATTTTTGACTCAAGTACCAATGATCGTTTAAACGACTGTTATTAACTTAAATAATTACATAGTGTTCATGACATGGAAATAAGTGTTATAAAAGGAATAATGAACTTGAAAAAGGTTCTTAAACAAGTAGAAATTAACTCAAGTTTCTTATTCAGGAGATTAAAGAACGACCGAGTCAAGTCGGACCCGAGGTATGGGACTTCGTCTCAATCTCCTTTCATTGAGGCATATTTTGTTTTATACACAACATTCTTTTATACGGTGTATAAACCCCTTTGACTTTTAAATTTATTCAAAAGGGATATTTTTTATACGAAGCGTTTACTAAAAGACAAAAGGGAATGTTTTTGTCATACGTATGCGGCGACAACGACTTCTCCGCCGCCGTGACCATTATTTTTGTTTCGGCTTCCTCTACAAGACATTCCTTCTTTTTAAAAGAAAAATAAATACCATGTTTTACTTTTCTTTTATTTTGGTATTGAAAATGGTTTTCATAATGTTTTTATTATATCAATGTGTTGTATTGATATCTTGTGATTGAAATGTGGAAAGGTTATGTTTCCTTTATGCATGTTTTATGTGATACGATTATGTTATGGTTCTTGTGAATTATTATAAAGACTGGTGGTTCCGTGATAAACTAAGGGCGGGTGAGCCCGATATAGCTCTCCAATGCATTGGGTAACGTGAAGGAGGGAAACGTTAAGGTTTCTTCGAAGAGATTTAGGGAATATACTGTGATGGGTATTCCAAACGTAACCAAGAGGGTTACTCCCTACGTAAGAATGTTATGAATGCCTCAAGTTACCTTTATGTCTTATGATTTCTATGATTTATTCATGTTTTGATGAGGTATGTTAAAGTGCTTATGTTTTATGGGTAAAGTATTATTTCATTCTTATGTATATATGAACTTATGTTTCCTTTCCATATTTTTATAACCCATACTGAGCTTTTTATGCTCATCCCAAGTTTTGTTGAAATGTTTTTCACAGGTCAAGGGAAAGGTACAGGATATGATGATAGTGTCATGGAAGTGTCAAGAAAGAATCCATGTTTTATATTAAATATTTTCCGATGATGGGAAAAATGAATACTATCTTTATGTAACCACTTTTTTTAAATGTGGAATGTAATGAAAGTTTAATGATCTAATTCTCTAAAACTCTAAACCCGAAAAGATCCTCAATGTGTAATCTTGTAATAACTCAATATTAAGTAAGGTTCAAGGCTGGGGCCTTATAGTTGGTATCAGAGGTCGGTTTAGATAACTTTAGGAGTTAGAATTTTATTAAATTATTATCCAAAAATATTTTTTTTATGGTCAAATTGAAATGATATATCATTTGAAGATTACCATGTTGCTTCATCTAAGACATGTTTGTTCAGAATGGTTTTCCACAGAGGAAACAGGGAAGCAGTGCTAGGAAGGCATACAGAAGGAAATAACCTTCCGAATCAGCATCCTGAGATGGTAGGAATTGGAAATGAACAGTTTGTTGCAGTAATGGCGCAGTTGACTCAAGCGATAAATGGTGGTGGTATCCATGCACGAGATCAGCCAGATCAACCGCAGAGGAACATGTCAGTGGTGGAACATTTCATGAGGTAGCATCCCCCATCATTCAGAGGATCATATGACCCTGTGTTAGCTAAAGGGTGTATTAAAGCACTGGAGAAGATTTTCGATATCATGGGGTGTTCAGACAATCAAAAGGTTAGTCTTGCTCTTTACCGTTTGGAGGGTGAAGCATATCACTGGTGGTCGATGGTTAGAAATATCAGGGAAGCTGATGAGATTGATACTCTCGACTGGGATGAATTTAAAGGTATGTTTCTTGAGAAGTATTTTCCTAAGGCTGTTCGACTTAGGATAGAAAAGCAATTCTTGGAATTGAGGCAAGAGGAAGACTCAGTGGCTACCTATGAAGAAAGGTTCACTCGATTGCCCCAAATTTTATCCGAGACCTTGATAGTAAAACCAATCGTTTTTACTCAGGATTAAAGCCAAAATATCGAAGGGCATTAGATTCTCATGAGTTTAAAAGTTATGAAAATCTTGTTCGATGTGCTGAGAAGGTGGAAATGGAGTTTTCCGATGATCAAGTGTCCTATAACAACCAGCAGAAGAAGAGACCGAGGTGGCAGGAGAAATGGAGGAATTATTCAAAAAAGTCTGATGGTAAGAAAACTAAGTTTCCAGTTTGTGATAATTGTGGGAAAAGGCATGCTGGGGAATGTCTTCTGAATTCTGGAAAGTGCTATCGATGCGGTAAGATGGGACATAAGGCTCGTGATTGCACTGAAAAAGAGAAGGGTGATGGTAAGACCAAATTTGATTTACAGTTAGTGAAATGTTTTAAGTGCAATGAGATGGGTCACTATGCAAACGAGTGTATGGAAAAGAGCTTGAGTGATGGGAAGTAGTTAGACTACAAGTAGAAAGGGGTGGTGAAATCCTTTGCAACTACTTCAGCAGATGTCAGGACGTCAAATGAAGTTGTATCAGGTACCTTGTTTGTTTTTTCAGATTATGCCAGTGTGTTGTTTGATTCGGGGTCTACACATTCTTTCATCTCTGAAAACTTTTCTAGTAAAATGGGAATACCATCTCAAGAAATGACTCCTAAAATTTTGGTAAAAACACCTGGGGGAAATGTTGAGGCAAAAAGAATTTTTAATAATCTTCCTATCCTTATCTATGGAAAGAACCTACTTGCAAACCTTATTATTCTACCTCTAGTAGATATTGATGTTATCCTGGGTATGGATTGGCTCTCTATTTACCATGCTAAGATTGACTGTAGAGCTAAAGAAGTTTCTTTTCAGAAAGACTTTCAGTTTGTGTACAATAATGAACCCTTACTGTTGATAACATATCTAGAGGCCGAGAAACTTGTAAAAGATAGAAATGAATGTTACCTTCCACACATTGTTGAAAATAAAGGAACTGTTCAGATTAATGATGTGGTAGTGGTAAATGAGTATCCTGCTGTTTTTCCTGATGAGTTTCCTGGAATAATACCAGATCGGGAAGTTGAGTTTACTGTTGACTTAGTTCCTGATGATAAGCCAATTTCGAAACCCCCTTATCGAATGGCTCAAATTGAACTTTTAGAGTTGAAGGAGAAATTGCATGATTTATTAGAGAAAGGTTTCATTCGACCTAGCACGTCACCATGGGGTTATCCTATTTTATTTGTTAAAAAGAAAGATGGTTCTATGAGACTTTCCATTGATTATAGAGCCTTGAATAACATCACTGTTAAGAAAAAATATCCTTTTACTCATATTGATGATTTGTTTGATCAGCTCCAGGGAGCTCAGTATTTTTCAAAGATTGACCTGAGATCGGGGTACCATCAGCTGAAGGTAAAGGAATCAGATGTTCCGAAGACTGCGTTTCGTACAAGATATGGCCATTATGAATTTTTAGTAATGCCTTTTGGGCTAACCAATGCACCTGCTGTATTCATGGACTTAATGAATATAATTTTCCATGAGTTCTTGGATAAGTTTGTGGTGGTTTTCATTGATGATATTTTGGTGTTTTCTAAAAGTAAAGAGGAGCATGAAAGACATTTAAGGGTTATTTTGAAAACCTTAAAAGAAAAGAAATTGTATGGGAAATTCAGCAAGTGTGAGTTTTGGTTGCAACAAATTTCTTTCCTTGGTCACATTGTTTCAAAATATGGGATAACTATTGATCCCACAAAAACAAAAGTTGTTTAAGAATGTCCAAGACCAAAAAAAGTTACTGAGATTCATAGCTTCCTTGGTTTGGTAGGCTATTACTGAAGGATTGTTAGAAATTTTTCACGGTTATCTAGTCCAATGACTAAGATAACTCGGAAGGGTGTTATGTTTATCTGGACAAAAGAATGTGATGATTGTTTTCAGGAGTTGAAAAAAAGATTGGTGAATGCTCCAGTTTTGGCACTTCCTTCCAGGAATGGTGAGTTTGTTATATACAATGATGCTTCATTGAAAGGACTTGGTTGTGTCCTTATACAGAATGATCAGGTAATCTCTTATGCTTCACGATAGTTGAAAACTCATGAGGTAAATTACCCTACACATGATTTGGAATTAGCTACTGTTGTTTTCGCTTTAAAAATTTGGAGGCATCATTTGTATGGAGTAAAGAGTGAAATATATACTGATCACACAAGTTTAAAGTATATATTCACTTAGAAGGAGGTAAACATGAGACAGAGGAGATGGCTGGAATTAATCAAGGATTATGATTGTACAATTTATTACCATCCGGGAAAAGCAAATAAAGTGGCCGATGCTTTCAGTCGAAAAAGTAATTCTTCATTAACAATGTTGCATTTGGAACGTGATCCTTTGGTTAAGGATTTGATGACCTTTGGCATAGAAGTTTTTGGATAAAGAAGTTCTTATGTTTTTTCAGGTATCAGTGGAATCTTCTCTATCAGACAGAATCAAGCAAGCATAGAAGCAAGACAGTGAGTTACAGAAAAAGGTAGAGCTGGTTCAGAAAGGTAAGTTGCCTGAATTCAACATTGATAATGATTGTGTTTTGAGATTTGGGAAGAGATTGTGTGTGCATTTTAATTCACAGTTGAAGAGAGAGTTGTTATGTGAAGCTCATAGTTCTCCATTTTCAGTTCATCCTAGCAGTACTAAGATGTACAGAGATCTGCAAGAGTATTACTGGTGGGATGGAATGAAAAGAGATATTGCTGATTTTATTGTGAAGTGTTTGACATGTCAACAGGTTAAAGCAGAGCGGTAGTTACCGAAAGGGATGCTTCAGCCTTTACCAGTTCCAGAGTGGAAATGGGAGAATATATCCATGGACTTTGATGTGGGATTTCCGAAGACCCCTCGAGGTAATAATGAAATCTGGGTTATTGTTGATCGCTTGACTAAATCTGCTCATTTCCTTGATATATGAGATACTTTCTCTCTAGACCAACTTTCCTGTTTGTATCTTAAAGAGATAGTCAGGTTACATGGAGTTCCTCTATCCATTGTATCCGATCGTGATCCCAGGTTTACTTCTATCTTTTAGAAGGGCCTTCAGAAGTCGTTGGGTACTAAATTAAATTTTAGTACAACATTTCATCCTCAATCAGATGGGCAGTCAGAATGAACAATTCATACATTGGAGGATATGCTATGTTCTTGCTCTATGGATTATCAGTGAAGTTGGAACCAACATCTTTCTTTGGTTGAATTTTCATATAATAATAGTTTTCATTCCGGTATATAGATGGAACCATTTGAGGCGTTATATGGGAAGCGGTGTCGAACTCCAGCTTTCTGGGATGAAGTGGGTGAAAGGAAGTTTATGGGATCAGAATTGGTAGAAGAGATGGCAGAAAAAGTTCAGCTGATTCAGAAACACATGAGAACAGCTCAGAGTAGGCAGAAGAGTTATGCGGACAACAGGAGGAAGGATCTCTCTTTTGAGGTAGGTGATCATGTTTTTCTCAAAGTATCACCATGGAAAAGTGTGATGCGATTTGGTAAGAAAGGAAAGCTGAGTCCAAGGTTCATTGGACCATATGAAATTCTGGAGAGATTTGGATCAGTTTCTTACCGAGTGGCTTTACCTCCGAGTTTATCTCAGGTACATAATGATTTTCATGTTTCGATGCTGAGAAAGTACATGCCAGATCCATCTCATGTTTTGAGTCCAGAGGTAGTTCAGTTGGAAGAGAACCTATCTTATAAGGAACAACTGATCTAGATTCTTGACCACAGGGAGCAAGTGTTACAGAATAAGGTGATTAATCAGGTAAAGGTTTTGTGGAAAAACCACATGATGGAAGAGGCAACATGGGAATCTGAAAATGAAATGAGGGATAAGTACCCCCATTTATTCGATAAGTAAATAAATTACGGGGATGCGATTTTCTAAAGGGGGGAAGGATGTAACATCCCAAGTAAGTAATGAATAATAGATATTTTTATCTATGTGTATTAATGAATTACATAGTGTTTTAGAGGCTTAAAATAAACATAAATCCAATCTTAAGCATGGAATACACTAATATTTTTAAAAGATTGTTTTACTGCCTTTTGATGGTAAAACATTTTTAAATATATCTTTTGACAATTTTATAAGCTATGTTTTTCAAAATAAACTTATTCTTTATGATTGGGACATCAAAATTTACTTTGTGTGATTTTTTGATATTTTTCCGATTAAGTTCATTTTTTTAATGAATAGTGAAAAATGTTGTATTTTAATTCAAAAAAACTTTTTAATCTAATTTATTTATATGATTAGATTATCTTTTGAATAGGTTTTGAAGTAAAATTAGAATATATTTTTACCATTTAATCTAATTGTGGTCATTGGAATCAATTTCACTTTGAAATTGGACTTAAACTGGTGTCAATCTTTTAATACTTATTGTTTCATAGAAACACTCTATTTGTCATGACAGCGGGAATTAATTATTAAATTAATTAATTTAACTTATATGATTTGAATTTTGTAAAATAGAAATCATTTTTGAATTCGGAATATCAAATATATCTTAGGGTGAATTTTTGGTAATTTTCTGAAAAACTTCATTTTTGATGAATAGTGAAATCACTAAGTGGTACTTAAAGAAACTGATTTTTCGTTTAAATGAAACTTTGCCACTTATGTGATTTGATTTTCAAAAATCTGACATACATGGTTGTCATTAAGAAGTAAAATGTGGTTCAATGAGATTAAAATAATTTTTTGGTGAATAGTAACTTTTATGTTTTTAATCGCGATTAGTGGTAATTAGTGTAGTTTAATGTAAAAATAATGTTTTAATAATATGAAATGACCTATACACATGTCCTACCCTTATTGGATTTGTCATGGCCGACCAAGAAAATCCATGGGTCAACTTGGGGACCCCATGGAGCCACTTTGGTAGGAAAATGACATTAATATCTTTTTATTTAAAGTTAAAGTAAAAATGACACAAACATGAGTTATTTTACTAAAACAATTTTTACATGGGGTTATAAAAGTCAGATTTTTGATTATAAATATTCATTAGAAATCTAAAAATAATTCCTACATCATGATATTTTTTTATAATTTTTAGACATTAAATAAATTAAATTATTTATGACATAATGATGATGCAGCGATTACCTCATTAATAAAGGATTTAAATAAAATGAAATGATAATGTAAAATCTATGACCTACACATGTACAAAACCTATTTGATGGGTGTATTTAGAACCCTTATCACCTTAACCTCAAATTATTTCAATGTGGGACCTTTTGAATCCGAAACTCATTTTAAAATAAAGTAACATTTCATTAATTTCCAAGAGTGCCCCTCCTCTCCTCTTATAAAAGGCCCCCACCTCTACCTCCTTACCCACACTTCCAAAGCCTTTGGCTCGGCCAACCCCTGCCTATTTTGTCTCTCCACATCCCTCTATTACTCTTTGAAGCCTCACATTGGGCAGAAGTCTTCCCAAGGAAGCCTTTGAGCTCTAACCAAAGGGAGTTACCCGATTTTAAGGTAATGTCTTCACTTGAGTCCTTTTGTTTTATTTTACTTCTCCAACCCCCTAAACACTATTTATTCATTTATTTTGTAACTAATACAGTATCGTCAATATACTAGTATGTTTTTTTAAGAAGGATTCGAGCTACACTTACACACACCTACATCTAATGGTTAAAGAACATACTGTTTCCGTGGATGGAGAATTTCGGCCTCCTGGAACGATGATTGTTCAACATTCTTTTAACACCTTCAAAGGTGGCCATTAAGATGAAACTATATTTATATATGATATATAATATGTTTATGTTTTACTTAATCTTCTGTATTTTTCATTTTGGGAATACCTTTATGGTTTCCATTATGGGTAAACACGATATCTTTATTTAAGGAAGTGCGGACTACCACCCCCTCAAAGTGATTTGATTCGTTAATACCATATGTGGGATGTATAAAGGATGATGTTATGATATTATATATGATATTACACTGTAATTATAATATACCTTTATATCATTATGATTCCATCCTATAAAATACGAAATAGAAATGAAAGTAGCGTTCATGCGTACGTACGGCTTCCCGTCTCCCTGAACGGTGTATTTCATTTCATACCTCTAAATGAATATGTAATATTATAAATGCATGCATGTACTGGATATATATGACATATATGATATCTACATCATTAATACCATTATGGATATAATGAATACATGAAAAACTTGTAATTATAAAGGGTTTATTTTTTACTCGAGTACCAATGATCGTTAAAATGACTGTTATTAACTTAAATAATTACATAGTGTTCATGACATGGTAATAAGTGATATAAACGGAATAATGAACTTGAAAAAGGTTCTTAAAAAAGTATAAATTAACTCAAGTTTATTATTCAAGAGATTAAAGAACGACCGAGTCATGTTGGACCCGAGGTATGGGACTTCATCTCAATCTCATTTCATTAAGGCATATTTTGTTTTATACACAACCTTCTTTTATATAGTGTATAAACCCCTTTGACTTTTACGTTTATTCAAAAGGGATCTTTTTTATACGATTCATTTACTAAAATAAAAAAGGGAATTTTTTTGTCGTACATATGCGGCGACAATGACTTCTCTGCCACCGTGACCATTATTTGAGTTTCGGCTTCCTCTACAAGCCATACCTTCTTTTTAAAAGAAAAATAAATACCATGTTTTACTTTTCTTTTATTTTGGTATTGAAAATGGTTTTCATAATGTTTTTATTATATCAATGTGTTTTATTGATATATTGTGATTGAAATGTGGAAATGTTATGTTTCCTTTATGCATGTTTTATGGGATACGATTATGTTATGGTTCTTGGGCATTATTATGAAGACGGGTGGTTCCGTGATAAACTAAGGGCGGGTGAGCCCGATATAGCTCTCTAATGCAATGGGTAACACGAAGGAGTGAAATTTTAAGGTTTCTCCGAAGAGATTTAGGGAATATGATGTGATGGGTATTCCAAACGTAACCAAGAGGGTTACTCCCTACGTAAGAATGTTATGAATTCCTAAAGTTACCTTTATGTCTTATGATTTCTATGATTTATTCATGATTTGATGAGGTATGTTAAAGTGCTTATGTTTTATGGGTAAATTATGATTTCATTATTATGTATATATGAACTTATGTTTCATTTCCATATTTTTATAACCCATACTGAGCTTTTTATGCTCATCCCAATTTTTTTTTGAAATGTTTTTCACAGGTCAAGGGAAAGGTACATGATATGATGATAGTGTCAAGGAAGTGTCAAGAAAAAATCAATGTTTTATTTTAAATATGTTCCGTTGATGGGAAAAATGAATACTATCTTTATCTAACCACTTTGTTTAAATGTGGAATGTAATGAAAGTTTTATGATCTAATTCTCTAAAACTCTAAACCCGAAAATATCCTAAATTTGTAATCTTGTAATAACTCAATATTAAGTAAGGTTTAAGGTTGGGGCCTTATAGTAATACCCAAATAATTTTAATGACTAAAGTTTCTATAAAAAGGGAATATCGTGGTCTCTTTTCCCAATCCCAAATTTCAATAAATTTAGTAAATATTTCATTGATAGATTTACTTGGATGCATGGAGAAACATTCAAAGACTTATCTAAACATATCTAAATAGTTATCTTTGACTTTTTTAGTTTATTCATGAGTTAATTATAAAAGTATAAAAATTTCATGAGATATTTTTCATGCAGAAAGTCTTTTAGATTAATTTTGATCTAATACACATTGAAAGTCATTAATACCTCTACCATCAAATTCAAAAGCAAATATATAATTTCAGGTTCATCTTTCTTCATTAATATTTATAAGAGTATATCAACGAATAAATTTTTTATAAAAAGGATATGAAATACACCTAGGAAAATTAAAAATGCATGTTTTCCAAGACCTATGTTTAATATAAAAAATGAAGCATTACCAAAAGGATTTTCTTTCGGGAAAACCACGTGGATATGAAAATTACATTATTTCAAAAGGAGATTATTATTTGAAAAAAAAGGTTATGGAATTTTAAAATTAAAATGCTGACAGAATTAGAAAAACAATGAAATTATAAAAAACTACTCCGATACAAAATGTGTATTGGGGATAAGTATGATTACAAGAGTATGAATAAACCTATAAAAAAAGGAAAATAATAAATGTTTAAAAACAAAACTTTAAAATATTGAACAAAATAAAATATTTTTTAAGATATAATAATCAGATATTAATGGGAATAAATATAATTATATATATAAATAAAATTGAAAGAATAAAAAAAATGAGAATAAAATGGTTAAGAGATTAGAATAAAAAATGATTAACTGGTTAAGAGTTTATTGGTGGATTATAAATTTATGATAGAAATTTATATATAATTTAAATTGTGGGAAGTAAATAAAAAAATATATTTTGTAAGAATTTTCACCAATATCCTTAATGGAGGTTCTATGTCTACCAAAAAAATTTATTAAGGAATTAATTTATCAATCCCATTGATTTATTAGTATCCAAGATAACAAAGATATCACTTTTTTTATGTTATAGTGAGAAATTTTATATAATATAAATTTTCGCTTTAATGGTACAGTTATAAATTTACAAATATAGGACCCTTGAGTTTCTAAAGGAAATGTCATGAAATCAATGGCCCCTTACATTAATGATAACAAAAAAATCGAAGAAATTAGAAGATGATGAGATTTTTAGTATGAAATTAGCTTATAGATTAGTCTCAATTATCTAAAAGATAGTGATGAAAAATTATAGAGAAAGAAAATAATATAAGAGAGTGACATAATATTAATTTTTTTTAAACTCCAAGAAGAAGATAATGGTTTTAAAAAGAGAAAGGTTTGAGAGAAATTCAGTTCTTTGGTGATGAAGATCAAATGAACAAGAAATTTTTTGTAGATTTACAAGGACTCATAATGATTCTATTTATATGACCCAAAAGGATAGGTAATGTTCTATAATTAATTGAATGAAACAGTTAAATCAATTAACAATGAATATTATCAAATTATTAATAATAGTCTTATTTACCTTACCAAAACCTTTCCCAACAGTATATTTTGTTTTTATCTAGCTATTCTAATTCAATAAAATCCTAAATAATCTCATTCAAATATCATAAAATATTTTTTAAATAGTTAAAAGATTCTAAAAACAATGAAATATTTAATCCTAAAATACATCATTTGAACTTCATAGTTTTTTATATGCCAATATTGGAGGATAATAATTAGATATAAAAAGTACAAGTTGGAATTTTCACATACTTGGAAAATTCTTAGTCTCTTGGAGTAGTGAGAAGAAAAACAATTTTTTATTTATATATCCAATGTGGAATATAAAATCTGGGGGAGTTGTTTCTCCAAAATTATTTGGTTGAAAAACACTCTCTTAAATTATTTTATAACATATGACAACGTTCCTATAAAATGTGACAACTCTAGTTAAATTAATATTTCTTATAACAAAATTAAATACTCACCTACTAATAAAATTTATTTTAATAACTAGTTTTTGAGTTATCACCATCATAAGGTTGATATATTATTAGAATTTATCAGCATAGATATTTAGATAGCATACATTTAAAAAAACATTATACTTTAGAATTATTATTTTATTAAGGGGAGTTAGGTATAAATCACTTATTACACTCATTTTTTACATAGTTATTCTTGAATTTTATCATTTATTTTGAAAAATCTATCTGATTTTAAATTCATTATATGTTACATTAACCATTAAATGATATTTACATTTAAATTTTGTGTGATTTTAATAATGGTCATTTAAAAATCCAGGAATATTTTATTATTATCATTAATTGAAACATGTTAGATTTTTTCAATGATATTATTATTTATGTTGACCATATGTGTGGATCTAATTTTTTATTATATATAGATTATCATTTATTTATTTAAAATTATTGATGAGTTTTTTATAATCATATTAGGGGAGAATGCTACCATGGTTTGTTTTATAATATTATTCCGATTACCATTTGTAATTGTTTTAATAAATATATTTTAATTTAAAATATGAAATATTGAAATTCATTTTAAAATTTAGTTGGATATTTATTTGTATTTTTATCCTTTCTTAGATTAACTTTTATTTCAAGTATTTGTGGTCATAAAAATGGATTGATTAATACACATATCACTTTTTCATATGTTTTAATAATGACAAACACCTTTTATTGTTATTACCATTTAATTTGACTATATTTCATGTTATTAATATAGGATATCATATAATTATGTTTGCTGATCAATGGATTGGTTGAAGAGGAGTTTGGAGGGCCATTTTGTGCTCTGTCACTAGGTAGAACCACTGGCTAGCTAGATATCACCACCAAAAAAACAAAGAGTTAACCCGAGGGATATGGATACTTCCAAGACCACTAGAAGCATAGTATAGAACCACCAGCTAAAAAGTGATCAATAGAGTAGAAAATTATCATTGGCTATCTCACCATCAAGTCTGTAATCCATGTCCGACCGTCCATTAGTAGTAGACCACCCAAATGGATATCAGGTGGAGTCTAGTGGCCAACCAGTGTACTCTTTCTAAAAACACAAACTAGCCATTATTTCTTGTCCCTTATAGTATTTTTCACCTACCAACTTCTCATTTTTACTCTTAACACCTATAAAATCATCATGGGGCCTCAATCATATAAATACCCCCTAATAAATCTTGGACAGTACTTATTACTACACTACCTTCATGTGAGTTGTATTTATACATCCTATAGTAGTCTTTTTATCCATCGTTCCTTTTAATATCTTTATATAATTTCTATAATTCATTCTTATTGCAAGAATTGGGAGTGTTATATATAGATATTTTTCTAAAAAATTGATCCTTATTCTTCATTATAGGTTCTCACTACCACTAAAGTTAATGTTTATTATTTCTTTCTATAACTATTAAAAATTATGTGTCTTCTTTCTTACTAGATTTCATTCTATAACCAATTAAAATGTGATATATTTTAAATTTATTGGATATCATTAAATATAATTGATAAGGTAAACCTAAATCTATTGAGGGGATGATATATTGGAACCCAAATTGAGTTTTTTATGAGCTCCATTATCTCCTTCTATTTTCATCTATTTTATTACACTTCACTTTATCTTTTTTATTTTAGTTATCAATTAATTTTAATATCGTATTTATTTTTATTTGTTTTTCTAAATTCACCACACTCATTCCATGATACTCAAACTAACTGTATGTTAACAAATAATATATTTTATTTGATGTTTATTTAATTACAAACATGTTATTAATAGTTATTTTCAGTGTTTCAAGTCATTGATCGATGATAGAATGATACATTTCATTAGGGTGGCATGGTCTATTTTTATACATGAGTTATTTAACATATAATTACAAAACCATGAAAAGATATCAATGGAGAGAGCTTAAAATACTATTATAATTATTCTTTCTTTGATCATCAACCTAACTATATCCTATCCTATGTTTGGGATGGATTGTCCTCATAATAGATAAAGGAAACATTTAAGAGATATTAATCATCTAGTTGAAAAAACAAGGTGAAGTAGGAGCTTACATACAAATAATGGGTTCATACATTTAATTTCCATTGATGAGATATAATAAGTAATATTGTTTATCAATTTATGAAAACTTTTAATCTAAAATTTTTGTTATATTTTTATATGCCCCAATTGACCCCAATTCTATAGAGTATTATGTGTATAATAATATATACACTAATGATACTACATGAGTTATTGACAGTTAAAAAAACATCAGATTGTGGTTCATTTTTTTTTATTTTTAAGATTAATTAAAATTAATTATTTTAATATTTTAATTTTATATACATTTTACTAAGACATATGAGGTGATGGATATTAATTTATTAGAGACTAAAACTAAGAATGGGATAGATTCTTGAAGAGAGTTGGGTATTAAATTTTTTTATTGGATAAAGGATACTACACATGGTGTTACGAAAAGTCAACTGATCTGTATTGGTTCATAATTGACACCTCTTAGTTATTATGGTACTATAATGATGTTGTCTATAACCTCAATGGGAGATAATGTGAGTCATAATTAAATTCAGAGTATGTAGATTGTTTTTGAGTTTAGTATGAGATTATAGAAAGAATAAAAAGATATCCAAAAGATAAAACATAGAAGAAGAAGAAACAAAAAGAGTATCATGGCCGGATGATGGAGTAAATATGATGACATGTGCATGGTTTAGGAATGGGGTTACCTCCACTGAATCCTTCGACTAGACCCACTACCTCATACCCTTTATATAATCCCCCTCCCCCTTTGAGACTTTATGAAATATTTTTTTATAAGGATAAAATATTTGAAATGGTTATTATATTTTTTACAGAAAAAGTTATATATTTTATATTTTGAAATTTAGATAATATTTATATATATTTTTTGGGGATAGAAATTTATTTTTTCTATAAATTATTATTTTTAATGTTGGTGAATATCATCACAAATAATATTTATGGTGGATTAACTATTCCTTCAAAAGTAATTTTTATTTTTTATTGTTATCAGTGACTAAGTGGGTTTTCCGTATATATTTTTTGATGGTCCATCGCTAGTAAAACTAAATTTCAGGCCATTTTCTACAATGGGTTATTTTTTATGGATTCACATCAGAAATACCTATTCTCAAAGGGGGTATTTTTGAAAAATAATGTGTCCCAAATGATGGAATTTTCATTATCATCTTAATAATAGTAAATGAGATATCATTCAAATTTTATCATAATAGAACAAAAATATTCCATTTGTAATCATATCACCATTGCCTCATTATTATAACATTCACATCACCACCACCATAACAGAAAAAATAGGCAATTCAAGCTCTCAACCTACACCAACCATTCCTACATCATTAAGAAATCATGTCCCCCAACATGTCGCAACCTTGCCAATATCCAGTTTATCACAACATCATCACCTCAATGACCAATGTTATAACCTCGAGCTATCAAAACTCAAAATAGGAGATAATATTAATCCATTACATCATGGGGGAAATGTGTGAATATTATAACCTTAATCCTTTTCATCCATTAGAAATTTTCACATGTCATTACATTGATCCATTATAGATCGTAAGTATAATATAAAACAATTATCGATAATAAATAAAAAAACCATACAATAAATAAATAATACAATAATATATAATAAATTTAAATGGAACATCACAACCCATATTCTGATGCAACAATAATATAATAGTTGATAAATCAAAAATATATAATAATAATGATACTCTATAGATGAAATTATGATGGTAGGGAATAACTAAGAAAAATATGACATAATTTTAATATATAATTCATAAGTAAAATTAAATAAAAATATTTAATAAACTCTTACCCCGAACTAAAGAAATCCCAGGAGAAGAATATGATTGTTAAATACATAAAATACGGATAAAACCCTCCCCTCAAACCAAACCACCATTATTGAGACCTAGGAGAGGGTAAGAGATTACTGTATATGAAGGTTTGATGAGGGTTGGATTATAAAGGATGAAGTGGTGAAATTGAATATAATTTTTGTGGTTTATTATATAAGTTTAAAAAAAACATTTTGATCTATATTCTAATCAATGGTTTCAAGATGATAATAATGGAAGAAAGGTTTCCATAATTCCAATCATTGACTTTAATGGGCTAAAAATCAAAGGAGTAACATCTTACATGGAAAATTTAGTTGATTTGACTACATTTTAAGTAACAATAAATTCCATAAATATGTTAAAGGCATAAAAATACACAACTATAATAGCTCGTTCCTTACCTGCTTTTATCAATCATTCATTACATACATTTTCTGAAATACCATCTCCAATCCACATCATCAGTTCACTACCATTGAAGGAATAAATATCAAAATATATGTACATATATATAAATTTGATGCAAGAATATAAGAGATTTTAAATACCATAATTAATAATAAAAATCAATCCCCCATAATAAATTGCACATAAAAATTCAATATCATAAAATTTGATAATAACTCTATAATGAATAAGTACGATAAATTTATCCATACTAATTAACCCATGAATAACATATCATCATATTATATTTTTAAATATTTAATTACTCCACTTTATGTGTTCTTATGAAATATATCTATCTTTTTAAAGATCAAATATGATTTTTTTTATTTCTCTTTTCATGTTTTATCATTAACATGTTTTTTAATTTGTTTTCATCTCTCGTGTTTCATTAAAATGAAATGAATTGAACCCTTTTTCTTAAAAAATATTATTATTTATTTATAGTGATGTGTTATATATTCACACACACATTAGTATATGAATATTTCAATCCCCACATGCCTCTATCAATTCCTATATACCACTTTTTATATTTTATTAGTTGAAATTTTGATATTAATTTAAATTTCGTATTTAATTGAAAACTCCCTAGTATTATCATTTGATTTTAATTTTTTTTCTATAATTTCTTATACATTAATGCTAACTTCCATAAATGTGAAAATCATCAATTTAGCAACATAATTATCAAAATTTCCATATTAATAAATTATTTGTTCAAAATATTATTAATTCAATTTTTTTAATTTATACCCAAAAATAATATGCAACATACATTCTAACAAGTTAATAAATTAACTATTTCTTAAAAATATTTGTAACTCAAATAATTTTATAAATAAAAACAATTAAAAAAATTATTTAAGTAATAAACTCTTTCAACATTTAAAAAAATATATAACATGATAAAAAATAATTCTCATATAATTATTAATATAATTATAAGAATAAAATTATTATTTCTAAATTATCTTGAAAATATTATCATCAACTATTTAATTAAACTAAACCACTAAAAATGTACTTTATATGTAATATAATTTTTTATATAGAAATTCCAATATGCACGACATTTTAGTCAATGTGTATGAAATTATAATTGAGATGTATGGACTTATTAATACATAATATATTTTTCTATAAAACAATACGCGAGAAACCTTTATTTTAAATGTTTAAAAAAATTTCAAATTATCCTTATTAAAACCATTTTAATATTTAATAATCATTTGGTACCTAATGAAACATTCATAATTATTAAATGATAGACTTTTTCAAATCCTTAGAGGAAAAAATGATAAGGGGAATATGAAAATTTAACTCCTTACACCAGATTCCTCCCAAACAATTTGTATCCTCAAGAATTAAATTAAAACATATAAAAAGTAGAGACTAACCCAAGAAAAGGAAAAGAAAACATAGGTCTTCATATATATAAAATTTTCACTCAGACTAGTTGGTTAGAGTGATAGCTCATTCCCCACTGATGTAATAAACAAAACGGACAAATTGTATAAATAAATCCAAACATGCCAGGGATACCGGTTTGGGGGTGGTTCTTATTAGTGTGATGAGGGAGTAGTGGGATTCATCAGGGAGTAATACACATTCCAATCAGGATGAGGAGATCAACTATAGTGATGGTTAGGTTTTAAAAATACATTACATTATTAAGTATATTTCGTTATGTTTTATAAATATTTCCTGTATTTCTGAAGAATATTTTTAAATGAGGTATATCTAATTAGATGCATTTTTAAATATGGATAATTAGTGAGGTTTCAATAAGCGTAGTTAATTAGTTATGTTTTGGATCCAAGTTTCTCTGAGATGGGGGACTTGTATTGTTTTTGTTACCAATATAGTTTTGTTGTGATCAAGGAGTTTGATGACTATGTATGATGATTATTATGAAAAAAGAAAACCAAAAGTCTCATTGAGTAATTCAATATAAGATGGAATTTTTTCTAGTGACTTGAAATTTTTGAAATTAAAATATGGGGAAAAGAGATTTTTTTCATAATCCCTCATAGACCATGAGAAGTAATAAAAAAAGGATTATGCATTGGGATTATGTGTTGGCATATGTATATAGGGATCATGTGATTCACATAGATTCCAGATGCTCATGAGATGAATGATTTTGTGTATTTTTTTATATTCAAGAGTGTTATATGGAATATGAATAACAATGTGTTCTTGAAAGGATCATAGGATGTCATTAGATGAATCATATAAAGCTTGAAACACTGTAAATCACTAAAAATATTTGTGGGAGGGGTCTCATGATGAACTCTAGTGGTGTACACATACATGAAAGAGTCACATGATTTTCATGAATTTAAAAAACCTATAAATGAATAACTATATGATCACATGTTTCTATGATAATCTGAGTTAGGTACAGAGGGAGATCATGAAAGGAGTACTGTGACCCAATTTTTCCAAAAGATTCCTTGAGTTTGGGTATTGGATGGTTGGTCGTGTTTTTTAGAAGGTACTTCAGTGTTTTCACTCTATAAATATCCAATATTTACATTGTGAAGAGTAAAATCCAAGGATTAATGTGACTATCCATAGTAGAGTGATATTTGAGGAATATTGATTCAAGGATCTATGTAACCCCCTGATCGAAAAATAGGATTCGTAATGAAGTCTGATCGAGGGACTCACACAGTTGAGATATGCCACTAAGGATTCATGGACAGAAGTCACTTGATTTTTTATGTGGAAGTAATAGTGGAAAATTATCATGTGATATAATTTATTTAGATAAGGTCTCATTAAGGATATATGCACCCAGATCCACGTGCACATGTTCTCTTAATTGGGGTTATGTTTCAGGTTTCATGTGCATGAGTTATATGCCCATAATAACATTCTCAATGTTATTTCACCAAAGTTATTATGTCAGAGAAATTATTGAACATACATATTTAGTAAACAACACATTTAATAGAGCATAAAAGTAAAACCATAATTCATGTAGGGTATAATGTAGATCAGAGACATATCTTAAAATTTAAAATCAATTAAATAAGGATGTCAAATAATTAAACTGACTTTTCTCCTTTAACCAAAGTAATTAAAAAAGGCAAATAAGAGGGAGTAACCCATGTTTTCGGAGTGATGGAACCCTAAAAATTATAATGGTGGGGAAATTATCACCAAGTTACTATGGATTAATTCTATAATCCACAAAAAATAGTAATGCATTGTGGATTTTGTCACATTGAAACATCATCGACACGTTCTCCTTGGACATAACCCTGTATAGAAAACCAGTAAAATATTACATGTACTCTTTTTTCTGTTCATGAAATTTTCAAAATAATGATTGAAAATATTGATTAGACATGTTTAATGGGTATCTACCATCATGAGGTCATGATCCATTGATTTAAAATAAATATTAGGCACCCTATTTCAGAACTCCACTCTTAGGATCACTAAGACTAAAAGACTATGTTTCTATAGACATAGATAATTAGCCACATTTTAAAATTATTCTAAATAAATTCCCACAACTTACCCTTGTCTCATATAGAATTATGTATATTTTTTTTTGTGAAATTCAGGTAAATAACATAACTACATTTACAAAAATTTATAACTAAATAACAAATATTTAATTTATGTCTTTTATAAAGTATGTACTAATTTCATGTTTTTTTATAAAATTTATATGGGTTTAATTGATTTTTTGTAACTATAAATTTATTTATAAAGAGTTTTTTATTCAAGACAATGTTGATTAAATAAACAAGAGTATTAAAAATATATAATTCCAAAAGATAGGTACCCCCATAAACATTTTAAAGTATCTATCTTGAATTCCAATTATATGAATAATATTTAAAATGAAAAATTAAGTTAGACATACCAATGATATTAAAATTTAATTGATGGTTTGGTTATTTAATATTTTGACTTAAAACTTTAAATGTCTTAACTTGTAAATTTATTCAAATAAATGGGTTATATGTTTATTTTCATAAGGACCCTTTGAATTATATTAGTGTTATAATATTTTGGAATTACTCAATCGAATTTATGAAACATTTTTATATAGACCAGGATTATAATGACAAAACTGTTCTATCATAAAGAAAAAATATTTTTCACATGGATAATGACTTTTATTGGGTTACTAAGTTACTATTTTTTAACATCTCAATTAGTTTACCTCAAAATTGTTACATCATACCAAACATGAATTTATATTTATTATCTCAATATTTTCATGTAATATAATATATTATATTAGATTTATATTTTAGTGTTTTCTAGGTGTTCATTTCTGATACATTCATATGAAATCATATTATAAAATTTTATATGAAATATATATATTTAACCTTTATAAAAGGGATTCAATTTTTTTAAAACTATTTTGTAAAAGCATATATTTTAGAGACTTATCATTTTGTAATCAACTTTTTTATTTTAAAAAATCATTATTATTAGTTACATTTCCAGAAAATTTAGAATTTTTTTGATAAATAGTCAATATTTCTTGATAAAAGTCTTCATATTTGAACAAAATATGTTTTTAAACTAATTATTGTAGTTCAGTTTTCTTACAAAGTATCTTGTTTCACAACACATTTTTAGAAATCAAATTAATTTTTTATGTGAATTTTTAGTATAATATAAAAATATATAATGCATTTATATTAGTGTATATATATATCATATATATTAGTTTTTATTTTTAGTGTATATTTCATATATATATATATTAACAATTCAATATTTTGACTAAGAGGTTTGGTTGTTTTTTATTATTGTGCTTAGTTTATAGAAATAAGAAGCAATTGTTCATTCTTATTAGGTATTAATAACCCTGTGAAATAGAGTGAGTGAGAGATAAGTTATAGAGGAGGGGTGTGTTTTTTATAGAAGTTTGGAAATCTCATTTGTATAATAACAAATAATGTTGAAGGATTAAGATTAAAAGGAAATATAAGAGAGGGGAATGTAATGAGAAAAATTAAATGAAGAGAAACAATACATGGAAGTAATGTGTATAGATAAATAACGTGTACAAAATTTATTTGATAGAGGGCTATAAAAGAACAATATTGTTAATTTTCAATGACCATCAACTTCAGTCCTTTATTTATATCTATTTTCATTTCATTTGGTTCATTAATTTACTTAAATTTGTTTTAAGATTCTAAAGATGTATGTGAAGTAAATTTGTCTCGATTACAAAAATCAGAACATCATTATGTAAAAAAATTTATTTTAACTTATAAGATCGAATTTGGGACTCCTTTCATGTTGTAATTTTTTTATCTTGTCAGAGCAATTGAAATCATTTATCCCTTTTATCATTTTGCTTCATATAAATTTTATTAGGTTTTATTTTTTTTACATATCTTGATTTGTTAAGATAATATTTCATGTTATTCAATTATGTTTAAAATTTAATTTTGAAATATTTTTAGTATAAAAATATCATTTTTAATATAAAAATATCATTTTTAATATTAGTTTATATATATATTTTTATTAGTTTTTTAAATAAATTTTTGAAATATTTAACTCATGGTCCTAAAAAATTCAATATTTTTGTTTCTAAAAATAATTGTAATAAATGATTTGATATGAGATCAATATATTATTGTATTGATTGAATCTATTTCAAAAAAAATCAGTTACATTAGATTTTTATTAATTTCCTTAAAATGTATCCACTGAGCAATCCGATAAGTAAACATTTTCATTTCAAGTTTATAATTTAAAAATATGACGAATGATTATGAATATTATAATAATTTTTAGGAATTAAGCCAAATGAACCCAAAAAATAGCAACCTTTCTTTTATTTTAAAAACTTTTATAATTCAAAATTCAATTATGGCTCTATTTTATCACATATATTAAATTTAGTGATAGAATTTTTTTAAATACCAAATGATGGTGATAGATACCAAAGAATCAATTTTAAGAAATTCAAATTCATGAAACTATTTTAAAAATATGTTAGGTAGTAATATAATACCATTCGTAAAAAGTAATGGAATCTCTGGGAATACTATGTGTTTTCTATTAGGATTGTTTCTAATTGTATTCAATGTAGATATTATGGTTTTTTAATGATGTAATCTATTATTTTATGGATTTTTCTTATTAGGGGTATTCTAATCAACTCAAAATTTGACAAATAGTTTTGGAGAGATAAGGAGAAATTGCACGCTTGTGCATCATTGGGAATGAGCGACAAACTAAGATTTATAACCTACTTACTACTTAGGATAGTGGCAAGATAAGGTCGAACCACAGAGAGGCCTCATGTTGTGTTTAGAAATCTAAAACAATAAACTAAACAAAAACAAAAACACAATAACAAGAAAAAATAGTTGGTGATGGTGAAGTGGAGTGAGTGAGAATCAGTGTGTGAGGGAGTAAAGGTGAACTGGTAAGTTTAAGGAAGGTAGACAGAGAAGCAAGGGAATTTATGGTAAGAACAACCAATAAATGAGTAGGGGGAGGAAGTCCAATGGATGATTTCCATATTGTTTACCCTTGTTTATGAACTAAAATTTAAGGAATATGAATCTGAATTAAAGTCACTAGCTATATTTGTCATCTGGATAGTTTGTGATGAAATAACCATTACAGTTCTTCAACTGTAATGGTCATTCTATCAAATGGTGATTAAGTTCAGATTTCACTGGGCTCAACATGTCAGGTGAGTTTAGCGTGTCTTTCTCATTCGATCATAACTCACTTGTCAGTGATTTCCTCAAATTGAAACAGTTTTCATTAAAATTCAATCAAGATCAGTTTTCACCCGACCTAGTTGTTTTGAACATAAATCTGTTCCGAGTGAGAGAGACATTCCAGGAAATAAGACAGTACATAAATCAGAGTAAACAAAACATAACCAGACAGCTTAACCCCCCCCCCCCCCAAGGATTTTAGCTGGACATAATGGTTGGTTTTAATGCAATAATAGAATTAGAACCAATGAAATTCATTTTGAACTAAGTTGCAAAGAAATAGATCCCAAGGAAAAGAAAGTCATTTGTATCCCTTATTGAGCTCCCGAAAGTTCTAATTCATGCATCTCAATGGTGGATATAATTCTAGAGTGCACTCGATGTCCCACCCTAGGAATCAAGGTATGAAATGCTCTAATTTTCTGCTCTCGGTACTCCAATCTGATCCTGATGGAAGATGTTGTATGTTCCTATCACTCTCTTCACCCAGTATCGATGGATCCCCCTACTTCCTCAATGCCTCCCACTGTGTATTAATGATTTTGTGCTCTTCATGAATGCTAAGGACCAGTATAAGTCTCTATAATCTTGCATGAGGTGTTCCCTAGCCTCCACATGGAACCTTCATTGTGTTGCTTCCTCTGCACTTGTCACCAGAGTAGTTGCTCTTAACTGAATGAATGACTGCCCGAACGATGTGCTGCAAACGTCCCTATAACAGACCGCAGATCCATGTGGCGTGATTTTATGTGTACATCACTATCTTTTAAGTGAACTTCAAGTGAATAAATCTTACCCTTTCAATAACTTGTGAATCCTTTAATGCTTTTCCCACGCAGTGCCCACAAATTGCTTCACACACCCAACTCCCCCTTTCCAGAACAAAAACATGCACGCGAGTAAGATAAAAAATATAATGAAATAATTATGTAATATAATATATTAATATCACTACTTATTAATATATATATATATATATACTATTTAAAAATACTTAAAAGAAAATATATTTTCCAACACCTAATACAATTATTAATATAATAACATATATTATTATGATAAGAATTAATATTGTATAACTAAGCTTAAAAACTTATATTAATATAAATATTATTATATATGATATTATATAATATATTATGTTATATTATATTATATGTTTTAATAAGATAAAATAAAAGTTTAAAATATAAGAAATAAAAAACAGGGGGGGTTTGCTCGTACGGCGTAGGGCAGGGGCACGGGT
Organism: Viscum album; assembly: GCA_963277665.1. NCBI lineage: Eukaryota > Viridiplantae > Streptophyta > Magnoliopsida > Santalales > Viscaceae > Viscum > Viscum album. Next base: position 1,404,320,322 of record OY728134.1, read on the forward strand.
GGTTAGGTTCAGCAAGGGAAAGGGGGGGGGGGGGTCGGGTGTCGCTGGTGATGGGAATGTGACAACGGCATAGAGAGGAAACATGTGAGACTGTTCAGGGAGGTTCAGCTAGCGTATTAGGAGTGGCCACTATTTGAGGTGAGTTAGGGTTCGGTGGGTTCTCCTGAGAGTAGGGGAAACGAGGGCTGAGGAGGATTTAGGTGATGTGGGCTTCGGGTGTTCTAAAAGGCGGCTCATGGTGGTGGATTATAATAAGGGATGGAGGCACCAGTGAGGATGGAGTGTGGTTGTGAAGGGGAATCAGGGACGGTGAGGTGAGGAGGCAGTAAGGGCTTGCGGCAGGACTCGTTCCAGTTCGTGTAGCGTAGGAAACTTAGGGTCGAGATGGCGCAAGGAGAATCAGAGTATTCAGTTCTAGATCTGTCAAATATGGTGAGGAATGGAAGTGATTTGTGATGCTAATTTCTTATTACTGATTTGAATATGATGCTATTGGTGATTTGGAATTCCCTATTACATTGATCTTGTTGTAATTTTCTACTGTTGGTTTGCTGCGTGAATGAGGAGGGTGCAGAGCAGAGGATAAATGGAGAGACATTGAAAGATAATAGAGCTGCCACCATGAGGAAGGGGTGGAGGTGGTCAGACATGTGTGAAACAGTGAGACAGTGAAAGGTAAACAGTGTCTAGGAAACAGTGAGACCGTAATAGAGGCACCGTGAGTGTCACACTGAGACCGTAAAGATATAGTGGATGCATGTGAAATAGTGGGACAACAATGGAAGCACCGTGATAGCTTGAAAATGGTGGCACCAGGACAACATTATCTTGAGTGACCGTAACACCTGTAAAACAAACAAAACAACAAATTAAATAAATAAATTATTTAATGAAACTAAAAATAGATTAATAAATTAATAAATTAAATTAAATAGAAATGAATTAAAAACTAAATAAAACAAAGTTAAATAATAAAATTAATTGTTTTTTTTATTTAAATGAATGAATTTATTTGGGTTTAATAAAATAATTTAATTTTTTTTAAAATAATATTGTTACTTTCTTAAATTATTTAACCAATTAATTATCCAATTAATAAAGTGAATTAAATAATAAGAAATATTAATTGAATAAAATTAAATTGTTAAAACTAATGAAATTATTAAAAGACTAAAAACTAAAATGAGTTATTTATTTACAATTTAGATAATAAAGAATTAATTACTTAAATTAACAAATTAATAAAATAACTGGAATGAAATTTTTCAAAAAATAAAAGAATAAATAAATAAAAGTCAAATTCATAGAACTAATTTAATATAAGAATTATTTAAAAAGACAATAATGAATACAAAAAAACACATGATTTGAACCAAAAATGAACATTTTACACAGTAAAGTACAAAATCACAACAATTATCAATTATTTACTAAAAAAACATTTTAAATTAAAAAAGTCAGTAAAAAGTACAAAAAGGATGTGGAAACGAGTGTGAAAACACTGCCGCATCAATCTACCTCACACTTAAATCATTTTTTTCCTCAAACAAATACATGCCTTTAACTTTAAAACAGAAAGTTGATTTGTGAATTATAGTTCAAAAAGTGTATGATTAAACTTTAATACCCAGAGGAGCAGGAACAAACAATGAGTCAGGCCTTTCAAAGGTGTTCAAAAATAATGTCATGTCTAGCTTCAAAAACCCACTGGAAGTTAAGAGCATCACAAATTCAGACACTATCAAGTATGTCATGCCTCCTATGTGTATTCATTAACTGTCCTAATTCACCTTCCAACTCATGTTCTAATTCAATGAGTTATGAAAGGTTAGATGGAATGGAACTCAAAACGTAACCAAGGGAACCTTCTATTCTCACCTTCCCCTAGGTTCCAAAAATTAAAGTTCATTAATTCGTTCACTTTATGGATTCAACTCAAATGAATATTAACCAAGTAAATCTCTCCCTTCTTCATCTGGGTTCAAAATTCCCCTTACCTTAATGAGTTCATTTTTGACAAGGGAACTTTATTCTTAATTTTTCCCAACCATATTCCCTGTTAAAAGTAGTGTGCATTGCACTTATTAATATTTAAATTGGCTTTATTTATTTATAGAAATGCACCTGGTGCACCTTGTCTCAAATACTTACTGTGGGATCCCATTTTCCCATTTTACTCTAGTTACAAATGACTTAACTGATAATCAATCGAGTTGACTTCCTAAAGTGATTGAATATTATTTAATAAGATTGTGAGTCCCCTAGGTTCCAGTGAGAACTTCTAGTTACACTAAATCATGATCATTATCCCATAAAACCTAACCTATCACACTCCCATTCTCAGTTTCTAAATAGAAAGGTTCATAGAAACAGTGAACAATTCCACTCAGTAATCACTCATGCTTAACAGTTTTCGACTAAATGTCACTCTCATCATTCGGCAAACATTCATCCACTAACATGAAATGATTGAAGTACCAGTGAACTTCCAATAACCATATTTTAATGAAATATTTTGAAAATTTTTGAAGTACTTTTGAACCATTTTTTTTAAAAAAATTGACCATTTTTTAAACAACCACAAACTCATGTTCAAACTCAGTTTCAAGAAAGGGGGATTTGAAATGACACTAAAATGACCCCTCTCCCCCACACATAAAACTCAAAAGTGTCCCCCATGTTGACTCTCATGGTGGGAGATAGTATAGTTCAAGATTGATGGACAATTAAACTTAAAAAGGATATGGAAGGGTAGCAATGAGGTTCAAAAATTTGATTTTCACACAAAAAAAATTAAAATAAAAACACCAACAAACAAAAACAAAAGAACCCAACCCCAACAACCATCACCAGCAACCAAGTACAGTTCTATTCCTAAACGGTTCTTGTTTTGAATCATTTTGAGTAGAAAAAATATTTTATCAATTTACTTCAAATAGTAGCATGATTAACAGTGATGTGTAGCAGCAACATAATGAAATTGAAAGCAGTGGGTGCAAGAATATTTCACAAATCAGCTCAAAATAATTTTTCAACCAAGTAGATACTAGCAGCTAAACACCCATGAATATTACACAATATAAGAGTTTCAAAAATTAGTGGGAAGACCCCCAAACTCAGTTCACATTGAGGATTAAGAAATGAATTCAAAGTGAAAGGGGCAGAACAACACTTCCCTGAATTGTGGGACCTTTAACAGTGTCTTCCATCAACAGATCCTCTTTAGTAGTGATGGATGTTTACCCCTCATAATTAACCTACAAGTTCCAATCCGTAAAATAATATTTTAGAGTTTTAAGTTCAAGATAATTAACCCAAGGGAGTGAGTAGAGAGAAATGTTATCTATATGATGTAGTGGATTGCTCCCTCGGGGTTTCCTAGCCATGTTTCTAGAAGCAAAAACACCCTCTGTAAAATAAAAACAGATCATGAGACACCATCAAGCAGTTAAGAAATTGAACAGGAGAACAAGTAGTAGAGATTAATTTATTTAAGTACAAAAATAAAAGGAAAACAACTAAGAAGTCATGGGTTAGTTCCCCAGCAACACTGAGTTTATAGTCCTTAGTTAGACATGAAACACCTCATTATTTCAACAGAGATATGGAAGCCAATCCCTTTGGCTGCCCTTCAAAGAAGTGATGTATTCTTTTACCACTAACCAAGAAAGGTCGATTATCTTCTCCAACTAGCTCAAAATCTCTATTAACCACAACTCGGACAATGGTAAAGGGTCTTGACCACTTATACTTAAACATTCCTGGAAACAACTACAATCTAGAATTGAAAAGAAGGACCCTCTCGCCGACCATGAAATTCAAATTTTGATTGATTGAGTCATGAAAATCCTTTGTTCCTTCTTTTTAGATTTCAACATTCTTATAGGACTCTCTTCGAGTCTCCTCCAGCTCACTTAGATCTAACAGTCTCCTATAACTAGCAGACATAAAATAAAAGTTAAGTGCCTTCACTTCCCAATAATATATCTGTTGTAATTCAACAGGTAGATAACATGTTTTCCCAAAGAGTAGTCTATATGCTGAAACCCCTATAAGAGTCTTATAAGTAGTTCTGTAGGCCCAAAGGGCCTCATCCAACTTCCTTGACCAGTCCTTCCTAGATCTAGAAACTATTTTCTCTAAAATCTTTTTAAGCTCTCTGTTTGAAACTTCTACTTTCCCACTGGAATGTGGGTGATAAGTGGTGCCTTTCTTATGTGAGCACCCATACTTATCCAATAAAACATTGAACTTATAATTCTTTAAATTAGTCCCATTATCAGTTAGGAATGCTTGAGGCACATCAAATCTGGAAAAGATGTTTTTCTTGATGAATTTCACAAAACCAACTACTAAATTGTCCGGAAGAGCTACTCCCTCAACCCACTTGGACACGTAATCCACAAAAAACAAAATGTACTCATTCCCATAAGAATATGGGAATAGTCCAATGAAGTCCAAGCCCTACACATCAAATATTTCAACTTATAGAATACCATTTTGGGTAGTTCCTGTTTTCTTCCAACATTTTCTAACATTTGACATTTTTCACAGCCAATAACTAGACTCCATGCATCTTTAAATAGTGTTGGACAGTAGAAGCCATCCTGTAGGAACTTTTGAGCAGTCCTTTCTCCTCCATGGTGACCAACATAAGGTGATGAATGAAAGCTCTAAAGTATGGTAAAAATCTCATCCTAAACCACACATCTTCTCAAAATCCCATCAGCACACCTTCTAAAGAGAAGAGGGTCATCCCAAAAATAATATGTCAGTTCAGAAATAAACCTCTTCCTCTGGTTGTGTGAGTGATCCTTGGGAATGACTCCAGTTGCTAGAAAGTTGTCATAGTCTGCGAACCAAGCAGACTGGTGCACAAAAGCAGCAAACAATTGTTCATCAGGGAAAGAAGTGTTGATATCTTTTGGTTCCTTACTTGGAGAATTGGGAAATCGGGACACGTGATCTTCAACTATATTCTCATACCCTTTCTTTTCATTAATCACCAAATCAAAATCCTATAACTTCAAGGTCTATCTCATGAGCCTGGGTTTTGAGTCCTTTTTAGCCAGAAAATACTTTAGGGTTAAACGATCTATGAAAATTATTATCCTTGATCCTATCTAGTACTACCTAAACATCTCCAAATCAAACTTCACAGTAGCCAAATCTTTTTCAGTGGTAGAATAATTCTTCATGGGCATCATCCAAAAGCTTTCTTGCATAGTAAATAACATGAAGTTTTCTATCATTCCTCTTTCCTAACAAATCTTCTACAGTAAAGTCACTAGCATCACACATAACCTCAAAGGGAAGCTGCCATTCAGGAGTTGTGCTTATAGGTGAAGTATTAAACTTCACCTTGAGAAGATTAAAGGCCCCTAGACATGTCTCATCAAAGACCAAGGGTGTATCCTTAACCATTAGGGAGAATAGGGGTCTAGTAATCTTAGAAATGTCCATAATGAACCTCATGTAGAATCCAGCATAACCCAAAAAACTTCAGATTACTTTGACATTTTAAGGTGGAAGCAAATTTTTTATGACCTCAATTTTATCATTATCGACCTCTAGCTCATTCTTAGAAACTTTATATCCCAAAACTATGCCTTCAGTGGCCACAAATTGGCACTTTTCCCAGTTTAACACTAAGTTGGTCGCTATGAACCTTTCTAATACTAATTCCCAATTTTTCAAATAGTTCTCAAAGTTATTTCCCAAAATAGAAATATCATCCATGAACAATTCAATTATCCTTTCAATCGTGTCTGAAACAACTTCCATCATGCACCTCTGAAAAGTGTCTGGAGCACCACATAGGTCAAACGGCGTTTATCGGTAGGCAAATGTCCCAAATGGACAGGTGAAGGTGGTTTTCTCTTGGTCCTCAGGTGCAATGAAAATCTGGCTGTAACTAGAATAACCATCAAGAAAGCAGAAGAATTCATTTCTTTCCAATATCTCTAACATTTGATCCAAAATGGCATGGGAAAGTGATCCTTTCTTGTGGCAGAATTCAATTTTTTGTTGTCTATACAGACTCTCCATTTATTCACTACTGTTTTCTTGATTTGCTCATTCTTTTCATTAGTGACCACTGTCACTCCACATTATTTGGGTACCACCTGGACAGGACTGACCCAGGGGATATCAGAAATTGGAAAAAATATTCCAACATTAAGCAACCTAATCACTTATTCTCTCACAACTTCCTTCATTTTTGGGTTGAGTTTTCTTTAGGCTTCTACTCTGGGATTACACTAAGGTTCCATAGAAATTTTATGAATATGGAAGGCTGGACTTATCCCCTTGCCATCAGCAATCGACCAGCCTATGAATGACTTGTATTTCTTCAAAAAACTCAGAAGATTTTTCTCTTGACTCACCCCTAGGTTGGATGAAATGATCACCTAAATGGTGGAACTTTCCCCTAAAAAGGAATATTTGAGGTGTGCAGGGAGGGGTTTAAGTTCAAGGGTGGGTGCTGACTGGCTTGAGGGAAGACACTTGGTCCTGGGTGGCCCAAGGTCTTTATGTTTCCTCTTGAGGAAGGCAGTAGAGAAGGCTTTTTCCTCAGTGCTAGAGCTTCCAAAAGATATTTCCTCAAACTTAGACTCCTCTCTCGGGGTAAGAATGTGCTCCAAAACAAACTCATCTAGGTTCTCCATGAATTCTCCCTCGTACTCATCAAAAAATTCTCTCCCCTTACTTGAGCTAATCCCCATGCAAGCGGAAGTAGGGATTTCAGGTTCTCTATTGATTTCACCTATCATTCTCAGAAACTCTTCTTCCTCTTTATCAACACCACTCTCAGCAACTAACATCTCATCTTTTGGGAAAATTGGGTGGGTGGTTTCCTGTATTTTCTTAAACACATTGAATTATTCTTTTTGTTCACCCAAATTGAAAATCAGTTTCCCCTTGGACACATCTATCACAGCTCCCCCTGTGGACAAGAAGGACCTACTGAGAATGATAGAAACCTTCTGGTCACACTCTATATTAAGGATAAGAAAGTCAGCAGGAAAAAATAATTTTCCTACTCCCACTTACAAATCATCAACCCTACCCACTAGATGAGTAATGGACCTATCAGCAAGCTGTAACACAACAGTGGTGGGTTGGGGAACTCTTAATCTTAGGTTATGAAAAATTGACAAGAGAATCAGATTAATACTAGCACCCAGATCACGCAAACAATTGATCTTACCACCTCTATCCCCAAAATTTCAAGGGATGACAAAGTTTCCTAGGTCCTGAAGCTTAGGAGGTATCTTATTCTTCAATACTGTACTACACTCTTATGTTAAGCTATAGGTGGGAAATTCTTCCAATATCTTTTTATTTGAATATATTTTCTTTAGTGATTTCATATATGATGGGATTTGAATCAAGGCTTCCAAGAATGGGATATCAATTTTCAGCTTTTTAACCACTTTCAAAAATTTCAACAATTCAGAATCATGAATTGGTTTCTTAATTCATTCTGGGAAATGGATTGGAAGGGAAAAATTCATCACAATTAGGGGAGTCTCTACAGATTTCACTTCAAAAATATTCTTCCCTTTGTTTTATTTGTTTTTCAATCCATTTTCTTTGGGTTTTTGAGTTGGGACAACAGGAATTAGAGGGATTCCAATGGTGCTGTTCAGTTTTCCAGATTTAGGTTCTTTCAAATTTGAGGATACAAATTCATCAAGTTTCTCATTTTCAGCATTTTGGGGTTCTTTCCTGGTCTCTTTGTGAGTTTGGAGACCACTTCTAGTGGTGAAGACCATGGCATTCTCCATAGTATTGTCTTTACTGGTGCTAGGTAGCCTACCCTTTTCTTTATTACTAGAATCTTTAGCCAACTACCCCATTTGAATTTCCAAGTTCTTCATTATTGCATCTATTTGAACTTTATCATAATCATTTTTGGTTTTTTGTTCATCAAACGTCCCTATCAACTGATGGAACATGTCTCTTACCTCATATTTTGAGTTAGATGACTCACCCTTAGGTTGGGGTTGGGGTTGGAATTACTACCTAGGATGATGCTAGAATCCAGGAGGGGTAGTAGTTTAGAGGAAACCCTGCTCCATCCATGACTGGTTTGGATGGTTCCTATACCCTTGATTGTAGGTGTTGGAAAAAGGATCATCCTTATGCTACATCCAAGGTCCATAGCCAGTAATGTTGGCACTCCCATGAGGCTGGATAGGAATATCGATGTTTGGACAATAGGTTTGAGAATGGCCATACATGTCATTGTGGTGGCACTGCTCCTTAAGGGTTTTATGTGGGTTCTCATTTAAGAAGCTAGAATCTTGGGCATCAGCTTGAGGATCAGGGAAATTTTCCTTTATCACAATGGTTATCCTCCTAGAGCATTTGTGCTATGAGTTTTGAGCTATAGTATTAAATATTTTTTTGATCTCCTCAATAGTCTTACCACTAAAGTCTCCTCCAGAAGACTGATTCACCATGGTTTGGTGGTAAGGGGTGATCCTATTGTAGAAGGTGTCCATGAGGAATTGTTGTGTACATTGATGGTTTAGACACTAAAAAAGAAAACCTCTAAACCTTTCCCAGGCTTCCTGAAATAGTTATCTTTCATCCTAAAGGAATCCTATTATTTTGTGCCAAATTTTAGATGTCAACCTCCTATGATAGAACTTCATTGTGAAAGCATTATAAACATTATCCCAGATAAAAAATATTTCTTCCTCTAACTGTTTAAACCAAGACCTAAAATTTCCCTTGAGGTAGAAGGGAAGCACTCTTAGTTTAAGCTCATCCTCAGTGATTCCCCTAAGTGGTAGCTGCTGGAAACTACAGTAGAAGTCTCTAATGAAGTCAAGAGAGTCTTCACTAGGCATTCTATTGAAGGCAGGAAGTGGACTAAGCATAGATTTCTTGATCTCATAATTCCTGGACATAGAAGAGAGTCAAATTCATGAAGGGTTACTAGACACTGAAGGTAGCAAGAACTCTCTAAAACTGTGCCTCTCAGCTATCTCACTATCAGGTAGGTTCATCATTCCATGTTGGTTCAAATTTTTAGGAAGTGTATTATTCAAGTTTTCATTTCTTTTATCTTCCATTTTGACCTTGTCTTTTTTCTTTTTCACTTCCTTGAGGTGTTTATCAATTTCAGGATTACCAGGTACTAAGTATTTAGACATAGACCAGGTTTTCATGAAGCAGGTTCACAATTTTTTTCTTTTTGAATTTCAATTTTCCATTTTCATATTTTTTAGTGTTTTTTTGTGTATTTTTTTTATTTTTTTTATATGAGAATTTTTATTTGTTTTTTAAAAAAAATCGCACCTAGACTCCCCGGTAATGACGCCATAATTTTCACGCACGTGAGTCTTTGGGAGCGGGTGACAAACTAAAATTTATAACCTACTCACTACTAAGGACAGTGGAAAGACAGGGTCAAACTACAAGGAGGCCTTGTGTTGTGTTTGGTAATCTAAAAAAAATAAACTAAAAAAACACACACATAAAAGAACATGAAAAAATAGTTGGTGATGGTGAACTGGAGTGTGTGGGAATCAGTGTGAGAGGGTGTAAAGGTGAATTGGTAAGTGCAAGGGAGGTAGAGAGAGCAGCAAGGGAATTTGTGGTGACAACAGCCAATAGATGAGTAGGGGAGGAAGTCCACTAGCTGATTTCAATATTGCATACCCTTGTTCATGCACTAAAATTTAAGGAATATGAATCTAAATTAAAGTCACTGGCCAGATTTGTCGTCTGGATAGTTTGCAATGAAGTAACCATTACAGTTCTTCTACTGTAATAGTCATTCTATCCAATGGTGATGAAGGTTAGATGTCACTGGGCTCAACTTGCCAATTGAGTTCAGCATGTCTCTCTCATTCTAGCATAACTCACTTGTTAGTGAGTTCTTCAAATTGAAACAGTTTTCAGTACAATCCAATCAAGATCGGTTTTCACTCGACCATGTTGTTTTGAACATAAATCTGTTCCGAGTGAGAGAGACATTCCAGGAAATAAGACAGTGCTAAATCGGATTAAACTAAACTTAACCAGCTAGCTTAACCCCCCCCAAGGGAATTTATCTGGACATAATGGTTGGTTTTAATGCAATAATATAATTAGAACCAATGAAATTCATATTGAAATAAGTTTCAAAGAAATAGAGAACAAGGAAAAGAAAATCATTTGTATCCCTGCTTGAGCACTTGAAAGTTCTAATTCATACTAGTTAATGGTGGATGCAATGCGGGACTGCTCTCGATGTCCCACCCTAGAAATCATGGTATGAAATGCACTTATTTTCTGCTCTCGATACTCTAATCTGCTCCTGATGGAAGATGTTGTATGTTCCTCTCGCGCTCTTCCCCCAGTTTGGATGGATCCCCCCTTCTACCTCAATGCCTCCCATTGTGTATCAATGATTTTGTGCCCGTCATGAATGCTAATGACCAGTAGAAGTCTCTGGAATCTTGCCTGAGGTTTTCTATGGCCTCCATGTGGAACTTTTATTTTTCTTCTTCCTCCACACTTGTCACCGGAACACTTTCTCCTAATTGAAAGAATGAGTGCCCGCACTGCGAGCTGTAACCTTCCATCTAACAGACAACGGATCCACGTGGCGTGCTTTTATGTGCACATCACCAGCTTATAAGTGATCTTCAAGTGAAAGAAGATGACCATTACAACCAGTTGTGAATCCTTTAACGATTTTCTCATGTAGTGGCCACAAATTGCTTCGCACACCTAACTCCCCCTGTCTAGAACCAAAAAAATGCACGTGAGTAAGATAAAAAAATTTATGAAATAATTTTCTAATATAATATATTAATATCACTACTTAATAATAATATATATATATACTAAATAAAAATACTTATTAGAAAATATATTTTGTAACACCTAATACTATTATTAATATAATAACATATATTACAATGATAAGAAATTAATATTGTATAACTAAGCTTAAAAACTTTTATTAATATACCTATTATTATATATGATATTATATAATATATTATGTTATATTATATTATATGTTTTAATAAGATAAAATAAAAGTTTAAAACAGATGAAAGAAAAAAAACAAAGAGGGGAGGGGGGTTTGCTCGTGCGGCGCAGGGAAGGGGGCATGGGTGGTTCGGTTCGATGTGGGCAGAAGGGAGGGGGGTTGGGTGTCACTGGTGATAGGAATGTGATGGCGGTTGAGAGATTAAACAGGTGAGACCGTTCAAGGATGTTCGGCCAGTGGATTAGGAGTGGTGGTTGTGCGAGGTGAGTTAGGGTTCGATGGCTTCGCCGGAGAGCAGGGGAAACGATGGTTGAGGTGGCTTCGTGTGATTCAGGCTTCGGGTGTTCCAGAAAGTGGGTCGTGGTGGTGGTTTTAGGTTGGGTATGGTGGAACCGGTGAGGATGGAGTGTGGTTGTGAAGGGGAAGCACGGACGACGAGGTGAGGAGGAAGCAAGGGCTTGCAGCAGGACTCGTTTCAGTTTGTGCAGCGCCGGAGACTTAGGATCCAGATGGCGTAAGGAGAATCTGAGCATTCAGTTCTAGATCCGTCAAATACGGTGAGGAATGGCAGTGATTTGCGATGCTAATATCTTGTTGCTGATTTGAATCTATTTCTGTTGGTGATTTGTAATTACCAATTGCGTTGATCTTGTTGTAATTTGATACTGTTGGTTTGTTGCGTGAATGAGGAGGGTGCAGAGCAGAGGAGAAACAATGAGACAGTGAAAGATAATGGAGGAGCCACCATGAGGAAGGGGTGGAGGCAGTGAGACTGGTGTGAAACAGTGAAATAGTGAAAGATAAACGGTGGGTGGGAAACGGTGCGACCGTAATAGAGGCACCATGAGTGTTACAGTGAGACTGTAAAGAAATGGTGGATAGGGGTAAAACAGTGGGACCACAACATAAGCAATGTGACAGCTTGAAAACGGTAGCACCGGGATATCAGGATTCTGAGCGACTGTAACACCTGCAAAAAAAACACAACAAAAAATTAGATAAATAAATAATATAATGAAAATAAAAATAGTTTAATCAATTAATAAATTAAATTAAATAGAATTGAATTAAAAACTAAATAAAATAAGTTAAACAATAAAATTAATTCTGTTTTATTTAAATGAATGAATTTATTTGGGTTTAATAAAATAATCTAAAACAAATTAAAATAATACTGTTACTTGCTTAAATTATTTAAGCAATTAATTATCCAATTAATAAAGTGAATTAAAGAATAATATATATTAATTTAATAAAAATAAATTGTTAAAACTGATTAAATTATTAAAAGACTAAAAACTAAAATGATTTATTTATTTACAATTTAAAGAATAAAGAATTATTAATAAAATTAATAAATTAATAAACTAACTGGAATGAAAATTTTGTAAAAATAAAAGAATAAATAAATAAAAGTCAAATTCGTAGGACTAATTAAATATAAGAATTATTTAAAAAGAAAATAATGAAAACTAAAAACACATGATTTTAACAAAAAATTAATAGTTTACACAGAAAAGTACAAAATCACAATAATTATCAATTATTTACTAAAAAACAACATTTTAAAATAAAAAAGTCAGTAAAAATACAAAAAGAATGTAGAAAATAGTGTGAAAACACCGCCACATCAGAAATCAAATCTTGGTAGCCATAATAATTTTCTACAAGGGTGAAATATTTAACTGACACAACAAAACATACGGGGGTTCGATCCTTTTAAGATGATTTCTATAGAACATAATGAAATTTCATAACTGTTGAGAATAAATCCTTGAAGATAACTTTGAATTATTTTTGGGTTGATTTTGTTTGTTGAAAATGTAATTTGACAAGGTCAATTGTGGAGTTTCATTGTGATTGTTGACTAGGTATATTGAAAAGCATCAATATAAATGTCTAAAAGCTTTAGTAGTGGTACATAAAATGGTGTGTATAAGGTGGAATTGTTTACATGTTTTTGAAAAAAAAAGTGTGAACAAAAATTAGAGGAATGACCGAGTTTCATTCAATATGGATTTCTAGGGATGCATCATAGAAATATAAAAAAGTCATATAATTTTATAAAGTTTGTTTATTTTCAAAATTTTGAAGATTCATAAAGTTATGGAGTTCCATGAAAGAAGGATTCACAATGGATGGATAAAGTGTTAAAGAAAGACGACTAGTTAAGTGATTGTGAGAAGTGTCATGATCTAGATTTTTCTCTAATGTTTCATGAAGATAGAGAGTTTTGTGAAGAAAAATGAAAAGTTTCTCAAAAATGAATTAGAAAGCATCTATGTTTTTTTAAATAGATGTAACATCTATATATAGGTCGCTTCCCACCTCATTTGAAAAGGGATTCCTTAACAAAAATATGAAGGCTCTGAATTTGAGAAGTAATATCATGAAATATTTCATTGAATAAAGGATTCATAAGAATATCAGTTTCAAAATGGATGTTTCTTGAAAGAAATTTTTATTTGAATGGTTGTGAGTTTAACGAAAACGTAGAAAGTTTCATGAAAGGTTCTAAATTATAAGAAGTACAAATTTCATAAATTTTTAAAAACATTCATAAATGATTGTGTAATTACACAAAAGTTGAGAAATGGGTTTTCTAAAAGTTAATATTAAATGAATAAAAAATTATTTCCCATTAATTTTTTGGTAAAGTGGTATTAATCATGTAGATAAAAGTGAAACATAATGATGCACTAAATGAGATGAAAAACGTATTGATTCAAGTTCTCAAAAGAATAATCTTCTGAAGGAGCAGTAAATACACTTCAGATGAGATATCATTGAGCTTTCACATTGTGATTGGTTATATACCATGAGGGATATTGATCCCATTATAAACTAGGAATAAGTGATATTTAGTGGATTTGGTACATAGTAACATTTCCTTTATATGCTATGGGTGTGTCCAACTGTAGGTGAACCATGTAAATTTTCTATCTACATGCATGCATTCATTTTTTTTATACATTGACATGAGAAAGAGATAGAAGAGTTTTTTTACAATAAAAAAAGATCTGAAGGGGCAATTCAACTAATTTTTCATACCCTGATTCACCTCCCTATCAAGGTATTTAACTTAGTTGGGATAATAATTACAATAATTATCACTTATAATACATAGTTTCAAAAAACAAGAACTATTTTTCTTGTCTAAGAGAAACCGTTTATTAGTACTATGTATTTTAAGTATTTTTCTCTATTTGTTATCAGTCATAGTCTTAGCATAGTCTAGATATATTTTCTTTTCTGAAGTTGTTATTGAACATTTTTCAACCAATGATATAGAAATGTATCTTATCCAAAGCATCTGTTAAAGGTTTTATAGAGTAGTGGGAGTGCATTAAGTGGTTCTCAACAAAAGAGATTCATTAGTTTCTTTGGAATTATCCTCATAAATAGATAAATTGAAACAAAAAATCCACGATTACATGAAAATCACAATAAATTTATAATTAATTTCAAATAATCAAGAATTACCTCAAACAATAATTATTTTCTTGATAATGATTATCTTGACCAATCCTTTTTATATTGTCATCAATTTATATGATTTAGGGGTGGAATACATCTAGGGATGATCCACATGTGCTCCATGAGACTCCATTTATTCTCAAAGGACTATTTGATTTCTATCATGGATGGCCCCAATGCTTGCATTTTTATCCATTGATAACAATAATAATCAATTCATGTTTGGAAAAATTATTAGGATCTCTCAAAACATAAAAGGTTTAAGAGGAGGAATTCTCTTAGTACTTGAGAGTGATCTTGGATAAGATTAGTCTTGGGATTTTAAATATTCTCTCTAGTTTTTTTCATGACTAAAAATAATGTTTCTAGTATAGGTTTAGATAATGACATAATTAGATGCTTATAGAGCCTGAGTTAGGAAATTTAATTTCACATAGGGCCCTAATAATTATCACAATCCCTGAAAAAACTATTTTATACATAATAATAATATTATTATTATTATTACTTAAGATACATGATATAATCATGGATAAATAAATTCTTATGTAAATAATGTCCAATATGCTTTTTTATCACGGATACAATCTACACGTTCGGGAAATCCTCATTGATATTTATTAGACAATTAATAATGACAATCATTTAAAATAAATAAATATCACTACATTATATTATGATAAATAAATAAATAAATAATATTAAAAATCCATTTAATAGATATTTATTACAAAATTTACCCGCATATATTCTATTAAATTACGTATGACAAAATATTTCCAATCAACCAAAAACCCAATAAATTATTATTTCTCATATAATAAAAACAATATTTTATCCTCATATTAAATTCATATTGAATTTTCTCAAGGTTCTAGCAACACATTTTTCATGACCCTATAGGCCTATTTCTTAGTGGAATTAGGTAGAACATTCCAAAATTCTAAGGTTAGAATCTCGAAACAAAACAAGGAACGCAGAGAGAATTGTGTTAATGTCTTAAAACATTACAACCTTCAACGAATTATCATCATGTAATATAATCATTTTGTCTCAATAACTCAGTCAAGAAGGTTCAATAACATGTTTTATCAACATATATTCTTGAAGTAAAATTCTATGTATTTATAGAAATGAACTTACTTACATAACTACCACTGATATGAACATAATAATGCAGCTATATTCACATCAAAGGGACAGAAATATCATTCTCCATTAGAAAAAAGTAAAGAAAAAAATACATTTTTTGACTTCTTCATTGAATCTATATAACTCATGATGAACCAAAGGAATCTTACATTACCATAAAAATATACCATCATTATTTTTTCCAATAAAGAAAAGAATAAAAAACATGATATGTGTTAATAATTATATTAAAATAAAAGGATCATTACACACAATAAATTATATGAATATACAATGTAACAAATAAATTTTTTAATTCTAATAAGTAGTTTTGTTCTCATTAAAGGTTTTGAGCGCTGTGGAAGTGCCTACTACAAAATTTCAAACATGGTTTTTGGTAAAAATTGAATAATAATATGAGATGTATGTAATTAAAAATTCAATTACTGAGGAAATTAATTTTACGACTAGTTGACATAATTCTAGAACCAAGAATACATTATCATAAAATATATTTTATAATTAATTTATATAGATTAAAAAATTACCTTATATTGAAATTAATTATTCATTGAAGATTTATTAGCCCACTTCTTAAAATACCATCACTATGGGGAGATGATTCAAGGGAAAAATCCCTCTTGTGTTAATCCACACATACACTAAAATCCTTTGAACATATCTATAGAAATCCACAGGTGGGGGATTCTATCGCTTTTGAAATTTGTTTATTATTTCTACAGGAATCACATTTAGGCTAGAAGGATTATCTAGGCTATCAATGTAATAAAAATAGTGTAGTAATAGAACCTCTCTCCTTTCATGAGATAATTACAAGAGATGATCTCCCTAGGGATTCGAATAATTTTTTTTGACTTTTGATGTTCACAATAATGATTAGGATTGAGAATATTATAATTGGGTTTAAAGAGAACATGGATTAGTGTTGTAATCCCATTATGTTGTGTTGGATTTTTTAAAAGAGGTGTTGAATCAACCAAAGTGTAATTATTGACAAGATGAGAAGGTTTTTGGATTCCCTAGAGTTATTTTGAATGGTTCACAAGGTGACCTGGGTGAATCCTTTAGTTCTATGAAGGATATTTACTATAAAATACATACTGGAGTTGGTAACAGTGATTTTTTTGAGGATTATTAACATAGTAGTTTCCTTGGTATACCCATTGAGTGCGATGGAAATGAAAAATTGTACATTCATGGAGTGTGGAATAGAGGAATAATTACTATAAATGAAAGATACAATGTGAACTTTTTTTATTGAAGTTCATTATATGATTCCTGAATGCTAGAATCCATGGTTAATAGATCATGAATCATTTTGAGTCACATGAAATTGAGCAGCAAGAATATGGAAAAATGTCTATGTACCCACATATAGGATTTCACATATATGAAACTTCTATAGAGGATAATATATGTAAATTAAAAAACGGACATGAATGATGTAAGAAAATCTGGCTCCGTGAGGATGTCCACATATAAAAATATATTAAAATAAATAAAATATGATTATTGATGAATTTCATGTTTTGAATTTGGTAGGCATAAGAAAATCCATCCTTGTAATGGAATGAAAACAAAGAAGAATAATTATTTTTGAGGTTTCTTGTATGCATGTGTTTTAACATAGTGTATTTCAAGTATATGAACCACCATTAAATTATTTACACATATGTATATTTAAAATCCATGGCCTCATAAGAAAATGGATTGACATATGATAATTCTTATCTATATAAAGGGATTATATCTATGATTTTCTGGGAACATTAACCAGTATTTATCCCTTATCTGATGATTCTTGACTATTCATGAATTATTAAAATATCATGGAACTCTAAAGGGGTACAATGATTTAACATGATAATGAATAAGGAATTTTTTGGTGGGGTGTAGTTAATTAAAGGAAGATATATTCACACTGCAAAGGTGGGTTTCACAACATAAGAAATGGATATCTAACCATGAATTAGCTAGACAAGATTGAGTAGTTATGAATATGTTAATTTATTCAAGATGGAATTATTCATATTATGTAATTTATAGGAGATCTTTGATTTGGTGGTTCAAGTAGTTTTCATTGAGAATCACCTTAAAATAATGGGTGTGGTGACATTGGGGTTTCTGGGATTCAAATGGTGGATAAAATGAAATTAAATCCATTTTGAAAAGAGGGAGAGTGTAGTCAACTAATTAGTAATTTTTTAACTGAAGTTATGAAAATTATAATGAAAATTATAAATGGTTTTAAAGACCTCTAATGGTGATAGAAGGTATAAAATAGATTCCATGTGTTTTGGTGGAATTAGATGTTCCAAAAATGAATTATTTTCTATAATTGAAAATATAGAAGCAGATATTTTATCTTCTATAAAAATAATAAAAAAATAAATTGGTGGTAGGATGAATCATTAAATATTCACTGATATATCCATGAAAATATTTGAAGACTCTCTGCAATATAAATTAACACATTTGTGTTCGTAGGAATAAGAAAACTTTGTGAAGTTTAAGACCTACTTATCTAGATAAGAGGATAGAAACTTCAGATGAGGTGTTGGAAGGATTTTCTATGATAAATAACAAAGGGGATGAGTTCCATGTGTTTTTCATGAAGGAGGAGTTCAAGATATTTTATATAAAGAATAAGTTGTTTGAGGGTAAAATCATTATACCTCTTTGAAGAATGATATTATAGGAGATTAATAGATAATCTATATATATTTGAGAATTAAATAAAAGAAATTAATTTCATAGAAGGGACCCACATGCCCATAAACTATGTGTGGAGATACTACCATAGAGAAATTAGAGGGGTAAGAAGAGGAAAGCGATTCAGTATGGAGCTCTGAGAGATACTGAGTCCACTGTAAACTTTGTATGGCATCGAGCCTAGGTGAAGAGTAACCTTTCCTAAATAACATTTATGAGAAGTGAGATTTAGTGTATTTGTTCATCAAAACATTATTTATCACATTATCCTTAGACTATCCCTTAGTGGCGAACCAATTAAGAAATATATGTTTCATATTTACATTCTATATAAACATTGAAAGAGGGTAAATCAATCTAATAAATATATGGTGGAATATTTTGTCAGGTGATAGTAATAAGTTCAACCTCTAAATAAATGAGCATAAAAAATTGACCATAATCATTGCAACGATAAGATTTGTTAGTGTAGTGACACATAGAAGGAAAAATTATTTAAATAGGTTACTATTACTTACCTATATTCACACTACTCCCCCCCCCCTCTTAGGTTAAAACTCTATCCATGAATCTTATGGACCAATAATTGGTATTGAATAGAAGGTATTTTTTTCCATATTTCTTCTTGTTATAACTTGATATGATGTTGTTTAACAAATATGACATCCACAGTAAGGGATCCCATGTCTAGTGGGAAGGATTTCATAACATGTAAAAAGGAATTCATGGCCATCATGGAAGATTCACATGGTGTTACATGGGAGGTTATATTAGATGGAATTATATCGTTAACTGAACATGGAGTTATCTTTGATAAAAATCAATGAAATATTGAGATTGACGATTTATTAAAACAAGTCATTGAAGAATTATCTTAAGGATTAATATTTGAAGGAAAATTTTCATTACAGATTCTCTAAAGGATTGTGAATGCAGTTGAAAGATTCATTTGGTAAATAAGAAAGTAACGATGAAAATTTCATTATGTTTAAGGGAAATGGAAGAATATTACCAGAATAATAATCTAAATAATTGAGATAAAAACTTCTATTTACAAATCTATTTCTAAAGTTGGTTTAGAGAAAGAATGCATTGTTTTATACTATCTCTTAGAGTTTAGAATGAAAAACGAATATGTTGATTTGTTAAAAACATCATGTTTCTGATCAAGAATGTGTTTATGTTATGGACAAGAAGATATATTATCCCTATAAATGGGGTTGTCACAATTGTATGCCATACCAAATGATTATTATGAAATGATTAAAGATATGGTGTTAGAGAACATTATGTAAAACAGATATGATCAGTATTTTAATTTTATTCTAATGAAAATTAGAAATTAGGGACAAAGTGATATTCCTATAGATCTCTCCCATGAAATCCTAAAGCAGATCTCCATAGAGAAAGAGTTGAATGAAATAATTGTTCCTCTCAAAAAAAGGATTGATGAAAGAAGTCTATTTGGGATGGATGCAATGTCATGTTTGAAATAAATTACATCCAACTTGAATAAAATTGATGTGAGAATAAGAGAAAAATAGGAGAGTATAAACACCCCAAATGAGGGGATTAAAATACCTCTAAGGGTAGCATCAACAAAAATAATAATTCCAAATTTAAAATATATAAGAAAAATAATTCCCATGAATATTGTATAAGAGATATTCCACAAAAAATGTGGCACTATGATGGAACATTTATGGACGACTTGGGAATATAATGGGAATTCCATTTGAATCCCAAAAACCCAAATGTGAAAGAATAAATTGTGTATCTCTAACATATCATTCAAGAGAACACCAAATTAGGTTTGATTATTTTTTATATGATTTATTTTTACTAACCTTGGATATACGGAAGGGCATTGCAGTTGAAAAAAATCTTGTAAGGGAAAAGATTCTATAAGGATAGACTCTACTCTATTGATATACATGGATAATGAATACTAAAGAAAATACATGTTTTTTTGGAAGAAAAGATTAATTTATTAGAGAACTAGAATGATCCTAAACATCAGGTGCACCAAGAATAAAAATCATTCTACTCATAAAAACTCTCTTGGAAGGAAAAAAATAATTTTGGAAATTAAAATTCTTGAGGCATTCTAGCTGAGATAAATGTGCAAGGAAAAGAAAAAGGGAATCCATCAAGGAAGAAGATGGATTCTAAGATTTAGTTCATGGAAATAAATGAGGAATCATGACTATTTTATCACATATAATCTAGTAAAAGGATAGATTTGAATCATAGAGGAATAATCCTTCAATGGAGGAGGAATCTATAATGGAGATCCACTAAAGAAGAAACACAATAACAAATTTTCATAATTGTGATCGATTAAACAATTGGGGAAAATATCAAGCCATGGAATGAGATATATAATAATAAGTGTGTATTTGAAATCACATATAGAATATCCTTTTGAAACTTGTTGAAGAGGCCCAATAAAATAGAAGATGAATATGGTTAGGTTTATTAGGTGACTCCATTCCATTCCTTTAATTTGAAAAATGGAAAAGAAATGTTTGAATATGATTACTTGGTTTATTATTACTATCCTCATTCCTCAGAATAAAGATGTTTGATGGTTACCTATCTCTATTAAATTATATTTTTATAATAATTGGTTTCTAAATTGGTATGTTAATGTGGGGTAGAAATGATCCATTGGATATTTTTTCTCAAAAAAAATATAATAATGAGATTAATGATTAAACTTTTTGATGCAAAAACTGATTACAACAAGGGGATTTTAGGAGTATTACAAGTTATAATTGGTATAAAGAATAAAAAAATTAATTCAAGGATAAATTTGACTTATCCATATGAGTCTATGAATATGTTTTCCCACGTCATATGAGTATAGAAGTTACATGTTATAATCAAATGGAAAAACTTGAATTTGAAACTACTCATTGTGTATAGTGGTTTGGATAGATAATGGGGATTAAAATGAATCTAAAAGTGTTTTTAAAAACATTTATGATAGAAAAATGTATTAAGAACAATATGACTAAAATATAGTGTCATCTATTCCTAAAATTAGTAGTAATAGGATAGTAATGGGAAAATAGTATACTTTAAATCACCAATAATATAGTTTTTTATTTAAGGTGAATTTTTTTTTATATTTTTAACATTTTAATCAGATATATAATTTTTTAATGATACAAATTTCTTCTAAAATAAATATGTTTTTCCACAATACGAACCCCCAATGTTTAATACAGTATCAACAATTTGTGGAAAAAGTTGAATCTAAAATTAAATGGGAGTATGGAGATGATTATTGAAGATTGTTAAGATTTAATTTGAGTAAGTGTCAAGCCTAAAAAGATATAAAGTAATATATTTCATATGTTGTCATGTTTTCGATCTCTAACAAATAATATCATTTTATTTTCCAAGTGGTATGTATCACACATAATGAGATTAAATTTTATAGACTAATTTTTTGGTGTTAATGAGTAATGGAGAACATAGTTTTTTTGGGAAGTGAAACATAAAGTTTATATGATCTCCATAGGTATAATTAGTGATAGAGACAACATTGGTGATGTTTTCAAACACTCTAGTTTTCTACATTGATCTCATACTCCGTAGACATATAGTATTTTTTGAAATCCAAAATTATATGTGGTAAATTATCTGATTGTTTTTTTTTTGTTTTATAAAGTACCTCTATATGAGGAGAAATAAGTTTCATAATTGAGAACCCAAATTATGAAATTTCATGTGCACAATTGGTATATATAGATCCATGGTATCCCTATAACAAAATCAATTATTTCTATCAAAAAGAGAATTAAAAAATGGGGAGGCTAAAAGATTAATTTGTTTAGTAATAACATAGATTGTAAAAGAGTAAATAAGCCACCACTATCCACAAAGGTATAATTGAAATAAATAAGGAACCCATATTATGCAATTTAAGGTTTTACCTATGTTGGAGTTTCTTAGAATATGTGAAAGGGGGAGAAAAAATATAATGTCAACATGAGAGGTGATGACTTTGAAAAAGGGGTGGGGGTAATCTCTCTTCATATATAGCTGGAAAAGGAAAAAACCATTATAAAGGGGGATCATAAGGAATACACCATTAAAGGTGGATAAAAATATGAGAAACAAATGCTTGGGTCCCTTTAAATTTCCTTTTTAAAGGATGAGATATTTTTTGGAATTCTTTTCTAAACATCAACATCAACATGGGGGGATTATTATACAACCCTTGGGTTTTATAGTATTTTCTTATATGTGATGATCACTCATCCCAATATGATTTTATGAGAAGATCAGTTGATTTTTGGATAATGCTAAGTTAGTTGGAATTTTTGACATGGTGGATGTTGTGAATATTGATGTTTTCTGAAGGTTAATTGCTACTAAATAAATATTCATGTTGGGAGTGATGATTCTTGGTGGATTATTAAGACGTAGAGTTTTCATGGTATAACCATTGGATGTGTTGGGAAATAAAATGGAACTTTCATGGATCCTAACATGGAGTAATAATGGTTATATTATTGAATATATCCATGCAACAATGCATGGAAAAGTTCATGGGATAATACATGATGGTTGGAAAACATAAAAATATATCTGGTATCATTTTTCGTCTAATCTTGATGAGTATGATAAATAAGTAAAATGGATAAGTACCTACATTTAGAATTTCCTAGGTATAAAAATTATTTAGTGGTCCATTTATTTTAATTTAGTAAAAGTAAAATGTAATACAATTTTTCTATGTGAGGGAGTTCATGTATATAAATATATTGAAATATATAAATTTAGCTACCTGAGGAATTTCATGTCAGAAATTCAATCGATGTAAGAGAGTCTCTCCAATTATGGGAATAGAAACATATGATAATTTAACTATATGGGGATTCATGTATACAAGTATATCAATACAGATTATTTTGGGAACATAGGAAACCTTGTAAGGATGTTCATGTATGAATTTTTAGAACCCATGGTCCATGTAAGAGAACGGATTGACATATGATAATTATTAGTGACATTAGGGGATTTTCTCTATTATTTTCCTGGAATGTTGTTGAATAATGAAACATCATCTGAATATGAGTTAACAATTGTTGAATGTTTCAAACATTATGGAACTACAAATAAGAACCATAATTTCAGATAAAAATAAAGAAGGGATTCATGGGTGAGGTGTAGTAAACTAAATAAAAATATATTTAAATTACAAATTAGGGTTATACACCATAATAGAGACATATTTTGTAAATACCCAAACTTTCATTAATGTAAATCCCTCTTGACCTAATTAAATGTCTCTTTATGTAAAATATTTATATAAAATGTCAACTTATTTGGTTTTATTTTAAGAATTGTGACTGTTTCTAATATAGTTTGTTGAATAGTGATCACATGATTAGTATAAATATAAGGATTTAACAATATAATTTACTTAGACAAAGGAAGCGATAGACTCATCTAGTAGAATTGCTCCATACGAAGCCCATTTGTCAGAGCTCATAAAAGAGGTGGCGTCATTGGGATTCGCTCTTGACCAAGACCAAGCCGAGCTTCATCATGTCAAGCTCGAAAGGAACTGTCTATGGGAGAAGTGGACGTTGATAGAGATCACCACGCGTGCAATGTTATCCGAGCCACCCCAAGAGTCTGTTACCATCGCACACCTTACCCTTAGGTCTTATGTGGATGTTTTAAGGGGTTATGTAACAAATCCCTAGTACTATGGTTATGTACATTATTTTTGTCTATAATATTGAATATACTTTCATTTTATTATTGTTACCTTGTAAATAGGTTTTAAAGCATAAATAGTATTTTTAGTTAATGTTAAACAATGAAATATATTTTTATGAATAAATGTATTTTTGAATTAAATAATATTTTTATAAATTATTATTATTATTATTAAATTAGTTTTTATTAAATATAAATGATTGTATAATTTTATGAATGCAATTGTAATTTTTATTAAGGTTTGAAACCATTTTGTCAAAACCCATGAATTTTGGATAAATGTTGGTTTTTATTTTAAAAGTTAAAATTAACATATTTAGATAATTATTTAGATAAAATAAATATTATTTTTGGAATCTGGATGTCGAAATTATCCAATAGTGAATTTTTCATAATTTTCTGAGACAGTCAAATTTTTGGGTAAAAATTAAATACCTTTTAAATATATAATGTGTTTTATGACATCATAATGACCCATTAGTTATGTAATAAAATAATATAAGCCTTATGTTCGGCCAATATATGTTTTAACATTAATATAATATGATTTTGGGTTTGTTTGACTTATTTTACAAAGCATTAATAGACCCTTCAAGACTTATTAAACATCTTGTCTTTTTAAATTGTTTTCCTTAGGAGTGTGACTCACCTTAACATAAGCAACCCCATTATTTAAATAATTTCGGACTTTTACCTTATAAAATATTGTTTTCCACTTCCCTTTTCCAAAAACTATGGTTAAAAACAATTCGTTGGTTTGTGGTTTGGATTAGTTTAATATGAGGGTCCCAAACCTAAATAATAAAGAATTCCCTCACCTTTCCTACATGAAACCACCCAAGCTCCCACTTCCTCCTCAAACAAAGCCTTTAGAGTTCATACAAACTCTGTTCTACTCTCCCTAGAACTCTCCCAAGGCTCCAAAAGCTCCCAAGAAGCCTCTCTCAAGCCTCTCTCAATCCTTTAGAAGCACACTTCCAAGTAAGGGTTTTTATTCCTTTCTCATTTTTGTCCAATTTTCTTAACGTTGTTATGCCCATTTAATTTCAATTATAAATGTTGGGTTATTGTTTCTCACCTCCCCCATACTACCCTATTTATTTTTTAATGATGGGATATCCCTTTTTCTCTCATTAAATACCTCCCATGTACACCCGTTACTATGTCCAAATTCCAAAAGGAATTTCTCTCTCCTCATTTACATTCAAGCAATTATTTTGTATCATGAATCTAATTTTCATTACATTTGTTGGGACATGTATCTATATGAATGAATTACTTTCCATGTCATGTAAATATGATTAGAAACCCCTTTCTCTCTCATAAACCTTTTTTATGAATTCTTACGTCACGCCGTTACACTAACGAAATTGAACCGATTTTCCAAGACAATGCCATTGTGTAGTGAATACCATGCCCATTTCTCTGTCAAGGGTATTCACCTTTATAAACATTTACTTATTTATTATAAAGTTTCATGTATGAATTCCACATTCCTTTATCATGGAATAAATGATGATTTTTTATGAATGCATGTTATATGATCCATGTGGCACACTTATGCATGAAATGAAAGGTTTAAGAAGGGTGTGCCCTTATAGCGCTCCAATGCATTGGGTAAAGTATAGTATCATGATTCGTCATGTGAAATGGGTGTTGACTCATGCTAATTCAAGTGAAAAGAGGTTTTACTCATGCTTCATGTGCAATGAGGATTTACTCATGCTCCATATGCAATGAGCCTTGGCTCATGCTAATTCCATGTTATGATTATCATGCATTATCATGACTTTATGTTTATGCTTATCTTGTGCTCTATTGATATTACTATTGTCTAACATGTATTGTATTCCTCATGTTATTCCATGATTATTCCCTTACTGGCTTTTATAGCTCACCCTTTTTTATGCATGTCCTCAGGTTATCCCATGCAATGCTAAGTACGAGGGAATGTAGTGGTCATGTAAAGAAAGTTTTCAATAAAGATGATTTTTTCATGTTTTAAGTGGTTGTGTAATGATCCTAATCCCAAAGACACTAGACCTCTCGATATTTTATGTTTTATCAAGTTAAGTTTATGCAATAAAATATGTTTAATTGTGTAATAAAAGACTAGGGTTGTTATAGTTGGTATCAGAGGATAGGTTAAGTTATTTTTGTGATTAGGATTAGAAAACCCTAGTAAAGCCTTAGCGACAAGACCGAGTATAATAAAAACATCCATAATTTTTACTGAGTATTGAGTAAGTGGTTTATCAAGAAAATACACCCCTGTCTGGATACGAACGTGTAGAGGAGGCTCTGGCACATATTTATCCTACGGGTAAAACCCAAAAAACCACTTTCTGCTAGACTCGAATGGAAACTGGTGCACGACAATGGTCCTTGATACACTCTTAGTTACGACACTCCCATGGGATATGATTTGGTAAATTCACAAGATTAGTATGAACCATTATTAAGGGAAAAAAATTCCTTAAGAATAACTGTTAGAAAGTAGATCATAGATAATATAGACTGAAGCCAATAGATTCATGTGTTAAGGAAATAAAAGTTATTTATAAGTCATCAGTTTTGTCCTTGTATTACCCTTTATGTGTTACCCCTAACTTTCCTTTTAATCCAGCCAATGGCCGGTAATAAGAGGACTCAGGCTAACAACTGATGTGAAGATCAATGTGATGACTGTACTAATGGGATGCCCAATCCAATGGGAGAGGGAATCACGAACTTTTTCATGATTCTCTCTTAGCTAACTCAAGCTTTAAATAGAAACATGGGTCAAGAGGAATGTTCAACCCCCCTAAGAAAGAATAAGTCTCTATCGAGAGCCTCATGAGACAAAGGCCTCGTACTTTTAATGGATCATTCGATCCCTCGATCACTGAACAATGGATCAAATCCATTAAAAAGATCTTCTCCATCCTTCAATGTTCTGAACAAGAGAAGGTTATCCTGGCTTATTATTATATGGAGGGTGAAGATGATCAATGGTGGACATTGATAAAAAAAATATGAAGCCTGATGAGGATATCGAGGCATTGGGATGGAAGGATTTCCAGAAGATGTTTTTCGATAAATACTTTCCGTGCACCCTCCGTATTAAGATGGAAAGGGACTTCCTTGCCCTCAAGAAAAAAGATGATGAATCTATTGGAGCGTACGAGGAAAAATTCACAAGTCTTCCACAATACACTTCCAACTTTGTCATTACCCCCGAATGCAAGGTCGACCGCTTCTTTGGTAGACTGAAACCTAGCCTTCAGAAAGTGCTGGTGATCCGTGACTTCGACAGCTATGAGGAAATTGTCTGTTGTGCCCTCAAGGTTGAAATGGAGAACGGAGAATCTTAGGGGTATCATGGGGATAAGAAGTATAAGGTGGACTTCAATGTTGGCATTCCGATAGATAAATCCAATGGTGCTAAGAATATCCAGCACCCAACATACCAAAGGTACGGAAAGAAGCACCCCGGAAACTGCCTAAAGGGGACGAGGAAATGATTTAGGTGTGGAAGAGAAGGGAAACTAGCTGTTAACTATTGGAATGAAATACTCATGGATGCAATAGAGGAGAGTAATTCTCCATTCGAACCTCAACACATGGTTCATTGCTACAACTACAAAGAACTTGTGCATCTTTCATATCAGTGCCCTAAGCCAAGGGTCATCGGAGGCAACCAATAACCTCCAAGGCATCAAGGATGAGCTTTTCCATCACTACTGCCAAAGTGAACCCTGAAAACGAAGTGGTGACAAGTACACTAGTTATTCATTCAAGAATAGTGAACTTACTTTTTGATTCAGGTTCTATGCATTCTTTTATATCTCAAAAGTTTAGTAGAACAATCCCAGCACCACCACAAATCAAAGAAGTGAAGATTTAGATAATTACGGCAATTGGGGAAATCATTGTGTCCTAGGAATATAACTCCTCCCCTGTCATAATCTATGGATTGAACTTCCTGGGGAACCTCATCATACTCGCTCTGGTGGAATTTAATGTAATTCTTTTCATGTATTAGCTTTCATAATATATATCCAACATAAATTTCCTTGAGAGGGAAATCACTCTCCATGTGGAGAATCGACACCCGATTCTTTACAATTTATAGAAGGAAGATGAACCTTCTTTAGCTCCATCATCTCAAGATTCGATATTACTGCCCTATGAGCATGCGTATCTGGCTCAGATGATTGAGTTTAAGGAGGTAACCATCCTAGAAGACATGCCTATTGTGAGAGAATTCATTAAAGGGTTTCCTGAGAAATTGCCTGGTCTTCCTCCTAGAAGAGATGTTGAATTCTCAATTTATCTTATACTTGGGGCACTTCCAATATCCAAGACTCCAAATAGAATGTCTGTTGTGGAGCTTGAGGAGCTGAAGAAACAACTACAGGAGAATCTGGAAAAAGGGTTTATTCGCCTAAGTGCTTCACCATGGGTTTCACCAGTCCTCTTCATCAAGAAGAAGGATGGGTCAATGCGCCTTTGCAACGATTATCGCGAGCTTAACAAAATCCAGATAAAGAACAATTATCCTCTCACACGAATTGATGAATTGTTCGATCAATTGTGTGGAGAACAATACTTCACCAAGGTGGATTTTCGGTCAGGGTATTATCAAGTAAGGGTGAAGAAGGAAGATATCTCCAAGACTGCTTTTTGTATAAGATACGGGCACTATGAATTAAAAGTAATGCCTTTCAGACTCACTAATGCTCCAGAAATCTTTATGGACTTGATAAATAGAGTCTTTAGATATTACCTTGACAAGTTTTTGGTAGTCTTTATAGATGATATTATGATATACTCCAAAACTAAGGAGGATCATGAGGGGCATCTAAGAACTATACTAGAGACCTTGAGGAAGGAGAAGCTCTATGCAAAGTATAGACAGTGTGAGTTATGGTTAATTGAGGTGTCATTCTTGGGCCATAGCATCACAAACAATGGGATATTTGTGGTTCCCACCAAAACAGATACAATTGAGGGATGGCCGATGCCAAAATTGATAACGGATATCCGTAGCTTTTTGGGATTACCTGGATATTATTGACGATTTGTGAGAAATTTCTCACAATTGTCCAACCCTCTTACCAAGCTAACTCAGAAGGAAGTAATGTTTTCTTGGAGTGATGAAGGTGAAGAAACATTAAAGGAGTTGAAAAGAAGGCTTATCACTGCACCCGTGCTCACTTTACCCATATGTGGATAACATTTTGTGGTGTTTAGTGATGCTTCTAAGAAGGGTATGGGATGTGTGTTGATGCAAAATGACAAAGTCATTTCCTATTCCTCAAGGAAATTGGAAGTTGATGAATAGAACTATCCAACACATGACCTTGAGTTGGCTGTAGTGATCTTCGCATTGAAAATTTGGCAGCATTATCTCTTTGGGGAGAAGTGTAAAATATATACGGACCAAAAAAGCCTCAAGTACATATTCACACAGAAAGATTTGAACATTCGCCAATGAAGATGGTTAGAGACGATCAAAGACTACGACTTCTCAATCCATTACCACCCTAGGAAAGCGAACAAGGTGGCAGATTCCCTATGTATAAAGGACCCAACGATTCTATCATTAATGAGAATTGAAAAGGATCTAATCTTCTTATATTTGATAAAGATGCACATGGGAATCATAAATAAGGGTACATCATCAATCCTTTCACAACTGATTACTCAACTGTCACTTTTGGAAAGGTTAAAGGATGCTCAAAAGGAAGATGTGGGAATTCCAGAAAAAGTGGAAGCTATTGGAAAAAGGGAAATCCTCGGAGTTTAATGTTAATGAAGAAGTAATTGTGAGATTTGAGAAAAGACTATGTCTTCCACCAAGTCTGGAGCTAAAGAAGGAACTTTTGGATGATGAACAGAGTTCAGATTTCTATATTCACCCAGGAAACACAAAGATGTATCGAGATCTCTGAGAGAATTATTGGTCGGATAATATGAAGAAGGAGATCAATGAATATACATCAAAGTTCCTGGTGTGTCAGCAAGTGAAGGAAG
The DNA here is from genome assembly GCA_963277665.1 of Viscum album. Lineage (NCBI taxonomy): Eukaryota > Viridiplantae > Streptophyta > Magnoliopsida > Santalales > Viscaceae > Viscum > Viscum album. The sequence goes on from OY728134.1 coordinate 1,404,350,422, forward strand.
AGAAGTAGAAGTCTAAGGGGATGATGCAACCATCACCCATACAAGAATGGAAATGGGAGAACATCACCATGGACTTTGTCATTGGACGTCCGAAGACATCCAAAGGCAATAATGAAATCTGTGTTGTTGTGGATCATCTTACAAAGGCTGCACAATTCATTGATATTCATGAGGATATCTCATTGGATCAACTGGAAGAGATATATATCTGGTAAGTGGTAAGGTTGGATGGAGTACCACTATCTTTTGTGTCTGATCGAGATCCAAGATTCACCTCTACGTTTTGGAAGAGTCTTCAACATGTTCTGAATACTTAACTGAACTTCAGTACGGACTATCATCCTCAAACGGATGGCCAATCCAAGTGGAATATTCAAACACTTAAGGACATGTTGAGAGCATGCTCAATGGACTTTAAAGGAGTATGTGATCAACATATTCCTCTGGTTGAGTTCTCTTATAATAACAGTTTCCACTCGACATCCAAATGGCACCATATGAAGCCTTTATGGTAAAAGGTGTAGAACATCAGCGTGTTGGGATGAGGACGGTGAGAGTAAGCTAATTGGACTAGAAATGGTCGAAGAAATGGTGGAGAAGGTAAAAACCATTCAGCCGCATATCATGGCAACCTAGAGTCGACAGAAGAGTTATACAGATAACCATTGATGAGACCATGACTTTAAAGTTGAATACATCGTATTTCTACTCATATCTCCGTGGAATAAGGTCATGAGATTTGGAAATAACGGGAAGTTAAGTCCAAGGTACATCGGCCCCTTCAATATTCTTGATAGTGTCGGGGTTGTGGCCTATCGACTAGCACTTACATCTACCATGGCCAAATTACATGATGTAATTCATGTATCCCTCTTAAGGAAGCACATACCAGACCCTTCACATGTATTCTCTTCAGAGGTGGTATAGTTAGAGGATTATCTTTCTTTTGAGGAGAAACCAGTGAAGATATTAGATCGTAGAGAAAAAGTTATACGAAATAAGATAATTCCCCTCGTCAAGGTGTTGTGGTGAAACCACAAGTTTGAAGAAGCGACATGGGAATCAGAGTAAATGATGAAGTAGAGTTACCCACATCTGTTTTAGTGTGGGATAACGAAATTTTGAGGGCGAAATTTCTTTAGGGCGGAAGATTGTAACCACCCAAACATTCATTAATGGAAATCCATCTTGATCTAATTAATTGTAACTTTATGTAAAATATTTATATAAAATGTCAAATTCTTTGGTTTTATTTTAATAATTGTTATTTTTGCTAATATAGCCATTTACAGTGATCACATGATTTGTGTAAATATAGGGCTTTAATAATCTAATTTACACAGACAAAGGAAGCGATGGCCTCCTCCAGTATAATTTCTCCACACGAAGCCCAATTGTTGGAGATTGTAAAAGAGGTTTCATCATTGGGATTTGATCTTGACCAAGCCCAAGATGAGCTTCATCATATCAAGATCGAACAGAACCGTCTACAAAAGAAGTGGATGTTGATAGAGATCACCACGCGTGTAATGTTATCCGAGCCACCCAAAGAGTCTGTCACCATCGCGCACCTTACCCTTAGGTCTTATGTGGCTGTTTTAAGGGGTTATGTAACAAATCCCTAGTACTATGGTTATGTACATTATTTTTGTATATAATAATGAATATACATTCATTTAATTATTGTTACCTTGTAAATAGTTTTTAAATCATAAATAGTATTTTTAGTTAATGTTCAACTAAGAAATATATGTTGATGAATTAATTGATTTTTGAATTAAATAATATTTTAATAAAATATTATTATTATTATTAAATTAATAATTATTAAATATAAATGATCGTATAATTTTATTAATGCAATTGTAATTTTTATTAAGGTTTGAAAGCCATTTCTGTCAAAACCCATGAATTTTCTATAAATGTTGGTTTTTATTTTAAAAGTGAAAATTAACATATTTAGAAAATTATTTAGATAAAATAAATATTATTTCTGGAATAAAGACGTTGAAATTATCCAACGGTGAATGTTTTATAATTTTCTGAGATAGTCAAATGTTTGGGTAAAAATTAAATACCTTTTAAATATATAATGTGTTTTATGACATCATAATGACTCAATAGTGATTTAATAAAATACTATAAGCCTTATGTTCGGCCAATATATGTTTTACCATTAAAATAATGTGATTTTTGGTTTGTTTGACTTATTTTACAAAACATTAATGGACCCTTCAAGACTTATTAAACATCTTGTCTTTTTAAATTGTTTTCCTTGGGAGTGTGACTCACCTCCACATAAGAAACCCCATTATTTTAAGAAGTTAGGACTTCGAAATTATAAAATATAGTTTTCCACTACCCTTTTCCAAAAACCATGGGCTAAAACCATGGGCAGGTTTGAGGTTTGGATTAGTTTAATGTGAGGATCCCAAACCTAAATAATAATGAACTCCCTCAACTTTCCAATATAAACCCACCCAAACTACCACTTCCTCCTCACTAAAAGCCTTTGGAGTTCATCCAGACTCTTCCCTCCTCTCTCTAGAATCCTCCCAAGGTTCCCCAAGCTCCCAATAAGCCTCTATCAAGCCTCTCTCAAGCCTTTAGAAGCACACTTCCAAGTAAGGTTTTTTCTTCCTTTCTCATTTTGTCCAATTTTATTAATGCTGTTATGCCCTTTTAATTTCAATTATAAATGTTGGGGTATGGTTTCACACCTCCCCCATACATCCCTATTTATGTTTGAATGATGGGAGACCCCTTTCTCTGTCATTAAATTCCTCCCATGTTCACCCATTACTATGTCAAAATTCCGAAAGGAATTTCTCTCTCCTCATTTACATTCAAGCAATTATTTTGTATCAAGAATCTAATTTCCATTAAAATTGTTGGGAAATGTATCTACATAAACCCCTTACTGTCCATGTCATGTAAATATTATGATACACCCATTTCTCTCTCATCAACCATTTTTATGAATTCTTTCGTCACGTCGTTACGCTGCCGAAATTGCATTAGTTTTCCAAGCCAATGCCATTGTGTAGTGAATACCATGCCCATTTCTCTATCAAGGTTATTCACCTTTATGAACATCTATTTATTGATTATAAATTTTAATGTATGAATTCCACATTCCTTTATCATGGAATAAATGATGTTGTTTTCTGAATCCATGTTATATGATCCATGTGGCACACTTATGCATGAAATGAAAGGTTTAAGAAAGGTGTTCCCTTATAGTGCTCCAATGCATTGGGTAAAGTATAGTATCATGATACGTCATGAGAAATGGGTGTTGAATCATGATAATTCATGTGCAATGAGGTTTTACTTGTTCTTCATGTAAAATGAAGATTTACTCATGTGCAATGAGCCGTGGCTCATGCCAATTCCATGTTATGTGTTGTTTCCAGATTTCCATGTTATGATTATCATGCTTTATCATTCCTTTATATTTATTCTTATATTGTTCTCTATTTATATTCATATTGTCTAACATGTATTGTATTCCTCATGTTATTCCATGATTATTCCCTTACTGGGCTTTATAGCTCACCCTTTTTATGCATGTCCTCAGGTTATCCCATCCAATGCTAAGTAGAAGGGAATATAGTAGTCATGTAGAGGATGTTTTCAATAAAGATGTTGTTTTTCATGTTTTAAGTGGTTATGTAATGATCTTAATCCCTAAAGAAACTATACCTCCCGATCTTTTATTTTTTATCACGTAAAGTTTATGTAATAAATTATGTTTAATTGTGTAATAAAAGAGAAGGGTTGTTATATATTTATCCATGAGTAATCTACACAAGATTAAAGAGTTATAAAAATTTTATTTTAAATTTTTTTATATTTATACTACTAAGATATTTATAGGAGGTCATGGATTTTTTGGATTTGTTTTTTTCCTAAAAATCACCATAAAATTAAGGAAGTATAAATATAGTTATTTTAGTGATTTATATGGTTGATTGAATGAAATTAAACACATAATAAAAAACAAAGAGATAATAGTGTTCATGAAGAATTTAAATATTTATCATAGTTATAGAAATCATGGAGAAAATTATAGGTAGTTTTTAAAACATGTGATAGTGATGATATGATGGAATTTCGTTCCATGTGTTTTGGATGTATTTCTGGCTCCTAAAATGGTAGAACTTTCCCCATTCAAAAATATGGAAAAAAATATATTCTCTTATTTAAAAAAAGATTAATAAAAGGAATAGGGGGTAGGGAAACTCAATAAAATATTCATTAACACGTCCAGGAGAATGTATGAAGACTCTTTACAATATATGTTAACATTTCTGTGTGTAGAGGTAGAAGGAACCTATATAAATATGTAGATATTCTTTCTAAGATAGGAACAAGGAAATTAAACACAAGGGGATGTATTAAATGAGTTTTTGTGAAACAACAAAAGAATGGGAGTTCAAATATCTATAATAGAAGGAGTATATTCATATATATTCTAATAAGAAGATGATATTTGAGGGTAAATTCACTAAATATCTATAAAGGATCAACTGGGGGATGATCTATAGAGAATCTATATACATTTGGGGATGTCTTCAAAGAATGTGATGTTTCTAAAGGGACCCACATAATCTATGTATGGAGATCCTACCATGGAGTAGTCACTAGAGGAGGAATAAGGAAATGATATGGTAGTTATACTTGGAAGAAAGTGAGTGGACACTAAACATTTTAAGGAAATGATCCTAGGCTTAGAGTGACAAGAATAACCACCTGGAAGAGAAACAAGATTTTGTGATTTGGTGTATCAACACATTGTCAATTGCATTATCCTTTTAATATCCCGAAGTGGTGTACCAATTAAAAAATTTCCCTTCTATATTTACAATCTTCATGCACACCAAAAGTGGGTAAAACAATGTAATGAATAATAAGTATAAGTGTTGGTATAATTTTTTTGACCAGATAACTGTCTAATGAAAAGGATAATAACATGTGAATATCAAGGTTTAGAGTTCAATATCCTATAGGGAAGTGAAACATAAAATGGAAAAGTGTTTTAATTGGTTAATCATTTCATACCTTGATCCCCCCTGTCAGGGTATATCTCACACTAAGACCCTTTATGGAATAATAGTTATAAAATAATAAATGCATGTGGTCCCTTATTATATTTTAATCCTCAAATAACCCCATGTATAAAAAATAATAATTATGTTATTACTTACTTATCATGTTCTAGACACATAGATAACTAAATATTATTTCTGTAATAAATAAATTAACATTAATTCAAATAATATACAATATATTAATTTTCACCTAATAATTAAAATAAATACTTCAATCCCCCTCAATATTTATCAAACCTTAAATAATGAATATTTATTTAAATAAATATCTTTCCAATACCCATCAGTAAGAAAATAAATATTATATTCACTAAACAATAGAATAAATATTTATTAAATATTCTACTCACATTTATTTTCTCGAATAACCGGTGAATATACATTTATGATAAATATAAACATGAATAAATTTTAAACAAAATATGAGAATAACATTTCATCAACATCTTAAATTTATATATATTTTAATCGGTGTTCTAGAAAAACTTTATGTGTAAACATATAGACCCCTTTCTCAGTAGAATTAGGTGGAACCATTTAAAGTCCATGGTTTGAGACTAATAACACACTAAGCCACCCTTTGAGAATTTAATACATGTTAAAAATATTAAAAACCTCCCAATAACACTAACTATATGATCTAATTCTTTTATCATGATATCTCTTGTCAATCTGGTTACATACATGGGTCATCAACCTATAACCTTGATTTTTCATTCATCAGCTTTCTAGAAATGAATATACCAATAGAACACCATGCACATTTACTTGATATGATATTTACATTCTTATAAATATGAAAAATATATCCAAAATAATTAAATAATAGAATGGATAAATAATTTCTTATATTCTTTGTTAATTTTATATTAGTCGTGATACACCCAACTCACCAAACTTCATCACAAACATATATCATTGTGGTTGAAATTAATAAATTAAATCACACGACTCATGACATAAAATAATAAGTACCATAATTTCTAAGTACCATTACACACATACATAAATAGTAACATCTATTTACACATATAAATGTGTATTTATTAATGGTGGTCCATGCTCTCATAACCCCCTTTCCTGAGATTACCAATTATGACCTTCATGAGAAGAAGAATCAATGTATTATGACCCCTAACCCTGATATATTATATCATTTTTACCATTAAATAATTTCATCCAAACATATAATATATATTTAATAATACCATAATTTCACATCTAGGTTTTCATTATAGTGGGGAACATACATAGCCTCTTATTAAGACAGTTCCCATAAGACATTATAACATAGAATGCTATATAGAAAAACAATCATGATATGATTAGAACTATATCAGTATTCCAAACCATCAACACTAGTAATTGTAAAGTATATAGAATTTGGTTTTATGGAACCAACTCCAATATACTGTCACTTAAATTCGATCCAACTGATAATAAATTTAGTCCACTAGATCTCAATTTATTTTCATGCTTTCTTGAAGATAAGGTTGTGGTATAGGGTTCACCACATTAAATTACATAGAAAATCATATAACAGTGTCCTCACCCATTTGAGAAAAATCCATGAAGTAGTGATACGGTAAAGTAAGTTCATTATCTGTTGATGCGACCTTACCTTTATTGTGAGATCCACTGTTGCATTATTATCACCATAAAATGTGACAAAATATTTTTCAATAGGTTTGACATCATGATCTTGGATGAGGTTTTATATAAACACCACTTCTTTGGATGCATCAAAAGCCATTATATACTCTAATTAATCTATAAAGCTATGTCATCTAGATTCTTTGAACTCTTCCATTTCATGGATCCACTATTAAGATTGAGGACATATCTAGAATATGAAATCTAATTATATTGATCTATTTGGAAACTAGTATTCTTATATCCTATAATAACTAGATCCTAATCTCTTTTATGTACCACAAACAAATCTATATTACACCTTTTTTTTCATAACGTTAAATTTTATCCAATTTTTTTCACCTGGATCATCTTGATATCTTATTAATATTCACAATTAATAGGAAATATTAATCCTAATATGTATATTAACATACATGATGGAACATATCAATGATGCACGAAGTATCTTATTCATCCACTCTCATTATTAATTTTTATAAAGACACATTTTTAAAAATAATATATACAATCAAATAGTGGAACAAATCACCTCTTATATCTTTTTATACTGAGTATCCATAGTTTTTAGAATATGTATATTGCCTAATATAATCCCATAATCCTCTTGGTTCAATAAATAATGATCTTGATTAGGAGAATATTATAAAATTCACCTAATTCCTTTATGGAGAATAACATGTTTAATAATTCCTTAACTAATAGTAGGATTGATATTTCTATTTCAATAAGTAATTTTTCATTAAAATATACATATAGAAAAAGAACCACACTCTCACTAAACATCTTATAGACACACGGTTTATAATCATTTTTTATGAAACCAAATTGTTTTATTTATTAATCAAATCAAATTTTCCATGACCTAGATTCTTCCTTCAATCTATAAATGGATCTCTGCAACTTAAATAATTTATTAGCATTAAATTGAGTCACAAAACCTTATGTATGTATCATATAGACTTATTATTTGAGGTTCTTATTAAGGAAATATATTTTTCTATCCATTTTCTAAATCTAATAGTTTTGGAAAGATACTACATTTAGTAGAATTATGATTCATTTAAACGTAGAATCTTGGTAAAATGGTTCTTTACAGTAAATAAATTTATGTTGTTGGAACTATGTATGTACTATCCATGATTTATATGTAGTTACCTTACTTTCCATGTCTCATTTTCTATTAAATTTCCTTTTAAACATAGTGGTCTATAAATCATCTAGTAGATCGACACCATACATTTTAATGATATTTGAAACCCATGTAAATATTTATGTCTTTTTAATGTATTTTAGTTTCCTAGCTATCTACTACTTCCTTATATGAAAGAGAATAAATATTGTCAAACAATAATGAGTTATCATCCTCAATGAATAGAAATCCATATCATTATGGTCTTTTAAACTCTTTGGTTCACCTATATAGTATATATTTTTAGGAAAAAACACTTTCATGGGGACCTATGGAATCTGTTCCTACACCATCTATAACAACCCAAAAAATGTACTCCCAGATCTGGTGCAAGGAAATTAATGTTTATATTTTTTATTTTGATACAAATATAAATGACCTAGTTTTGGACATAAAAAACATAAATGGAAATGTTAGGACTCCTTCACCCCCAATGAACTTTTATGTTTAGAGTCTTAGATAATTAATAAAACTATTTCCTAACAAAACCAATCTATTAAACCGATTATTTTTCTAGTGTAGCCAAAATTTCTTATTTAAAAAAAATCATCACCTATAATAAAATTCCTTAGACATGAAACATTTGTGGACACAAATAATTTAACAAAATTATTTATAAATTGTGGAAAATGAAACATAATAAGGGTGTGCCCAAAATCATAGTAAGTGTAAACATAAGAATTAATAATTGGATGTCATTACTGAGCATAAGATGAGAATGAGGTTATAATGAATCATTTAAAGTGCATGGACATAACATAAGAATTCATACCCATAAAAACTTGGATCACAATTCATAATACATGTAATAAAGATTTAATATAAAACATGAGTTTTAATTCAAAAATCAAGATCCATGGGATTACAATCCTTGAGAAAATGATACATTAGAACATGATGCAAGAATAAAAGAAAACATTTTGGTAACATAGAACATCATTTTTATATCACTCACAAAAAAATATTAATAATTGAATAAGCTAACTATTGAAATACAATAATCACTTAAGAGAAACATATAAATGGTTTGTTACATCCCACTACCTAATGAATTGGAGGGTTATATCTAGATCACCCATCATCATGAGCTATATCGGTCACACTCTTCATTATTAATAATTTCTAGGTGCAATATCTGGGAAAAAAAATTTTGAAGACTACCCTTTTCAACATAAAACCATTGAAAACAAATATAATTCCATTATATCATAGTTAACCCATAGAAAAGAAATTGGTTCCCTAAAAATATCTTTGAAGCAATTATAATTCACCTAGTGAAATAATAATGATGTTATCATTACAACTTGTTCCTAGTGGAATAGTAGTAATTATTTCCCTCAGAGATATGTTTGGGTTAGGAATTATTATTTCTCAATGGTTTCCAATGGGGTTGTTTGTGGAATCAAAAAAACCAAACAATTATATATCCATGGGGATATTCTTTCCAAAGGAATGTGCTCATTTGGGTGTTTAGCCATCAATGCTTGAGAAATCACATTGGTCGATAGAATGGTAGATCAACCTCACCATACCTTTTTTGGGGAATTGTTTCCTACTCTGGGACTCTCATATATATATAAGACATATTCTTTAATATTTTATTAATTCCCAAGTATGATGTGGGTCACATTTGAATTAAAAATAAATTATTAGAATTTTTGGAATATAAAATCATATGTATGTATCAGAGTTTCTTTATAAATGGTGATATATGTATGTATCTGAGGTTTTCCATCAATGGTATCCTTTTATGTAGAAATTAGAGATTATTTGGTCATTAGTATGATGAAGCTGGTTTTTTATCCACACAGTAGGGAACTCTGGAGTGTATCGTCATCCGGGGAAACATAAGTTATTTTGATGTTGGGATCGAACCTGTATAATGGGATTCTTACATATCCCTGTGAAAGGAATCAAAACCCATTTAGTTCATTTCCACTTAATGGGGAAAATCATACATTTTTAGGTCTTGTGATAAGGACCTAAACATATAGTTTAAGATTGTGTGAGAAGGATGTCTAGGTGGAAGATACCTAGTGAAGGTTTGTTGTGGGACATATACTAAAGAGGGTCAATGAACCGGAGAGGGATGTGGATCCTTATGTTGAATTATACCATATTTTGGAATTGGTATAGAGTGAATATGGATGATTTGAAGTGTTGAGTTTGGACCTCATGGAGGCTTCATATATGACTCATTCGAAGGGGAGTCAAATTCCACATAATTCAGTTGTGAGGACCTAGGCTTACGGAGGCCCTCAATGGTTTTTCTCATAGGCTAGTATGGCCCTTTACGTGAATTAAGTTGGGGCCTACTTTTGAAGAGGATTCCCAATAAAGGGACCATGAGGGATATATAAAATCATGGTGATTTATAGGCTTATTTCAGGGAATTCTCCTGAGTAAAATACCCAGATTAATGGGATTATTATTGTGTCTTACTCTTGAGGAGGATTACCAAATGAGGTTTAGGATTGATATGAATGGGGCTAAATCTGAAGGATGATTCCCATTGAGCTTGATCTTTAGGTACACATCCTCAATATCCTGATTATAGTAGAAATCAAAGGTCTTATAGTTTGATACATGTCCAGATCATGCAATTGACAAGATAACTATTAACCTCTAGGCCCATGTGAGTCATGTTCTATTTTAAAAGCAAGAGGAAATGAACAATCCGAGATTCCACAAAATCTTCTTTTGTCTGCAAGTGGACATGTTGTCAAAGACCAACGAGAGATGGATGGGGAATTGAGTGTTCACACCTCTTATTCCACTATTATACTGATGGAAGATTTCGGGGATATGGTAGAAAAGGTAGAGGTTATGGCACTTACCTCTCTCCACATTACCCTGTAACATGTCCAGGGAATGGAGAATGGGGAAGGAAGGAAGAAGGAGAAAGGGGTGAGGGATCGAGTGCTCATCCCCTCTTTGACTCAATGGTCAAGAGGTCGATAAGAGAAAGATTGAAACCTCCTATAAAAAATGATAGAGGATAACTCCTTGTTGAATTACCTAAATTGATCACATATCAAGGGTGGGGGATTTCATTCCATGTCAAAAGGAAATGAAAGCATAATCCTCATACTCCTTAATAGGAACTGGAGGCTCTGGGTCTTAGAGATTACAAGGGAAGGACATGGTCCTAAACCTAGTGCTCAGGGACAGGAATTCCCTAACACTATCCCAAGGGTGGGGTTCCTTGTGACCATAGGGATACACAACCACATGAACCCTAAGGACCCCAACTGGCCAACTGCATATGTGTAGGAAACCTCTCACCGTATGAATACACATCCAAATGGGGGACATGCTAGTGTGGAACTATCCTTGGATGTGTAGTCAGGAAGCTTTTGTAGAGTTTTCAGAATCCTCACTTTTAGAAAAGGGATCCAAACAAGTAGTGTCCCTACCATTAGTAGCTTGTAAGAGGTCCTAAAAGGTGACTCACGCAGGGCATGGGCACAGGTTCGTGGCGTAGGTGTACAACATAGGTGTGTTGCGTAGGGCCTAAGAGGAACATAAAATGAATTTTGAATGGGGTTTATAGGCCTATGAAACCCAATATTCCTTTGAAAATGGACCAACTAGACAACACTACTTAGTTAAGTCTCTTTCCTAAACAACCTAGGTCTCCTCAGGTATCCCTAGATGGGTTCTGGACAGGTCCTTACATAAGGATGGGGCCTTGTACAGGTGGATTCTTATTAAAGAATAAGGTTCCTCATATATATGTCTTGTGTTTTAGACCCTAAAGGGACCATGATCTTCACATAACCCATTTAATTCTATTTTCTCTCATGTTTTGGAGAGATACCTAAGATGTTTTGGAGGACATGGGTGAGGGGGTTGTGCGACTATAGCTCGAGGGATTCTTTCAAATTTTTAGGGGTCCAAATAAGGATACATAGGGTCTTATTTATAATAAAATATGGGACCCTAGTAAAATGTGGTTCTTCACATAGGTTGAAAACATAATTCCACCCTATACATACTCCACGTAGGTGTGGTCTGTCCTTTGGTTCCATGGTGGGAAGGCTGTGTGGGTCGACATGTGTGCTGGTTTCGAAGGCATGCCTTCTGATTAGGCCTTGAATGTATCCCTTAGGCATATGTCTATTTCATCATTCTTGTGGATCTTTACTTATTTAACATACATAAGGTATTTTATATAATCATTTTATTTCATTTAATGAAACAAAGTTATGAAAAATTCCCCCTGCCTCAGGATAGGTTCCGATCAAATGAAGAGTGTTTAGTCCTAAGGTAGAATAAGGAAAAGATTATGAAGGTGATTCTTCCCAACCACATAGTTCTACCACATTGGCCATCCAGGCAACTTGTTTGGGGAGTTTTGGTGTGTATACCAAAATCACGGCTTCCTTGCGCATGACCCGAACATAGGCTAGTGGTGCCAATAAATACTATTGACCCCCTTTGTTATTTTACCTCACTTTTTTCATTTATTTTTTCATTCCTCTCATCATGAAAATTGTTCACCTAGTTATTTCATGCAATATATTTCATGAAGGTCTCACTAAGAGTTCCTTTTATCAGGTCAACCTATGTGGTGGTTCTAGACATGTATTAATCCTGATAGTCGATTCAACAATGGGTGAGGGTTATCAACTATTTCAGTCATCTCATTGTCATTGATATTTTCAACCTTCTAATATTGATGAGGAGTTTCGCCTGCTATTCAGTGTCATCGACTTCAGTTCCTGGTCCTGAAATGGGGGCTTCCATGCCAGATGTACATACATTAGTGGGCAGAGTTGAGACAATTTTAGAGGGATTGAAAAAAGGAGGCTTTCTGAGTGAGATGATTTTAGATTATGTCTCTCCCTATAAGAGTGTCTCTAAGACTAACCTATAGATATAGGAGTCTTTCCTCCCTATGATTCTTCTTGTTTGGAAAGATATCCAGAATATATTCCGAGAGATGCCTCTTGAGGACATTCCATCAAAACTTTGTTTACTTCCATTAATGATTTCTATGCTGAGATGTAGCATATTTAATTATCATGAGATCCAAGATATGTTAAATTTTATTATCTAGAAAAGGGAATAAGAGTGAGGAGTGCGGAAGGCCAAGGAGCAGAAGGATGACCTGTTTGAGGAGCTAATAGCTACTACAATCATAACTGAGGCCATCCATTCCAAGGAGGTGGAGGGATGTCAAAATATTTTCAATGTGAAGTCTTTCCAAATAATGTGTCTCATATAAGAATTAAATACCACATGGTAAGAGTAATTACATCATCATCAATCAATTTTAGGGGCTTTAGAATAAAGAAGAGAAGTTTTTAGTCTTAAGTAGGATAAGATCCAAAAATATGAGGAGGTTGTTGTTTCCCAAATGGCAGAGCTTCAAGAAACTGCTTTAGTTTCTCAGGGTTCAGTTCAACTTCTCAAATATTATATTGAATGAATGATGTAAATTTTTATAGAGAGGATCTAACATTTTTAGGTTTCAATGTGTTTCAAAACATAAATTAAAATTATTCTTTTATTTCGAAATCACTTGTGTCCTCATCACTATTCTCTTTCTATGATTATAGAATAACATTGAAACTGATTTTCATAACAAAACATCCTTATGATAGACATTCATAACCACATTGACAAAGAATGGTAAAACACTCTAATTTTTTCCTAAGGCAAGGGGTATAGTGAGCATAATCTGACAGTTTCTAGGGTCATATAGACAACCCCACAAACTTTTTGTTTGTTATCTTTTCATTTATCGATTTATTCACAAAAAATACGTAGTATGGGTATAGATTCCCAATACTTGAATCTTATCCTGAATTCCCTTTGTGAGTTTTCAATCTAGGGAGTTCGGTCTCTTTTTTGTGGGAAGTTTAATGTTGTACTAGCTGGACTAACAAAACTGGTGTTTTAGGTCTAACAACTTTGACCATAAATCATAGAATAATGACCCAATGAGGACTTCTAGTCCATGAATGTTCTGACATTATTCAGACACCTTATGGTGAATCTTGAGACATGATTTTTTGGTTCTCAAATCCAAAACACAATATTCATAAATAGTGGAGGTCTCCCTTGAGGATAAAGTTACCACGGGTTAAAAAACCCATTTTCTGGGCTGTTTTATGAAAGGAAAACTAGGGAACATACTTTATATTTTTTAGTGGCATCATTTGTATGATACGACCGAAATATTTTGAGCAATATATGCAAATTGAACTGGAGCATATTAAAACATATGTTGTCAAATAAGTTCTCAATAATTATGACATTATATTGATAATGATCTAAGGGGTTTAATGGATATTCATATTTCTCAAGACCATTATGGGTGCCAAAGGAAGGTGTCTAAGAATGAGGGGACTATCTGTATTGGCATTGGACATGAATGGTAAACCAATCCTACATGAAATTAACTTGAGTGGAGGAGGGTTAATTTCATTAAATGATTGATTTCATGGGTAAGGACCATTTCTGACAAGGGTTAATGTATCATGTATTTTAATGTCGTGCGGCTGGGACATTGACAATGTAGTTTATCGTCTTACATCAAGGATGTTATGGTACGTTTTTTAAATTCATACAACGAGGAAATTATGCTATATAGTTTAAATTCTATACAACAAGGACATTAAGGGGATATAATTTAAGGTCTTTAGCTTGGACCAAAATGTTCATGATTCATCTATTCTTGTGATATTTTTCATAAGTGTGCTACCATATTCAGGTGTGAGAGGAGTAAATTATAATATGTGATTGTGAATCCATGAATATGAATAGTGGTATAGGAAAAAGGCTTATGGAATCAAAGGAGGTATCTCCTGAGGATAAAGTTACCACTTGTTAACAAACCTGTTTTGTTATCTATTATATGTAATTCCAACTAGGCTTCATACTGCATTGTCAATAGTGGAATACATTGGAAGAAAAGCTCTATGATTTGTGAGAAACTTATGAAAATCCAACTAGGGAATATTACGACATAGTCAGGAAAAGTAGTCCCCAATAATTCTGATATTATTTTGCTAAAATCCAATGGATTTTTTATATATTTGTATTTCCTGGGCATATAACTTTTTAGGAGGAAAATAATCGAGCATATAAGGGACATTTCAAGTTAAGATTTCCCAAGAATTTGGATAAGAGGTTTCCTATATAGGTATGAAGCAAGAATAGGGAAACACATTGTGTGTAGTTTTAGGTCATATGACTCGGACTATGGAAATGATATGGATGTGTAGCCTTTTTATCCAAGGTCATTCTGGCATACTTCAAATATGGAGGAAGGAATTATAAACCACTGACTTAGGGGCTCTTAGATCAGAAGAAAGGATACAGAAAAAATATGTGGGTGAGGACCATAAACTATTTCAAAAAATGTATTTCAACATATTATCATCAATTATCATGAGGATAAAAGAGGATTATATCATGGGAGAAGTTACCACTAGTTGAAAAACATGTTATGTGGGATGTTTTATGCATGGCCAACTAGGGCACATACTGGATAATCAAATAATGATATCCTTTGTGTATCATAAATTTTATCACTGGGAGTTGGAGAAAGATTGTGAAGATCCAAAAGCATCATGGACTTGGAGTATGATGTACATAAATAGTATATTTGAGAATAAGTGTTTGGACCGATATTGACCATGAAATTGGGGATCTCTCACATCGATATAGCTTATATAGATAAGTAAGGCATCTCTGTATCCATGGAGGACCCCATGATGAGGGGGGTGATGAGTTAAAAGCTCCTATATATATATCATGTTTTATATGAATAAGAGGGGTCATTTTTATTCACCCCATGTATGGGACTAAAACTTAAAGCCTAAAATCACTACATATCTTAATGGGGTGAGAATCAAGCCACACATAGTTCTTTGGGTACCGTGCAGTTTAGGATCATGAGTTAAGGACATTATCCATGCAGTTTAAAGTCATGTGGTGAGGATAAAGGTGTATCAATGTGATGAATAATGGAATATTGTGTATGGACAAGATAATAAGGCCTGAGCATCACTTTTTATCATCGTGGAGTAGGAATCAAGCCATAATTAGATCTGAAATAAAAGTCCCCACCCTGACTAAATTCACAAGTTGAGGAAAATTGGGGTTTTCTAATATGAATTCATGCATTGGGTGATAAATCATATTTAATTTTCTCATATATATTTGACATTTACATGGGAGAGTGGGAGTATTTACCCTGTTTTGTTGTGGCTTGGGATAGGATTGGATATTTGTACATTGCTACATATCTCATCAAAAAAATAATCAATACATACATAGTTCTGGGGGGAAGCATGAAATTTATTATCATGTGATGTGATGAGTTCATTTTTTGTGCCTTTTATAGTCTTTCATATAGGACAAAGATATCCCCAATGTGAACTGATATTCCTTACTTATGAGGGAAACTCTTTTTCAAAACTCTTAAACCCATGTAAGCTATGCTCGGTTTGATAAACAAGGAGTGAAAAAGGTTTCAACTTTCCCATAATTAAAATACATGGGAAGGATATGGGAATTTGGATTCTATTGTGGCTAGTCTAGGAGAGTTGATCCATGTGTTTTAATGTATCTCATTATGATGAGAATCGTTCTATACATATTTCTTCAATTTCCATGCAGTTTGATTTCTTGTGGTAAATATGAAGGAGAAATGACAAGAAAAAATAGAAATGTTTTCGTTGGGACCTAGGATAGAAATATGGGCACCACTACGTATCTCATGGATTTAAGAATCAAGTTGCATGTATTTCTTGAAAGGCTTCATGTGCATGTCGTATTCATACACAGGGAGTGCATGATTTGTTTACTATGGATGGACCCGAGATTAGAGATTTGGGCATTACTACATATCAAACTGAAACGAGAATCAATCCACACATAGTTCTTGAAAATTGTTCTCACCAAAAATCGGGTTTCATGTGGGAAAGGGGATTTAATATTTTCTATAATGATGTTTGGGACCAAGGCATGTGGTCTAGATGCCACTGCGTATATCATTGTAATGATAATCAAGCCATATATTTTTGAAAATTTTCCCTATGTAGATTTGGTGTGTACATTGGGAAAGGGGATTATATATATTTTTGTTGTAGTGGGACCCGATATTGGAGATCCAAGTGTCACTATGTGTCCCATATGAATGATAATCAATACACATGTAGTTCTTGGATGGATTGGACAATTTATTGTTATGCGGTGATGATGTTGCATGTGCAGTTTATCATCTCATGTTTAGGACATGATAATGAAGGGGCTTATACATTTATAGGGGCCCAAGTTCCACTTTGAAGTGGAAATGTTGTGAGTGGGTTTTACACATGGGAGTTTCCAATATTTGAGGGACCACAAGGACTGACAACTCCTGGTATTTTGGTGGATCTTAATGTCAAACAAGGGAGATGGTAACAATATAGTTTAATGTAATGTTGTGATGATGAATGATGTCTTTCAGTTTTAGGTCATAAGACTAGGACCTCATGTCATGCAGTCCGTAGTATCATAAGGATGATGATGCCACACAGTTTAACGTCATTTGAAATGGAAATTATGTCATGCCTTTTAAGGTCGTGCGATAAAGAATAATTGATAAGTTTAACATCTTGAAATAGAGACATATATTGTTTTATTCAATTTAACATCCTCCAGAGAGGACAATATTCTGTGTGATTACACAAATTAATTTTTCCGCAACCTTTAATTGGTTATATTCTTAATGATTCCCCATCCACTAAGATCAAGTAATAATCTTTGTTGGAGTTGGAATTGTGTATGGAGTATGGTCCCTCCCATGTTGTCTCAATAATTGGAGGCTTTATTCCTAGTATCATTGTAATTTTGAATACCAACATGAGTTCTCCTTGGAGGAAAGAATAGAGGTATAAATTCTTTCTAAAAGTTTATGTTATTAGATTTTAATAAGCTTCCATGTGATGCAAGGTAAGAAATATCTTTTCATCCAGTCACCCCAGTTGATCCATCCATTTATGGGACTCCTTATTTGTGGATATATGATCACAAATGGAAACACTAAGTGATGGAAACTAGACCACAATGGGAAGGACCACTTCTGTTATGTATACCAAGGAGTACGAGGTTGCTCGTGTGGTAGTATGAGGTCGCTCGTGTTCCAGAACGGGTTGTGGTACTGTAATCCCATAATGCATGAAAAAGCTTTTTTGGCTAATAATTTATCTTTGTCTACAATCATCTAGATTGTGTTTGATAGGGTCTTGTCTAATGCCTCTATCTGTCCAATAGTTTATGCATGATAGCGAGATGAATTGTTGGATTTGATATCATATTCTTGCTATAGGTTTTTCACCTTAGCAGAATAGAAATTGGTTCCATTGTTCATCAATATTTTATAAGGGACAGAAAATCTTGTAATGATGTTGTATTTTATGAATTACATGATACTTTTTTCCCCAAATTATTTGATTGTTATTGTATCATCCCATTAGGAGATGAAATCAGTAATAGTAAGGATGTACTTGAATGGCTTGGTCTTTACTGAGGGATATGGCCTAACAACATTGATTTCCCATATAAATAATGGAATGAAGTATTTGGTTGTATGTAACAACTCGAGGGGTTGATAGTTAAAGATGCCACACACTGGATAATAATGACATTTCTTGGTAAATTCTATGAAATCATGTGTCATTGTGGGCTAATAATATTCAAGCCTTTAGATTTTGTGGGAATCTTATATTCATACTGATGGGAACTATAGGCCCTAGTTTGTACTACATCTATAACGGTAGTAGTCTCTACTCCATCGATACATCCTAGGAGGACTCCATTAAATCCTCATTTATAGGGGACCTACTGGTGATTCAGTAAATCATAGAGGGTGAAGTTGGTATTTCTCCAATAGATTTGTTCTTTCCCGCCTCTATCTGATGGGAGAACTCCCATTTGGAGGTAATCCATGATGGGTTTTATCCACCCTATGGTAGGACTATATGATTCATGGATAGGTCTTACATTGTTAATCTATTACCTTATGATTTTCAAGAAAGGTGATACCATCTAGAAATGGGTGATTTTGATGACTATTTCATCCCAATTTGGATATTACAGTGTTGTTGTTTCATTTTCCAATGCATCTACTTGGGAATTTATGATCGTGGGATGTGAGTCAATGTTTATTATAAAGGGAACTCGGCCATCAACCCTCGAACATATTCAATCATGGGAATAAAATCTTCTTTTCTAATGAATTAATCCCCATAGATATGTTTAATTATGAACTTTGAGTCACCCTTCACCTTCAGTTGATTCAATTGTATTTAGAGATCCAATTACAAACCTATAATGAGGGCCTGTTAATCTACATCATTGATGGTATATCCTTTTGATAGTAGAAAATAGTACGGCAAGACTAAATTTTTTGGATAAATGATCATGGTCCCTAACCCAACTTTTTTTAGCTTTGGTTCTTCTATTTTCTTCCCTATTGGGCTCTTTGATGCACCATCAAAATACATTTCCCATGTTTAGGTATTTTCTTGAAAGGATAATACCTCGTTATCTGGAAATTCAGTATTTAGTGATGATGTTTCTTTACACAGGTGTAATATAAGAAAATATATCATATCCTGGCCTAGTACTACTTTCTCAGGCACAAATTAGATATAAAATTGTTGTAGAATAACCACCCATCATGACCGATTACCTATCAATATAGGATGGATAAGGATATATTTGAGTAGGTTATTATAAAATACCAAGTGGACCCCATGATGCTTTGGATAGTGTCTCAGTTTATAAATAGTGAAGGATAATTCAAAGAAAATCTTCTCAATATTATAATATCAATTCTTGGCATCAAGCATGGTTTAACTGAGATAATAAAGGTTGTTTTCATTCCTAGAATTGGTCTTTTTCAGAAGTAAGGAATATAGTGATCGTTCTAGTGTCGTCACATACAAAAATGAGAAATTTTCCCTCAATAGGTGTCATCAACACCAGTGGGTTCAAGTGGTATGTCTTGATAGAATCAAACATTTCATGACATTCATTGGTCCATTGATATGTAAACCACTTCTTCATTAATTTGGTAAATTTTAGACATTCGCATGCTACATTGGCTATGAAGCATCAGATGTAGGCCAAGTGTCCAAGATGTCCTCTCAACTCTTTACAGTTTTGAGGAGGTGACGTGCCAAGGAGAGATTTAGTTTTCTCAGGATCAACTTTTCTACCATGATTGCATACAACGAAGCCGAGAAAATTCTCTAAGGTTACCCCAAAATAAATTTTTAAGGGGTTCTTCTTTAGGTTATATTGTCATAGCTTATTGATGATGGTTTCTAGGTCGGCCAAGTGGTCAAAATATTATTGTCAGGTAATTTTTGTGACATGACCACTACATCATTGATGTAACATTAAGGAAACTTTTTTAGGAAGGGTTTGAAGATGTGATGCATGGAATGTTGGTCTGTGGCACCATAATTCTTTAAACCAAATGGCATTACCTGATTACAGAACATGACCTGAGGGGCCCTGAAGGCAGTGGCTTCTCCATATTATGGGGACATACAGATTTGGTTGTATCAAGAATAGACATATATGAAGTATAGATCTTGATAATAAGATGTTACATCAATCATGAGTTTTGTGATCAGAATCAGGAAGTCATCTTTGGGACAATACTGGTTGAGATATCTAAATTCAATGAAAAATAGGATTTTTCCATTTTTCTTCTTCACTAGGACTATGTTGGCTAGCCATTTTGGATAATGTTCCTCTTGGATGAAGTCCACTTTGATGATATTATCCACTTCATCCTCAATTTTGGAGGCATTATTTTGGTGTTTTCTTCTTGATTCCTTTTTTATCCTTGATGATCTTATAGAAATCCCCCAAGTGATGGGTGGCCACCTTGTTTTCAAGGCTTTGAATCTTCGAGTAATTCTTGGAAAAAATGTCATGATGTTGCTTGAGAAATAATGTATACACCTCTTATTCTTTAGAATTCATGAGGTTACTGTTCATAGTGGGTTTTGGATCTTCATTTATACCCAAATTTATCTCTCTGAGTTCATCCATAGTGGTGGAGACACCTTCCTCTAATGATGAAGGGGAATCCCAAAAGTCTTCCTCTTCTTCTTATTTTCTATGATTTACTTATTCTATCTTTTCTTTTGAAGTATGTGATGAAGAAAGATTCTCATATTTAGGGGAGTAGTAAGTAATTGGAAATCTTGAAGAGGATGTAACCATTTCTAGCCCAACTGATGGTTTGAAACCTTTTTGGAGTTCTGTGGAGGAGACTATGGGTTTGGAATGAGTATTTCCATTTTCTACCTTTTTCATGATAGCTTATTCATATCTGGATGATGGAGTAGGAATCTGTTGAATCTATAGAGATGGAATGATGATATTTTCCTCTAGTATTTCATCACTGTTTGGAGGGTTTATAATTTCCAATGCACTATCAGGCTCAGTTTTCATGACCAACATCATGGAATCTGCTGATTATGTGCTTGAATTTGGGACCACCCTTTAATTTGATTTATGGGCAACACATAATCCACACTGAGTTACTTGAAATGGTTAGATGGGATAATTTCTAGTCCATTTGGGGAATTGATCAAAGGGACATCATCATCAATGGACTATTTTTCTCCCATATAGTAGAATCTTGTGTCAATTTACAGTTTCTCATAGGATTTGAATGATGACTTATCATAATGAAATGTACAAATTTGACCATTTATACAATTTTTGAGGCATTTTTGGTATTATGAAGGAATGGAATCATGTTGATGTTTCCAAGGTCTTCCTAGTATTAAAATGAAGGTTGCATCCTATCGAAAAAACCATGAATTCTGAATCGGACACTAAATCCATAAACTATGTTCTGAGTGTGATCTCTTCAAGAGTCTCCTTCTCATTCTTGTCATAACCCTGTAACATTAGAGTGGAATGGGAAAAGTGAGATTCCATGAGACCCTACTTGTGATGTTTCTAGACTAGAATTAGGTGTACTCCTGACCCATTGTCAATAAAGGCTCATTGGATATCAATGTCATTTATCTTGATGGATACATACAAGGGTCTTATGTGTCATTATATGATGGCATCCTTTTCTTTGTCTATAAAAGATATGACTTTATATAATTCTATGGGATCATTCTATACATTATATAATTCAATAGTAGTAACCTTGACTTAATACACTCGAAGACTTGACAAGGCCTCTATGAGTGCCTCCCATAGACCTTTTTAGAGACTCAAAGCATATAGGATTGACAACTTAGTCAGTACTTGGTTCAGTTATTTCAAAATATCATACTTCTAGTCCAAATGTTTGTTCATCCTGTCATGGGAATGTTATTTCATAGGTGATTTCGTAGCGGATGTTCCTGATGTATATGGACCATCCCTTAGAATAAGAGTTTAAAGTGCTTCTACACCTGGTAGACTAGGTCAGCTGGGTCTGCCTATAGGCTAGGGCTGATTAGGTGATGAAATATCCTCTAATCGATATTCCAAGATGATCACATTAGGGTAGAACATGTCATGCATAGATTAATTCCCTTATTCCTATTGAGATCAATGGAGGTATCTCTAATGAGTTTCGTCTGCGTATATGGTTTGAGCGACAACGTGGTTAATGTAGTGACTCCTGGCATGATAATGTCTTCCCATGTAACCTCAACTTTGATGGACTCTTTCTCTAGTTCCCCAATCAAGAATGGGGAATTTAGGATCATAATTGGAATCATCATCTACGAATGGATCCATTAGGTGAATATTATTAAAGGAACAGAAGATCACATCTTCATCTGATGAAGATTCTATTTGACAAGTTGAATCTTGTTGTGTCATTTAGTTGGGCAGTGCCTATATATTTGGGACTTTAGGCATGAGATTTTCTAAAGTATATAACACAATCATCTTTACAAAATGTTCATCTTCATGTTTCTACTTCTTACTCTTTCAGCTATGTTTCTTTTAGGAAGACTGACATTCATAGGACTGAGCTACTTGGGAAGTTGTATGTATTGTAACAGAAGTAGATGGTGGCATAGTTGGTCACTTAAACTATGTTTAAAAAAACATCTTGAGTCCATTTGATTGTTATACTGACCATACAAACACTAATATTCTATGAACTCTTTCTATTAACCTCTTTCAATTCATTTTATTCCTCTAGATTAGTGGCAGAAACATACACCACCTAAGCATGTGAATTTTTCAGTTTCACCCACCCGGTTTCCACTATATTTTACAGGAGGTCTATAAAGAAAAAACAATCCATAATGTGGTTCCCTAGAATTTTATTAAAGGGGAAGTAGTTTGGTATATATTTTTTCACTTATTTTGTTGGGCTTATTGGGCTTTGTCTACTTGAATAAATTGTTTTCCAATGTCAAAATGAATTCTTAAGGGAATTGGTTGTTTCAGAAAGAATAGAACATGTTTTTCATTTCCAAAAACCATTTCATACATTGATATCTCTGATAAGCCTATTGAGGCTAGAAATGTTATTGATCCTCGGGAGGTGGAGCCATATGGTATGGTGAAGGCTTTGAAATATGATCAGTTATAGGGGTCTATTTATGTGTAATTATAGAATCATTTACTTTTTCCATTCTCATACCGTTAGTCAATTTAATTACTTTGTATTTTTCCTTAGTCTTTTAAATGGAGGCTTCTAACTATAGATAAACTATGGTAATGTCCCAAAACTATCAGGTGTATTTCACAAAGATTAATGGTGTTCACAACTCATCGTGATGATCCTCTATAAATATGGGAAAAAGATCTTCTTGAGGGAGTTGTAGGTTCAAGTAGTATGTCAATTATTTCAACCGAGAAATCTAATAAATTACCCTATCATTCCCACATTGTTTGAAGTTCGCGAGATCTAATACTATTGTCTTTTGTAGCATTGAGATAAACTAGAAGAGAAACTTTTAAAGGATTTATTCCCATCCAGTGATTGGGAGAGACTATAAACTCATGTACCATACAAAGGCTGGTCTCTATAGTGATTGAAAAAATCACCTTAGTTTTAATGAATCATGTTGTTCAATGGTCCCCATAATTGGATCATAGTGAGAGATAAAATGCATCATTTGATTCTCTGGGACTCTAGAGCCATTGAAAATTGGAAATATTTGGTTCCCAAAATTTTTTGGTGGAAGAGTCAGATCTACCCATTCAGGGTAAGTTTTCTTTTCTGCAGTTTTTGGTGCACATCATTCCTCTATGGCTTCCAATCTATCCATTAGTGACTCAATTTTATTCATATTCATTTTAGGGACATATGGTAAAGTTGAAACATGGATGGGTATGATGACTAGAGCTTGAACATGTGTGGCGGTTGGAGCCTAAAAAGGTGCGGAAACCGGTAGAACCATTGGTGGGGGTACTACTGAAAATTATTGTGGATACTCTAAAGAAACTATCATATACATATGTACCCAAACCATTTCTCATTGTGTACCTAATGAAAGTAATTCTTGGTTTTATACTGTGGGATCCAAATATATTGGTGGTTAGTATCCCATGTTGAGTGGATTTTCCAATCCTCTTTCAGTTGGTGTGTCAAAATCTCTTTGATGAGGTGTGTTAACTATAAAAGTGGTATGAGGATATTCTTTTATAGTATACCTAGTATTAAGGATACCTCAATGTAATTCTGTTTTGAATCTCCTCGACTCTTTCATATCCTTATCTTTCTAGGAAAATCATTCTTCTATAAAAAGTACCTTAACTTCCCTGAAATGGAGGTGGTGTACAATATGACCCTTACCTTTTTCCTTGTTAGATAATTTTTTAGGAAAAGTTGATGGATTGTTAGAGGGAATTTCAAAATTCATGGAAAGCCTCTAATTTTGGGTGTGCACACCTCCTTCAGTTTTTCTTGTGTAGACCAAATCATGAACCATGAATTCTTCCTTTTACTCCTCCTCTGAGTTGGCCTCACGTTCTGTAGAATCAGCAAGGGCCACATTGATGAAATTAAATAATGAAAAATTCATTCCAAATATCATATTAGTGTCTTTGTGAGGATACGTTCTCTTAAGTCCTCAATGAGGCCTTGTCCTATCCTTTTTTGAATCTCTTGGAGCTACTTGGAAGATAATAATAAAAATGGAATCTCTTCATAGTTCAGGCATGCACATTCTTGATAAGGGTACGGGACCATGGGATGGGATGAACTCAGAGGATCCACATTGTGGAATTTTCCCTAATAGGGAGAATACTGATTCGTATTGAGGATGGGACTATTAAGGTGAAAATGAACCCAACCCAGAGAGTGGGGAAGT
The DNA here is from genome assembly GCA_963277665.1 of Viscum album. Classification (NCBI taxonomy): domain Eukaryota; kingdom Viridiplantae; phylum Streptophyta; class Magnoliopsida; order Santalales; family Viscaceae; genus Viscum; species Viscum album. The sequence goes on from OY728134.1 coordinate 1,404,375,684, forward strand.
TCCTTCTCTACTTTTCAACCCTTTAGGTTTTTCTTTCTATCCTCAAGGGTTAGATTAAAAAATCCCAAAATCCTGTTGGCCATGGTTTCTCCTAAACACTCTTGGATACTATTTTCACAACTAACCTTATGATTTTAAATTTTTTTGTCCAAATATGGGTTTAGTGCATCATTGTTATGAACTAAGATTAAATATTTCTAAATATCATTGTTCTATTTCTGACATTTGATAAATATGATGGCTAACATCCTCTAAGTGGAAGGTTTGATTTATATTCTCTATGCTTGATTAAAAAATCTCTCAGTAACTTTCTTTCTTCTGGATCAACATTGGTGAGAGTCAATCGATGACTATTTTTATTGAGCATATCTTCAATCATGGATGGGATTCATTTGTTGAAGTCATCCTGAATCTATAACATTGCAAGTTACAACCCTCCTAGGGCTTTACTAATTAGTTAGTTTTGTGAAATGTAATGCTTCATTCGCACCCCATCTTTTGATATGAAGTTTATATGGGGCGTTAGAAATTATTTTTTGTAACCTCATTACTGCATCGAGGAATGAATTTTAAAGGGGTCTTTTTAATTTTTTTTGATCTTTAGATATAGTGAATCTATGAGAGATGCCAAGTCAATTTGGTATTTCAATATTTATATTACCTTGATGTGACTTTGATATCCATTTTTGGGTAATAACTTTTCTTTTAAGTGATGAATTGTTTTCTATACGTTGAGGAAGATATCGTGCACAGAATCTTCCAATGATGTATCTATAATGCTCTATTGAGTGGTTTTCGAAGGATAGAACATGAATGGTGTGTCATATTTATCCATTTATTTCCTCATATTTTGAACTTATTCTTCATCTTTTACTAGAGGATTATTTACATAGTCCGACCGGATCTAACACTTTCCTTCCATTTTATTACAATTGGTAAGATTGGTAGGGACTTCCTCTGCTATGTAGAAAGGAAGGATATCAAAATGAGGTTTATAGAATGATTTTCAGCTTGGGATATTTCTATTTGAGAAAGGATTTCACCTTCCACTGACAAGGCATTAGACATGACTAGCCTTGTTTTCACAAGTTCCTTTTTATAGGACATTATCATCAGTACATTACCAATCAGATAATTCTCTGGACAACGTGAAACACTACTATGGAGAGAACATCGACAAGGGGAGGATCACCATGGTGGATTATAACAAGGGGAACAACCCTTTTCTCTTTGATCGTATGGCCACATGGAAGGATCTCATGGATTCCATCTAAAATGGGCTCTCGAGATTGATCAGATTGTGGTCATGAAGCAAGACTTCAAGTTGAAGTGTTTGGAAAGGACCTCCAAAATTACTGCTACTACTCCCATAATATGGTAATAGGAGAGTAGTATCTTGAGATTCCACATATAAATGTTTGAGGGATTTAAAAACTCCACCATTGAGTAGAGAAGGATCATGTATTGGCTCTTTTTTTAGTTGTCTTCGGAGAGGCTTCTTCTTAGAAACCTTCTTGTGAGAAACTAGGGACACTTGTTGGGGGAAGTGATTTTCATGGTAAGGTGTTTGTGTATACCTTAGAGTGGCCTCTGAGATAGGACAATTACCTCTAGTTGGAGCGGGTGTATGTTCCCAATCTAATTTTCCATATAATATGGGGGTTTTCCCCCATGTCCCTTCTAGATGGAATAAGAGGTGTGTGCCTACTCTGAGGTGACCTGCTGATTAGCCACCCCAATTATAGGGAAATAATTATATGTCTGTATATTGGGAATTATCGTCATCACTATTATGATATATTGAAAAGTTTTTAGGATGTAGATAGGGATTTGTGTATGCCCTTCTACCATTTCTAGGATATTCTTGTTTACTTTAGTGGTTGTAATAAGAATATATGTCCATTTCTTTTCAGAAATAGGTGTATTTTCACGCTCCTTTCCTCCCTTTTCTGCCAGTGGATACTAACAGTACTCATGTGTACAGGTGGAGAGTTGAGTCTTCCCTTGATTGTTATCAAGACATTCTTACTGACTTCTACGAGTGTTTCTAAACGAGGATCTTGGTAGGATTGATGGGTTCATGAATGTGTATGTTTCTACTCATGGTATGCTGTTGTGTTTGGTTGTAAGAATTATTTTAATGCCTCCTTGAGATTCTACTAGATAGCTAAATAAATGTGTAAGGGTATATGTTCCCACTCACAATTTCCCACCAAATTGAGTTGGTGGGCTTCTCTTGAGGGAGAAGAGGTGTGAACGTTCTCTCTGTTGTTTGTTTTTCATCCTTAATGGTTCATCTTGCAAGCTTGGGTTTAAAGGTATTGGTCTAGATATCTGAGTATAACACCCTAATCATGTTGAGGTGTTACTATCTTGGGATGTTGGTAGTAGATATTGTTCGAAGGATCCCTTGGAAAGCACCCATGTGTCTTCTCAGTGAGGTCGTATATAGCCTCCTAATCCACCTCCCTAAGATATTGGAGGTAATTATTATCACATTCTAGGGACAAACTCCTGAAATGGTTGATGATTGTGGTCAGCACCATCTTATTTATGACCACTAGTCATTGATGACCAAAAAATCAGTGGCATTTTGAGAGCTAGAGGGTATGTCGGGTGACCTCTAGGGTTAGGATTGTACCATTATAATGGTACTCCCGGACCAGTGAGTTTGAGACCTAGTGTTGAAGATTATTGGTTGGTGATGAATTCCTTCACATGGATGAAGACATGGTAGGAGTAATAGTCATGTCATGCATCAGTGAAATCTAAGAGGACATCATTTGTTTGAAGGGAGTTCTTGGAAATAAGTTCCTAAGATAAATGAATAACAAATAAAAGAAAACACCATGAAAGAATCATCTCATTTGGATGAACACATGCATGATTTATTGTCTTGTATGGACCTCTTTTATCAAGTAAAATGGTCATAACAAATAGGTGACACCATCATCTTGGTAAAGGATTCATGTCGGGTTGACCATTTTTTGTTTTATTTAGAGATATATTCATTTAAGGAAAAATTATTTTTGAATGGTTTCCAATAGGTTTGTTTATGGAACGAGAAACACCCAATGGTTTTGTATTCATGGGGACCTGCTTTCCAAAGGTAGTTTCTCGTTGGGGGGCTTGGCCGATGATGTTTGAGAACTCACATTGTTCTAAAGGATGGGAGGGTGAGCTCATAAAACCTTTGGGGGCGGGGGGATTATATCCTACTCTGGGACTTTCTTATATAATTAAGACATATTCGTGAATACTTTATTAATTATAAAGTATGATGTGGGTTGCCTTCGAATTAACAATAAATTATTAGTATGTATAGAAAATAGAATCATCTATATGTATCCAATTTTCTTCATTAATGAAGATATATATATATGTATATAATTTTCTCTATTAATGGCATCCTTTTATGTAAAAATTATATATTCCTTGGTCATTATTAAGATGACATTGGTTTTCTAGCCACACAGTGGGGAACTTTGGAGTGTATCATCATCCATGGAAATAGAAGTTGTTTTAATGTTGGGATGAAACATGTATGATGGGTTTCCTATATATTGTTATTAAAGGAATCAAAACCCACATAGTTAGATTCCACTTAATGGGTCACATCATAAATTTTAAGGTCATGTGATAAGGACCTAACCATACAATTTAACATTGTGTGGCATGGAATTATTGGTGGAAGATACATAGTTAAGATTTTTTGTGGGACTTATGCCAAAGAAACCTAGGGGACCTAATAGGGATGTGGATCCTAAGGTTGAATTAGACCCTACTGGGGACATGGTTGAGAGTGAATAGGGTTTAATTGAAGTGTTTAATTTTGACCTCATGTAGGCTTCCTATGTATCACGTTCAGAGGGGAATCAATGTCAACATAGATTTATTTGTGAGTACATATGCCCATGGAGACCCTCGAAGGGTTGTCTCTTAGGGGAGTATGTCCTTTTAAGTTAATTAAGTTGTGGCTTACTCCTAAAGAGGATTCTCTATAATGGAACAATGAGGGATGTCTCAAATCATGGTGATTTGAAGGCTTATTTTGAGGTTACTCTTGAGGAGGATGCCCAGATTAAGGGTATTAGGATTGGGGATTAATATTAAGGAGGATTATATAATATGTTTTGGGATTGATATGACTAGGTCTTACTCTTGGGGAGGATTCCCATTGAGATCGAGACATAGGTAGGCATCCTACGTATTTTGATTATAACGGGAATCAATGTTATCATAGTCTAATAAATAGTTGGATCGTGTGGATGTCATGATCACCAATAACCTCTAATACCATGTGATTCATGCTCTATGTGAGTAAAAAGAGGAAATGAAAGATCCAAGATACCACACAATCTTATTTTGTCTGCAAGTGGACTTGAAAAAAGTACCAAAGGTAGAGGGATGGTGCATTGAGTGTCCCTACCTCCTCTGTCCCATCCTCTACTAATGGAAGAGGCTAAGGTTGTGATGAAAAAAGCCAAGGGTATGGAAATTCCCTCTCTTACCTTTACCGTAGAACCGGTCTAAGGTAAGGAGAACGTGGAAAGAAGGTAGCAAGAGAGAGGGGAGAGGGCTTGGGTGGACATCACCTCTCAGACCCAATGGCAAGGAGAAAAATAGGAGTAATATTGAAACCTCCTAAAAGAAATTCTACAGGATTACTCCATGAAAGATGAGCTAAAATTGGTCACATAATAAGGGAGTAAGATTTCATTCCATTCCAAAAGGAAACAAACATGTAATCCTTTTCCTTCGAGCTAGAAACTAGAGGCTTTACGTCTTAGAGATGATAAGGTTAAGATATGGTCCTAACCTTAGTGATCATGACAGGGAACTTGCTCACACTCTCTCTGGTGTGGGGTTCCTCAAGATTGTAGGTACAGAAAACTACATGCATCCTGAGGACCCTGAACGACCAACCGGAAAAGTGCATGAATCCTCTGACCATATGAATACACATCCAAATGGGGGACATGTTTGCGTGCCACTCACCATGCTTGTGTAAGTTAAGAGGCATTGGTGGAGATTTCAACTTTTCAATTCTTAGAAAAGGGATCTAATAAAGGAGAGGCCCTACCATGGGTATCTTGGAAGAGGGCCTAAAATGTTTCTTGCGCTCATCCTTGGTGAAGGTGTGTCATGTCAGAGTGTAGTGTAGGGCCTATGAGGAACCAAAAATTCTTTGTATAGGGGGGTACAGGCCTACCCGAACTGGATATTCCTTGTTTAAAGAACCTCCTTGGAAACAACACAGGGGTGAACATTTAGCCTAAATATCATGGGTCTCCTCGGGTATCCCTGGATGGGTTCAATGTAGGTCCTTTCTTAAGGAAGTGCCCTTTACAAGGTGGATGCTTATTATGTAAGAAGGTTCATGTGTAGGCATCTTGTGTTTTAGACCATGAAATGAATTTTATCTTCATATATCCCCTTTAATTCTCTTTTTTCTCAAGTTTTTGGAGAGATTCATGAGATATTTTAAAGGGCCTGGATGAAGGGGCTACGTGACAAGAGCTCGGGGGGTCTTCTAAATTTTCTATTATCAAAATGAAGTTCCCTAGGTTGAAATATTTGAGAATATATGGGACCATGGTGGAAGGATGTTGTTCATGTAGGTTGAGTGCTTAAGTAGATCATTTAGGAACTCAGTGTAGGGGTGGCTTGACCTTTGGTTCCACATAGGGTGGCATGCACGAGTCTACTGGTGTGCCGATTTTAGGTAGAGGCCTTTCATGTAGGCCTTGTGGGTAGCCCCTGGGTGCAAGTCTCTTTGATCCTTCTTGGGGCCCTTCACTGCTTTAACACAGTTACATTATTTTTCAAAATCTTTTTATTGCCTTTAATGAAATAGAGCGTCAAAAGTAACATAAAGTTTTGACGTCTTTGATTAATAAAAATTCCCTTTAATGACCATTAAAAAATTCTTGAGGAAAATAAACTTTCCTAACTAAAAAAAATTTCAAAAAATTAAAAGTACCATAATATTTGGAAAATTATTTTCTTTGATAATAACCATGGAAAATTTAAAGGATGCTACAAATAATTTATTGGTCATGATGGTGGGAAATTCTAATTACTTTGTAAACTTTAAAAATAAACAATCTTTTCAAATTTTTATAAAGAGTGTCAAAAGTGAAACATACGGAAAATGAAAAGAAATTTTAATTTAAATAATTTAAACAGGATATAAAATATCATTTAAATTAACACTATGATACACTTTATATTTATAAAATAACATTGTTGAAAACATATTATAAAACATTAATATGGAAGAGGAAGATTACCGATATTGAGAAGATATAAGATCATTATCACTTAAAAACAAATTTCTTGATATTTATTTAATTAATAAGGAAGGTATTAGAAAATAAATATAAAAACCATATTCATAACTAAAATATAATAATATATATGTGGTTTAATAAAATAATATCATTATATATCCGAGAATGAACCATGAACATAAACATTCTTGAAAATAAAAAAGATTGTAACATAAATCTTTTACTGGTTAGGTAAAATTTGAATCATAATTCATTGAAACTAAGAGTATGATATGGCTATATAAATCCCATGAATTTAATAAAGGAAAATTTCTAAATTCACTCTTGATCAATTAATTTTTATATATAAGGAAATCATGCTATGTGATATAAAACATGTCTCCGTAAAATGAGATTGAGAAAAAGATAAATCTTATAAAGATCATAACTTTAGAAGTGATAATTAATCTATAAAGTGATTATGTGAACATATGGAAATCCATATAAAATAAGTGTAAATATATAATAAGGTAATTTATATATCTATTAACAAATAATAATTGCAATGACTATGAATACTATAACCCAGAGCTAGTGTCTGCTTTATTACATTGGCACTAGATACAAAGTATCAAATCCTAAAGGACCAAATTATTTATTAGTATTATTAAATTAAAAACAATATTTAATTTTGCATACATTTGATAATATCAAATACACAATGTGTTTTCTTTGAGTATACCATTATTCCTTGTAACATATCCCTACATATATTTCATAAAACACATCCTGGTACCCCAAGGAAAACAAATAATTAGAAAGTTGTGAGCTTAGATTCTAAATAAGGGTAATAGTACAATAGAATAAGGATGATATTAATAAAACATATCCCCAGTTGATTATAACTATAATAATGGGTTGATGTCATTGATTAATATAAATACCAATAATAATTCATTATAAATATTCTCAAAAAAATATCCTTTGCACTTTGAAAATAAACTTTGAAAATAAAATGTTCACAAAACATTTTGAAAATAATTTATTACAAAATTACTATTTAAAATGTGTAAAATAATATTTAAAACATTGGGTGGTAATTATAGAGAAAAATTATTTTCATTTCCTACATGTTCAATCAAATATTCCTTCCACATTTTCGATAAAATAAAAGTGGGAATTTTTTGAAAAGGACATGAATATTCCTTGAAAAATATTTTCTAAAAATTTAAATTTGATAAAAAATAAATTAATAAATTAATTTTAAAGTTTAAAAATTTTGAAATCATTTTTAGAAAACATTGATTTTATTGAAAAATAATTTTTGACCTAAGAGAGAAATAAAGTCAACATATCTAAAAAAGATTTTATCAACACTTTCAAGTATCAATAATTTAAAATATGGTAAAATTATTTGAAAATATTCACGAATAACTATAGGATAATAAAATAGATTTATTGAAAGATAGAAATATAAAATAATGACCCTATTGGATACTTAAATAAAAACAATCCTAAATACTGATGAGATTTTGAAATAAACCCTTACCACGTTGGTAACTTTTGAATCATAAGACCCATGAATGAAATAAATTAGAATGAAACTTTAAATACCATGATGAAACATATGTTCATGATATAACATGTCAATAGGGGTATTATATACACCACACAAAGGAATAAGTGGTTAATATGGCCAATGTCTCACGTAAGTAAAAATGACAAGAAACCATTACCTCAGGTTCGATATCAATTGTATGTGTATGAAACTCAAGTATAATAAATATGGGATTATTATAAATCTATTACATAACAATAATTATATATTTCATACCATTTATTATCCTCTAATAACATTTTACCACCTTTTTTTTAATAATATTGCATTATTTTCATTGTTTTGTTTTTTAATTACCTTGTTTTCTCATGCGTATTTTGTCATGAAAGTTCCATTTATTTTAAATAGGATATAGTTCCATCATAAATATAATGAAATTAATTTTATAAAAAAAATTATAATATATACATCTTTAAAACCATTCCTGAATGTTGTACATGGAAAATGATTCACATTGCTTTGTGGGGATGGTAGGTCGTACGTATGCATGAGTGACAATGTCACTCCCTTAAATAGTGAAAGGGTAAGGAATTTTATGATATATTAAATTTATTGAATTTATTTAATGTCATATAAATCATGTATATTAATTAAATTTATCCCTATAACTTTTCATGTAATGTGTAACTGAAAAATGACTCACATCACTTCACGAGGAGGTAATCTTCCATACACATGATCAACATTATCCTGTTTTAGAAAAAATGGAAAGAAATAATTTATTTGTGATATTATAATTATATAATTTTATTTATATCTTATGTTATATATATAATCCAACATTATATCCAACTATGACATGTGTTGATGTAAAATGAGTTAAATTAGTTTGTGATATAGTAGTCTATCGTACACATTCTTCGATGATTTCATTTCCCATTTGATGGAAGTGGATATGGATAAATATTATTAAAAAAATATAATAATATCTCAGTATATGGTATATATTAGTGTAATTATATTCAATGTGTTAATATATAATTGAAGGTTTTAAAAAATAAATAAAAAATAATGATCTTAGTGATGACAATTTTATTCTCATAGAGAAACCTCTTTTTTATATCTTATTACGGTCTCTAGAGTTGGTATTCTAGGAAAACTAGAATCTCTAGAACTTTTATAATGATTTTGGGAAGAAATATTTCTATGTTTTTATTAACCAAATGGCTTTAGATGTGTGATGAATTGAGGGGAGTGTGAGCCATTTTATAATTGCGGATGAGTGACATTTTTTTAAATAACCTCAACTATTCAATAAGGGGATGTGGATCTCAACCCAAGTGGATCCAAAATTGATAATTAAAGGTTTTAAGGATGATATGGTCAATCCAAACCACAAATACAAAAAAAATGTTTCAACCATTCTTAACTTCTATGTTATCTTACTTTTACCATTTAGGTTTTTCTCCAGGGTACCTAGTCTTTTTAACCAAGGTAATTTATGAATTAAGACTACAATAGAAAAAATTAGATAATTTATACCCAATGATTATAAATATGAAATAAACTTTATAATGTAAAATTACTATGTATTTTGACAATTATATTTAATAAAAGTGTAAGTAATGTGCAAAAACAACACTTTAACCTTAACCACAGAAACAAAGTTTTTATGCTATTATGATCAATACAGTCACTATAAAAGATTAATAGATCCATGAATGGACCATATTTGATATTTTGAAACATTTAAAAATCACTTGGAATAATATAATATTTTTGGTAATTTAACATCATTTAATAAAATATTATTAATTATAAAATTACATTATGGTCAATTTTGACATTATTCATTTAATTTGAATTTTAAAAATAACTAGAGAGGGATAAAATTTTAATATATTATGTTAAAACCTATAAAATTGATATATTTATCTAAAAAGATAACGTTACATGACAATTAATTTAATTTATTTTTTTAAATATTTTTAGCATCATTTTTTTACATTAACTAAATAATTACTGTATTGGCCTTTCTTAAGAATTTAAAGTAATTATATTATTTCTAAAAATTAAAAATAAATTATCCTTTTGAAATTAAATTCATTATTCTCAAAATTACCATCCATGTTTTTTCACGTATTTCTTTTCCCCTATTTTAACACATAATTGACATTTATAAGAAAGAGGGTGACATTTTGTATTTTTCATTACTTATAGAATTTTATAACTCGCTTTCATAACAATATATCCCAAAAAATCACAATCATATATAATAAGGTTATAATGGTTGAAATATGGCCCAAAATACGAATTTTACAATTTTTAGGTCATTTTAACCTTATCATTCTAGTTTAACACCATGGTAAACCCCTTTTTCATTAACCATGGTAATAAATTTCTACTTTTTTCACAATTAAATATGGTAAAAAATTATTTTTGACATTATAAGATAATAAAAACTATTATTATTCCAAATAAGAAATAAATTTTTCCTAATTAAATACACACAAGCAGAAAAATTAAATTTAAAATTAAACGGTTGATGTGACGAAGGAGCTGTTTTTTGAAGAGAAATGTATCGTAAGTACAGAATATTTTAATATAAATATTCAATATGAAATTGATTACAATGACATAAATTATTTAAATTTAAATATAATTGAACTAATGTTAATTTAAGAAAAATTTAAAATATAATTTTACTTTGTAAATAATTTAAATAAAAAAGAATTTTTTAATAAAAATTATTATTTTTCACTACTCCTCAAAAAAATTAAGTTTTTTATAAAATTATGAAACATTCACCCCAAAAAAAATTGACATGTATATTTTTACAAATGAAGTTTATTTTTTCAAATTAATGGTCAAAATTTGGTAAATTTTATTTTTAAAATATGTCCGCAAAGTGTGATTAATCTACCTTTTAGTAAAATACAGTTTTTAAAAAAAACATTCTTTCTCATATCAATGGAAATTATTTTATTTATTAAAAATAGATAACCATTTAATTTATTTTATACATTTGTGAACCATATAACTTTTATAATCTAGTTATTACTAATAATACCTTCGATCTTAATGGCTATGTTATAGTAGTATGTTTTAAATAATAATATTTTTATAGAGTGTTGTGTTTCATTCAAACTAGGTGTTAAGTACACTACAAGCTATTGAATAGATTGAATTTGTTTATATATAAATATATTATACATTTTAGGGGTGTAAAATTATATAATACTATTAGTTCTTCTTTATTATATTCTATCAAATATTAATTTTCTATTTTAAAATATTGAGGTATTACATTCTACCTCCTTAAATAAATTTCATCTTTGAAATTTATTTTTAATATTGAAAACAAAGGGTTTAAAAATTAAAATTACCCTTATTTAAATCCCACATCATGAAAAGGGTTAATAAAAAATAATCTTGATTATATAAAAAGGTAAGTATGAACTTCATCTAGATTAATCACATAACTATGTTTCCAAGTAGGAAAACTAGGTGGGAAGTGAAGATATGGACATGGAAGAATGTTTTGATACAAAATAGTAATATAGGGTGACAGAGGTTATTGATCACATGAAATTGAATGATTAAGTAAAATTAAAAATCCACAAAACCATGAATATATAATGAGTTAAGGTAGTATTTTATTCATCAAAATTTAAGGTACTAGGATATGATTTTTATTTCAAGATCCCTTTTCTAGAGTTGAGGAATTAATATACCATCTAGACTGAGAACATAATAAAATATACTTATATGATATATTTTTGTTTCATAGGAACAATTTAATCCTTTGGTTTTTGTTTGATCAATTCGATCTTTATTTTTTACTCCATTAAATAAATATCATGAATGAATTTTTAGGCCCAAAACAAATTTAATAGATCATTAAAATGAAAATTTATTCATCCCATCTCATGATTTTTTCCAAAACCAAAAAATTTAGCAAAATATATCCAATATAATACATTAATATTTAATACCTCAACAGTAACTCCCAAAATTAATCTTAATCCATTTCATATTAGGTTAAACTTAATACTTTTCCAAAATAGTTTTGACAAAATTCATTAAATCAACATTATATTAACTAGAACATATAAAGTGTCCCATAAGTCCACATTTCAAATATATGAATACCTTGATAACCATAAAACCAAAATGAAAATGTAATTCATCCAAAAATAAAATCTCATGTTTTTAAACATATTCCATAAATATATACTTATAGTAAACTCCAATAAGGATGACATAAACCATCAATACTTTAACCAATTTCAGGGTTGCGAACATTATCCCATAAAAATTTCATTTTCTCAACATCAGAGAAATTTTAAGGGTTATCCTACCTTAATCATGTGTTTTCAAAGAGGTTAAACGTTTCACTAAATCACTTTTCTTGCTCATCAGTACAATTCAACATATTATATCAAATAATTTAAAAATAGTATTGAAATACTTATACATTTAAAGAATCTTATAATCTTATTATCATTGATAAAATACTCATATAAAGTAATTATTAAATCCAAAAACAATAACATTAATCATTACACATCCTATGTGGTAATAAAATAAGATTGATCATGATCCATTCTCATATTTGGAGGTATATTCCCTTGATGCTTGGTGCATTCATTTAAATAGTTCCCAATCTCTTGATATTTAAAGCATTGAACATTGGAATTTGTTTTCTTTCCCTTTTAATTATGAGCATAGTGTAATTTCTCTCCAAACATATTAAAAACAATCATTCCATTGAGTCAAGTTCCGTGGTTGTTTCATTCCACAATTAACACTTATGGGAAAACCTTCTTTCCATTCTCCCCCTTATCCATTTTTCTCTTTATCATCAAATTATTCTCATAATTCACTTCAAATCTATAATACATAGATAATTATTTATCTACATTTATATACCGTGATACCGTGTCCTCATATTATGATAATTTTTGGGTGTACTACTTCTCTTCATAGTATTTTCTTAAACCCTTTAAATAAATAATTATTCTAACAATTTGAATTATGTGCACTAATATAGTTCACATTCCTTATGTTATTTCTAAATAATGTAATATACTATATTAGATTATAACTTTATGTATCATAATTTATAAACCCAAAACTAGTGAAACACTTAAAATAAATTTAAAATTTTATTCATGGTTAATCTGATAATAATAAACATAGTTTCTTTGGGAATGCTTCCAAATAATAAAAATATTTTCAAATACTTCATGGAAATGTAAATTTTCATAAGAAAACCCCCCATGAGAGTCAAACCATGTTCAAATTAAGTCGCATTTTTGTTTACAAGGTAACGCTCAAGTCTAGAATGATCTTCCTTTTTCAGAGTTATTACCCCTCAGTACATCTATACCAGAACCACATCCACTTGTAGTACCCATAGAGGGTTGTATTGAAAGTAAAACCAAATAATCTATATCTTACTAACACATTAGGTTTTCATTCTATATATAAGAACCCATATCTTTATTTTATGTATTGATATTTAATTTGGGTTGTTTTTTAAGAAAAGGGAAGAAATGGGGGTTTTTCTAAGTACATGTCATGTACTTATGAGTACACACCGTGTACCTAGGTTCCGCATACAGCTGCATACTGGCTGTGTAATGGCCGAGTACATGGCCGTGTAGGTGACATGACAGACTGCTTAAGGTGGGGCCGATTAAGGATACTACACAACATATACCTTTAATGAACATGCAATGTAGTTTTCTTTTTATTTGTAAAATCAGAGTATGGTTATGTCTCATCCTAGGAAAGATCTTGTTCTCCTCTTGGTTCTTATAGGAGAGCAAAAAAATGACTGAATAACTTTGAACCCATCCCAATTCTCCATCTGACCTCTGATTGAGACACTTTTAGGAGTATTGGAATCCCACTGGTGAGTTCTCTTTTCCCCCAGATCCTTTTGTTCATGATTCCTCCTCTCTTATAAGTTATTAAATGTTGAATGTTTTCATCTTTTTGTAGATCTGTGCCGATCTAGGCCGAATCAAGGGTCAACGTTCAAGTATATCGATCACGAGACATCTAGGTAGGTGGGTTTTTCCTTTAATTGATTATATTTATATTATTTATGACAAAATTGTTGTATACCCATGTTTGGGGTATTGGGTTCTTGGAATTTGACTATGTTTATTATCTATTATGGTTTTATTATTTCATAAAGTGTTGTTGCTTATGCGTAAGGTTTCGTACCTTTTTACGGGGCACCCCATCGATGCATTTTCCTTATTTGATTGTTTATGGTTGTTTGGTCTAGGATTCCTACTAGGCTCACCTTGTTTTCCATGTCTCTCTTTGTTAAGATGGAGTTGATAATTATATGTGATGCCTGTGATATGCAATGTAAAATTTTGACTAATGAGAATTTGACTGTGAGAGCTTCCCGAGGTAGGGTAACTTATTTATGATTTACTGTTATGTTGACCAAGGGGATATTGACTGTGAGAGCTATCAGGTGGCATCGACCTAAGGGTTTAGACCATGTGGGATACCCAGGTGGTCATTTATAATTGATTACTGCTACTTTGACCTAGGGGTATTGACCATGAGAGCTGCACAGGTGGTCATTTGTAAATGTTTTGTGCTATGTTAGACCAAAGGGTTTATACCATGAGAGCTTCCCAGAGGGTCATTATTAATTGAATTGTTGTTATGTTGGACCAGGGGTATTAGATTGTGAGAACTTTCCCGAAGAGTCTTTTTAATAATTGAATGCTTGTGACCAATCTGCCAAGACAAAGCACAAGCTTGGAATCGGTCTTACTTGACTGTTAGATGGTCTTCTGAGACATATATTTTATTACCATTACATAGGGGATATATAGATTAGGATATATACTAAGGTTTACATGATTCAATGGATTGAATAATAAGTGAAAATGAATGTAATTAAATACTATAGGATTGTTTAATTTTTAGTACTTCTTTTTTTGTTGCATCATTTCGGCATATTAACTACTATATATATTAACTAATAGTTTGGAACATATATTTTGGTGGATACCTATTGGGATTATTCTCACACCTTGTTTGGGTCATGCTTTGGACACAAACAGATTATATGGTTGTAGGTATAGATAAGGGAAAGTGCCCTTCTTCATCAGGTACTTGATTGTTGTTGGAGTTGGGGAGCATGAGACCATGATAAGGCTTAAGATGTTGTTAGAGTTTACTTGATTTTCTTTACCTTGGTTCTTGTATTGTATTTCTAGTATTCTAACTTGTTTTTCATCTTTCCTAGATACATATAACAATCATTATTTATATATATTCTCTAGTTGTTTCATTATAATCTGTCTTCTACTGTTTCATTCTTTCATATGGTATTACTACATTCACAACTATTTTCTATTCCCTTTTCACTATGTATACTCTTCCAATGAGGAAATAGTTTTCCCAATATCACACCTTGGACTTTTCTATTACTCATCAACCTATAGATTTTGTTGAAACACACTTGAGGTCCTGTGAGCAACCGGGTTTGGGGAGCCTTTGGGCGGCACCTTGATCCAAGATGTTACAAAGTAGTATCAGAGGGAGGTTTCGATCCTCCGAAATGTGGGTTATGGTCCCACATGGATCAGAATCTGTTGGATCATGTTTTAAATTTAATTTATTTCTTTTAATATGATATGATTAAGGGTTTCAAACATTTATTAGAAGTGATTATGGGCTCTCACGTATCAAAACATGGCATAACATGGACAAATTTTACATTTTTAAGAGTTCTGGGGAAGTGTCAGAGGCTTACTATCTAAAAACACAGACAACACAGTGTGTGATGTTATGAACACATGCCATGTGTTCTTCTATTTTGGAATAATTTCCTTTTCTTAAGTACATGTCAGGTACTGTATGTACATGCCCTATAGATGTTGATTGTGTGACTGACTGTGTGAGTAGATACCTGGGGTTGATAAATGTTTGATAGAACATGCCATGTATTAGGGATTAAACATCGTTCTATAAAAGACCATGTATCTGGCCATGTGACTAATAACACGGGTGGTCGAAACAAAGGTTGTACATGTCGATTCTAGCTTATACATGTCGATTCGAGCTTATACATGTCATAGAGTAATTGACCATGTATTTGGCCATGTGACTAATGACATAGGTGGATGGAACTTACGTGGTACAGACCATGTCTAGTGTATGCATGTTGTGTAGTGTTACACTGGAAGAACCATGTAATTCTAGTCATGTAATATTACTTCGGTAGGAGGAAATATTCCAGTACACACTGTGTCGCATTAGGAATACTCCATGTGTATGGTTTTTACCCGACCGGGTTGGCAGAGGTACATGCCCATGTTAAAGCTTAAGGGAACACGCTGTGTGGAGGTTCTACACGCTTTGTAACCCTGTTTTGTAAAACATGAATGGTTGTATTCTAATATTCGATTTTTTCACTTCTAAATTACACTCCTTGATAATCTATTACTGAGGTGTGTGCTTGACCTTGTAGTGTCATGCCACCAATATGTCTTCCACTTGTACTCCAGGTACAGGTCAGTGAATAGACACCGAAAATGGTATTTCAAGAACTACCAGCGGATCCTCCCATCTTGCCCATCTTGGCACCATCTGTTATACCAAACGCAGGTGCAGATGCACAGTTCCGTGAAGGATTTATAAGGATGATACATTCTTTTCAGGGAGCACCACATCCTTCCCCGACTATGGAAGATTTAACAAGGGTGTTTCAGCAGTAGCATCCTCCAACCGTTTTTGGGGATGGAGGACCGCAGGTTGCAGAGTCATGGTTGGAGGACATGCTTTCTATCTTTGAGCATCTAGATATTACTCCTGAGATGAGGGTTAATCTCGCAATGTACATGGTATGTGATTCTTCTTAGAGATTGTGGGATGTTATATCACAGGCATGACGACATCAGGATATGACTTGGGAAGAGTTTTAGAGGACCTTCTGTGATTACTTCTACCCCAAGACGATGAGGGCTGACCGAGCCTGGGATTTCATGCATTTGAAGCAGGACACTCTTTCAGTAATGGATTACTCTTCTCGCTTCATAGAGAATCAGTGATTCACACCTTTTTTGGGAGGTGATAAGTTATCACTAGCTAGGTGATTTGTGGATGGTATCAGGTATGACATCCGATCATAGGATAATGTTTTCAAGATGACTTTGGTGATTGATATAGTAAATCAGGCACTGATTATTGAGCATAGTCTAAGGAAGATAGGAGATTTGAGCCAGGGTGGATTAGCATCTAGGGTTGGTACTCCTTCAACTGATAACAGGAAGAGCTGTAGGGACCTTTCATGGAATATTTAATTAGGTAGCCTAGTGGTCAGCTTCTAGTGTGGAAGGAGTGGGAATACAATACCTCATTTCCTGAGGGGCTCAGTAGAGTGTTGATTTTGCATCAAGATGGGTCATATTAAGTGTTTTTTGAGGTTGTTCTCACCTACAGTGAGTGAGAAGGGATCTGTTATGACTTCACTTTCAGTGGATGGACCACCAATTTCTCATCAGTTAGGGAATTGGGGTTTTTCAAGACGGAGAGATGATCAATGTTGTGGTAGCTATACGACACAGTTACAGTGATAGTAGGGTGGATCAGCTCGGGGAAACCAGGCAAGGTCACAGGGTCGCGGTACATGTCAGACTTTTCCGATTGCATAGACCCAACATGAGTAGGATCTTGGCCCCTCAATAGTAAGAGGTAAAGTTATAGTTGCCTCAGTTTCATCTTCTTGACTTCTTGATATGGCTGATTCTCGTGGTTTTATATATGTTGCTGTTGTGAAGAGCCTTGGGCTCTATATGTTTATTTCTGATGATGTTAGGAAGCTGGAATCTCCGTTGAGGATTAGTATGGCTAGTGAATGTTAGTAAATGTAGTGACCTATTGAGGTTGGTGGGTGTCACTTATTATAGGACCTCTATATCTTAGAGATGATAGGTTTCGATATCATTCTTGGAATAAACTGGTTGGTCTCCTTTTAGGCCTTTGTTGACTACTATCGTCGTAGGGTGAGTTTCATGTCACTAAAGGGTGGGTCTTTTTTACACAAGGTCAAATGGGATGTCCAGGAAAGTGGAGTGAAACCTGAGTATCCTTGGTTTGGAGGAATTACAACCCAGAATGCTAGTTTAAATCTGGATGACTAGGGGACTTCATAGATGGACTTTCCTCCAGTGGTGAGTCATTTCAGATATGTCTTTCCAGATTAATTTTTAGGTTTTCCTACGGAGCGCGAGGTAGATATCTCTTCTGAGCTTGTTCTATGAGTGAAACAGTGTCTATTACACCTTATAGTATAGCTAAACCATAGTTATAGGAGCTCAGGAAGCAGTTAGAGGAGTAGCAGGGAAAGGGTTTCATTCGACACAACACTTCTCCATGGGGCATACATGTCCTCTTTGAGAAGAAGGTGGATAGTACCCTCAATCTTTGTGTGGATTATCATAAGCTGAACCAGTTGATGGTCCATGACCAATATCCCTTTCTGAGGATTGATGATCTCTTTTATCAGCTTCGAGGAGCCCAGGTATTCTCAAATATTTACTCAAGATCTAGTTATCATCAGTTTCATGTTAGACCATCAGATATACCTCTTATGGCCTTTCATAATAGGTATGGTCTATACAAGTACTTGGTTATGTCATTTGGTTTCACAAACAAACCGGTAGTTTTCATGCCACTAATGAATTGAGTGTTTCAACCTTACTTAGATTCTTTTGTGGTAGTATTCATGGATGATAACTTGGTGTACTCCCACACTCAACATGACCATTCCATCCATATTGAGATCATATATAATACAATGATAGATCATCAGTTGTCTGCTAAGCTCTCAAAATTCCACTTTTGGATAGACCAAATTCACTTCATAGGTCATTTCATCTCATAGAAAAGAGTATCAGTAGACCCATAGAAAGTGAGAGAGATAGTTTCCCTGGAGTAGCCAAAGAATCTATTTGAGGTCCAATGTTTTTTTGGGATGGATAGTTACTACAGATGCATTATATAGGACTCCACATACTTAGAGACCCCACTGAAAGGACTGACTAAGAAGGGTGAGAAGTACTTGTGGATATATTCTTGTGATTCATCATTTCAGGAGCTGAAAGCGAGGTTGACTTCAGCACCGATACTAATTTCTTCGGAGTAGGGAAAGAGTTACACCATTTACTACGATGCATCAGGTATTGCACTAGGAGAAATTCTTATCAAGGGGGAAGGATTATTTGCGTATGGGTCTTGATAGTTGAGTCCACATGAGAGGAACTACCCTATGCATGATATCGAGTTAGCTGTAGTTGTGCATGCTTTGTGATGTTGGAGACATTATCTTTTGGGTGAGAATTTTGTGGTATACACTAACCACAAAATCCTCAAGTATAGCTTTACTCAATGAGATATAAATTTGATACAGTGAAGGTGGGTTGAGTATATTCAGTCTTTTGACTTTACAATTTCCTACACGCTTGGAAAAGGAAATGCAATGGCTGATGTGTTGAGCAGGAGAACTCAGATACATGCAGTTTGGGAGGCCAGTGGTGAGTGGCAGCTTATGGCTCTATTCTCTGAGGTGTATTTGGAGGTGCAAAACATATAGGGTAAGACTTTTAAATCTTCTATAACAGTTACCTCTACCTTTCTAGATTTTGTGAAATGAGGTACTTATCATTTTCTGAAGGCCTAGTCCTGAGGGAGAGCATGTCAGGAGAGGACCATACTTCTAGATGGACTATAGGTGAGGATGGGGATTTGTGTTTTCATGGGCGTGTATGGGTGTCAGCAGACATACATGAGGAGCTGATGCAATATTTTCATTCTTCTTTATGGGAAGTGCATCCTAGTGTCACTAAGATGTATCGAGATATACATCATCAGTATTGGTGGCCAAGCATGAAGAGGGATGTAGCTGGTTTTGTTATAAGATATTCCACCTGTCATCAGGTGAAGGCACCGATTGGTAGGGCTTTTACAGCATTTGCTCATTCCCAAGTGGAAGTAGAATGATGTTGTAATGGATTTTCTGATGTGTTTACCAGGTTCACCTAGAGGAAATGATGTAGTTTGGGTTGTTGTTGACAGAATCACGAAGGTTGCACATTTTCTGTCAATCAAGGAAGCCTTTAGTGCAGATGAGCTTTGAATGTTGTACATCTGAGAGATAGTACATTTGCATGGGTTTTCACACTATATCATTTTAGGCAGGGATGGTCAATTTTCTTCTCATGTCTGGAAGGGACTACAAAGGGCATTGGGTATATAGGTACTTCTGAGTACAGCGTACCATCTCAAGACATAAGGCCAGTTTGAGCGCACGATTCAAGTTTTGGAGGACATGCGTCGAGCATGCGTCCAGTATTTTAGTGGCTATTGGGAGAGACGCATACCCTTAGTGGTATTTTCATATAATAATAGTTTACAGGCGATGATTCAGATAGCACATTATGAGGCTTTGTACAATATTCCATGTCAATCACCCCTATGCTAGCTGGAGGTAAGAGAGGTAGTTATGATGGGACCTTGTCTTGTCCAGGAGACCACAGAGCTAGTGGAGTTGATTTAGAAAAGTATAGCTACTGCACAATATCTCTAGAAATATTATGCTGGTCAATGAAGATGACCTCTCGAGTTCAAGGTTGGAGATCAGTTTTCTTACGTGTCACACCAAGGTTGAGACACAATAGGATTATGAGATAGAGGAATCTTCAAATGAGATACGTTGGTCCGCTTGAGGTTTTGGAAAGAGTCGGGTCAGTTTCCAATTGGTTGTACTGGCCTCAAAGTTATCATTCTATGCATAACATCTTTCATGTTTCTCAACTACAGAGTTACTTTTCAGACTCATCTCATATTTTTTATCCCGAGGAGGTTGATTTGCAGTTGGATGCATCCTTCAAGGAGAACCCTATTTGGAATGTGGATCGTAGCACAAAGGTTCTCTATGGCTGGTCTGTTCCTCGAGTATGGGTGTTATGGCAGCATGGGTGAGTATAAAAAAACACTTGGGAGAGGGAGGTCGACGTACAGTTGCAGTTTCCAGAGTTGTTCTTAGATTCTTCTTCACCACCATTAGAAGGGAAATTCAAGGACGAATTTCTTAAAGGGGGAAGTTCGTAAGAACTCATATCTTCATTTCAGATGTGGATCTTGAATTCGGGGTTTTTTAGGAAAAGGGAAGAGATGGGGTTTTTCTATGTACATGTTTTGTACTTATGAGTACATTCCATGTACCCAGGAACCACATACAGTCGCGTACTAGTCGTGTAATTATCGAGTACATGGATGTGTAGGAGACCTGGAAAACCGCTTAGGGTAGAGGACGGTTAAGGTTACTACATGGCATGTATCATTAATGAACACGCTGTGTAGTTTTCTTTTTTATTTGGTAAATAAGAGGGGGATTCTATATCATCCTCGAAAATTTCTTCTTCTCTTCTTGGTTCATATATGAGAGAAATTAAATTGCCAAAGAAATTAGAACCCCTCTCGATTCTCCATCTGACTTCCGATTGAGATATTGTTAGGTGCGTTGGAATCCCACCGGTGAGTTCTCTTTTCCCCTGTAGTTTTTCCTTCTGATTCCTCCTGTCTTCTGTCTTATTCAAGATTGAAATTTTTTCACCTTTTTATAGATTTATGATAATCTAGGATGATTCAAGGGAAGATGTTCAAGTATATTAATCGTGAGACATAGAGGTGGGTGGTTATTTCCTTTCGTTGATTCTCTTCAGATTATATATGCTAAAAGTGTCATATACCTATGTTTAGGGTATTACATGTTTGTAATTTGAACCTGTTTATTACCTTTTATGGTTTGATTGTTTTATAAAGGGTAGTTTCTTATGTGTATGGTTTGGTACCTTGTTACGAGACACCCCATGGGTGTTTTTTCATTGTTTTATTATTTATGGTCTTTTGTTTTTGGATTCCAGCTAGGCTTGCCTAGTTTTACATTCCTCAATTTGTTAGTATGGAGTTGATAATTATTTGTGATGTCTGTGATATGCATTGTGAATGTTTCAACAAGAGTAATTTGATTATGAGATCTTCCCGAGGTTGGGTCACTTATTTAGGTTTTACTATTATGTTGAAAAAATGGGTATTTATTATGAGAGATGCCATATGGTCATCACCACAGGGGTTTAGACCATGAGAGCCTCCCATGTGGTCATTTTTAATTGATTGTTTCTACGTTGACTAAGGGGTATTAACCGTGTGAGTTGCCCAGGTGGTCATTTGTAAATGTTTAGTACTATGTTAGATAAAAGGGGTTAGACCACGAGAGCTACAAAGAGGGTCATTATTAAATTAATTTTTATTATAATATACCAAGGGGATTAGATTGTTATAACGTTCCCAAAGGGTCGTTATTAAATAATAGAATGATTGTGATGAGCCTGCCAAGCCAAAGCACAATTATGGACTCGGTCTTACAT
Organism: Viscum album; assembly: GCA_963277665.1. NCBI lineage: Eukaryota > Viridiplantae > Streptophyta > Magnoliopsida > Santalales > Viscaceae > Viscum > Viscum album. Next base: position 1,404,397,985 of record OY728134.1, read on the forward strand.
GATTGTTAGATAGCCTTCTAAGACATCTATTTTGTTACCATTAAATAGGGTATATAGAGCTTAGGCTAGATCCCAAGGTTTACATGATTCAATGGATTCGATAATAAATGAAAATGAAGGTAATTAGAAATTGTAGGATTTTTTACTTTTGAGTACTTCCTAGTTTTTTGCTTCATCTCTACATATTACCTAAAATATATATTCAATGATAGTTTGGGACATATCTTTTGGTGGTTGTCTACTGGTATTCATCTCACACCCGGTTTGGGTCATCCTTTGGACCCAAGTAGATTATATGGTTGTAGGTATTGATAAGGGAAAGTTCTCTTCTTCATAAGGTACTTGATTGTTGTTGGAGCTGGAGAGCATGGGACCAAGCTGTTGCTTGCGATGATATTTGAGTTTACTTTATTTTTTGTACTTTGGTTTCAGTATTATATTTCCTTAATTGTGCCATGTTTGGATGCTTTCCTAGAATCATATGACATGCATCATTTATATATATATGCTTTAGTTTTTTTATTACTACCATTCTTCCACTGTTTACTTCTGTTGTATGGTATTACTGCTTCCTATATTATTATATATTTGCTTTCCGATATATATACTCTTCAAATAAGGGCATAGTTTCCCCAATATAACACCTTGGGCCTTGTTACTAGTTGGCAGCCTATGGTGTTCTTGGAAACGCGCTTGAGGTCATGTGACCAACCGAGTTCGGGGCATCTTTGGGCGCTACCAAGATCCAGGACGTTACACTATACTTATCATTAATGTAAGTCATATGGTTTTGTTATTTATTCTATATTTTCATAAATCTAGTTCCCACGGTTTCTAAAAGACTTTATTTGATACCAACTATAATGACCCCGACTCCAATAACAAATATCTGGTGTCTACTTTATGACATTGGAAATAGATACAAGGAATTGCATCCCAAATGAATGAATAATTTATTAGTGTTGTTAAACATGATACTTACATTAATTTCACATACATTTGAAAACATAAAATACACAAAGTGTTTTCTTTGAGAATTTCATTATTACTCATAGTGTATCACTTCAAATCATTTACAAAACATTACCTGGTATCCTAGAAAAAATAAATCATAAGAAAGGGGTGAGGTCATATGCTCAACAAGGGTAAGAATGCATGATAATAAGTAATTAATAAATAATAATAATCCATATATCAATGTAAATAACTGAAACAAAATCTACTTAATCAATAAAATTATAATAGTATGGAGGAAATAAATTATAATCAAATAATGAAATATAAATAGTCACATAATCTTGAGATTTATCAATTTTTATTCTAACTAATTTAATTATTGCATGGAAATAATTGATCTCGTAATTAAAGAATGAATAATGTTGAAAATTTGAAACTATCAAGACCTTTTATAATATAGTTTAAATCTATGGGTAGAAACCAGTATTATTTAGTCAAATATTTTGTCTCATGAGACATATCGTTGCAACAAAGAGGTATCTATAACTAATCCCCACCCATAACATACAAATTTCAATTCATTCCTCATATAAAAGTAGTGAAACATAATAAAATTAAACAATATTATTGAAAAACTAACATATGAAATTTTAATACTTACCCCAATAAAATAAAGATAATCATAAAACTTCTAGAGTAAAATGGTTAATTATAATAAAATTATACATCCTCAGTCAAAATGATCAGGAATCGTCCAAATAAATAATAAAGATGATATCAATACAGAATATCCCTTAATATTCCTAAGTAAAATAATTTTATGATGCCTTTGATTAATATAAATACCAAAAAAGTGTCCATAAAATTATTCCTGAAGAAAAAAAATCACTTTGAAAACCACCTTTTAAAAAAAGTTCACAAAACATTTTGAAAATAATTTTTTTTTGTAAAATAAAATTGAAAACATGAAAAATGTGATTTCAAATATTGATTGGTCATGATGGTGGAAAATTATGTTTATGCCTTGAATGTAAAAAAATGTTCCTTTTATAATTTTGGTAAAATCCAAACATACCTTCTTTTGAAAACAACATGAATATTACTATCAATTTTTTTATAAAATTTAAAAAGGGTAAAAATACTTTAAAAATTATTTTTAAAAGGATAAAAACATTTTTTAATGATTTTTTTAGAAAACATGTATTTTCATGAAAAATTATTTTTGACCAAAGAGAAAAATAAAGCTATATTTTCTTGAAATAATTTTATCATTCATTTTAAGTACCAAAGAGTTGAGAAATAGTAGTATCAATTGAATGAGTTCATAAATAACCATAGGATCAGAAAATTGATGGGTTTTATGATATAAATATCAAATAATTCTCCCAAGGGTGACTTAAACAGATACAATCTCAAATAATGATGAGATTTTATAATAAAACGTTTGCACTTTAGTAGATTTTTAATCACAAGCCCCATGAATGAAATAAAATTGAATGAAACATTAAATACCTTGTAGAAATTTATTTTCATGATATAACATATTAAAAGGTTCATTATATAAACCATATAAAGTTTGAGTGGTTAATATGGTTTATGTCTCACAGAAGTAAAAGTGAGGCAAGAAACTCTTACAATAGGTTTGACTTCCTTCTTATGTGTCTGAACCTCCCATATAATAAATATAGGTTTATTGTAAATATATTATAATACCAAAATATATACATCATACCATATATTATCCTATTACATTATTTTTACCACTAATTTTTTAATAGTATTTCATTATTTTCATTATTTCAGGTGTTAATTACCTTTATTTCTAGTGTGTGTTTTGTCTAGAAAGTTATGATTCTTGTATATAGTATGTAGTTACATCAAAATTAGAATGATATTAATTTTTTAAATATTAATTTTTTCATTATATTTATACTTATAACCATTATTTAATTTTTGAGATAGAAAATTAGTCACATTACTTTATATAGACAATAGGATGTATGTATACACGAGCGATGATATCACTCCCTTAAAGGGTGGAAGGGAAATTAATTTTATGATATATTAATTTTATATCATTTACATCATTTCAAATATATCACATATATTCATTAAATATATCATTATTACATTCCATGTAAACCATAACCAAAAACAAACCACATCGCTTCGCAAGGCGGCCCACTGTACACAGGACCAACATCATTATATTTTAAACCTAATGAAATGTAAGAAGTTATATGTAAATTTTTATCTCAAATATTATTATTAATGATTAAATATTATATATATACATGTAATTAATAATTATTTCCAATCATGAAAAGTTTTGATGGAAAACGAGTTATATCAGTTCCCGAGGCGGTAGTCCTCCGTACACACAATTTGATAATTTCATTCCCTATTTAATAAAAGTAAAGACAGATAAATATTCTACAATAAACATAATAAACTTTTATTATATGGAATATAATGGTTATATTATATTGGATTAATTAATAAATAATTTAATTTTGTAAAATATTAAAGAAAAATAGTGAGCTTAGTGAAGACAATCACTTTCTTTTAGAGAAACCTCCTTTGGTTCTCTTCTTAAAGACCATAAGGTTGGACTTGTAGAAAGAAAAGAATACATAGATTATGGATAATGATTTTTTGGGAGGTATTTTCTATTTGTTTTGGTCTATAAAAATTTATCGATAGGTTTGACGATATGACGAGAGTGAGAGCCCTTTTATATTTGAGGTGGAGTGGTAATTTTGTAAATACCAAAAACTATTAAATCATGCAAAGCCACTCCCACCGGAAGTTGTAAAAAATCATAAATAAAGTTTTAGAAGTATTATATGGTCAATAAAAACCTTCACCACAAAAAACATCTTTTAAACACGTTTTTCCTTTTCTTCTAAGAGTCCTTCCATTTACTATTAAGGGTTTTCACTATATTAACCAATCTTTTTAACCAAGGTAATTTATCCTTTATGCCTAAAATACAATAAGAATTATTATACAATTTGGACCCACTTATTATAAATAAAAATAATATTAAATAATAACATTAAATCAAATTTATCAAATAAAAGTACTATGAGTTATTTAAACTAATTTTAACACAAATTCATATATCGTTCAAAAACACATTTTTAAACTTAACCACACTAACAAATTTTTTACTCTTTATGGATCAATATAGTCACTTTAAACTATTAATTTCTCATTTAATAAATTATTGTGGATATTTTTAATCATTTAAAAATAACTTGAAAGAAGATAGTATTTTTAGCAATTTTAAACCATTTAATAAAATATATTTTATTATAAAATAAAATTAATGTCAATTTTAACATTATTAATTTAATTTGAAATAAAAAATATTATTAAAATTATTTAATTAGAATATATTATGTTCAAAAATTTAAAACATGATATATTTATATTTATATATCCCTGAAAAACTAATGGATCACAATAATTCATTCTATTTATTTTACTTTTAATATTTGTAGTGTCATTTATTTTATTTTTCTATAACTTATATAATTTTTGTGTTGGAATTTATTAACAATTTATAGTTACTACATTATTATAAAAATTTAAAATAAATTGTCCCAATGAAGTTAATTTAGTTATTATCAAAATGATCATTCATATTATTTCACTTATTTCTATCTTACCAATGTGAATCCATTATTTAAATTGAAAAGCATGTGGTTGACATTTCATCTTTTCATTTTATTTAATTATTATATTGGTCAAATTTATGAATAAGTGTCCCCCAAATTTATAAAAATATAAAATAAAGTGATAATGGTATAAATAGGTCTATATAGTAATAATTAGATATGTTTTTAAGTCAACTTTACCCTTATATTGTTAGTTTAACCCCACAGTAAAATGTTTTTTACCCTAACAACTGTAAATAATTTTGCTATTACTATTATTCATTATGTTCAAAAATTGTTTTGGCCATATTATATAATATAAATAATTATAATTATAAATATTTAATACATTTTTTTAAATTTAATTCACAAATGTGGCAGAATTCAATTTAAAATTAAACCGTGGATAAGACAAAAGAGCAGTTTCCAAAAAGAAAGTTCTTACATGTATAGAATGTTTTAATACCAAAATTCAATATTGAATTGATAAAAATGAAAAAATAGTTAAATTATAATATAATTGAACTAATTTTACATTTAAAAAATAACACATTATCTAACTTCGTAAATAATTTAAATGAAATGGAAGTTTTCAATAAAAAAACTATATTTTTCACTATTCCTCTTAAAAATTAATCTTTTCAGAAAATTCTCCAACAATAAACCAATGATATTATTGACTTGAATATTTTAAAAATTAAGTTAATTTTATAAAATACATATTTTAAAAGTGGTAAAACATAATTTAAAATTATATGTGCCAAGGGATACAAAAAACCTTTTAGAAAAATATAATATTTCAAAAAAACATTTCTCTCTTTTTCAAATAGTTCTTATTTTATTTATAATAAACAGATAACCAATGAATTTATTTTATATATTTATTAACAAAATAATTAACATAATTTAGATATTACTAGTCATACCTTCAATCATAATGTCTATGTTTTAATGACCATGTTTTAAAAATAATATTTTAATAGAGTGTTGTGCTTCATTCAAACCTGGTGTTGCATGCGTTGTAAGATATTAAAGAGATTAAATTTATTTATAAAGAAATATGTTTTAATTTCTTAGTGTGTTATGTTCTATTATAATTTAAGAACATCATTTCAAATATGCTATCAAATATGATGTTACACTTTTAAAACATTGAGGTGTTACAATAATGGCATAACAAAGTTAATTAAGTAGAAGTATAACCTGATGAATGGAAATTGAGTTAAAAAATCCATTATCACTTTATAAATTTAAAATATAATCCATTTGAATAAATTATTTCTAATTTTAAAATAAAAATCAATTAAATATGAAGGAACAATGGTACAAAATGTAACTTTTGTAGAATATACAGAATATAAATGAAATTAAGTGTATAATATTAAAACATGACTCAATGAAAGGAAATGAAATCACGTACCTCTAGTCCATAATTATAATTTATGTCCTTTAACTCCTATATCATAAACTTATAAAAATTATTTACTTGTTTTTAAATGTATTCTGGGTTTACTATATTTTCATTAATCCATTTGTTTCTTTTATTTCAATGACATATTTAATTAGATAATCAGTAAAATCCATGTCATTTGTTTTGATGATGTTTGGTTCATGGTTTCAAAAAGACTTCAGTATGTTGATCATGTTCAAAAATGTAATAGCTCTATAGTTTTCAAAATAATATTTATGAGATAATTATCATTTTAATAAATTATTTATACAATAAAAAATCCATGAAATATGATTATCAAAAATGAATTATGTGGTAATAATAGATACAATATATTGTATATACGATTGAGTAATGTTTCCATTTTTTAACAAACATTAGGGAAATAAGTTAATTTTTATTCTAAATTTACATAATTATGATTATATTATCAATATCATATTATATCATAAATATTTTATATGTAACATCCATGTTATGTAGTGAATAAAAATGAATCACATCAATTCGTGGAGGTGGTAATCCAAACTTATGCAACAACGACGTTATCATTTTTCAATATATTGAATGGTAAGAATATATAAGATATCATATCTTTAGAGATTATAATTTTTTTATTAATATAAACTATATGCATTTAATCCATCTTTATAACCAACCATGATATGTGGTGATGGAAAAGAAATTACATTGGTTCGTGAGGGGGTAATCTCTTGTACACACGAGTGATAGTTTCATATCACACTTGATGGTAAAATGTGATGGATTAAGGTTATAAAATTAATATAATGACATATATTTTTACAATATAAATTGATGTTATTATTTCACAATGGTAGGAATACATTTTAATGAGGTATATGTATTAATAAACTAAAACATTCAATTAAAAGCTACACCTCTTCTCCGGAACACCTCCTTTGATATGTTAATTATTCCCAATAAAGATTGTATTATTCACAAAAAAATGCCTCAATTTCATGGGGAGGGATATTGTTAATGGATTTAGTTAGTTATTATAAAATATAGACATATCAAAATTTGTAAGGAAGAGAGGCGAGGAATAATCATTTTATAAGTGAGGGAAGGGGAACTCTTGGAATTTTACAAAGTATTAAATTAATAAAAATTAATTTTCATTTAAATATAGAAAAATAATATTTTATATGATAGTTTGAGAATAATTTTATATCATACAAAAATAATAATCTTTTTAATAGGTTTAGGTTATTTTTTCATGCTTATCACCTTGTTTTAACCCTTATTATGCCTTTTTATGATTACCATGATATTAATTTTTTACTCTTTAGGGGTTAAAGAAGTTTCTATAAACATAAAAGTGATGTATAAATTGTACATGGATTCTATTTTAAATGATATCTCATTTTCTTGGCATAAAATTTTTTTTTCTTAATTTTAAATCATATAATAAAATATATTTTATTTTAAAATATCATTCATGTAATTTTTGAACTATCCATTTTATTTTATATTAACATCATCATGATAAAAATGGAATTAAAATAAATTATTTGAAAACATACATAATATTTTTTATATATATAATTCATCAGATGATATAATTCACCTAAATAAAATTACATTTATATGTTTTAAAATCATATAATTGATTTTTCTATTTCTTGCACAACCATTATGCCAATGATGAGAAAGAATTTGCTGTAATTGTTTTATCAATAAAAGTTAAAAATAAATTATCCCAAAAAAACCTAATTTAATTATTATCAAAATAACCTAATGATTCGTTAACATCTTATTTTTATCACAATGCTATCATATAAGTGAAATTTTAAAGAAAGAGAGTAATATTTTGTATTTTTAATTACCTTAAATAATATATAAGTCATTTTATATGAAAAATGTCATAAAATTGATATATATTAGAATATTAGATGAGGATAGTTGAACCTCACTCATCTAGTAGATTAAAATGAAGTGTTATGGTTATTTTTAGACCATATTATATTATATTTAAGCATAATTAAATGATTTACCCTACAGATATGACTAATTTTTACTATAGTTACTATTTAAAGTGAACAATGTAATTATATACCAAATATGAAACAACTTATTCTAAATATATGGAATTGTTTTCAATACTCAAATCTTAGAAGTGGAAGAAACAAATTTTAATATAAACACATAAAATGCAACGAAAAATGTTTTTTAGATAAATGTGTTTTTATGAATAAATTGAACATAAAAAGTTGTTATAATGATGATTTAAATGAAATTTCTTAGATTATACGTAAATAAAAAATAATTATGTTACTTTGATATCAAATTAAAATCATAATGATAATTTTTAATGAAATGAAATTAGAATATTAAAAAATCGGTACTTTTCATTATTCATTTAAAAATCAATATTTTTAAAAAACAATTCAAAAATTTCAGCCTAATATAATTTTGATATAATGATTTCAAAAATTATAGCCTCCTTATAAAATAATAATTCTAAAATTGGGGAAAATTAATTATAATATTTTCAAACAACAATAAATAGAAATAATTTTTATAAGGAAAAGTATTTTAAAGCATCAAAATAATTTTCCAAAAAATGAGTGATTCTTTTATAAGAATTAATCAATAAACTTTTATTGAGTATTAACATTATATATATTTCATAATTTTTAATCCAATTAATACACACCAATCCAAATTCTAATTTATAACTATAAAATTTAAATAATCATATATTATGGTATGTTTTAGGGTGGTGTTACATGTTGTATGCATTATCGAACATAGTGATGTTTTAAGATATATGGGTTTTTCATTCTTCCCATTTTAATAAATTAAATACTCATAATTTTAACCTAAGATCATAAATCAGGGGTTTGGAATTTTAAAATACCATTTTGTAAACCCACATCATAAACAGTGTTCATAAAGCTTTCTTTTCAAAAAAGAGAAAGGGAAATTCGAAGGTAATCTTGAATAAAACCTAAATAGGTTTTTGAAAATCAGAATATTTGAAGGAAGTAAAAATATATACAAATAAAAAAAATTAATTCCCAAATATTGATGGACTATGATTAAGAACATTGATTATATGAAACTGAATGATCATGAGAAACTCATGAAAAAACCCCATAAACCAATGAGGTGTGAAAAGACTATCAATTCATTAGAAATTAATTTAATAGGATAATTTTTTTATTTCAAGATCCTAGTTTTGAGTATTTCCTTTATCATATAGACTTAGAATAATAGGAAATATAATCACTTTATTTTATTCAAATCCAAAAATTAAAACTCATCATTTAGTTTCTAGTTTCAATTATATATTACCCTCATCTGATATTTTTTCCAAATAATGAGTAGGGATATTTAATTTATAAATCACTATAGTAAAATTATGATTTACCATGAGGTATATAAATGGACCAAAAGATATTCTTAATTTCTTAAGAAAAAACAAAATGGTTATCACCTGGTAAAATAATACCCAAAATGAATAAACCATCATATAAAAATAATAATACATTAATCTCCAAAATTAAACAATAACACCAAAGGTTTAACATAAATAATTCTATATGTAAATAACCCTATATTCAAATTAATAGAAATATCCTCAACATAAATGAATATTTTAACCTAAAATGTTTTCTCATACCTTTAAACTACATCCCTAAAAATGCAATACAATTCCCAAGAATAAACCCTTATTTTTTATCTAAGGTTTATATATAGCTCAATATAACAAATAATCTCTGAAAATGTTCTTAATCACCAAAAAATCCCATCACTTAAAACATAAAAAATGGGTGTTTAAAAATTTTAACATATGATCAATCTTAATCTCATAATTTTATCCATAATTCTCTAGAAAAAACCACATGAAAACATAATATTTATATTTATCTTTTAAATATTGATAAATGTAAGCCCATTTTTTCCATACAAGATATCAAATGGAAATATTGGATCACTTTCACCCCAAATGAACTTTTAGGAAATGTATTTTAAAGTATTTGGATAAGTCTTATATAAAAAAACATATATATTCAAGTAGGAATTATTTATAATATAACTAGTTTTTCTTATTACCCAAAAAGTCATCAAAATAATACATATTGTTTATACACATGTTACATTTCTAGATACAAATAATTCTACATCATTTTTCCAAACTTAGGGAAACATAATCATAAGAAGGGTGAGATAAAACCCTCGAAAAGGGTAAACAAAATAATTAAAAATTGAATACTATAAGTGATTATAAGATGAGAATAAGGGTATTTTGAAATAATCAAAGGAAATGATCATAACATAAGATAATTTATACCCATAAAAACCTAGATCAAAATTCATGATACATTTTACAAAGATTTATAAAAAAGTGTCATATTAGTCAAAAATCATGAGATATGTGAATATAATCCATGAGTAAAGGAAATTTTTGAACATTATGAAAGAATAAAGAAAACATTTTGGTAACATGGAACAAAATTTTCATATCAAACATACAGTCACTCTTACAAATATAATAACCTACCTGGTAAATTCCAATAATCTCTTAGGAGAAACCAATAACTAGTTAACTCCATCCCACTACCTAATGCACTGTAGAGATATATTTAGATCACCCATAATCATGAGTAATATTATACTCACCCATCCTTATTAATAGTTTTTTGGTATCATATCATGAATAAAATTTTGAGAATCTTGATCTTTTCACTATAACACCCTTAAAAACAACAATCATTCACCTATATCATGGTTAACTCTTGAAAAAAAAATAGTCCTGTGGAAATATCTTTGAAATAATCATAATCCATCTAGATAAATAATAATTATAGTATCATTAAAATATATTCCTTGTGTAGCGTAAGTAATATAAAGGGTTTGTGCCATAGATGAACAAAAATATAATTAAAATCTCTTTAAAAGAATCATTATTAAAATTCCATTTCCATATGAAAATCCCATTTTAGAAATAAAAAATTTCAAAAATATTAGGAAAATACTTTTCATTCAAATAAACCAAGGAAAGTTTCAAGGGAATCCTCAAATAATTGTGTTTTCCAGATGGTGGAAAATTTCATTCATGTCATAAACATTTAGAATTAACTTTTTATTCAACATTATGTAAAGAGTGACAAAAGGGACCCATTTAGTAATTCAAGAAAAACTTTTAAAACCTATTAAAATAAGGTTATAGTTTATTTAAAATAACATTATAATGTGATTTATTTTTTTAAAGGACATTCTAAAAAAATAGCTAATATTTACATGGAATAGAAGGACTCCTGATCTAAAAGAAGACGCACGATTAATATCACCTAGGAAAAACATTATAGATATTTAATTAATAAATAATGGAGGAAATATAAAATAAATATTTAAAAACCAATAAAACTATAGGATAATAAAATAGATGTTTTTTATGAAAATTGATCATATTATTTTCTCAATGGATCCTTGGTCATAAACAATCCCGAAAAGAAAGAATATGGCAACATAACACCCTCACAGCTTTAGTAACATTCAAGTTAAAATTCATTGAAATAAATATTATGATATGAATCTATAAATAAAATTATTTTCATGAAGTAATAATTAAAAAATCATGCATTTGGTTCTAGATACACAATATAATTAAATGATTGTTCATGATATGAAACATGCCCCTTGAAAATGAGTTTAAGATAAAGAAAACCCTTTAAAAAATAATAGCTTTTTAAGTGATAGTTAATTCATTATGTAATTATTTGAATATATGTAAATCTAAATAAAACATGCGTAAATTTATAGGAAAACAATTTATATATGAATTCAAATATAATCAGGGTGTAATAATGTTAATGACATATAAGTATAACCAATGAAATGGAAATTAGGTTATAAAACTTCTTACCACATGGTAAAATTCAATTCAAATCCCTTTGAATGAAGTAGTTTAAATTAAAACATAAAATAAAATGAAATATGAATTATTCATGATATAAAATTTAAGATTGGTTTTATATACACCATATAAAATACATTAGGTTTATAACATTAAAACATGAATCTATGAAGAGAAATTAATATTAAATCCATTACCCCGAGTCCATAATTTCCATTTATATACTCTATATTCAATATAATAATATTATATTAATTATTTAATTTTTTAAGAAACTTTATAGTATTAATACATTATCATTCAACCATGTTTTTCAATTAATTAATTATAAGTTTAAGTCCATATAATGTGATTTGACGATGTTCGTTTCATAGTTGAAAAATGACTTCAGTATGTTTACCATAAATAAACAAATTAATCATTACATAAAATCCATATTAATAATCATGAAATAATTTTAATTCATTTACATTAATTATTCTTTTTAAAATAATTCATTAATGATAGTTATGAAAAATTAATTACTTTATAATCATAGAGATGGTCGACCATATGTATTCCTGATTAATGTTTCCTTTTTTCAAAAAATATGATTGAAAGTAAGTAAGTATCATATTATCATTAAATAATTGTGGTTTTATAATATATTTCATATTATATATTTAAAAAATTAAATATATAATCCCTTTTATTTGGTGATGAAAAATGAATCATATCTCTTCTTGGAGGTGGTAATTCACAAGTTTGGATGAACGTCGTTATAATTTTTAAATTGATGGAAAAGAAAGAAAATAGATAATCTATTATATTTATAGAATGATAAATATGTCATGTATGTGATATATATATAATTTAAATCCATATTTATAACCATGTATGATAGGTGGTGATGGAAAAAAGATTAATATTTGTTCGTGTGGCGGTACTCTGTCATACACATGATCGATAGTTTCATTTCAAATTTGATGGGTGAAGGAAATTTATTAATGTTAATAAATTAACATTATATCATTTAAATATGCGGAATATATATATTTATTTTATCATAATGGTTAAAATAGTTTTATAGAAGTTATAAGATGAAATAAAATGAAAATATTCTGTTAAATGTCATACATCTTCTTCAGATAACAATATTTTCTTTAATACTTAAACCCTCTAAGATTGGTATTAATCCAAAAATAAAAACTCTAGTTTATGGGGATGGATTTTGTTAAAGTAATTATAACTTTATTACAATATTTAGAGTGGTCAAAAAGGTTGAGGATTAAAGGATATTAGGTGCCCTTTTATATATGTGGGGGGCACTCTTGGAATTTCTTAGGTTATTAAATCAATATAAATTAATTTTCATGGAAAAGTAGACCCAAATTGATATATTTAGAATATATGATGGTTATTATAATAAATAATCCCATCAATAATATTTTCACATGTTTAGGTAATTTTTTCACCCCTATATATATATATTTTAATCCTAATTAACCATTGTGATGATTACAATGATTTAATTTTTCTTACACTTTATGTGTTAATAAAGTTATATTAAAAGGAAAAGGGACCCAAAAATGGAACATGATTGATATTTCAAACCATATCACATTCACTTGTTTGAATATATTATTTTTATGAATTTTACATATATTCATAAAATATTGGTTATTATAAAATATCTTTAATGGAATTTTTGGGACTATTAAGTTTATTTTTCATCAAAGCCATCAATATAAAAATAGAAATAGAATATAGACTTTTAAAAGTTACCTAATATGATATATTTATCTATAATATTTTTGTTAAAATATAACTCACTGATACAAAATTACTTTCATAGATTCTCAAACAATTTACTTGATTTCTCTATTTCTATCACATGCTCTCTGTCGGAATTGCGTAAGAATTTAAGGTAATCATTTCACCAAAAACATTAAAAACAAAATACCATCATTAAAAAATAATTATTCAGAAAATAAAATTTATTATTCATTAAAAAATTATTTCTTCCTAGTTAAACATATAAGATAAATTTAAAATCATGATAGTGATATTTTTCATATGTCATTACATAAAATAACATATAAGACATTTTAAAATAAATATGGTACCAAAAAAACAAGAATTCAAATAATCATAATTGAAAAAAATATAGGGGATTTTTTTCAAAATTTTTTACCTAATGATTCCATATATGGGATTATTTTTGAAGATTTAATTTCTTGAAGTGGAATAAATCAATTTTATTATAAATGAGTAAAACACAAAGAAAAAAAGTTTTTAGAAAATGTGTTTTCAATCCTGAAAATAAATATATACCAAAATATATTATATTGATGATTAAAATTTTAAAAAATATATTATATATAATTAAAAAATATTTAAGTTAATTTTAGATAAAATTTAATGCATAATTTTAATTTTAAATTAAAACAAATGATATTATTATGAATATAAATATTTTTCCTTATTCATAGAAAATTCATTCTTTTCAGAAAAATCCAAACAATTCACTGTAAAATAATTTTGATATGATGATTTCAAAAATTATTTCCTCATTGTAAAATAATATTTCTAAAGTAAGAAGAAATTAATTATAACATTTTCTCACAAAAAGTACTAAAAATATTTTTTAAAAGATAACTTATTTTTGAAACATAAAATGAGTTTAATGAAATTTGAGTTCTTATTTAATAAACATTAATTAATAAATTTTTCTTTAGTATGAGCTTTATATATATATATTATAATATTTTTAATACTCTTCATACCCTCCAATTAAATATCTAGTTTATACTATAACATTTAAATAATATTATTTCATTGTTTGTTTAAGATCGGTGTTGCATGTTGTATATGATATCGAACATTGTGTTATTTTATAATAATGTACTATTACCTGAGATCTTGGGTATCTTGAGAATCAACTTATTTTAATTAATTATTATTCCATCTATCCTTTTTGAGGATGTGTACCCTCTCTATAAAGGTAGTACAATTGTTGACTATAATTTCTAAACAAATTTATGAGTAATATCTTTTGTTTTCATTATGATATATTATAAAGATACATTCATTCTTAATAGTGATTGTTTTTATCATAGAATTTCCATAAAAAATCCACACACCCCCATTTATTCATTTTAAACAACATGGGTTCCTCCTTAGTCCAAAATTATTATAGTATACTATTTTTTGCTTTCGTGGGCATATGGTTTAGTGTGTATGATGTTGTTTTTAATGTATATCCTCAAAAGGATAATAGAATATCTTCCTGTGTCATAATCAAAATTATCATGTCAAGAATGGTTTGGTTCCTCCTTTCACTAGAACCATTTAACTATGGTGTATAAATAGGATTCAGTGGGGATAAAATCTCATACTCCTATACAAATTTTATGAACTCTTGGTTAATATACTCACTACCTTGATCATATCAAACCATATTTATCTTATAACCAAGTTTACACTATAAATTATTCATAAATTACATGAATTTATCAAAGTATTCAGAAGAAAATAATTTTTTCCATACGTATCCATATATACTCAAGTCACCATTTATACATATGAGGTAAGAATATACACCTCTAGCTTCTACTGTAAAACTTCTAAAAACATAAGCGTGTAATAAATCTAGATTCTCTGTATCCTTTTCATGTTGAAAACAAAATTTTGGTTTTTCTGTATTTCCTTGTAAACAGGAGTGACATATGCCATGTGATTTTGTTCAAAAGAGTCTAAATAACTATTTTGATAAATCATTGTCGAACGCTTCTCATTTATATGTCCAAGATTGTGATTCTGCAACTAGGTGTGAAATTTTGCATATGAATGTGATTTATTTTTAATTTAAAATACTTTGTTTCCATAATTAAATATATAATTTATATTATTTAATTTTTCTATACTATAAAAAGGCAACTATTATAAAATTAGTCTTCATTGTTTCCAGATATGATAATAAATATATACATTTCTAGGCATGAAATAGAGAATATGTTCTTGGTAACACTAGGAATATAATATGAGATTATTAAAACCAATACAGACCCTACTGGAAAAGTGATATAGAAATATCAAATGCCTGTAGATTCCAGCCCCACTCTATTAGAAACCCACAAATCTACTTCCCCGCATTTAACCTTTTTAAATCAACTTAGTCAATAAATTTTAATACAGATAAAAGAACTAATAATTTTATATAATACCCAATGTGTACATATAGAAAGATTACACTTGATAAAAAACACTTGAAAATTCACCATTCTTATTTAAATGTATGTAAATATTTTTTTAGTGGTCATACTTGTCACGTGGAAATCATACTTCTACATTTTCCTTAACCTATTTTTGGATCTACTTTTCATGGATAGAGGGTGGTCAGTAACATTAGACATAGAGTTATTGTCATATCCCATTTTTATATTCTTCCTTTTATTTACCATAAAGACCAAAGGTTTATCATGCCTTATGTCCTTGTTTACATGGTGAATCAATGAAATATACTCTATGATATACTTTTCACTATTTCTCATATTATAATTAGTAATGAAACTAGATATGAACTTATGTAGTGATGATAAAATAATATTTTTTGGGGTGAATTAGGGATTATAAAGCTCAAAATTTCTACACACTATATATATCTAATTAATATGACTTCATGGGGCCTAGCTGGTGCCGACTCTCCAAAAATGCACATGAATATTGAATATTATATCTAACATTAGAAGCTGAGACATGATGTTATGAACATCCATATCCTTTTGTTTCTTATGAATTTCACTAAACATAGATGATAGCATGAGCTATTGGAACTCTGTATATTTTCCTAAAATTTTCATTTAGAGTGAAATTTATTCCTCACTAGCCTCCTTACTAGGTGCTTTAGGATTAGGGGTTTCTGGTATATATAATTTCCATTCAAGGAATAGTATAATGTGAAGTTCCTATCTCATTCTTGATAACTTGATCTGGTGAGAATTTTACCATTCTCTAATATATATTATTGTGATATAGATGAATTACTATGGATTTTCTTTACTATAATATATTAAAGGATATTTTTATTAGTTTATCTAGAATAAAAAAATTTATAATAAATTTAATTTATTATTCTCCCGCTATTTTGTCAAACCCCACTATCACTTATGATTGGTTTCATAATATTTCGTTTTGTGGATATTTTGATGATAAGGATACATTTAATTCTTATACTAACCTTGAATTTGGACATGAGATCACTCAAAATAGTTTAGATTGGAATTTCCTACCAAATGATTTTAATTACTATTCATTAATATATTGAGTGGACTCCTGAATCCTGAAATATTAGACTTTGATTTCCCCAACACTTTTCCCCAAATGGTATTAAATAGAATTTAGAAATTACCAAAAATAATAATTTTGTTATGTTGATGAAAAAACCTCATAAAAATTACATAATAAAAAAAATTATATATATTATCCATAAAAACATTTTGTTCCATAGTTTCGTTATTATTCGAGAAATAGAAGGCTAATATAACTTAATATTTGATTGATGTAATTTAAATTTATTTTAATACATAAATATATGTTTTTATCTTATTACATATTGATAATATTTAGTGGTTTTCTTATATTGGTGATTAAATATATCATATATAAAATTATGCATAAATAATTTATTCTAATTCCATCTTTCATTTTTTTTAGATAAATATTTGAGTGATAGAGAAAATGGATCCATAAATAATTTAACATGCAATTGGAAATGTTAAATAATAAATCTTTATGATCATGAGATTTCTTAATGGTCTCTTTATATAGTATATGATAAACCATCCTTTCACACTGAGGAATAAACTCTTGGAACAATACCTAGTATAAGTTGTAACATTCCACCTATTCTCTTGTGCATCTCCTTGATTGGTTTCTCCAAGGTTAAAAACTTGAACTGCCACCACTCGCTTGGGAGCTAAATCCATTACATAGAAATTACTAGCACATAGGTGAGCAGATGAAAAAAAAATTTAGTGTTTTATATAAAATAAAGCATAGGAATGTAGGCCCTTAAAATGATATGGATGGATGGAATATAGGTTATCAAATTAATTTAATAATTTATTATAAGTACCATTAAATGATAAAAAAATTAATAGAAACCAATAACATGCATAGGTGGGTCAAAGATCATGATCATCCACACACATGAAAATACTATGCATTTAAAAAACTACAATTCATTTTTAATTAAGTTAAAACATTCTCAAATTAATAAATTATCTAATTTTGTTAATTAATTCATTTATCTTGTCTTTTTAATACAAAAAATCAATCAGATTCTAATAAATTATAATTTTAAATAAATTTAATAAATTAATTTTATTTAGATTTATCTATGTACAAAACATGTAGTGGGAGGAAACATGGAAAGTACTCCCTAAACAAATTAGAGTGTATTTTTTTATACTATCTTCTAACACATTATGTAGCATATGAGTCATGTCATGTAATTACAGGGTGTACACTATAAAAAACTAGCACTTGGACAAATGTGATTTAATTTTAATGTAATCCTTTTAATGAACATATATTATTCAGTATATTATCACAATAAACAGTAAATAGGTCTAGATATTACATTGAAATTAATTAAACATTATATATATAATCTATTAAAAAGTGCATAATATCAATACATGACACAAAAACATGTTTTTAGGGAAAAAGTAATAAATGTTTCAATCTGTATAAACAGGTAGTGTACATGGCGTGTATAGGCCAGCTATACACTATATATGTATCTTCGATGTATATCCACAACACATTCCTCAAGACTGGGTTTGTATTTCATCCATGGACATTAATGGGTACATTAAGTGTATAAGAGTCACACAATGTGTGACCTCTAAGTCAAATAATTATATGTCTCATAGATTATGTAATAAATATAGGACACATCTTTGAAATGAGGACTACATGAGAGTAATTAGGTAACATGAGTTGTAGTCCATCTAACCATGTTCCAAGGTCCCTCAGGAGGTACAATTTTCAAATTTAATGCACTCTTCATGTTAATAACTACATGATGACCTATATTTCTCATTGATCATCTTGGTGTAGTTTATACAGATAAAATACATGTACCAATGGACTACAAGTTTTGTACACATTTTTTATCCTGTTAAAATCCTCAACACCACCAGATATGTTCTTAGGATGCTCTTAATTTATAACTTATAGTTTTTTGATTACTTTATTGAGAATGAAAAAGAGAAATATAAGATATTACATTCAACTTTAAGGATTTATTTAATAGAAAATGGAAAATTATTAGTAAATTGATAAATCAATAAATGATTGATAAATAATTATAATGTATTATGTGACCACTTTTATATGACATTAAGGTTTTTTTGTAGTATAAGAACCTGTGGGGAATTTTATAACACATCTTTCTATCATAATTAATGAATAATCTAAGTTGTACAAGACAAAGAATATCATGACCAATGAAGTTAATTTAATTATTTTTTTACATATCTCCATATCAATTTATCTTCAAATTAATTTTTTCCCATTAAAATAATAATCATGTACATCTCATATAATTCAGTAATTACAAAAAATATCCATGTTAGAAACATCACAAGATGTGATTATTCTATGTTCAATACCTTTAAGATATGATCATCACATAAACTTTTAATTAATTTATTTAGATAAAAGAATTGACATTAATTGAGATTGTTTATTTATTGAGTATTTGGTATATAGATTCCTTTAATATCATCCCTACACCAAGAGGATTAATGGGTATAATCCCTTTAATGGCTATTTACATGTTCCCCATGAACCACAAAACATCGCCTTAGAAATTCCTAGGTGCTAGTTTGGAAGAATTTGTTTCTTTCATCCTTCATTGACGACCACCCCAAAAATCAGGTTAAGGTAGAAAGTATTCTTCTTTTTCCTTATATAGTTGAGTGGTTGGGGTAGGAGGATAGATCCCCATTCATGATAGTGTTATATAATAAGATATCACTTTAAATTAAGAGAATTTTCTCTATAATTTCAATATACACAATGATGATTAGGGTCGATAATGATATAATCCAATTTAAATAGAGTCAGAGTTAGAAAATACTAACTCCATAGAAGACCTTATTATTTTATTAATCCTCACCTAACACCATCTAAATAATAATATTATTATTATTATTTATCAAACATGAACTAGACTCATGGATAAATAAATAATATTTATGGAATAAATAAATTTATATTTATACAAATAATATTAAATATATTATTTCTCAACATACCCTTAAACATGGTTTTTCAATCCTCTATAATATTTATCAAACCTTGAATAGTGACTATTTATTTAAATAAAAAATTAGTCCATTACTCACTAATGAATAAATAAATATTATATTTACTAATATAGAGAATAAATATTTATTTGATATTAAACTCACATTTTTATTTGAAAATATTTCATATCAATCCTATCATGAATAATTATTTAACCGTATATGAGAATAATAATTATTCAATATGTTAAATTCATAAAGAATCTAACCAAGGTTATAGATACACATAGTGTGTGTGCCTCTAGGACCCTTTCTTACTGGCATTAGGAGAAACCATTTGAATTCCAGGGATAGTTTCTAGAAACAAACCAAGGCATGCATAGATGAATGAATAAATGTTAAAAGGATATATAACACCATATTAATTCTCACTATATAATATAATGCCTTTATCATGATATATATAATACATCAACTTATATTCTAGTTTCATCAAACAATTTGTTATTGGTTTCATTGTTTATCATTTTGGAAATAAACATGAAAATAGAATAAAATATACAAGGATATAACAAAGAAGTTTCATTCCCATTATAGGGCCTAATTTATCAAATTTTATTAATAAACAATAGGGGGAAATCATTTATAAAGTTATTTATTAATTCTATTTTAGTCATGACACAACCAACTTTTCCATGAACATGTGGCATCATAGTTTATAGAAAAACATCAAATCATTCACCCATACTATGCATTAATAAACATAAATTCAAAGGACCATTAAAAACATCAAACAATAGAAACATCCAACTTTAAATAAAGAAGTGGGTTATTGATCTTCAAGATCATTGACACACTACAATAAATACATTTTATATTCTACTCCTCACTACTAAATAGTGGAAAGAAGGGTAGATCCATAAGGAAGGACGATGAGATGATCTATGGATTATTTTATCTATTAAACTAATATAAATAGGGAATCAAAGTGATTCTAAATTAGGTGAAAAGTGTGTGAATAATTATGATTTTAAATTAATTGCTAATTTTGTTAAGAACTAAACTATGTAAAAAATAGATCTAGGGAAAAATTATCTAGAGAAAATTTACTAAATTAGCATAAATGAAAATGATGTTCAAGAAAAGAAATTTATTTCAATATGAAACTAAATTATTAGAAATATTGTAAAATCCCTTGATATTTAAAACAAATTATATGAAGTTCCATGTTATTCCTCAATAAAATTAATAAAAAATAATGAGTTATTATTAAGAATGAATAAATCAAGAACATTAAAATATTTATATAATTTTAACAAATAAATTCTCCTTGATCGGTAAACAAAAGTACATATTTTTAAAGATAGAAAACATTAGAACAAGTAATTAAGAAAAAAACAAAATTAAATGGAGATAATAAAAATAATATCTGGAGTTGAAGTCAATATCTCTTCTCTTTAGCTATGAATCTCTCTAATTAGACAAATCTCCTAACCATGATCCAAAATAAAATCTCTTTCTCCCATATATGGAGCTTTAGTATTATCCCTCCATTTGTTCCCCTTAATGATTAATTAATGAAAGGTTATCTCCTCCTTTTTAATAATGTTTTCCAGTGACATAGATTTTCTAAGATCACTTTTCAGTCAACATTTGTTGTATTTTCCTCTAATTTTCCTTCTTTCCCTGCACCTATTACATTATAAAAAACCTCCAATAACATCTAACACCATCCAAAAATTTATTTATTTCCTCTAATATAACCCCAAATTAATTTCTCAACTAATTTTATTATTATTTACAAATTAAATAGTTACCATTTTTTACTCTATGTTCTAATTCATTATGAAAAATTCACAACTATCATGTACTAATATGAAGTTAATTAAAGCCTATCCATCTAAACTAATGGTTTATTATAGCTTCCTTAAACAACTAGTCTCAGGTTGATCTCATTAGCAAACTCTTCCAAATAATTCAATGAGATTTGAGGTACCCCATCATCATCTTCAAAAAAATAAAAAATAAACTTAAGGGCACCTGAAGAAATTATATAGTGGACTCATGTTCCCTAAGTAGAGTGGATTCCTTTCATCCTTCAAGGATGCATTACAATGAAAAATATGTGTTCTTACATATTTAACAATGAAATTATAGAATTTTGAAAACTCAAGGGGCATCGTCATTAGAATGAACCTTCACCTTGAGAAAACTAGTGAAATAAAACATTATACTTCATCTTGAATCTCTAACATTAAACAAATTTCACCTATCATCAATATTGAATCATAAATTTGACACCAGCAAAACAATTTTGAACTCAATTTAATTACAACCCAGGCTCTAGATTTATTTAGATAGAACTCTATTTTTCTTCTCTATTTTCACCTTGAAACTTGAGAATTATTTCATTAACTTATATAGATTCCAAACTCATGTCAACCCATAGTCGAAATTATGCTAATTTATTCATTCTTTAAACTATATATTAACTCATGGTCCCCCTCTATGATAAATACATCAATGTCTTTAGTATTCTTCTAAATGTTAGATTAAGGAATGAGAATCAATAAGACTATACAAGATTCATTAAAAATCTCATGGAATAAACTACTACAACTAGAAAAAACTCATTTTGGATTTACTCCCACACTTTTATTTTGATATAGCCTCATGAGAACATCAATACCATAAAAAAAATTATTCTTTTTATTAATATATAGGACTTTTTAGGAATGAGTGGGAAACTAGTCAAGAATATAATCAATCAATAAACCAACATTATATGTAGTAGACGAATACTTAAGTTTCAGTTTAATACTATTGGAAACATTACCTCTAAGAAGACTCCATTTAAGGGTGATTTCTTTCCCATATGAATTATAATTGACGAGTTATTAAATATTTTGTACCATCTTTTCCCAGGTTTGGATGAGCTCATTAACTGTGATCTTCATTCTATTGAATCCATGTGCCAATAAGCCAAGTTATTTTATAATCTAGTCACCCTGCTCTTTTCTAATGTAGGCATGGATACACCTCACAAACAGCCTTTCATAATCTTCTTGTATAGTATTGGCCTTAGGGTTATTCTCTAAAAATTATTCGTTACAAATAATGATGGTTTCCCACTCATCACACTCCATTATTTACTTTCCACTTGGGGATATGGAAGGATCAACATCCTTGAATCCTACAGACACCAGATTATTGGCATGTGATTCCCCTTATTGAGTTCCAAACTCCTTAGAGGTTTCTGCCACCACATTCTTGTCAGAGCCTTTGCAAACAAACTGAAATCCTCTCTACCCTTTTCATTGTAATGATTTATCAAGACTTCGTGTACAAATCATCATGTATAGATTTTGAACCCCACCATCTCTATTAGTCAAACCAACCATATTAAATCTCTTTAATTTTGAATGTTAACGTATTTTTATCCACCATAACTGAACATGGAATTATATTTGAACAATATTGAATCCTTAACCATATCCTCGGCTTAGGACTGAATTGAAGTTTGAACTTAATCCTCGCAAATGGATCCTCAATAGAAAATCACATTAGCAAAATTATTATAGAAATTCACTGAGTTGAGGCTTAATAAAATTTATCTTATAATGATCATAAAAATTTTATCTTACACTATATACTTTTCCAACTTTTATAAAATTTTAAACCAAAAAATTAAATATTTTAAATACACAAAAATATAAATTACACAAGAATAAAAATAAACCCATAAAAAATCCCAAAATTTTTAAACTTGAAAAATTAGGATTAATAATTTATTAAACCCAAATAAATTCAAAAACTAAAAATTGGATAGTTAGAAAAAATTAATTCCAACTTCATGACACCAAAAAATATTAAATTAATTTTTCAATGAAAACTA
The DNA here is from genome assembly GCA_963277665.1 of Viscum album. Lineage (NCBI taxonomy): Eukaryota > Viridiplantae > Streptophyta > Magnoliopsida > Santalales > Viscaceae > Viscum > Viscum album. Next base: position 1,404,422,130 of record OY728134.1, read on the forward strand.
CACAAATATCAACACATGATCATTTCATATATATGTATGAAAATATAAATCCAATAAATTTATATCCAAAATGAATGGTCACATAAAATTTATTATTAAAATATTCAATTAATATAAATTTAGACCTAGGGTAAGAAAGAACATATTGTTTTCTAATGAAATTTGATTTAAGCTTTATGAATCTTCAAAAAATCATTAATATAATGTGGTAAACATGTAGTGAAATAGATCCACATAAAATTAAAAAATGCTTAAAATATTTCATTTCCCTAATAAATTCTTTAATTAAATTCAATGGTAGAAAATAAATATCAAAATTGGAAAACTGAAATGCCGCAAAGAATTGATTTTAATATGTTTTTACCCATGGTATCTCTCATGTTGAATATGTGATTTCCCATTTAAAATTTAATAGTTTTATGGAATTTTGGTTTCCTTAGTTACAAAAAAATTGAAATTCAATATTTTTTAATCAATTAAACACACATTAATTTTCATCTAACTCGAAAATCCAAATTTCGCTTTACCTCTAGTTGAATAGATACACATAATTAAATAAAATTAAATTGAAACCATCAATTTAAATGTTTGGAATAATAATTAAATAGAATTAACAATTTAACCAAAGAGAAGTTAAAATAATAAATAAACAATTAAAAGTTCAATAAATATTTAGATTTTTGTTTCATTTCCCATTTGGATGTGTATAAATGAGATAAATTAAAATTAAAAATTTCAAAGTTAATGAAAATTATAAAACATTATACCTGTGGTTTACTAAAATTATACTTTTAAATATGGAAATTAAATGATATTATTAATTAAATACAAAAGGTAATATATAAATGTCACCTCAATGTTTTATCAAAAACATAAAAAATTTATAAACATTATCACCCAGTAAAAAATTACTCAATTAAGGTTAAAATATCCAAAATTTACCAAATTATAATGGGTTTTCATGGGTTACCAAAATATATAGATATGTTAAGAAAATACACATCCCATTCCCTTTAAATATAAAAATTACCTCTTTCTCAAATCACCATATTTGGATAAATAGGTATTCAATAAGTTCAAATATATTTATTAAAAAAATATCAAGATTATTTTAAGGGTTTTATGATAGTTCAAATAGAATTATGCCACAATTTTAAACACTTCCCTAAAATAGATTATGAAATTTACATTTATTGTCTTTACAAACATAAAAGAGGGATTTTAAATTAAGTTAAGAAATAATCATGTGGATTAGTGATTTTAAATTAATGAAATTATTGAGTCCAAACTTATTTTAAGAGTTCTAAACAAGTTTTTTTAAATTTCTTAAAACTGGTTTTCAATATATTAGATTATAGAATAATGAAAAACCAATATTTAGATATAAAAAATCATCAAATCAATTTTAAAATAAAAATAATACCCCCAAAATCTAATTATCAAAAAAAGATATAGTTCATTTTTAAAATTTCATGGAAATATGAAATGACTTAAAAAATTCTTATTCATGAAGATTGAATAATTAAAATCCCTCAAAAATTGTTTAAAATTTTCCTTAAGCTCATTCAGTGATGATAATACTTTAGTATTATAAGATACACTTAGTATTTTCCATGAGAGTACCTTCTAGGGTAAAGTATAAAAAACATTCAACATCATCATTGAAAAAAAATCTGAATCCAAGAGAACGGTGAGAGGGTATAACAATAATGATTTTGAGCATAAAAAATACACTGAAACCAATTTAAAAAACAAGTGAGCAAGGGTTCATGTGAGAATTCACCATCCACGATAATGGGGAATTTTATTCCTAAAATAAAAAATAAAGAAACAAAAAAATATTTAATCATGGTTTTCCATCTATGAAGTGTTATATTTATAGTCCCTAACTACATTTTCCAACATTATTAAACATAGTACATAAGTGGATGTAGTTTATCATTAAAAAACAATTGCATGTGTTTTACCCAATAAATTTTAATAAAATAAATTTTTAGTGGGAACCAATACTTTCCAAATATCTCTCCACCCTCTTAGAAGATATAAATTTCTATATAAAACATCCTTTATCAACATGACACAACTAGAATGAGATTCCAAGTATAGAATAAAATCATCACCCAATCCCATTTTCTAGGTTATTTCAAGGAATTTAGGCTGAAGTGTAAATGTTTAGAATCCCTGAAAGTCTTCCAAAAAACCTTTAAGCCCATAAAAAAATATCCAAAATAACTAATTATAGGTGTGTTATTTTCTTCTAGTATTAATTCATATATGGAAACATTAGAATTTTGTTTTATGGAAATACAGTGAACTAGGTTCACTAAGATGTGGGAAATTATCTTTAAATAATTCATTCTCAAATTCAACATATTTTTCTAAAAAATAATAGGTAAAGTGGATAAGTTATGGAAAATGGTTTGAGAAATTATTTTTAAAGTGTATCACGTGCATTTTCTAAATTAACAATAAAAAAAGTTAGATCTTCTAAATTATTCATAGATTTAAAATGAAATTAAAAATCGAATTCAGTTGGGGATTAAATATAAAATTTTGATGAATAAATTTAGGTATTTCTTCAAAAAAATTCATAACCAAGATAAGATTTGATACAAAAAAATTTTCATCTAAAAATAGGAAATCATAAATCAATAATTTTAAAGAATTAATTTGATTATGGACCTCTTTTTTTCATTGAACCATTCCTTAAAGAAAAATTGAAATTTAATTATACTATAATAAAAATTTTATTGACTTTTAAAATTCAATTTTAGGTGGGTTTTGATTCAGTATTAAGATAAATAGATTCAATATATTTCAAATTTAAATAATTTTCCCTATGTTATTCGACACTAAATTCCATTTTATTAAACAAAACAAGTGAGATCTGATTAATGTTAAAATAATGATGCGAGATATCTTCTGCTAACCTTTCATTAAATGACATTTCTATGTTGTCGAAATAAAAAAAATTATAAATTGTTGGTTTTACACATTCATAATTGGGAAGATCACATTTACCAATAGTTTCAAAATTATCCAAATCATGTATTTCATGTTCGTTCAACTTATTCCAAATTTGAATATCATGTTCTTTATTACAAATTATAGGAAAATAGTGTGAATACTATTTTACCCTAAAGTTCTCATTTTCAAATTTCTTTTCAAATAGAGTAATAAAACACTCAAATATCATATAAAATAAATTATTTTATTCCTAGGATATATGAATATAATATTAAATTCTTGTACATTTTCCCATTGACTTTTAAAATTTCTCAATTAATTTTCCTACACCATTTTCTTAGATTTAAAATAATGTTTCTATCACATGAGTTGATTATTTCCATTTTTTTTATTAATCTTAGATTCTTCTTGTTCAATGGATTTATCTTTATGATTAGTCTCAATTTTCATAGAAACATATATGATATTTTTTAATATTTCATCCTCTTGACCATAGATCTAAAATTTCTTATGTTCTTGTTCTTTAATTTTCTCCTAAATCACCATTGATTATATTTATTTTTTATAGATTCAAATGATTCTTATATTTCATCAAATTTATCAAGTATTTTTAGTATTTTTTTTTCTAGTTTTAATTGATCATCATGTTAGGGTTCATAATAGACATGCTCTTCTACTAGTTGATTAAGTCGGTTTGGTTGGTTATAGACACACTTCCAATGATAATGACTAAAATAGTCAAAAAAGTAATATACTTTATTTTTTAAAACCATACAATTTATATTCCATATTTTTTATAAACATAATTCACAAAAAATAAAAACAAAAAAATTATTTTCATTAATAGTATCAATCAAAACATTTCAACATGAAATTAATGATCAAATAAAAATATGATTGAATCATAAATTCAAAATCAGAACAAATGGTCATGATGCAAAAGTAGGTTTTTTATATTTTTATTTTTATATCTTTAAAAACATAAATATCTCAAGTATGTATGTTCCCTAAAAATAATGAAAAATATTTGATCGGTGTATTCATTGACATGATGTCAAAATTATAATTTCTATTTTCCTCTTTACTACTACTTGGCATTAAGCATGATCGATTCACATTAATGGTGAGAGAGACGATATAATCATTTTTTCATGTCCAAAACTTCTAAAAATATAAAATCAAAATGATGATCTATTAGGTGAACAGCGTGTTCATTATAGTGATCTAAAATGTTGTGTTAATTTTGTTACAAGCTAAACTATATTAAAGACCAAATAATTGAGAAGAAAATTCTCAATAAAAAATTAACTAATGTATCAAAAATTGAAATTAGGTTTAATAAATGAAATTCAATTCAAAAAGTAACTAAATTTTTATATGTTTTGTAATATCCCTCATTAATTATAATAGATCCCATGAAATGTCATGTTCCTCCTCCATAAATTTAACAAAAAAGAATGAGTTTCAGTTGAGATGGAAGAAATGAAGAAAAATAACATGTTGAAAAAATGATCAATATCCACTTCATCTGTGACTCTGTTATATCCATTAAAGCTCATACTCATTATCCTAAGAGAAATTTCCTAGTCTTGGATAAGAAGATTTAGTGTTAGGCCTCTATTCATTTCCCTTGAAGATCCTTCTATGAATGGTTCTCTCCATTTTTAAATAAATATTCCTACTGACTTAGTTTTCCAAGGCTCACATATTCATCATAACTACATGTATTTTTACCCCTTTGTACTTTTATCACTACCCCCATTACATTATAAAATCTCTCCAACAAACTCTTCCACTAGCCTGCATGTCATTAATTTCCCCCAGCTATTACCTCAACATAATTTCTCTAATTCCTTTATTATTATTTAAAAAGACTCTAGTTCATTGTTTCTTACACAACATTTCAATTTTTTGTGTGGACTTAATATATCCTATATTCTAATATACATAATATTAATTCCCATTAAACCAAACCCATGATTCTTACCATCTTCCTTGACTGACTGGGCTTGGGTCAAGCTAATGATCGAACTCTTCTATAGCTTACAGGTTATGATAAGATACCTCATCATCCCCTTCAATAAAATCCACACTGAGCTTGATGTCCTATCAAGTCATCATACACCAAACCCACATTCTCTAAGTAGTATTGTTTCCTTTATTCCTTTATAGTTTCAATTCATAGGGTAATGGGAATTCCTTCTAACTCAACACCAAAATCGTAGAATTAGGAAATTTTGTGGCCCTATGGTCATCAATGTAAACCTGAAAATGGATAAAACCACCAAAACAATCTAATTCATCCAAAATTTACAACATCAAACCAATTTCACACATCTTTAATAGTTACATCATGAATAATTTAAATTGGTGCAACTATTTTGAGTTCATTCGAACAATTTCCCAAACATGAAATAGATTTGGATGTACTTGGCTTGTGCTTGTAGATTTTATCCTTAACACAACATTAATGCTTTCATAGACCTCTTCACATTCAAAATCCTTTTAACCCAGAGTCAAAATAATGATGCATTATTCCTTATTCAATATATAGATGATCTTTGTATCCACCTCTTTGGTAAATGCAAATATTCTTTTGGTTTTCTTATCAATAATAGATTCATGAATTTTATTCTCAAAAAAACTTAGGATTTATTAGTGATATCTGTGAATAAACTATTGTAACTGATAAAATAATTTTCTTCTATAACCCTATGTCTTTATTTTGGAATTCCCTCATGGGAGCCTTAATTATAATAAACTCAACTCCACTCATCCTGGGGCATTGTACTAATTTATCAAGACTTCATTTCCAAATAAACAATTACAATTTATAAACCCCCTCATCTATTTTATATAGAAAAACTATCTTTAAGTTATTTATTTTTGGTATTCAATATGTTTTCACACACCCTAACTGATCTTGGAATCAAATTTGAATAATATTCGAGCCTTATCTATGAACTCTATTTAGGTTTGATTTGAAGTTCAATATTTTTCTGGACAAATGGATCCCTAATCAAAACTCTAATATGATAAATTCTAACAGAAATTCACTTAAGGGAGACTCGATAAAATTTATCCTACATTGATCATTAGAAATATTTCTTCTGTATTGGGCCTTTCAAGCCTACATAACATTATTTCACACCAAAAAATTAAATATTTTGAAGCTAGAAAAATAAAAAATATTAAATATTAAAAATATGAATGTAATGAATGTTCAAATAATTTTATAACTTTAATAGTTATGATTAATAACTATCCAACCAAAATAAATTCAAAATTTTAATACATGGTTGTTATAAAATATTATTTACAATAACAAATCACAAAAAAAAGTCAAATATTTTTTCAAATTAAACTGATTAGAGATTAAAACAAAATCAAATATAGAAAATGTATAAAAAATTAAATTGAGAATTATAATATCAAAAAAGCTACTTAAACTTTACAATTATGACTAAAATATTTGAAGACTTCAAATTTCTTCCTAGATAAATTAATAATAGATTATTTATCAAAGAAATATCATTTCATATTCAAAAATTATCACAAAATCAACAAAATGATATGAAAAAATTAAGTAAATAGTGTCGCATAAAACTCCCCACACTTAATTTATTTTTTTCCATTAATTAATTTATTAGTCAAATTAATAAGTATAAAATTAATATCAAAATTAAGAAACTAAAATTACCTAAAGATTTATTTTTCAAAATCATTTTCCCTCATATATTCTCTCGATTAAAAAGTATGAATACACTCTATAATTAAATTTTCTCAAAGAAAACTTTATTTTTATGTTAAAATTATGATCAAAAGGAAAATTTTGTATATAATTTGAAACACTTAAAATTGTATCAAATTAAAAGTCTAATTTTCACTTTACCTCCATGTGTATAGAAAAAAAATATAAGTTAAAATAATTAGACACCCTTTTGGATGAGAAAACATAATAGTTAATAAAGTAACATAACTAAGTCATCCAAAAGATTTAAGAATGAAAGAAAGAAAAAATGAAGCAAAATATATTTTACCTGTATTAGGTTTTTCATTTCAAAATCCATTTTTATGTGTATCTTATGAGTTAAATTCAAATTTAAAAGTTCGAAATAAATTACTTTATTATAACATCCTACCTAAATTTTACCAGAATAAATTTCTGCAAAAGGGAATGAAAATGATTTACATAGTTAACTATAAGAGGTGATAATGATTATCCTCCTTATAGTAGCATCACAACCTTCAAATTTGTTAAAAATTGTTACGTAGTGAAACTGCATAAGTGATTTTTAAAAACACTAATAATCACAATTATTTCATGTTTAACATGCCCCATGAAAATATATATATTATTATAGTGTTTTAGTTGGATGAATAAAATCCTTAATCATGTTTTAATTTCATAAAAAGTACCTCCGCTAAACATGGATTCATAACCAACAAATGGAAAGTCCATGGATTTTAATATCCACATATGTATTTTCATGTGTTAAATTCATATAAACATAATTATTCTCCTGAAACATAATAATAATCCATGGGGTGAGTAAAATTAACACATATTGTAAGGGGGTTTTAGTGGGTTACATTAAAGTATAGATAAGTTAATAAAATACCCCACCCTAACTTTGTAAATCCAACAATGTCCCCATTATTAAATATAATGATGTAGAGAAACAAATATTCAGTCAAATTAAAATATATTTTCAAAAAAACAAATCCCGAATATGGTTATGTGTCACAAGATGGTTAAAGTAATACTGCCACAATTTCTAGAAATTTTCCAGAACATAATTTAAAACATACATACTTTTTCATTATGAAAAAAATAAGGATCATATATTCATCTTAAAAGAAGAATATTGATTAGTGATTTCACTTCTTGTAGATTTTTTATTCTAAATTTATTTCAAGGGTTCTAAAAAATATTTTTAAAATATCTACAGACTAGTTTTCAATAATATATGTTACAAGAAGCTAAAAATTGAAAATTTATAATATCCTCACAAAATAAAATTAAAATATATAACAGGTCCCCCAAAATGAATTTTTAAATAAGTGAATAAATTTGTATACAAATTATAGAGAAACACGCAATGATTTCAAAAATTAAAATTCATGAACACTATAAAATTAACATACCCTAAAAATTGTTTCAATGTTTACTTAGGTTTAGTCAGTGATCACCCACCCTTAGAACTCTTTTTTACACTAGGTCTCTCCCCTGAAATTACATTCAATGGTAAACAATAAAAAAATTTAAACCAAATTATTCAAAATAAAAAGGCAGAAATAAATAGAATGGTGAGAGGTTGTAGTAGTGGAAATTCCTAGAAAAAAACATACCCACACCAATTTCAAGAAAATAAGATAAAAGGTTCATGTGAGAATGAACTAGATAGTGAGATTATTATTTTTTATTACTAAAATAAAATTTAATAAAAAAATAATAATTTTACTTAATCATGGATTTACTCCCATGTAGTTCTAGATGTACAGTCCCTAGTTAGAATTTCTTAGATAACTGATTTTAGCCTCTAGGATGATGTATTTTCTCATCCATGAAACACAATATGAATATTTTTATTTATTTTTTAATAATAATAAAATTTATATGGGCACCTAGATATCAAAAGATTCTATCCACTCTCTTAAAAATTAAAAATATACCTAGAAAACAATACTTTTCATCAATGGAATGCTCGAAATAGTCTTTAAGTAGAGAAGAAAATTCATCACATAGGCATACATTCTTAGTGATTTTAAGTCATTTAGTATTATGTGTAAAAGTTTAGAATCTCTCAAACACTTCAAAGAAACATTTAATCTCATCAAAAAATAAATAAATCCCAAACCAAAGTATTGATAGCTATTTTTTCCATATCTGGAATTAATTAAGATTTGGAATGTTTAGAATATTCTTAATGGTACAATAGTGATATAGGTTCTCTCAGAAGACTAAAATTATCCTCATAACTTTCTATATCAAAATAAACCTCCAAATAATTTATAATATGGGTGGGAGGGGAAGTATTTTGGAAAATGGTTTTAAGAAAAGGTTTTTCAAGAGTATCATGTGATGTTATTGAATGAACAATCAAAAATGTTGACACTTCCAAATTATTCATGGTTTTTAAATAAAATTCATCACCCAATTCGGTTTAGGAATAGAATAAAAATAGGGAAGAATAAATTTTTGTTATTCTTCAAAATTATTCTTAGCCAACCTAATATTTTCTTCTGAAATATTATCTTCTAAGAATGATACCCACAACATATTACTTCCCAATAATTAATTCTTATATGTTCATCTTATGTACGTTAAATAATTCCATCAAAATAAAATTCCACTATTTTAATAATATTAAAAAATCTATATCCTGTTTTCTAATTAAATTTCATGAGGTAAATGTGTTTAATTCTATATCAAGAGAAAAAGATTAAATTGCTTTCAAATTTAAAAAAATCCATTGGTTGGCCAAAATAAAATTCTATTTTATGAAAAAACATTAGTTACATGATTAATGTGAGAACAAAGAATTCAAATATCATATGTGAATCATTCTTCAAAAAAACAATTCTCCTACTCAATATAAATAATCATTTGGGAGGTTATTAGGACAACACATTTGAAACATGGAATATCAAATTTACCACAAGTTTCAAAATTATCCAAATTAGTGATTTCAATTTGATGTTTACTTTCAACATATTACTAAATTTATGGCTATGTACAGTATTTAAATTTTTAGTCAAATATAGTTAATATTTTATAACATTAAAGTACACATTTTTAAATTTCTCCCCAACATGATTTATCACACACTAAATGATCAAATAACTATAATACTTTTCAATCTTAGGAACTAAGAAAATAATATGGAACTCCCTTTATTGTTATTATTTATTTTTAATATCTTTGAACTCATTTTACTTTAGTCATTACATAGATCTAACAAAATTGTATTTTCCATCATGTAAGTTTATTATTTCTAGTTATTGTTCATTATAATCATATTCTTCATGTTCAATGGTATTATATATAATTTTAGTCTCAATTTCCACTATACTCATTTTATTAATTTCTAAAAATTCATCCTCTTACCCATATATTTTAAAATTTATCATTTTATTATTTTATTATTTTCTAATAGATCACCAAGTTTTCTATTGAAAATATTTTTATTCTAGATTCATTGGATTCTTCTATGTCATTATATTTACCTGGTAATTTTATTAGGATTTTTTCATGCTTTGATTAAAAATTATGTTCAGGTTCATAATATACATGGTCTTCTTCATGTTTATTAAGTTATTGTGGCTTGTTATAGACACACTTTTAAGTAGTATTCCCAAAAAACACAAAAAAAATATAGATTATTTTTTGGATGGTACACCACATGATATTCCATATTTTTATAAATAAAATTCACCAATAAAAAAATAAAAAAAATTCAGTTTCTTCAACAACATCACATATAAATTTTCCAAAATAATTTAATGCTCAAGAACCCATGATATTGATGTAAAAATTTAAAATCAACATAAGAGACAGTGATAAAATAGTAATATTTTTTGAATTTTTTTCTTTTTTATACCCTAAAACTCTCTATTCCAAACCTTCCGTGATAATAGAACTAAAATTTTGATCTATAAAGCCATAGATGCATAATCTAAATTAAAAAATACGATCTCTTAATCACTAGTAGATAAAAAAATTAAGGTTCAATTAAAATGGAATGTATGTGACATGATTTAAGGGTCATTTAATATCCTAAACTAGTGAGAATATATATTCAAAATGAGGAATTATTAGGTGAATAGTGTGTTCATAATGATGATATGAAACACAGTGTAAATGTAACGACATGAACTGTTATAAATAAAAATTTCCCTTATGATTTAAATAAACGTATTATTATGTAATATGGTTATAGAAAACACATTCACTTGATTTTTTTATTATATCATATCATATTTAAATGACTATTAAACATCATTACCATTGATAATATAGTTGTTGAATAGTGATCACATGATTAGTACAAATTTAGGGTTTTAACAAATCAAAATGACACAAAAAATAATGTGAGGACCTCAACCAGTAAGATCATACCCAATTAAGTCCATTTATTAGAGATTAATATGGAGATAGAATCTATGAAGTTTATTATTGACCATACCCAAATTGAGATCTAACAACTTAAGAATGAGTGAAACCATTTACAGGAGAAGTTCAAGGTCATCGAGATCACAACTGAAACCATGGACATTAAAACACTCCATGAAAATCTCACCCTCACACACCTTACTCTTAGGGTGTTTTCTGGTGTATTAAATTGATTTATATTAAGACCTTATCAATATTATTATGTACATTATGTTATAGATAATAATGAATATATTTTCATCCTATTATTTTTACTTTATAAATGATTTATATCTTGATATAATAAAACAAAAATAATATTTTTTTGGTAATATTAAAATTCAATGAAGGACATTATTTTTATGAATTAATGGATTTTTGTGGAAAAAAATATTTTAATGAAATATTTTTATTCAATAATATTTATTAAATATTAATGAACATATAATTCTTATGAATTTAAATTTAATTTTTATAATGGTTCAAAAACTGTTATTGTAAAAAGCCCATAATTTCATAATAAATATCAATTTCATTTTAAAAGTGAAAATTCACATATAAGGAAAATTATTTAGATAAAATGAATATATTTTTTTCAAGTCATAATTTAAAAATTATCCAACATTAAATTTGTAATAATTTTCAATGACAATTGAATTTTCTGGTAAAATTAAATGTCATATAAATATAATTTGTGTATTATGGCATCATAATGAAAAAAAGTTATATAATAAATATTATAAAAGGTATCCATAACTAAATGTTTTTTTTTTCTATTTAAAATAATTATATTTTATGTTTATTTCTTTGATTTTATAAAGTCATTATGAATTCTCCAAAACTATTAATATATTTTATGGTTTTAAAATCATTTTTCTAAGAGTATAACTCACCTCCAACTAATATGTGGTGTTATAGTATTAAGTTAAGACCTTTGAAGTATAAAATAATTAAAACCACTCCCAATTTTCATAAAAAATGGGAAAAACCATTGTAATTTTTTTTTGATTGTTTTATTATATAGAATCCAAAACCCAAGTTGGAGAAATGATAAATAATTCCCCACTATTTTCTGATATAAACCCACCCTATATCCCATTTATCTTCACTCAAACTACTTGGAGAATGTTCTTACTCTTCACTACCCTCTATAGAGTCCTCCCAAGGTTTCCCCATTCTCTCAAGAATCTCCTCCCATACATTTGGATTCACACACTCAAGTAAGGGATCCTCACCTTCACTTCTTTTTTCATGTTTTCTTATTATCTTTGGCCTTCTATATCGAATTAATTATGTTAGGATATGTATTCAAATGTCTTTATTAATGACCATTTGATTTCCAAATTATGATAGACATCTTTTTATCTCATCAACACATATATGAATTTTTATGTGACGTCATTGTGCTGCCGAAATTTTACCATGATTTTTCCATGCCAAAACAATTGTTTGGTGAATACCATAGACATTTCCTATAAACGGTGTTTAAATTTTAACACATATACCTCTTTGAATTGAGATTTACATGTATTTATTCTACAATCCATTTTCATGGAATAAAATTTTATAATAAATGATTCCATGTATTATGATCTATGTGGAATACTTGAGCATGAGAATGAAACAAAAGTGAGAGGTGTGCCCAAAATTATATAGCAATCTAATGAATTGGGTAATGTTTAGTCTCGTGAAAAGTCATGTTGGGATAGGGAGTGAACCTAATTCATTTATGGTACTTTTTCCATCATGATTTCTTAGCATTTATCCTTAACCTAGTTTTATGATGTAGTGTTTTAAGTTGTTTCCACATTTCTCATGTTTCTATTATATTATCATGTTATATCATATCTTATAATTAATGATTATCATTCTCATTACTTTTATTCCCTATTGATATTATTATTTTCTAAAATGTATTACATTATTCCATTATTATTCTCTTATTATTCTTTATAGCTAACCCCTTTCTTTATGTATGTTCCCATGTTATCCCACGACGTTTTAAGTGCAAGGATGTTAAGGAATGTTTTTAATAAATATGATGTTTTTCCTCTTTTAAATTGTTTTTTGATGTACCTAATTACCAAATACACTCAAATTATCAATCTTTAGTGTTTAATTAAGTGTAATATTATATAATAAGTCATTTATTAAAGTATAATAAAGTGTAGGGTTGTTATAGTTGGTATCAAAGGAATTTTTTTTTATATTTTTGGGATTAGTATTTGAAAACTCTAGAAAAAGAATTTGAGATAGGACTAGGTATAATAAAAACATCCATAAATATTGGTGATTATGGAGTAAGTGGTTTATCAATAAAATACATCACTGTATAGATACTACAAGTGGATGTGGTTATGGAACAAATGTACCTATGGGCATCAACCCCGAAAAGGTGTGTTGGGACTTACTCTGTGTAAATTGGTATAAGACAAAAGGCCTTAATGTTCACCTATTTTGAAACTCAAAGGAGATATTCTTCAGCAAATTCATTGTATCATTAAAAACCATTATTAATGGAAAAAAATCTCATAAGAGTATATATTCGGAATCCGATCATGAATACCATATATTGAATCTTTGAAATTAATAAGATAAGAAATAAATGTAATTTATAACTTATTTATTTAAATTAATTGGATTCCCCTTTATGTGTTTAATAGTTTAAAAAAATACTCATCCCTAATTTTACTTTTATTGTGGATAATAATTGAAAATAGAAGGAACTAGGCAAACAATAAATGTGAAGGAAAATGTGATGACTTCCCCCAATGAGATGGCCAACCTAATGGGAGTAGGAATCGTGAACTTCATGAAGATAATCTATCAGCTGAATCAAGTTCTCAAAAGAAACTTGGATCAGGTGGAATTCTAAATCCCTCTAAGAGATAATAAGATGCGATAGATTCCTTTATGAGACAAAGGCCTCCAACATTCAATGGATCATCTAATCCCTTAATCGTGGAACAATGGATCAAATCTATTAATAATATCTTCTCCATCCTTCAATGTTCAGAATAAGAGAATGTTCTACTTAATTTTTATCATATGGAGGGACAATATGATCAGTGGTGGTCATTGATCAATAATATAAAACTTGAGGAAGATATCAAAGATATTTGGTTGAATGAATTCCAAAAAAAATTATTGGTAAATATTTTCCTCACACTCTCTATCGTACAATGGAAAGGGATTTCCTTTCCCTCAAAAAAACTATGAAGAATCTATTGGGTAGTATGAGTCAAAATTCACAATAATTGCACGATATTCCTTTGTCTTTGTTGTTACCCCCTAATGTAAGGTTAATTTCTTCACTGGTGGACTAAAACCTAGTCTATGAAAATACCAAGAAATTTGATACTTTGATAGCAATGAATAAATTGTTTGATGTTTTGACATAGTCAAGATAGAGATCGGATAATCTCAAGGATATCACGGGGATAATAATCGAAAAGTGAATTTTAAGTATAATTGTCCAATGGGGATATATGAATGTGATAAGAAATTTCAACATCGCACTTGTCAAAGGTGTGGAAATTAGTACCCCATAAATTTTATAAGGCTGGAGAGGAAATGATTTAGGTATAGGATAGAAGTGAACCAAGCTTGGGATTGCCGATAGGAGAAACCCACTGATTATATAAAGGAATCGAATTATCTAGTCAATCCTTAGCACATTGTTCCTTACTTCAAATTCAAGGAACCAGAGTAATTTGCAAACAAATTCCCTTAGACAAGGGTTTTTTAAGATAAACAACAACCTCTAAGGCATTAGGGGTGAGTTTTTTCCATCACAACCACTAAGGTGTATCCTGACAACAAAGTAGTGATAGGTATGGTATTTATTCATTCAATAATAGTAAAGGTAATTTTTTATTCTAGTTATATGCATTCTTTCATATCACAAAATATTAGTATAACCTTTCTAACACTTCCACGATTAATGGAATTATAGTTATCGATAAAAATGGAAAATTGGGCAATTATTGCATCCTAACTATATAACTCCTCTCCTATCATAATTTCATACTAAACTTCCTAGTGAACCTTATCATACTCCCTTTGTTGGATTTTTATGGAATTTTATATGTATTGGATTTCCCTATATATAGCCAACATAAATTTTTTTGAGTGGGAAATTACACTCCATATTGTTAATCAGCCCCTGAATCTCTACAAGTGCAAGGAGGAGGATGAATCTTCTTTACCACCAATATCTCAAAAGTCGATATTATTGCCCTATGATAAAATGTATCTTGCTCAAATGATTGAGTCTAAAGAAATAACCATCCATGAAGACATTCATATTGTGAGATAATATGCTGATGTGATTCCCAAGTAATTTCTTGGTATTCCTCATAGTCAATAGGTTGAATTTTCAATCGATATTATACATGGGGAATTTCCATTATACATGATTTCATATAGAATGGATATTGAGGAACATGAGGACCTGATGAAACAACTACATGAGAATCTGGATAAAGGGTTGATATGCCCAAGTGCTTCACAATGGGGTCTACCAGTCCTCTTTGTCAAGAAGAATGATGGGTCAATGTGACTTTGCATTAATTATCATGAGATCATAAGATCACGATAAAGAACAAGTACCATCTTCTATGAATTGGAGACTTATTTGATCAGCTACATGAAAAAAATAATTCTCCAAGGTGGATCTACGGTCATAATATTAACAATTTTGGGTGAAGAAGGAGGATTTTACCAAGACAATTTTTTATACAAGGTATGGGCACTCTGAGTTCATAATAATGCCATTAAGACTCACTAATTCACCATAAATCTTCATGAAATTGATGAATAGAGTCTTTAAAGATTACTTCAACAAATATAGTGTAGTATTTATAGGTGATAATATAATATTATCCAAAACCAAGGAAGTGCATGAGAAGCATTTGAGCATTGTGCTAAATACCTTGTGAAAGGAGAGGATTTATGAAAATTACAAAAAATGTGAGTTTTGGTTGAAGGAATACACATTATTTGGGTATATCATCACAAGTAATGGGATATCTATAGAATCTTCAAAGAAAAAAGAAGAATAGTTATGGTCGAGGCCAATATATGTGATAGATATATGTAATTTCCTCAGATTATCTAGGTACTAATGTTTTTTTTGAGACAGTTCTCATGATTGTCAAAGCCTCTAACCAAGATAAAATTGAATGGAGTTATTTTTTATTAGAATGAATAATGTGAAGAGATATTAAAGGAGTTGAAAAGTAGTCTCATCACTGCACATGTACTCACACTAACCACAAGTGGATAACTCTTTGTCGTATTTAACGTTTCTTCAAAAAATGTATAGGGATATGTGTAAATGCAGAACAACAAAGTCATAGCCTATGCTTCAAAGTAGTTGAATGCTCATGAATAAAACTACACAATGCATGATCTAGAGTTGTCAATGATGATATTCACTTTTAAAATATGGAGACATTACCTCACTGTATAGAAGTACAAAATATATATGGATCACAAAATCCTCAAGTATGTATTCAAACTAAAATAGGTGAATACGCACCAATAAAGATGGTTAGAGTTAATCAAGGCCTATGACTGATCCATGCACTACCATCATGGGAAGGTGAATAAAGTGAAAGATTCTCTATGTAGAAAGGATCCATCAATTTTATCGTTGATAAGAATTGACAGGGATCTCATCTTATTATATTTGAAAAGGATGGACATGGGAATTAGAATGGAAGGAATACCATTAATCCTTTCACAAATTATTGCTCAAATATATCTTTTAGAGATGATAAAATATGATCAAGAAGATGATGTGGGAGTTTAGAGGAAATTGGAAACTATATGAAAAGGAAAATCCTTAGAGTTTAATGTTAACAAAGAAGGGGTCGTAGATTTCATTCACGACTATGTGTACAATCAAATCCTAACAGAAAATAGTAAATGTTGGATAGTGAACATATTTCGACTTTCTGTATTCACCCAAGAAGCACAAAGAAGTATTGAGATCTCCAAGAGCACTATTATAGGAACAATATGAAGAATTAGATTGCTAAATATATATCAATGTACTTCGTATGTCAACAAGTGAAGGATAAAAGGACAAATTATAAGGGGATGATGCAAACATTACCCATACCAACATGAAAATGGAAAAACGTCATCATAAACTTTGTCACCATAATTCTAATGAAATCTAGGGGAAACATTTATATATGGTATTTATGGTTCATATTATAGATACAACTCACTTTATCCCTTTTTTTTATGACTTTTCACTCGATCAACTTGCATGGATATATATTAGAGAAGTGGAGTACCACTATCGACTGTATCCGATTGAGATATTATATTCACCTCGATGTTCTAGAAATATCTCCAACATTCAATAAAAATTTAGTTGGTCTTCAGTATGTCCAATCCTCCTCAAACAAATTTCCAATCCAATTATATTATTCAGAAAGTAGAAAACATGTTGTGAGCATTTTCTATAGACTTCAAAGGAGGATGAGAACAATATCTACCTCTGGTTCAGTTCTCTTACAAACAAAAAGTTTCCAATAAAGTATCCAAATATGTCCCTATGAATCTATTTTAGGGAAGAGGTGCATAACACCAATATGTTGGGATGAATTTGGGGATCAAAAACTACTAGGTCCTAAACTGGTTGAGGAAAAGATGGAAATGGTTAATACCATTCATTAACACATCATGGACGCTCAGAGTCAAAAGAAGAGTTGTGTTGACAATCATCAACATGACCTAGAGTTTGATATCAGAGACAAGTTATTCCTTTGAATATCTCTATGGAATAAATTCATGTGATTTTGGAATATGGGAATCCTTAGTCTAAGATACGTTGACCCCTTTTAAATCCTTTTTCACATTGAAGTGGTGTCCTTTCGACTAGAACTCCCACCTAACATATCTCAAGTACATGATGTATTCCATGTATCCTTCTTGAGAAAGTACATACAAGACCCCTCACTTGTACTAAATTCATAGGTGATTCCATTGGAGAATGAAATTTCTTATGAGGATTAGCTGGTGAAGATCTTAGATCATAGAGACAATGTTCTATGAAATAATACAATGAACCAAGTCAAAGTGTTCTGAAAAAACATCAAGTTTGAAGAAGAAAAATGGAAACTGGATTTGGTGATGAAACAGAGTTACCCTCATATATTTTAGTATGGTTAAAGAAAATTATTATGGTGAAATTTCTTAAGGGGGAGATTGTAATGATCGGAACTATTATAAATAACATTCCCCTTATGATTTAATTAAATGTATTATTATGTAATATGGTCATAGAAAACAAATGAAATTATTTAGTTTATTATGTCCTATCAAATTAAAATTACCATTAGGAATCATTACCATTAATAATATAGTCATTTAACAATGATCTCATTATTAGTATAAATATAGGGTTTTAACTAATCTAATTAACGCAAAAAAAGGATGTGATGACCTCAACCAGTAAGATCATACCCTATAAATCCCATTAATCAAAGCTTTCAAGGGAGATAGAATCTACAGGATTCTCCCTTGATCAATCCCAATATGAGATCCAACAATATAAGAATGAGTGAAACTATTTATATGAGAAGTTCAAGCTCATCGAGAACACATCCCAAACCATGTATGTTGAACCACCTACGAAAATCTCACCGTCACACACCTTACTCTTAGTGTGTATTTATAGTGTATTACAGGGATCTGTATCAAGACCTTAGAAATATTATTATATATATTAAGTTTTAGATAATAATAAATATATTTTCATCCTATTATTATTACTTTATAAAGGCTTTTTATATTGATACGATAAAATACAAATAGTGTTTTAGGTAATATTCAAATTCAGTTATGGAATTAATTTTGATGAATTAATGGATTTTTTAAAATAAATAATATTTTAATATTATATAATTATTAAATAATATTTTTTAAACATAAATGATCAAATAATTTTTATGATTAAAATTTTAATTTTTATAAGGGTTTAAAAACTGTTATTGTCAAAAAACCCCATCATTTCATAGTAAATATAGATTTTATTTTAAATGTTAAAATTTATATATTTGGAAAATTATTTAGATAAAATTAATTTTAATTTTAGATTATAACATCAAAATTATCCAATGATATATTTTTCGTAATTTTCTAAAATAGTCGAATTTTTTGGTAAATATTAAATACCATAAAAAAATAATTTATGTTTTATGACACCATAATGACCCAAAAGTGATTTAAAAAATACTATAAAAGTTATATATTACCAAATATATTTTTTCTATTTAAAATAATTATATTTTGATTTTATTTTATTAATTTTATAAATCATTTTTGAATCCTCCAAAATCATTAATATGTTTTAAGGTTTTAAAATAAATTATTTAAGAGTATGACTCACCTCCACTTAAGAAAGGTCATTAATTTATTATGTTCATCACATGAAATTAAAAAATAATAAAAACCACTCTTATTTGGAAGAAACCGTGGGCAAAAACCATTGGAAGTATTTTGTTTTTGTTTATTTTATTATATAGAGTCCAAAACCTAAGTTTGAGAAATGATAACTAATTCCCCAATATTTTCCTAATAAAACCACCCAATAACCCATTTATCTTCACTAAAACTACTTAGATCACTTCATGTTTCTTCCAAATCCTCTCTATAGTCCTTCTAAGGTTCCGCCAAACTCTCAAGAATCTCCTCCCAAGCATTTGGAGTCACACACTCAAGTAAGGGATCCTCACCTTCTCTTATTTATTCAAGATTCCTTATTATCTTATTCCTTCTATTATAAATTAATTATGTTGTTATATTTCACTAAATGTCTATATTTATGGCCATTTGATTTAAAAATTATGATATACCCCTTTTAATCTCATTAACACATTTTATTAATTTATAATTGATGTTTTTATGGTATCAAAATTTCACCATGATGTTTCCATGCCAAAATAGATGTGTAGTGAATAACATACCCATTTCCTATCAAGGGTGTTCACCTTGTACACATATAACACTTTGGATTTAGACTTACATGTATGTTTTACCCACTCTTTATTCATGGAATAAAATTTGAATATATATGATTCCATTTATTAGGATCTATGTGGCACACCTAAACATGAGAATGAAATGAATGTGATAGGTGCGCCCAGAATTATATAGCACTCCAATACTTTGGGTATTGTTTAGTCTCATTAAACATCATTTTGGGAAAGGTGGTGAACCTAATTCCTTTATGAGACTTTTTTCACTATGATTTCCTGTAAATTATCCTTGACCTATGTTTATGATGCATTATTTTATGTTTTTTTTCCTTTCTTCTATTTTTTTATGTTATCATGTCATATCATGTCTTATCATTCATTTTTATGATTCTCATTCCCTTTATGCCACATTGATATACTTGTTGTCTAGAATTTATTACCTTATTCCATGCTTGTACCCTTACTAAGCTTTATAGCTGACCCCTTTCTTATGTATGTCCCCAGGTTATCCTATACATTTTTAAGTGCGATCATATTAAGGATGTCTTCAATAAAGATGATGTTTTTCTTATTTTAAATTGTTTTTTATTTTACATAATTTGTAAATACACTAGAAATCTTAATCTTCTTGGTTCAATTAAGTGTAATCTTATATATTAAATCATGTATTAAAGTGTAATAAAGAATATGGTTGGTACAGTTTATTTTTATAAGTACTAAATGATGTTAAAGAGAAGATAACATAAAGAAAATTTTATCAAGAGGTAAATCACAAAAGTAGATTAAATACAAATTATTTTCAAGAAATAAATTCAATTAATTCAATGAAATGTAACTCTCTTCCCTAATAAATGTAATAAAAAAGAGTTTCAATTGATAAGGAATAAATAAAGAATATAAAATATTAAAAATATTTAAAGACTAAATTTCCCCTAACCAAATAATAACAATGAATGTTTTAAAAAATGGAAAAATTGAGCATAATAAATTGAGAAACAAATGAAGTAAAAGTGAAGGAGAAAAGAAATATCATCTCTTGAGTTGAAGTCAATCTCTTCTTTCTTCAGCTATGTCTCTCTCCTATCTGATGAAAGTCTTATTTATGATCTAAAAGTGAACTGCCTTCTCTTAGCTCTATAGATTTATTATTATCCCTATATTTTTTGTCTTCAATGATATATTTTTGAGTTGTTTCTCCCTATTTTTTCACATAAGTTTCTGACTCATAGAGTTTTGATTAGATCACTTGTCATTCATTAATATTTTTTCCCTTTTACCTTCTTTCCCTACCACCCATTACATTATAAAATTTCTCTACCAAAATTTTCCACCCATCTATAAATAATTTATTTCCCCCAAATATTGGCCTAAAATAATTTCTCAAATGTATTTATTAGTATTTCCAATTTAATTTGTTACTAGAGTTTGACTTAATGTATCAATTAATTATGTAGACTTTATATCTCCCTGATTCTAATATATAAAAGATAACTTCCTAGTCATCTAAACCCATTCTTCACATATTACGTGACAACGTGTATTATGTATAGCTAATTATCATACATTTCCCAAACATTAAACTAATTCATAAATACCCCGTCATCCTCTTCAAAAAAATCCAAATGATGCTTAAAGGTATCTATATATAGCATAAACTGATCAAACATTCCCAAAGAATCATATAATCCTTTAGTCCTTTATAGAGTAATCACATAGAACAATTGTTGTTCTTTCTACTTTAACATTGAAATCAAAGAATTTAGAAAACTAAAGACCCTATAGTCATCTGATTGAACCAATATGAGAAGAAAAATAGTGAAAATAACCTTCCATTCAATTTAAAATTTATTATATAAAAATAACTTCACTCATATTCAATATTTGCATCCCAAATAGTCAAAAAAGGTGGGGTAATTTTTAACTTAGTCAAATTACTACCCGAATTAGAAAAGATTCAGATGGCCTTAGATTTTTATTCTTTTTTCCATTTGAAACTATTCCAAAGCTTTAAATGACCTCTGCACTTTTAAAAATCATTCTTAACAAAAGTAAAAATCATGATGATTTATTCCTTTTTCAAAATAGATATAATATCGGGATCCTCATATTTGATAAGTGAATCAAAATATTCAATTTTCTATCAATGATTGATTCATGAAATAACTTTAGAAAGACAATTCTAGTGTCATCAGTGTGTTCAAGGAATAAAATTCTATAACTAATCAAACATATTTCATCTTTACTCTGATGCTCCACTTTTGATATGGCCTCTTTGGTGCCTCTATAATAAGAAAATTAACTCCTTATATACTTGTTCACTATATTTATTTGTAAACATTTAATCTGAAAATAATCAAACAGATAGTTTTAACTCAACTATCTATTTGATTTCGATTTACCAACTTCAATGTATTTTATTTCTATCTTCAATGTGACTTTATCCACTTTAACTGAATGTGGAATCAAATTTGAATGATACTGAAACCTTAAACATGATCTATCTTTATATTGAAATCAATTATTGAGTTATATCCTCACAAATGGATCCTCATATGAAAACTACATAGGATAAGCTATGGAAGAAATTATCCTAGGTGAGTCTAGCTAAAATTTATCTCACACTGATCTTTAAAAAATATTCTGTAAAGATTGACCTTTCTAGCCTCAATAAAAAAATTTCATACACAAAATTAAATATTGTAAAGTTAGATAAATAAACAATATTCATGATAGAAAATAAAACTAAAAATAATAATCCAATATTTTTTAATCATGAATAATGATGATTAACAATTTATCCAAAAAAATCAATAATGATAAAAAATTGTTACTATAATAAATTAATTCCAACTTCATACCAACAAAAAAAATTCAATTAAATTTTCAATTAAAACTAAACTTAGCTCAAAAAAATCAGACCTACGAATTTTATAAACATTTAAATCATTGAATTTCATATCAATAATGCCCCAAAACATCAAAATTGTGATAAAAATATTCAATGAATTATATCTTCATCCCAAAATAACAGAGAATATATTAATTATCAATGAAAACTCATTTAAACATCATGAATGTTCATCAAATCATAAATATTTTGTGAAAAACATGTATAGAAATAGATCCACATAAAAAATAAAAAATAAACTTGATCCATTTTAATTCCTCAAGATATCCATTAGTCAAATTCAATGGTTGAAAATAAATCCAAAAATTGTGAAACTGAAATGCCATAATAATTTGATTTTCGAAATTTGTTTCACTTGAGGATTATCTCGAGTAGAAATTTTGATTATCTTCTTGAAAAACATATCTCCATGAGAAACTGGTTATTGTTCTACAAAAATGTTTAAAATTGATAATTTTAAAGAGAATTTAACACACTTAAATTTGAATCCAACTGAAAGCCAAAATTTCTATTTACCTCTAAGAGAATAGGCATATATAAATTGAATGAAAAATAATTAAACATTATATTTGGTTTTAACAACTTAATAATTGAAAAGGAAGCATAAATAAGTCATCCAAAAGACTAAATAATAAATTAATGAAATAATAAATGAAAATATATTAAACCTAGATTTGTATTTTCATTTAATAATCTATTTATTTTCATATATTATGAGTTAAATTCAAATTTAATAGTTAAAAATTATTGATAATTTTATAACATAATCCCAAAATTTTACTGAATTCTATTCTTTTCAAAAGAGAAATAAAAATGGATTACCTAATTAAATTAAAGAGGTAATAAATTTTATCCTCCTTAAAGGTCACCATAACCTTCATATTTGAGAACAAATATGACCTTGTGAAACTTCTTATGTGATGTTTAAGAACTAAAAAACAAGCAATTTTTTCATTTATATAAAACACTATGATAAAACATGGATTATTATAGTATTTCAGGTGGATGCATAAAATCCTTATCTATTTGTTAGATTCATGAAATATCCCCCCAAACACACGCAAGGATGTTTATCCAACTCATGAAAAATACATTGATTTTACAACCTAAACATGGATTTAAATTTATTAAATTCGTGAAAACAAATAGATTTTGCTAAAAAATCATAATAAAGACTAGACTATGAGAAATCCATAGATGTTTTAAGAAGATTTTTTTGTTACATTTAAGTACAAGTAACTTAAAATAAACACACTCTTACACTTTAAATACAAAAACATCAATATTTTTGAATATCATGGTCTATATAAATAAATATTCAAGTAAGTTGATAAAATATTTTTAAAATAACTATTCAAGAATATTTTTAAGGGTTAAAACATAGTTCAAATATATTGTTACCACAATTACCAACACTTTTAAAAAACTTATTTTATAATGTGCATGATTTTTATTTTTACACATGAAAGAATTATTTTCAATTCAACTCAAAAGAATCATACTGAATATTTATTTCACTTATAATAGTGTGTTGATACCAAATGTATTTTATGGATGATAAATAATATTTTTAAAATTTATTCAAACTAGATTTCAACAAGGTAGATTATAATATGTTAAAAACCTAACATTTAAAATAGATAAAATAAATAAATTCCAAATGTAAAAAATTCCACCCACACCTAATTACCAATCAATGGTAGAATTCAGAATTCAAATTATTGGGAAACATCAAATAATATCAAAAATTATTATTCATGATCTATAAAGAATAAAACCCTCCTAAAAATTGTTTCCCTATTTTGTTAAGCTATGTTAGTGACCACCCACACTTTCATTATAAGTTACACTAAGTACCTCTCATTAAAGTAACTTTAATGATAAATCATTAAAAAACCAAACTTGATCATTCAAAATCAAAAATATAAAACCAAGAGAATGGTGATAGGGTGTGTCTATAAAAATTATTAAAGAAAAACATAACAACCCAATTTTTATGAAAGTGTGAGAAGGGGTTCATTTTATAATTCACTAGATAAGATGTAAATGGGTATTTGTTACTAAAAAATGAATAAACAAAAACATAAATATGTATTTAATCACGTGTTTCCTCACATATAGCGATAAATTCATAGTCTCTAACAAGAAATTACAAGATAACTAATTATATACACTAGGAGGATTTGGTTTTTCATCCATGGACCCCCATATATATTTTTACCATATATTATTAATAAAAATCATATTTCTATAGGAAACTAGAATTCTAAAATAGTGATCCACTCTCTTAACACCTAAAAAATTTCAATTAAAGGACCCTTTATCGTCAAGGTACGTCTTGGGGGAGTCTCTAATTATATCAAACATTTCACCACCTAAGAAAACATTCATAGTGATTTTAATGCATTTAGACTCTTTTGTAATAGTTTATAGTTCCTAAAACCCTACCAATAACCCTTTAAACTCACAAACCAAAAATAAATATCCAAAATCACAATTCATATGTGTTCTATCAACATTTTGAATTTATTTAGATTTGAAATGTTTAGAATATTATTAATGGGACAAAACTAAATAAGGTTCTCCAATAAGTATTAAATTGTCCTCACAACTTTATATCTCAAAATTCATCCCTAATTTTTAAGATATAGAGGTGTACATGGCTGAGTTCTAGACAATAGTTCTCGGAAAAAAAATTCAAGACCATTGGGTGATTTTTTTAATTAATAATAAAAAACCACTTCATAATTATTCGAGGCCTAATAATTTCCTTAAACACCCAATTCAATTGATGAAGTCCCTAAAACAATGGAAGAATAAATTTCTATTCTTCTTCAAAATTATTATGAACCAGGCATTTATTTTATTCTAGAAATTACTCTTCTGAAAATAGAAACTCACCAGTCACAAAATCTAAAGAAATAATTCTATCATTTTCTTCTTTTTTGAATTAAACCATTCATTGGGGATATAATTATATTACATTATACTCTAAAAAATTTATTAACTATTCCTACATGATTTTAGTGGGAAAGGTGTTATATTAGCATCAAGAAAAATAGATTTAATTGATTTCAAATTTAACCAATTTTCCCCTAGTTAGTAAAAATATAATTTAATTTAAAAAACATTGTATACATGATTAATTTGAGAAAAAGTAAGTGAAATATCATTATTTAACCCTTCTTCAATGAATATTTTCCCTTCCTCAACATTATTTTTCATTTCAAAGGTTGTTGGGTTAACACTTTAAAAACTAAGATGATCGAATTTAAAAATAGTTTCAAAAATTATCCAAATAAGATATTTCTTGTTTTTTGTGATCTTCCAACATTTTCCAAAATTCATTTTCAGGTTCTTTTTAAAAAAAATAGAAGCAGGATAATGAATATTTAACACTAAATTTCACATTTTTTCAATTTTTCCTCTATATGAGAAATTACACACTTCAAGAGTCTATAGCTATAAACCATTCAATACTGGAAACTATGAAAATAATTAGGAATTCCATTTCAAGTTCGAGTTGGTTTTAGAAATCTCTCAACTAATTTTCCATTAGGTTTTCCTGATATTTAAAATAATTTTATTTTTCTTCATGTGAGTTGATAATTTCATATAGTTGTTCATTAAGATCATATTCTTAAAGTTCATTAGTTTTCTCTCAATTTTTTGTATCAATTTACATTATTTTTTTATTACTTTTAAATAATTCATCCTCTTTCCAACAAATTAAAAAAATCCTCATTCTTGTCCTTTCAATTTCTTTGGAATCTCCCATGATTATTTTTGTAATATTTTTATCCAAAATTTATTAGATTTTTTTATTTAAAATTTAATATTATTTTCATCATTACATTATCCATTTCTAAATTATCATTTGGTAAAAGTTCCTAATAGAAATGTTCTTATTAATGTTTATTACATTTTTTTAGTTGGATGTATTCACATTGTAGAGAAGTATCCCAAAACCTCCATAAAACACAATATAATTCATTTTTTAATACCAATTCCCTTGAAATTCCGTATTTTTCTACATATTGAATTCACAAACAATAAAAAAAAATTACACATTATTCAACAGTATCACACAAGGTGTTTCAACAATAATTAAGTTATCAAACATACAGAATATTGATGAATATATTGAATATTATCATAAAAAGTAGTGATATAGTTTCATTTTTTATTATTATGGTTTTTTTTACATTTCAAACCCTATAAATCACTATGTAAAGACTTCCTAAGAAATAATTCCACAATTTTTATTATCATAATCCTTGATCCACTATAAATATAAAAATATATAATTTCTTTTTCAATACATGATTACAGCAAGTAGGGTTGATCCATAAGGATGGTAGGTGACTTGATCTAAGGGTTGATTAAAATCTTAAACTTCCAAAAATTGAAAATATAAATTATGATAGATTAGGTGAATAGGGTGTACATAATGATGATGTAAAATGTAGTGTTAATTTTTTAAGAAATCAACTGTGTTAAAGAGTAAAGAGAATAAAAAAATATTATCATGTAAAAATTCATTGATTTACCCAAAATACAAATGATGTTCTAAAAAATAAATTTAATTCAACTAGAAACTAAATTGTTAGATGTTTCATAAACTCCCTTTATAATTAAAACTTCTCCAATGAATATCACTTTTTTCCTCAAGATATGTATTTTAAAAGAATTATTTGTTATAGAAAATGATGAAATAAAGAACATTAAAATATTTATAAGCCTTAACAACTTAATGTTACCGGATTGATTAATAACTATACATGATTTAATAGATGGTAAATAAGAGAACATGAAATTGAGAAACAATAGAATAAAAATTGAATGGGAGAAGAAATCCCATCTCTTGAGTTTAATTCAATCTTTATTCTCTCTAGATATGACTCTATAATATCTGATGAAGCTCCTCCTTGTAATCCAAAATATAATCTATTACTCTCTAATAGGATGATTTAGTGTTATCCATCCATTTGTTTCCATATAGGATATAATAGTGAATAATTTTCCCACTATTTTAATGAAGTTTTCTATCATCAAATATTTTTTAGGATCACTTGTCATTCCTCTTTTTCCTTCTATCCCTACCCTATTTATATAATAAAATATATCTAAAAGACTATACCACTGGCTTCCATGTCATTAATTTTATACAGATATCAACTCAACTTAATTTCATAGCTACTCTTATTATTATTTAAATAGTATTTCATTCTGGATTTTTGACACCAAATGTCAATATTTTATATGGCCCTCAAATCTCCCACATTCCAATATGTAGTAGATTATGAACCACTCATCCAAACCCATAATTATTCATATATTCCTTGGCTAACTAGGTTATGGTAGATCAGATTATCAAAATCTTCCAAAAGAATACAACTAAATCTTCGGTACCCCATCATCCTCTTTAACAAAATCCATTATGAACTTGAGGGTCACACAATCCATCATACACTAAACTCACATTCCCTAAGTAGCATAGAATCCTTTAGTCATTTTCATAAGAATTACATCATGCAATTTCAATTCCTTATAATTCAACACAATAATGAATTAGGAATACTTGATGCCCCATTATTGTTACATTGAGACTACATAAGGTAAAAACTCAGTGACCAAAAACCTTCAAATCAATCCATATTTTCCAACATCAATCTAATTTTACCATTCTTTGACAGTATAATCTCGAGTTATCAAACTTGTTTAAACAATTTTGAACATGATAATATTAAACCCATGGATAAAAATATATTTGGATGGTCCTACCCTATTATCCACTATTTTCTACATAACACTATGTGAATTAATTCAACAACATCTACACATTTCAACAACCTCTAAAAGGGACTTTGCACTACCTATTAAAAAACAATTAACTCATAATAAAACTCAAGATAAGTTCTTCCATAATCAATCTAGATATAGTCTTATGATCCTCCTCTTATATAATTACATCAATGTTTTCAGTGTACTACTCAGTGACTGATTTAGGTATTAGCATCAATATGAAAAATTAGGATTCACCAATGAGCTTTGGAAATGAACGTCTACAACTGGTCAAACTTGTTTTGGTTCCAATCCCATGTTTTAATTTTGATATGGCCACCTCATAGCCTTCATAAAGAGAAACTAAACTCCTCTCAACCCTGTGTACTATAACAATTTATTGTTAATTTATCACTGAATCATAATAAAAATATTCCAAACACCGCTATATTTTTTATTCATACGAGCCATCTTCAAGCTCCTTAGTTTCAATCTTCAATGTATTCACATCCACCCTAACTAAACATGGAATTATATTTGAATTATAATTAAGTGATTATTAGGACCTATATTTATGTTTGAATACACATTCATGACTCGGTATTAAAATGGATCTTTATTCAAAAATTTCATAGGATAAATTATCATAGAATTTTACTTAGATGAGTCCAGATAAATTTTATCTTATGGTGATCATTAAAAATTAATCTCACAGAGTTGACCTTTCCAACCATAATAAAAGTTCTTCACACACAGAATTAAATATTTTAAACCATGATGAATAAAAAATGAATTATTATTAAATGGTACATTGTAATGAACATTATAAAATTTTTATACAAGAATAATGATGATTGAAAATTTATCTAACCTAAATAACTTAGAAAATTGAAAACAAGGTTATTACAACAAATTATTTTCAACAAAAAACTACCAAAAAAATTAAATTAATTTTTCAATCAAAACTACACATATATCAACAAAAAAATATTTTTCAGAAATGTAAGAAAATTTGAATCAGATAGATTTATAAAAAGATGAATTAAAACATCGAAATTCTTTTCAAAATACTAAATAACTTATAATTTAGACATATAGTAATGAAGAACGTATTATTTTATAGTGAAATATAATTTTGGATTTAAATTTCTTTATAAAATAATCATAATTATTTTACGAAAATATATTGAAATATATCCATATAAAATTCACTAAAACATTACCCATTTATTATCTTCAAAAAAAGTATTCAAATTCAATGGTAGAAAAAACCTCAAAAATTGAGAAACTAAAATTCCATAAAAATGTGATTTTTAGAATTGTTTTCCCATATGGATTATCTTGAGTGGAAGGTGTGATTACAATCACAAATTACATTTTCTCCTATAAAAATTGGTTACTATTTTATAAAAATGATAAAATATGGAAATTTTAAATTGGATTTAACACATTTAAAATTTCATTGAAATGAACATCCAAAATTAACTTTACCACTAGGAGAAAAGACACAAATAAATAAAATCCATAATAATTAGACACTATGTTTTGATGAGAAAACATAATAACTAATAAGGTGATACAAATAACTCATCTGAAATATTAAATATTAAATGACTAAATGAATAAAGAAAAATAATTTCAATCTAGATTACGATTTTAATTTCTTAATATATTTAGATAAATATATTTGGATTTAAATTAAAAATAAAAATTTAAAAATCAATTATTATTTTATATTATTCACCAAAATTTTTACTGAATTACATTTATTTCTAAATGGAAGGAAAAATTATTTTCTGAATTAAATATATGAGGTAATATCAGTTAACCTCTTTAATGTAGCATCACAATATTAAAATTTGAGAAATAATTTTACCCAATGAAACTACCTCACTAATGCTTAAAAATACATAGACTCACAATCATTTCATTTTTAACACACTCCAGGAGAAAAATTTGGTTAATATACTATTTTAGTTAGATTTTATAAAACCTTAAACATGTGTTAAATTCACCCCCCCCCCCCACAGACACACACACACATGGATTCGTATCCAGCGCATGGATAATACATATATTTTAAAATCCATATATGAATTTTCAAGTGTTTAATTCATTAAAAAGTTTTATTCCCTAAAAACGATATAATAATAAATTGAGTGAACAAAATAATCACACGTTTTATGGGGTTTTTAGTGGGTTGTATTGAAGCATTGATAATTACATAAAGGACCCCCCAAAAAAATTAAATAAAAAATTATCCCCATGGTTGAGTCTCAAGTTGTGGAGAAAAAAATATTTTGTCATGTTCAAAAATATTTTCAATAAAAATAATTCAATAGTATGTTTATGGATCAAAAGTCAGTTTATATAGCATGCTACCACAATTTCCAACACTTTTCTGAAAAATATTTTAAAATATACATTCATTGTCTTTATGAAAATGAAAAGAGGATTTCCAATTCAGCTAAAAATAATCATATCGATCAATGATTATACTTCAAATAGAGTTTTGAGTCAAATTGTATTTCAATAGGTCCAAACAAGATTTCTGAAATTACATCAAACTAAGGTATATTTGAGCAAGCTAAACAACTAAAATTATGAACGTGCTTAAAAAATTCCAAATTAAAAACAATTAAAACAACATATAATTACCATGAAAGGGTAGAATTCAGTATGAAAATTCAGGGGAACTAGGTAGTGATTTCAAACATTAATATTCATCTAGAGTGATGAATTAAATTACCCTAAAAATGCTTCCATGATTCATTAAACTCGGTTAGTAATTACCCTACTTTTTCATTAAATGATATATTTGGTGTCTCCTATGAAAATAAATTCAATAGAAATGTGTTAAAAACATTAAAACCAATCATTGAAACAAATAATATGAAACCAAAAAAATCATGAGAGGGTGTAGTAGTTACAAATATGATCATAGAAAAACATAAAAACACAAAATACAAGAAAAATGTGAGAAGGGTTTATGATAGAATCCACTATCCAAGATGATGAGGGATTTTTATTACTAAAAAATACACTAAAAATTTTATTCAATCATGGGTTGTCTCCCATACAGTGCTATATTTATAGTCCCAAGTGGGACCTCCCTCAATAACTAATTTGAGTCACTTGTATGATGTGGTTTCTTATCCATGGAAAACCATATTTTCTTTTCAAAATAATTTTAATTAATTATAATTGGTCTATGGGATCCTATCCTTATAATATGGATTCCCACTCTCTAAAAAGAAAAAAATACCTATAAAAACAACCTCTATCATCAAGGGACTGCTCAAATAAGGATTCACGTAGAGCATAAAATTCATCCACCAAGCCCATTTTCATAGTGATATCAAGGAATTAATACTCATGTGTATAAAATGATAATCCTTTAAGTATTTTCATCAATACAACAGCTTAGGATTCATCTACGAACATAGGGAATCAACTACTACAACTTGTGAAACTCATTTCTTATTTAGGACCACAGTTTGAATTTGATATATCCTCCTTAGAGACTCAACAAAAAATAATTGATCACCTCTCAATAATGTGTACTATAATTATATATTAGGACATCATCTTGGAATCATCATGCGTAGTTTTTGAACCCCACCATCACTTTAATTCAAATCATCCATCTTCAAGCTACCTAGATTCAATCTTCCATTGGTTTTTGACTACCATAACTGAAGATGGAATTAGAATTGAATGGTGATCAAGACTTATCCATTACCTATGATTACATTTGAATCAGTATTCGAGATTAATCCAAACAAATGAATCCTCCATTGAAAATAAAGTAGGATAAATTCTTATATATATTCACCTATGTGAGGCTAGCTAAAATATATCTTACACTGATATTTAACTATTTATCTTCTAGAATTGACCTTTATACCATCAATAAAATTAGAAAAAACAAAAAATTAAAATTTTAAATTTATAGAAATATAAAAAATTCTAGATTAAAATAATCACCATGAATAAAATTCCACGAATTTTTAAACATCAACAATGATCATTAAAAATTTATGAAACCATAATAAATTTGAAAATTAAAAAATGGTTTTTAGAACCAATTAATTATGAATTAAAACCCCTAAAAATTTCAATTAATTTTTATATTAAACTACACTATGATCAATAAAAAACTCTAATAAATGTTTAAAATTATAATTCAAGGAAATTAGAATAAAAACGCAATGAAACAAAAAATATATGATAAAATTATTTAAATAAATACAATTTTTTACCCAGAGTAATAAAGAACATATTATTTTCCAATGAAACATCATTTAATCATAAAAAATTCATAAAATCAAAACAATTATATAGAAACATGTAATGAAATAAACACACATAAAATTCTCCCACACTTAATCCATTTATTTTCCTCAATAAATCGTACAGTAAAATTCAATGGTATAAAATAAAACTCAAAATTAAGAAACTAAAATGCCTCAAAAAATTATTTTCCAAATAATTATCCCTAATTTATTCTCTCTAATAGAATTTGTTATTACCCTTTTGAATTAAATTTTTTCCATAAAAAATTGACTGATATTTTACTAAAATTATTAAAATTGTAAATTTTAGAGAGAAATTAATGTAATTAAAATTTCATCAAACATAAGTCTAAAATTCTCTTTACATCCTTGAGGATAAACCCACAAAAATATAAGTCATAAAAATTAGACACTCTATTTGGATGAGAGAAAATAAAAAAACAAGAAGACCAAAATAAATCATCCAAATCATAATGAATAAAAGAATTATTGAAGGAAGGAAAAGATGTTCAACCTCGATTAGGATTTTCAATTCATAATATTTTAGATGAATATAATCTAGGTTTAATTTGAAATAAAAAGATCAAAATAAATTATGATTATATAACACTCTCAATTTTACAAATATCAATGTTTTTATAAATGGAAATAAAAATGAATTGCCCAATTAAATCATAAATTTAATTAATATTAACATCCTAGGAGTGTCACCACAACCTTCATATTTGAGAAAACATTTTACCCATTGAAACCTATTAAGTGATGCTTAAAAATAAACTCACAATTATTTCATGTTTAACATAGTTTTGGGGAAATTTTGGATTATTATATCATTTCAGTTAGATAATTATAATTTTTAAACATGTGTAATATTCATAAATATACCCCTTCCCAACACATTGATTTTTATCGAAAACTTAGAAAACCCATGTATTTAAAAATTCACAGATGTATTTTTATATGTTAAATTCATAAAAACACATAGATTATCATGAAACACTATAATATCCATGGATTGTGAAAAAATTACATATGTTTTAAGGGGTGTTTTTTGAGTCACATTAAAGTATAGATATTTTTAGACAATACAACTCCCCCATATTAAGTCCAAAAATGTCCCAATTATTGAATATCAATGTGTGGGAAAACAAATATCATGTAAACCCTAAAAAATTAAAAGATAATTCATGAGTATGTTTAAGAGTCATAAGATTGATCAAGTTTTATGTTTCCAAAACTTAGAAATCTTTCCCAAGATAGATTTTGAAATGTAAATGTTTTGTATTTATAATCAAGAAATAATGATTTTCAATTTATCTCAAAAAGAGGCATGTTGAAAAGTAATTTCACTTAAAACAAAGGGTTGAGTCCAGAGGTATTTTAATGGTGCCCAACATGATTTTTAAAATAGATTGAGACTTCTTTTCAACTATGTATATTACATTAAGTTAAACACCAACTATATGTAATAGGCTCAAAAAATCAATTCCAAAGATCAAATAATTCCCCCCACACCAAATTACTATATAGGGGAATAATTTAGTATTAACATTTTAGGGAAATATGAAATTATCTTAAAAATTAATATTCATGAGGAGTGATAAATTAAACTCCCTTAAAAATTATTTGCTTATTTCCTTAATCTTAGTATGTGATCACCCTCTATTAGCATTCCAAGATATATTTGGTCCCTTCCATGAAATAAACTTCAAAGGTAAATATTAAAAACATTAAACCAGATCATGGAAAATTGAAAAATAAAACCAATAGAATTATGGGACGTTATAGTGAAAATTCTAAGAATAAAAAAAACATATCATACCAAATTTAAAGAAAATAGGGGGATTTATTCATGTGATATTTCTATATATAGGATGATGAGGCATATTTATTATTCAAAGGAAAATAAATAACGATAAAAATATAAATATTATTGACTAAATTCCATATATCACAAGATTTATAGTTCCCTTTTTGATATTCCAAGATAATATACCATAGTAACCAGGAGGATGTGTATTATTATCCATGAACCACCACATGCATCTTGACCATGTATTTTTAATAAAAGTAAGAATTCTAGGGGAAACTACGCATCCACGATAGATCTTTAATCTCTTAATAGCTAATATTTTCCTATGAAAAACCCCTTAATCATCTTGGGACAACTTAAAGAAGTCTCCTTGTAGAGAAGAAAATTCATCACCCAAGACCAGTTTCTTATTGATTTAAAGACATTCATACTCGGGTGTAAAAGTAATGAATTCCAAAAACATTACAAAGATTCATTTAAACTCATCAACGGAAAGTAAATTTTTAAAACCACTCTTCAAAAGTGTATTGTCAAATTAAATAATTAATTCATATTTGAATGGTAATAAATCATTAACAATGACTTCTGTTTTTGTTTGAATTGGTA
Organism: Viscum album; assembly: GCA_963277665.1. Classification (NCBI taxonomy): domain Eukaryota; kingdom Viridiplantae; phylum Streptophyta; class Magnoliopsida; order Santalales; family Viscaceae; genus Viscum; species Viscum album. Next base: position 1,404,457,654 of record OY728134.1, read on the forward strand.
TTTTACTTTCATCCTAACAAATGGATGTATAAAATCATTTAATAGAAATTATCTATGAAATTAGATTAGGTGAATCTAGTTAAAAATATCGATGAAATTTACTTTTTAAAATACCACCTCTTCTAGGGAGATATTATAAGGAATACCTTTTTACTAACTTCAAACATTTCATCTCACTGATGGATGTCAACATAAATCAATTTTTACTCTGAGTTTTCATAATGAGCTATTGAATGGATTTAACCTTCTTTTACATTTCATTGACTATTTCAAGACCCAATAACATTCATTATTAAACTTCTAGCCAAAATATTTTAGTTATACATTTCTTTCCATAATGGTATTTAGAAGGATCCATCTAAATGCTAGAGTGGAAACTATTACTTTAAGAAAACATGACCGGAGGAATGTGATTATGATAACCTTATTTGAAGTCAATTGACCAAGATATTAAGATATCCTCAAGTGTTTATATTGTTAATTTATATTTTCCTTCTATATAAGGTTGATAATTCATATTTAATATCAAATAAGTTTCCAAGTAATGTTGATTACCTTTCTAGAAAATTGAAGTAAATCGCAAATATAAATCAGATATGATTGATTGCACTACTCTATTTATCCTTAACTCTTCTTTGATATATATCCTCAAATATTGATTGGGAAATAAATATTTTATAATAGTAATGAAATGTGCTTTATTCATAAGTTTATCGACTATAACCCAAATATAATTATGATATTTAGATGTCTTGGTGAGTCCTATGATGAAATACATGATGATTGTTTCACATTTTAATATTGATTTGGGAAATGGTTTCATAATCCCTTTACATCTAGCCTTATCATTATAGAATACCAAGCATCATGATACATATACTACAATTTCCCTTTTTATTATTTCCTAGTATAAATTATTCTTTATATATTTATACAACATTGTGATTCTAGGATTGACAAAGAAATATTATCTATGTGCTTCATCAAATATCCCCTTGTTAAATTTTTTTATTAATTGACACATATCCATATCCTCAATCATTAATTCTATCATGGTCACGGTTAAATTTTGGAAATAATGGGGCACATATCAATTTCCTAAATCTTATACTCTTTGATATTGCAATGGATTAATGGTTGAGTATAAATTTTAGAAGGATGGAATTTCTCCTCATTCCTTATGATTTCATGTTCCATCCTCTATAAATTCATGAGTATTGGTTCATTTTCATTCCTTATCATAGGCGAGGTATCATGATCCTTTTTAATAAGATAATCAACTACCTTATTTTCCAACCCAGGGTGGAAGTGTATTATGTAATCATAGTCCTTGATTAACTCAAACCAACTCATTTGGAACACATTCAACTCCTTCTTTGTGAATATATTCTTTAAGCATTCATGATCAGTATATATTTCATACCTTTCACTATAGTGATAGTGTCTCTATATTTATAATGAAAATATGACCCCCGCTAGCAATAAATCATGCATCGAGTAATTTTTCATGAATCCTTATTTTTTATGTGGAACATGCTACCAAGATATGATTTTTCTTGAGGACACAAACTCATCACTTCTTTGATGCATTAGGATATATCACAAACTATTATCCACATCAAGGTAGTGTGATCACATGATCACTAACTAACCTTTCATTTGGATCCTTGAAATTTTGATCACTTGCATATTTCCAATGTAATTTAGCTCCGTTCTTATTTAACTAGGTTAGTGAATGTGATACTGTGTGAAATTTCACACAAAGCTTCAACAATATAAAATTAATGAAATAAAACTATGGATATTTGTCACAATGATTATAATAGGAATTTTTCAAATAACCTATACCATTTTAGGGTCAATAGATACAACCTCACTTCTAATTACATAACCAAATAAGGATACATTGTATTATTAAAATATATATTTTAAAAAAATCATTATTAAATTTCTCCTACCTTAAGGACTTAAAACAATTCCTTAGATGATATTGATGATCTTCCTTGATCTTAGAATATATTAGAATATCATAAATCAATACTTTTAAAAATTGATCAAGGAAATCTCTAAAAACACCATTCATTAGATACTTGAATATAGTAAAGTAATTTTATACCTGTATAGAATCATTATAAATTCACAGTGTCCATACCTCATACAGAAGGTTGACTTGGGAATATCCTCCCTTATAACACTTAATTGGTTTAGTCGAAATTAAATTTCAATCATTGATATGTATTGATCACATTATTGTTCATTGAACAAGTCATAAATATAGTTTATAGGATACTTTTCTATTTCATGATATTGCAGTGTTATTAATAATCAATACAAGTCTTTGGTAAACAATACAGAAACACATTGAACTATATTTTAAAAAAAGAATGAGTTCATCCCATGGTGGAGAATTAGGATATATGAATCCCTTATATATATTATCTTGGATTTTATTATTAAATTACCATAAATCAATCATATCCATTCAATAAGGAGTCTATGAAATTAGAGTATCACCATGTGTGAGTACTATTGAAAATTGAACTTTATGATTCAGGGGAAGACAATGAATCTCTTAATGAATGAAATTTAAATAATCCCACAAAATATTCACATCTTATATGAAGTGATTATACCCAACCATTTTAGATAGATTCCCCCCATAAAATAATATCGGTTTATAACATAACATATGTCTCAATGAAAGAAAATTGAGAAAAAAACACATTACCACTTTGAAAATATTATGAATTATAATCCCCAATAAATACTAACATAAAAATAAAGATTAAATATCATTAAATAAATGTTATTAATGATATAACATGTCAAAGGGTAATTAAATTCACCACAAAAAATAAAAAAAAATGGTGAATTTTCATATTCCCCTTAGAAATAAAAGACAGACTATAAATCCCTTAACTTAAGCCTCGACATCCTTCATACTCATTCGACACCCCTGTATAATTGTAACACCCCAGGTAAATAAAGAATATGAAATTTTTTATATTTATCCATATTTGTGAATAAAATATTAATATTACTTTAAAGGGGATGCTATGCTTGATGGCGTACCCAATACGCAACAACGAGTTTCTTGGGAATCTTACGTTGCACTCTAATAATAAAATAATATTATTTTAAATAGTAGTTAACGACTAGCCGTTTTAATGGTGGGAATGAATAGAACTAACTACAAAATGATTATATATGTTTTTAGAATATTTTACAATAAATGTTATAGGATTAAAAATGAGAATGAATCCAATTTTAAGCGTAGACATTCTAATATTCTTTAAAAGGTCGATTAACCACCTTTTGAAGGCGAACCTCTTTTAAATCCACTTTTTGAAAATTTTATGTGTTATATTTGACAAGTAAAATTCTTATTTAGAATCGGGACATCAAAACTTACTTTGTGTAAATTTTTGGTATCTTTCCGATAAAGTTCATTTTTTAATGAATAGTGAAAAATGTTGTATTTTAATTCAAAACCACTTTTTAATCTAATATATTTATATGATTAGATTATCTTTTTAATTGGTTTTAAAGTGAAATTAGAATATATTTTTACCATTTAATCCAATAGTGGTCGTTGGAATTAATTTCACTTTGAAATTGGACTTAAACTAGTGTCAATCTTTTGATACTTATTGTTTCATAAAAACACACTATTTGCTCTGACAGCGGGAATTAATTATTAAATTAATTAATGAAACTTATATGTTTTGAATTTTTTAAAATAGAAATCATTTTTGAATTCATAATATCAAATATATCTTAGGGTGAAGTTTTGGTTTTTTTCTGGAAAACTTCAATTTTTGATGAATAGTGAAACCACTAGGTGGTACTTAAGAAACTGATTTTTCGTTAAAATGAAATTTTACCACCTATGTGTTTTGAATTTCAAAAATCTTACATACATTGTTGTCATTAAGAAGTAAAATGTGGTTCAATGGGATTAAAATAATGTTTTGGTGAATAGTAACTTTTATGTTTTTAATCGCGATTAGAGGTAATTAGTGTAGTTTAAGGTAAAAATAATGTTTTAATAATATGAGATGAGCTTGACACATGTCCTACCCTCATTGGATGTGTCATGGACGACCAATACAATCCATGGGTCAACTTGGGGTCCCCATGGAGCCACTTTGGTTGGGAAATGACATAAATAACATTTTATTTAATGTTAAAGTAAAAATGACACAAACATGAGATGTTTTACTAAAAAAAATTTACATGGGGTTATACAAGTCATATTTTGGACTATAAATATTCATTATAAATCTAAAACTTTTTCCTACATCATGATATTTTTTTTATAATTTTTAGACATTAAATATCTTAAATTATTTATGACATCATAATGATGTAGCGATTAACTCATTAATAAAGGATTTAAATAAAATGAAAAGGTAATGTAAAATCTATGACCTACACATTTCCACAACCTATTGTATGGGTATATTTCGAACCCTTATCACCTTATCCTATAATTATATCAATGTGGGACCTTTTAAATCTGAAAAGCATTTTAAAATAAAGGAACATTTCTTTACTTTCCAAGGGTGTCCCTCCTATCCTCTTATAAAAAGCTCCCACCTCTACCAAGTTACACACACCTCTAAAGCCTTTGGCTCGGCCAAACCCTACCCATTTCATCTCTCCACATCCCTCTATTCATCATTGAAGCCTCACTTTGGGCAGAATCCTTTCCAAGGATTCCTTTGAGCTTAAATCAAAGAGAGTTACCCGTTTTAAAGGTAGTGTTTTCTCTTGTGTTCTTATGTTTTATTTTGCTTCTCCAACCCCCTATACTATTTTTATTCTTTAATTTTGTAACAAAACCAGTATTTTAAATATACAAGGATGTTGTTATGTTAAGTATTTGTGCTACACTTACACACACCTTCGTCTAATGGTTTAAGAACATACTGTTTCTGTGGTTGGTGATTTTCTGCCTCACGAAACGATGATTGTTCAATATTATTTTAACACCTTTAAAGGTGGCCATTATGATGTCATTTTATTTTATATATGATATATATGGTATTAATTTTTACTATATGCTTCTGTATTTTATATTTAAAACATACCTTTATTCTTTTCATGTTGTGTAAATGCGATAATTTCATATGACGAAGTGTGGACTACCGCCCCCTCAAGTGATGTGACTCGTACATGAAATACATGGAATGTATAAAGAATGAAATTAATGAACATATGTGACCTATATAACATATATATTATACTGGAATTATAATATATATATATATATATCATTTATTTTTAATTCCATTAATATGACAAAAAAATTAAAGTTGCGTTCATGCGTACGTACGGCCTACCGTCTCCATGAACAGTGCTTTTTGTTTTTTATCTCCAAATGATAAGGAATAGTATAAAATGAATATGTAATGGATATATATGATATTTTAATCATTAATACTATTCTGGAAATTATTTACTTATAACTACATGGGCAATCATTTTTCAAACAAGTTCATTTTTGACTCATGTACCAAACATCGGCAAAAACGTCTAATATAAACTAACATTATTAAAAAATTATTATAACATTATAATATGTGATATGAACTGAATAATAATATTTAAAGGAGTTCCATAGGAAATTATAAATTGACCAAAGTTTATTATTCAGGAATATAAAGAAACGAACAAGACAAGTCGGACTTGAGGTAAGAGATCCTCCTCCTCTCTTTCTTTTTAAGTACACTCTTTTATGTCAATCCTTTTAAAGCTCATCATTCTTGTTATTGGGATGTTCTTTTATATTAATCTTACTGTATTTTTTATGTTCATATGATGAGAGACCCTATTCTCTCTCATCAATCCATTTTGGAAGTTTTGAGTGGCGCCGTTAGGCTGCCGAATTTTCGTAAGAGATCTAACCTCTCTCTTTCTCTTTAAGTGCTCTCCTTTATGTCACTTCTTTTAAGCTCCTCTTTGTTATGTTGGGGGATGTTCTTTTATATTACTCTTTCTGTAAACTTTATGTTAATATTATGAGAGACCCTATTTGATCTCGTCAATCCATTTTTGTATGTTTTAAGTGGCGCCGTTAAGCTGCCGAGTTTTCGTAAGGGATTTTTCATCTCACTTTTCTTCCTGTGAGATTTATGCTACATTTGCCACAATTTCCTTTGATTGGTGTATGTACTGCACATTAATTTACTCATTGTGTAATATACTTTCATTTATGAGTATTTACATCAATGTTGTATTGTCCTTCTTTCACGGGGTTTATGTTACGAAAGATACCCATGTAGGTAAGGAAACCTTTCACCCTCCTCTTTTTAAAAGACTTATTTTGTTCTGTCTTTTAATTCACATACTATTATGTTGGGATATGTTCTTATATATCCTTATTGATTTAAAGTTTATGTCCATGTGATGAGATACCCTTTTTATCTCTCATCAACTCATTTTCTGAATTTTGTAGTGACGTCGTTAGGATGTCAAATTTTTGCAAGGGAACTTCTTAACCCAAATTTGATTCTTTGGGATAAACTTGTACTCCTTGAATATGTCATTCTATGAAAATGTGTGAATAACCTCTGATTTTTTTACACTTAATATCCACTTATATTTGGTGTATTCGTTTTTCACACATAATTATGTAATTGATTTATCCTTAAACCAAGGATATCGTCTTTGTAAGGGACTTCATCTCAATCTCCATTCATTGAGGCATATTTTGTTTTATACACAACCTTCTTTTATACGGTGTATAAACCCCTTTTACTTTTACGTTTATCCAAAAAGGAATCTTTTTTATATGAAGCGTTTTACTAAACGACAAAAGGGAATGTTTTTGTCATACGTATGCAGCGACAACGACTTCTCCGCCGTCGTGACCATTATTTGAGTTTCGGCTTCCTCTAGAAGCCATACCTTCTTTTTAAAAGAAAAATAAATACCATGTTTTACTTTTCTTTTATTTTGGTATTGAAAATGGTTTTCATAATGTTTTTTATATCAATGTGTTTTATTGATATCTTGTGATTGAAATGTGGAAATGTTATGTTTCCTTTATGCATGTATTATGTGGTACAATTATGTTATGGTTCTTGGGCATTGTTATGAAGACGGGTGGTTCCGTGATAAACTAAGGGCGGGTGAGCCCTATATAGCTCTCCAATGCATTGGGTAATGCGAAGGAGTCAAACGTTAAGGTTTTTCCTAAGAGAATTAGGGAATATACTGTGGTGGGTATTCCAAACGTAACCAAGAGGGTTAATCCCTACGTAAGAATGTTATTAATGCCTCAAGTTACCTTTATGTCTTATGATTTCTATGATTTATTCATGATTTGATGAGGTATGTTAAAGTGCTTATGTTTTATGAGTAAAGTATGATTTCATTGGTTCTTATGTGTATATGTACTCATGTTTCCTTTCCATATTTTTTATATCCCTTACTGAGATTTTTATGCTCATCCCAATTTTTTTTGAAATGTTTTTCACAGGTCAAGGGAAAGGTACATGATATAATGATAGTATCAAGGAAGTGACAAGAAAGAATCCATGTTTTATTTTAAATATGTTTCCATTTATGGGAAAAATGAATACTATCTTTATATAACCACTTTGTTTAAATGTGGAATGTAATGCAAGTTTTATGATCTAATTCTCTAAAACTCTAAACCTGAAAATATCCTCAATGTGTAATCTTGTATTAACTCAATATTAAGTAAGGTTTAAGGCTGGGGCCTTATAGTTGGTATCAGAGGCCGTTTTAGACAACTTTAGGGATTAGGAGTTTTTGTTAGACACATGATTAGTCCCTATATCTATTTTTTCAGTTAAATCATTGTTTTATTACTTTTGTCAGGTCAAGTAAAGTCGGTTATGAATGGAAGGAGAAGGATCTCAAACGACATTCCTATCTCTTCCTGATGACATTCTTGCAATAATTATTGCAAATTCATGTTCGGATGATTGTGAAACTTTTTCTAGCATACAACTCAATTGCAAGCAGTTGTTTGAGATATCAAACACCTCCACTATACCTCGTTATCATCGTGGATCATGGGTTGTATTTATAAAAATACTATTTTCACAATATTCTCATATTTTCAAGAAAGGTAAATATTATCAAGGTATTTTCAAATATTTTACCTTATCACAAGAATTTGAAGCATAGTATGATTTTAAAAATGGTGCTGAGGAAGTAGACCCTTTCACAACCTATTTATATTTTCTTTTAAAATATAGTCTCTCGGCACATTATTATGGTATTTTAAAAGGACCAATAATAGAAAGTTTCAACTCAAATTCTGTCTGACTATTTTATAGAAATCATTTTTTATCAGATGTTTTGGAATTATATGCCATACAAGATTATTTTCCAAAACTGATTTTCTATGAACACCCATATGACCCATGTTGTACAAGTTGTATTTGGATGGAGGAAGCAAATGATTTTGAAAGATCTCTAAATCATTGTTGTAATGCATGGGACTTCTACCTACGTGAGCAAGATGACGATGAAACCGAGTGGACGCCATGATCAAGGTATGATGTTATTCATTTTGGTAATCGTTTTATTTTATCTTATGGTGGTGAAATAAGACTTCAAGAATTAATATTTTGAGATCGTAATGAATTTGGATGAAAATGAGAGGTATAAGGAAACTATTGAGGTTAAAACATATTAGGGTTATTTTTTGGAGTTTTATAAAAAAGACAATACGCAGACCGTGTGACAACTCGTCGCGTCAGACAAAGCTACGGGAATCGAACCCACAACCAAAGTTCGACTGGTATTTATCGCCTACCACTAGATTAAGTGAAGTCCCTGGTTAGTTTGACTGGTTCTTTTTAGTTAGATGATTTTATGAATTAAGGGTAAGTTGATTTTGGGTTATCTATGGAAATTTATTAACCTATCATGGAGGATATGTGATACGGTTAATTACTTTTCAATACGAGACATTAAGAGCAACTGATGTTGGTTGGAGATAAATGTTACGATTTAACTTGGAAGACTATGTGACTAAATCCTTTAAATATTTAGGTTTCAATCTTAGTTTGGTTTACTTTGAAGAATTTTATGGACAAATCATTTATCGAATGGTCCTCGTTGAACTTTGGGTTTTGTTGGACAAATTTTGGAGATTAAGAATAGATTTTCTTTTTATAAAGGGATATCCTTTTCTGGATTATCTGATCTTGTACTAACATTTTTGGTTTTGGTTTTGGTTAAAGTCTAAAGACATGGGAAGTATATAGTTCTCTTTTATGGATTAGTTGATTCACTAGAAGTTGATTATAGTACTCTTAATGTGAACAAGTCTTCCTAAATACTCGTCTTTTGGAGAAAATATGAGTTTGTGTAAGGAATCTAATAAAAGTTGAAAGTCAACATGATAAGTGATTATGTTTCCTTATGAATAAATTCCTAAATAAAAAGTAACTTAAAACAGAAATGTTGTCTATTAACTTTTCCTACTGGGGAATCGAATACCGTTTAACCCATCACAAGTTTGTGATTTTCTTGTGGTTAACTTTCTCCTAAACATGTTTTCTATCACTCTCCATCAGAACATGACCCTATGTTTTCTTCTCCATGTCCATGTTTTCCAACATGGAATCCTAGTATGGGATAACTTTGGTGACCTCAGTAATTATATTTCTTTATTTTAAAGTGATTGTTTTACCGACTCTTGTTCCGATGTGGGACTTTCAATGATGTTTCCAAGCCCAGTTTTAAAATTGAGAGGACGCAATTCCCAAAAGGGGGGAAGAATGTAACACCCCAGGTAAATAAAGAATATTAAATTTTTTATATGTATCCATTTTTTTGAATAAAATATTAATATTACTTTAAAGGGGATGCTATGCTCAATGGCGTACCCAATACGCAACAACGAGTTTCTTGGGAATCTTACGTTGCACTCTAATAATAAAATAATATTATTTTAAATAGTAGTTAACGCCTAGCCGTTTTAATGGTGGGAATGAATAGAACTAACTACAAAATGATTATATATGTTTGTCAAATATTTTACAATAAGTGTTAGAGGATTAAAAATGAGAATGAATCCAATTTTAAGCGTAGACATTCTAATATTCTTTAAAAGGTCGATTAACCGCCTTTTGAAGGCGAACCTCTTTTAAATCCACTTTTTGAAACTTTTATGTGTTATATTTGACAAATAAAATTGTTATTTAGAATTAGGACATCAAAATTTACTTTGTGTAAATTTTTGGTATCTTTCCAATAAAGTTCATTTTTAATGAATAGTGAAAAATGTTGTATTTTAATTCAAAACCACTTTTTAATATAATTTATTTATATGATTATATTATCTTTTTTATTGGTTTTAAAGTTAAATTAGAATATATTTTTACCATTTAATCCAATAGTGGTCGTTGGAATTAATTTCACTTTGAAATTGGACTTAAACTAGTGTCAATCTTTTGATACTTATTGTTTCATAAAACATGCTATTTGCTCTGACAGCAGGAATTAATTATTAAATTAATTAATGAAACTTATATGTTTTGAATTTTTTAAAATAGACATCATTTTTGAATTCAGAATATCAAATATATCTTAGTGTGAAGTTTTGCTTTTTTTTCTAGAAAACATCAATTTTTGATGAATAGTAAAACCACTAAGTGGTACTTAAGAAACTGATTTTTCGTTAAAATGAAATTTTACCACCTCTGTGTTTTTAATTTCAAAAATCCAACATACATGGTTGTCATTAAGAATTAAAATTTGGTTCAATGGGATTAAAATAATTTTTTGGTGAATAGTAACTTTTCTGTTTTTAATTGCGATTAGAGGTAATTAGTGTCGTTTAAGGTAAAAATAATGTTTTAATAATATGAGATGAGCTTGACACATGTCCTACCCTCATTGGATGTGTCATGGCCGACAAAGAAAATCCATGGGTCAACTTGGGGACCCCATGGAGCCACTTTGGTTGGGAAATGACATAAATAACATTTTATTTAATGTTAAAGTAAAAATGACACAAACATGAGATGTTTTACTAAAACAATTTTTACATGGGGTTATACAAGTTAGATTTTTGACTATAAATATTCATTAGAGATATAAAAATATTTCCTACTTCATCGTATTTTTTTATAATTTTTAGACATTAAATATCTTAAATTATTTATGACATCATAATGATGCAGCGATTACCTCATTAATAAAGGATTTAAATAAAATGAAAAGATAATGTAAAATCTATGACCTACACATGTCCACAACCTATTGGATGGGTATATTTACAACCCTTAACACCTTATCCAAGAATTATATCAATGTGGGACCTTTTAAATCCGAAACTCATTTTAAAATAAAGGAACATTTCTTTACTTTCCAAGGGTGACCCTCCTCTCCTCCTATAAAAGGCCCCCACCTCTACCACCTTACACATACCTCTCAAGCCTTTGGCTCGGCCAAAACCTGCCCATTGCATCTCTCCACATATCTCTCTTCATCATTTAAGCCTCACTTTGGGCAGAATCCTTTCTAATAAAGCCTTTGAGCTTAAATCAAAGAGAGTTACTCGTTTTAAAGATAGTGTTTTCTCTTGTGTTCTTATGTTTTTTTTGCTTCTCCAACCCCCTAAACTCTTTTTATTCTTTCATTTTGTAACAACACCAGTATCTTAAATATACTAGGATATTGTTATGTTAAGTATTAGAGATACACTTACACACACCTTCGTCTAATGCTTAAAGAACATACTGTTTCTGTGGTTGACGATTTTCTGCCTCACAAAACGATGATTGTTCAATATTCTTTTAACACCTTTAAAGGTGGCCATTATGATGTCACTGTATTTTATATATGATATATATGGTATGTATGTTTACTATATGCTTCTGTATTTTATATTTAAAACATACCTTTATTCTTTTCATGTTGTGTAAATGCGATAATTTCATATGACGAAGTGTGGACTACCGCCCCCTCAAGTGATGTGACTCGTACATGAAATACATGGAATGTATAAATAATGAAATTAATGAACATATGTGACCTATATAACATATATATTATACTGGAATTATAATATATATATATATCATTTATTTTTAATTCCATTAATATGACAAAAAAAATGAAAGTAGCGTTCATGCGTACGTACGGCCTACCGTCTCCATGAACGGTGCATTTCGTTTTTTATCTCCAAATGATAAGGAATAGTATAAAATGAATATGTACTGGATATATATGATATTTAAATCATTAATACTATTCTGGAAATTATTTACTTATAACTACATGGGCAATCATTTTTCAAACAAGTTCATTTTTGACTCATGTACCAAACATCGGCAAAAGCGTCTGATATGAACTAACATTATTAAACAATTATTATAACATTATAATATGTGATATTAACTGAATAATAATCTTTAAAGGAGGTCCTTAGGAAATTATAAATTTACCAAAGTTTATTATTCATGAATATAAAGAAACAAACAAGACAAGTCAGACTTGAGGTAAGGGATCCTACTCCTCTCTTTCGTTTTAAGTACACTCTTTTATTTCATTCCTTTTAAAGATAATCTTTCTTGTTATTGGGATGTTATTTTATATTAATCTTACTGTAATTTTTATGTTCATATGATTAGAGACCTCATTCTCTCTCATCAATCCATTTTGGAAGTTTTGAGTGGTGCCGTTAGGCTGCCGAATTTTCATAAGAGATCTAACCTCTCTCTTTCTTTTTAAGTACTCTCCTTTATGTCACTTCTTTTAAGCTCCTCTTTGTTATGTTGGGGGATGTTATTTTATATTCCTCTTTCTGTAAAATTTATGTTAATATTATGAGAGACCCTATTTGATCTCATCAATCCATTTTTGTAAGTTTTAAGTGGCCTCGTTAAGCTGCCGAGTTTTCGTAAGGGATTTTTCATCTCACTTTTATTCCCGTGAGATTTATGCTACATTTTCCATAATTTCATTTGATTGGTGTATGTACTGCCCATTATTTTAATCATTGTGTAATATACTTTCATTTATGAGTATTTACATTAATGTTGTATTGTCCTTCTTTCACGGGGTGTATGTTTTGAAAGATACCCATGTTGGTAAGGAAACCTTTCACCCTCCTCTTTTTAAAAGACTTATTTTGTTATGTCTTTTAATTCACATACTATTATGTTGGGATATGTTATTCTATATCCTTATTGATTTAAATTTTATGTCCATGTGATGAGATACCCTTTTTATCTCTCATCAACTCATTTTCTGAATTTTGTAGTGACGCCGTTAGGCTGTCAATTTTTTGCAAGGGAACTTCTTAACCCAAATTTGATTCTTTGGGATAAACTTGTACTCCTTGAATATGTCGTTCTATGAAAATGTGTGAATAACCTATGATTTTTTTACACTTAATATCCACTTATATTTTGTGTATTCGTTTATCACACATAATTATGTAATTGATTTATCCTTAAACCAAGGATATCGTCTTTGTAAGGGACTTCGTCTAAATCTCCATTCATTGAGGAATATTTTGTTTTATACACAAACTTCTTTTATACGGTGTATAAACCCCTTTTAATTTTACATTTATCCAAAAAGGAATATTTTTTATACAAATCTTTTTACTAAATGAAAAAAGGGAATGTTTTTGTCGTATGTATGCGGCGACAACGACTTCTCTGCCGCCGTGACCATTATTTGAGTTTCGACTTCCTCTACAAGCCATAAATTCTTTTTAAAAGAAAAATAAATACCATGTTTTAATTTTCTTTTATTTTGTTATTGAAAATGGTTTTCATAAAGTTTTTTATATCAATGTGTTTTATTGATATCTTGTGATTGAAATGTGGAAATGTTATGTTTCCTTTATGCATGTATTATGTGGTATGATTATATTATGGTTCTTGGGAATTGTTATGAAGATGGGTGGTTCCGTGATAAACTAAGGGTGGGTGAGCCCGATATAGCTCTCCAATGCATTGGGTAATGCAAAGGAGTGAAACGTTAAGGTTTCTCTAAAGAGATTTAGGGAATATACTGTGGTGGGTATTCCAAACGTAACCAAGAGGGTTACTCCCTACGTAAGAATGTTATGAATGCCTCAAGTTACCTTTATGTATTATGATTTCTATGATTTATTCATGATTTGATGAGGTATGTTAAAGTGCTTATGTTTTATGAGTAAAGTATGATTTCATTGGTTCTTATGTGTACATGTACTCATGTTTCCTTTCCATGTTTTTTATATCCATTACTGAGCTTTTTATGCTCATCCCGTGTTTTTTTTGAAATGTTTTTCACAGGTCAAGGGAAAGGTACATGATATGATGATAGTGTCAAGGAAGTGTCAAGAAAGAATCCATGTTTTATTTTAAATATGTTTCTGTTGATGGGGAAAAATGAATACTATATTTATGTAACCACTTAGTTTAAATGTGGAATGTAATGCAAGTTTTATGATCTAATTCTCTAAAACTCTAAACCTGAAAAGATACTCAATGTGTAATCTTGTATTAACTCAAGATTAAGTAAGGTTTAAGGCTGGGGACTTATAATAATAAATATAAGTTTATTATAAATATATTATAGAACCAAAAATATATGTATCTTATCATATATTATTTAATTATATCCTTTTATTACCCATTTATTAACAATTCCATGTAAATAGCACTTTTTGGGTAATAACCGCTTTGTTTTTCATATATGTTTCGATTTGTTAGTTTTGGTCATGTTACATTGATAATGGTTCCATAATATCCAAAATGATAATAATAATAATAATAATAATAATAATTACATAATTATCATATTTATACATCATTCTTTATCCTTTGAGTTTCACTCACTTTTACCATTTTAATTTTCATCATGGTAACTAGATTTAACCTAGGTAATTTATCCTTTAAGCCTAAAATAAAATGAATATTATTAGAATATTTGGACCCAATTATTATAAATATCAAATCAAATTTATAAAATAAAAAATGTATGATCTGAAATTTAATTTCAACATAAGTGCATGTAATGTGAAAACCCCATTTTTAACATTAATAATGGTAATTGATTTTTAAATGTTTTCACTAATCATTGTGGTAAAAAATTAATTTGTACTTATTAGATAATATATATTATTATGATTATAAATTTATAATCTATTTTTCCAAATTCAGTTAATATAATTAGAAAATTTAAATTTAAAATTAATCTCATATACGTGATGAGAAAGAATGTTTTTAAAGAAGAAACTGATCAAATATTGGAAAAGATTTTATATCAAATTTCAATAAAAAAAATTGATTAAACTAACATAAATATGATTAACAGATATATAATTGAAAAAAAATTACTCTAAAACTATTCTAAAAATAATTTAAATTTATAACCAATTTAAACTAAAGGGAAATTTTCTATTAAAATTCAGTATTTCTCTTTATTCATCAAAAAGTTAATATTTTTGGAAAAATTGTCAAAAATTCACCATAAGATAATTTTAAAATTATTAATTCAAAAATGAATTTTATTTTTTAAAATAAGTTTTACATTTTTTTAAAAATTAGTTTCAAAATAAGTGCGGAAAAATGTGACAAACTGCTTTTTAGAAAAATACAGTTTTTAAGCATAGAATTGAATTTATTCTTATATCTTGTCTAAAAAAGAAAAAAGATAAATATTAAATAATTTAATTAATATATAATATATAAATATCATTATAATAATTCCCAAAAATTGGGTTTTCTAGTTTATTGGGGTAAAAAAATTGGTATAACCATAAATTCTAATAAAAATATTTCCTTTATTTTCAAATGGTTCTTATTTTCATTTATAATTAATCGGTTATCAAATAATTCATTTTATACAAATATGTAAAGCATGTATTTTCATAATTTATTTAATCTTATTCATACCCTCTTTTCAAATAGGTAGGTGATAACTTTCATATTAATAGCATGATATTATTTCAGATTTCATTTAAACTCATTGTTTGGTGTAAAAAAAGATAAACTTAGTGTTTCCAATAATTACACGTATTATGGTGTTGAATTTAATGAAAAAAAAATGAAAATATTAAATTAATTTGAATAAAAATATTCACATAATATAGGGGTATTACATTTTACCCCACTTAAAATGAATTTCTCCATTCAAATTCATCTTGATAATCAAATGTTTAATATTTGAACATTCCTTTATGGATTCCCAAATCCAAAAAAAGGGTTGTTGAAAAATCATCTTGAAAATTTATTGGGATGTTTGAAATTAATCTAGAATAACACATCCTAGATTTTAAAATATTATAACATAGATGGAAAGTGAAAACATGGACACAGAGTAGAAAAATAGCAAATACATAAACCTAAAAGTAAATAAAATAACATTGATATCATAAAAATAGTGATGGCAGTAAAACATTTTATTTCATGGTCATTATTGTAATATTATTTTCTTAAGAATATATACTTTCTTAATTTCATTCCATTTCATAATTACAATCTCTCCCTTGGGTTGTTCCTTGATCAATTTCCAATTCATCTCTTACTCCTTGAAATGAAGGTGAATTTTTTATTCCTGAATAAGTAATGGATCATAAGATCCATAAATAAATTGATAATTTAATATTTAAATCTATAGTTATTATCATAAAAAAAATGTTTAGGACAGGTTATCCAATATTCATAAATCTTTATATGGTGATGTAATACATTAATCTCAAAATCCTTATCCAAAGTTAAACTTAAACCATTCAATATATGGTAAAACTTATGACCCTTAACAAAGATTAAAATCCATTTATTTAGAAAACATTTCACGAAATTTATAAAATAAACTTATCACTAATCCCAAAAAGAACATGTAGTAGCTCTTAATTATCACATACCAAACATGTGAATTATTTCATCATGTATTCCCTTCATACATGACAATAACCGGAATTACCAAAAAACATATTGAAAACATACATTCTACTTTATTCCATGTTTAAAATAGATTTTATTAGATATATTCCTTAAATCTAGAAATGTTTTAAACTCTATCAATGATAGAATAAACCAAATTTTAGAAAAACATTAATGAGTTCTAAGGAAATAAGTACTATCTAATTTACTTTACCTATATAAATCATCTCTCTATATCAAAATCATTATCTCAACTTTAAGAACATATTAAGGGTAATGCTTCCCTTAATCATATGTTTTCCATAAAATATAACCTTTCCATTAAATCACTTTTCTAATTCATCATCATCATTCAATGTATTCTTTCAAATCTGTAACAAAAAAAATTATACAGAAATATTATTACATATTTCCAATACCAAAATACTTCAATCATCCAACTTACTTCTCAAAACACAAACTAGGAATTATAATATTATTACTTGATACCTCCTTCCTTTCATATTTCATTCATAGTATCTTTATCATCAAAATAAAAATGATTACATGTGCAACCTTTATGATTCCCTTCATGAGATTTCCCCTTAGGACGTTAATTTTCATACTTCACATTCCTTCCACTTTGGAAACAATAAATTGTCTATGATATATTAGTGAGACCAATATTTCTATCCATTATGTTAACTAAAATTTTCCTTTTTCCTTGGAAATTATTTTCTTGGTGTACTTATTTTCCACACTTGAAATATATTCTCATTCCTATGATCCATTATCTTGGGTACTTATTCACATATTATTGACATATATGAAGCTGAATCATCTTACCATCAAGGTCTCCACTACCTGAACTCTCATCGAATAATATCCTTCTCTTCTATAGTGAGTATAAGAGTCTATTAAGGTGTGTATTGTTAATCAATATCTACGATAATAAATTAGGAATAATCATAATATATTAACTCCAGTCATCATCCCATTCCATTAATCATCAACACATTGTCTATAATATTCAATGTTTATATAGTTGCTTCTGTTTCCCACCATTGACTAAAACCAAAATGCATAGTATGGGAAACACAAATCATAGTGTAAAACCACATAATCCTGAAAAAATACTTATAGGATATCGAAATAATGACACATTTGTTTTTAAATCTATGGCACCTTAGGTTTATACAAGGTCATTAATAGTCACCATCTATATAAATCCTTCATCATGGTTCATAAAGTGTTCACTAATTTTCAAAGAATATCCCCCAGAAGTGTCCAACCATGCCTATAGTAAGGCACGTTGTCTCCCACCAGGTGATGATAATTTTTGGCTCTATATGCCCATTTCAGAGTTATTACCCCTAAGTACCTCTATTTGAGAGCCACATTGACTTGTAGTATCTAGAAAAGGATTTAATTTCTTAGAAACAACATTATCTATCCTCTACCAACTTCCAGGACATTTTCATATACATTTACTCATTTATAAACTTATTCATATAACCGTCCCTAGAAATATCCATAGAAATGTCCCAAGGGAAATAAAGTTTTATCATCCTTGTTTCCAAAGGATAACTAAACCATTACTTATATAGAAACTTTAGTGACTCGGGATTCTTATACATGGATATTAAAATATTTCAAATGAAAATTTATTAAATTACACAAACATGCGCCTAAAGACCATAATATTTTATTGTCTTTGGAAACATGGAACACAATATTATTAATTCCTAAATTTTATCAATGTATCATATAAATATATTCCTATGAAGTTATTTTTATATATATCCTCTAATTAAAACCATTATTTATAACCTGGGGAATGGAAACATACAAAATGGTGAGCTTAGATGCTCAATAAAAGTTAAATGGGAGATACAAAAGCATATCATGAACATAAGGGTAAGATAACATGATCATAAAATTGTAAAACCAAACCTTGCATATAAAATTTCATAATATTGATTCATGGAATAATGATTAGTAATTCATAAAACACAAATCATAAGTAAATCAATGAACTTGATCCATGAGGGCATAACTTAGGCATAAGACATGGAATTGTGGAAAACACAAAATCATAAAAAAAACCTTGTGTCTACAATATTGACCAGGACATTCAAAACATGTTAGTCTTGGGTTAAACACACGTTTACCTGCTTTAGGCTTGAGTTAAACACCCATGTACCCTTTTTTTAGGATTGGGATAACCTTCTATGTACCCTCCTTTTCTTTCATAGGATAACCACCCATGTACCATGCTTTTTTGGCTTAGGATAACTACCTATGTACCCTCAAATCTCACAGAAAATTTTTAATTACCCCATTCATTAGAGGGAGATATAGGTCACACCCATAACATAATGAAAATAATACATATTTATGTCACAGTATTATAAAACATTAATCATATTAAAACCCATGATAATAAATGGGTTTCATAAACAGTTTTTCATAACCTAGGGAAAACAAATAGGTTTCATAATCATTTTATAATATCTTAACCCATGGAAAATAAATTTGTTTCATTATCCATTCATCATTTCATCATATCATAACTCGTATAAGGTGAACAAGTTTCATAAAAATATTTCCATCAAAACATAACCCATTCAAAGAAAGGATATGAAAGGTTTCCTGGGATCATATCCCCAATAAAGTATAAGTAACATCAAATGATCTCATCATAGATGGAAAATGTATTTGAAATAACACTTGAAATATTACTTGAGGAAAATATCCTTTCCATTTGAAAACACTTTTTAAAACATAAAACATTTTCAAAATCATTTCCTTTTAAAATAATCTTTAAATATTATTTAAACAAATATTTAGTAAAATATTTATTTTACTTTAAAAACACTTTCATTAAAAAATGAACATTTTTAAAATATTTTTACATTAAAAATAACATTAAAAACATATAAGAGAATATTGAAGTCGTTAATCGGTCATAAAATCAGTAAATATTATTCATTCTATGCACATTAAAACAAATGTTCCTTTCATATTTTTAGTAAAATACAAACGATAATTGTTTGGAAAATGACATGAAGATTTCTTTTAAAAAAATTTATAAAAATTTAAAAATTAATAAAAATGTATTTAACAAAAAAAATTCATAAATTTTTTAAAAAAAAATAAAACATGTTTATTAAACATATTTTTGTAATCAATTGAGTTTTTGACTGAAGAGAGAAATAAATAATATTTTCATAAAAATTTTTATTTGTAAATATTATGTTCCTGAAGGGAGTAAAATAAAGGGAAAACATGTATTCTCATGAAATAACTAGAATAGAATAAACTTCATGATTTTCTTGAGATATATATCTTACGATTTCATTATTTTATGTATAATCATAAATAACCTCGATAAATGATGATATTTTAAAATAAAACTCTTACCACTTTGGTAACTTTGAATCATAAGATCCATAAAATAATAACATTAAATGAAACATAAAATATAAATAGAATAAATAAATTCATAATATTACATGTAAATTGGGATTTATATATACTTCATAAAATAAGGTATGTGCGTAACATAACATATGTCTCAATGAAGGAAAATTGAGACAAAAATACCTTACCACTTTGGTAATGTTTTGTATCATAATCTTTAATAAATAATATAATCAAATTAAAATTTAAATATATTTAAAGTAATTTGATTCATTATATAACATTTCAAAGGGTCAATATAAATACTACATAATAGAAATGAGTGGTGAATTTGCATATGTCTCTCAGGAATAAAAGAGAGACTAGAAATCCTTTACCTCAAGTCTCAACATCCTTCGTATTCATTTGAATCACTTATACATTAAATATCAGTTTATTATAAATATATTACATAAAATTAATTATATTTATACTACCATATATTATTTACTTATGTCCTTTTATTAGCCATTTATTAATATTTCAATGTTAAAGTTACATTTCAAGTAACAACCGCTTTGTTTTTCATATATTTTTTAATTTTTTATTTTGGGTCGTATTGATTTGATCATGGTTCCATCATCTCCATAATAATAATAATTTCAGATTCTCATATTTATACATAAATTATAATTTTAAGAACAATATTTAAAGATGTTTCGGAGAAATTAAG
This sequence comes from Viscum album, assembly GCA_963277665.1. NCBI lineage: Eukaryota > Viridiplantae > Streptophyta > Magnoliopsida > Santalales > Viscaceae > Viscum > Viscum album. The sequence goes on from OY728134.1 coordinate 1,404,478,648, forward strand.
TATGTTACGATCATGGAGATGGAAGGTCATATGTATGCTTGAGTAATGTTTCCATTATTCAAAGCACATTATGAAAATGATGTAAGTAATATTGTTATAATTACATAATTATTATGATTTCATAAATAAAATATTATTTCCTTAAATATACTTATACATATCATCCATGTGGTGTGGTGATGAAAATAAAGAGTCACATCACTTCGAGAAGGCGGTAGTCCACACATACACAACTGAAATTATCATCTTTCAGTGGGTGAGAATGAAAGAAATAAAATTATAGAAAATATTTTTATAATGATAAATTTTTCATTAATATCATAATTATGTCATTTATATCACATATATTTATCCTTATTATCTTCCATGTAATGCTTCAGTGAAAAACGAATCACATAGTTTCACGAGGCGGTAGTTTGTCGTACACACGAACGACGTTACTGTATCCCCTATAGAATTGAATGTGAAGAGATATATATGATATAATAACTATATAGGTATATATAATTTAAAAATATCACATATATAATTAATATACATCATCATACCCAACCATGGTAGGTGTTAATGAAAAAACGAATGACATCGGTTTGCGAGGTGGTACACCTCCGTACACATGAACGATGATTTTGTAACCCATTTTATGGAATTAGAGATGGTTTTATGTCATGAAATTAACATAAAAAATATATTTATATTTAATATACTTATTGTATAATATTATCATGGTTTGAAAATAATTTAAGGAGATGTAAAAATAAATAAATGAAAAAGGCTCATTGAAGAATGTTACCTCTTCTTCGGTAACCTCCATATGTTTTCATAAAAAGCCTTATTAGGTTGGATTTATGCCAAAAATAATTATTCTAATATGTTATGAGTTAACTTAGGAAGTGATTTCAATTTTTTTCATTTTATACAGATGGATTGAGAGTTGTGAAGAAGTTATGGGTGTGAGTGCCCTTTTTTAATTAAGCAGGAGTTTCATTTTTGTAAATACCAGAAAGTATTTAACAATGGAATATGTGGATTCAAAATTGATAACTAATGTAGGGGGGATTATATGACCTATAAAATCCTCCAAGACCAAAAACATGTTTAAACGTGTCATTCCTTATCCTTTATGTTTTACTCACTTTTCCCATTTTAATTTTCACCGCGGTAACTAGTTTTAAACTAGGTAATTTATCCTTTAAACCTAATATAAAATATGTATAATAAATTAATTTAAAAATAATTATTATAAATATTAAATCCAATTTATCAAATAAAAATACTATCTGTTGAAAATTAATTTTAACACAAGCGCATGTAATGAGTTAAACCCCGTTATAACCTTAATCATGGTAATTATGTTTTAACTATTTTCACTAATAATTAAAGTAAAAAATTAATTTGAGAATATTAGATAATATAAATTATTCCTATTATAAATATTGAATCCATTTTTCGGAATTTAATTTACTTAATTGGTAAATTTTAAATTAACCCCATAGATGCGATGAGAAATTAGGGTTTTAAAGAGAAAAATGTTCAAATGATTGAAATCTTTTTATATAAATTTGATTGAAATGGCATAAATTGGATTTTTATATATATATTTGATCTAATTTTACTTTTAAAAAAATTAAATATAATATAACTTTATAAATAATTTAATCAAAATTATATTTTTTAATTAAAATTCACTACTTTTCACTATTCATAAAAAAATTAATCTTTTTTGAAAATTCACAAAACAATCACTGTAATATAATTTTCAAATTATGGTTTAAAAAATTAACTTTATTTTTTCAAATAAAGTTTCTATAATTTTAAAAAAAAATTAGTATAAAATAAGTGTTTAAAAATGTGACAAAACTTATTTTTATAAAAATACAAATTTTAACTAAGAAATTGAATTTATTCTTATAACTTGTCTAGAGAACACATAAGATGAATATTAAATAGTTTATTGAATATATATTATATAAATTTCATTATAATAATTCACCAAAAGTGGTTTTTTTAATTTATAGCTAAAACATGTCTGTTTCCATAAAAATATATTTTTAGAAAAATATTTACTTTCTTTTCAAATGGTTCTTATTTTAATTTCTAATTACGTGGCCAAAAAATAATTAACTTTATATACATATTTAAAGAATGTGTTTTTATAGTTTAGTTAATTTTATTCATACCTTTCACTCGTGTATAGTTGATAACTACCATAATAATATCTTAATAGTATTTCATGTTTAATTTAAAATCATTGTTGCATGTAATGAAAGATAAACTCGTTGTTTCTCATACTTCAATCTATTGTTGGGTTTTTGTGTAATTAAAAATATAAAAAACATTAAATTCAATTGAAAAAATATATTATAAAAAATATTAGGGTGTTACATTTACCCTAATATCACTAAGAAAGTGTCCTAGAGGTCCACACACTTAGTGTTTCCAAAACCCCACTTAAATTTTATATGAATTTAATATTTAAAAAAAATTTATTCTTATATTCTAAGGAAAAATATTTATTCAGGTTATATTGATAAAAAAATATTTTCTCACTAGTTATTTGAATGAATATATAAGTTAGTTTAATATTAAATAAATATTTATTAAGGGGATTGGTGAATGTAATATTTATTTATTTATCAATTAATAATGCATTGATAATTAATTATTTAACTAAATTGTCATAATTACTGAGCATGATTTATGGACTATGTAAAGGGTCATGATGAAAATTAAATTTGAAATATCATTTAAATAAATATTAATTTAAAAAATTATATTAATTTATTTGTATGTTATGCGCGCGTGAAGAAAATGATATTATTATTATTATTATTATTATTATTATTAGATCTTGGGTTACTAAGGATTAAATGAATGGTAAAGATCCTATGTGTAATTTTTTATTCTCTATCATAGATTTATAGACCAAGATATATTATTTTCTAGAAGGGATAATTTTTCCACATAATATTCTCTAGTTATTGTTCTTTAAATTCATAGAGAGAATTGTTGTGCATATAAATGTTATTCCAAAAAGTCTTATTTAAATTTTTATGTTCACAAAAACCGTCATTTTTTTAATAATGATGTAAACTTATGTTTATTTTTGGAATATATTTGTTTTACTATTTATTTCATTTCTTTGGAATTATGTATGTTATTTTCTAGTATTTCAGTAAAATATTTATGTCACAAAGTATTTTAGAGATTTTAAATAAGTCTAGAATCATTTTTTTGAAAGTGATGTTGAGATGAATATTATATTCATGAACCTAACTTTTATTAATGAACCTCACATTTGGAAACTCATGTTTGGACTGAATGATAGGAGTAAGAACCTAACATTCATAAAGAAACCCCATGTTTAAGTGTCTATATTTGGTATGTTAAACAAAATTTTCCATTGAACCTCAATTTCTTGAATTATATATTTGGAATCAACCATTTTTTATCAACTATAATTTTCATTATATCCTCATATCTATAAATCACGCATTGAATCAATTGTCTGCTAGATTTTTAATTTTAATTTTTTTAGTATTTTAGTAATTATTTTTAGGAGATAATATCTTAGAAAAATAAATTAAAAGTTAAATTCATAAGGACGTAAAAAATATATTAGTTCATTACATTTTTAAATAGAATTTTTGTTATTCATTAATGAATTAAATTAAAACATTATGTATGATGAGAATTTTGAATATCATGTATTATCTTGATATACTTCCATATATGTTTGACCAGAATTAGGTCGAGAATCCTGTTTATTCTCAATGGATTTATGTTGCTGATATATTAGATTTGAATCATTTTTAATAACTCTCTAATTTTATAATGTTCTCTGAGTAGATTAATCATATAAATTTTTTGGGAATTTCATAGAATATTCTTACTACTATTATCAATGCTTCATCTACCTGTTAATCATATATTACAGTTCCATAAGGATTTATCAAGACTATACATTTGAGACATACATTTTATTGTTTTTACTATGTGTTCATCCTGATGCTATGAAATTTTTTCATGCTACTGTTGTTTTATCCAAATATATTTGAAACATATAGATTTAAATATTCTTCTGGAAGATTTTACATTGAATACCATCCATATATTCCTCTGAGGATCTCTTCTTAATGTTAGTTTCTATACTTGCATCTAAATACCTTAAAATAGTATTTCTTCAAAAAATGAAATCTAAATTTGTTTCTAAAATAGCAAGATTAGAGTGTTATTAGGACTATTGTTTATCAATATTGAAAAATTAAAAAATATTTTGTAAGAATTTGAAATTTGTTACACAGAAAAATAAAAATACCTTATAAAAGGATCAACTAGTGAAAATAACCATGCTGGCAAGAGGGAGTGTTGGTAGAGTGGAGTATGGGATCTTTGTACCCCATACCATTATGAAAATTATTATGTCAATTTCAATTTATTTTACTTATTAATCTATTTTAAGAGAAGGTAAATAATATATTTTTTGAAAATGAAAAATAGAGATTATATTTATGTGTTTTTAAAAGGATGCAATTAGACCCCCCCCCCCCCCCCCGTACATCTCCATAATAATTATTTCTAAAAATTGGTATCAAATGAGTTTTCTTCAGAAGAATTATGTTTAGACCTATTGAGCTTGATTTCATGCTCTAATCGAATAAATGTATCAATGGATGAACATAATTATGGTATATTAATGACAAGGTCTCTATATTTCAATTATAAAAATTATGGTTGCTAGAAAGCTCAGATATTATCTATGTGAATAATCTTAGTTTAAAAGTTTATGTGAAGGTTTTTAAAATGTAAAAAATTTAAAACAATGATCAGATAAATGGGATGTTTCCAAAGAAGGTGATATGATCTAAATTCAAGGACTATGAAATCTATCATATACAGAGTTGGTCCAAATGAATTTAATCATGTATCTTAAAGTTTATTAATTATGAAATATGGAAGATAATTGTTGTTTACTATAAAGGAAATGAGAATATTTGGAAACAAAGAGATAAATTTATAAATTAATGTTTGATACTTTTAGGTTGAATAAAGGAGAAATAATTACCTAGATGGTTAGAAGATTGACTTAAATTTTCAAAGGTGTTGTTGTCTAGGGAACTCTAATTCTTGATCTAGATTAGGTGTTAAAGGAACGTAGAGTTTTTCCCACTAAATGGAACGGAATATATATATTAATTAGATAGTTAAATCTTATCAAAGAGACAAAAATGAAGGAATTAATTAGAACACATATGAACTATGAAGCTAAAATTCTTTATAAGGTAGAATATTATACCATATTCAAAAATTAAAACACAACTCTTGATGTTTATTTTATAAAAAATGAAAATAAGTTAATATATGATATTATATCCTTAAATAATTAAATTTTTTCATATTCATGGGAGTAACATTGACAGTTACAAAAATATTCAATAAGATTTATAAAAAAGGATTCATGAATTCAATTAATGTCTATAATAAAAATTAAAGTGCCTTAAAAGGAATGAGATATTATTAATGCATGAAACTATGACATATCAAACCTGATTTTCCATTGCTGAAGGAGAAAATACTAATATAGAATAAGGAAAGGAACAAACAAATGAATGTTAAGTATGAAAGAAAATATAAGTATTCTATGAAGGCTACCAGTAGTGAATCTGAATATTTTAGTAGGTCTTCAATTTCTGAATCGTAGAAAAATAAATTAAATCAGAAAGAAAATATATGCTTCTTGGATAGATAAAATAAGGTACAAACATATTATTCATCTACTCTGTATTTTTATTTTGAAAACAATTCAAATAGTAGATTAGTTTGATATTATTCTATTCTAGAAAAATAATATGAATCTCTCATGAAAAATCCTAAATATCTTAAGAAAATCCATAATTCTATTCTATGTGATAAAGATAATTTTTTAAAACAGTACGTATAATTAAAATAATGATTAAACAAATATTCTTCAATCTACACTTAACTTAAAAGTAAGATTTAAAAGTTTTAGGTTGCAGAAAAAATATTTTAAAATTAAATTTACTATTTTTAATAAAAGCCAAGAGACTTTGATTAATATTCCTAGAATGAATGATCATAAAAATAAAAAATAAGTAATTGGGAGTAATTTTGATAAACCTAAACATTATAAAAATTATTTTATTCATATTTTAGAGAATAATGGCATGTCAAGTGTTCTTAGTTTTGTCTTGGAAATAAAGTCCATTATAATATTGAGTGTTTATTGATGAATACTAATATTAGTAGTATAAAGATAGTTTATGTTTTTAAAAGTTTGAATAAATTAAATTTTAGAAACTCTTATAGAATTATAAAGATCTGGTTGTACATAATTTTCTCATTGAAACTATAAGACCCAAAAGAATTTGGGAACAAAAATTAATTCTTGTTTGGTAATTATTTTTTAAAAAAGACTCTGGAACAATAATTCTACATGGTTAATAGACTGTTTTTTATCAAGGAACGTGCGTAGAGGCTTCTCAACTTTGCATGTTTATCTAATGTAGATGGAGGCTTCATTACATTTGGTGATGGTGATAAAGGCTTGATCATTGATTTTCATTCAATTGGAGATCCATGCTCTATCCTGATCAACATAGTTCACTATGTTCAAGTATTGAGGCATAATTCAATAAGTATCTCTCAACTCTAGGATGTTGTTTTTTTATTGAGTTGTATATCAATTCTTATTCTATCTTTAATGATAAACCACCTAAGATTATTACACCTAGAATAAAAAATGTTTATACTTTGAACCTTATATCCTTGTGTAAACTGAAATTGAACTATTTAAATGATGAATTAAGTGTATCATGGATATGGAATAGAAGTCCTGGTCATTGTAATATATTTTCCTTATCTATGCTATGATAGAAAAAAATTCTGACCAACCTTATCTAAAATTGGATTAGAAAATACTTTTTGATACTTTCTATATAGGAAAGCATCAAAAGTCATTTATTAAATCAATTAAAATATATATTAATATAATCCTTTATAAATTATCCATTTGGATTTGATCAGACATTATAGAGTAGAAATTTTGGCTCATGGATTCTATGTTTTTGTATTAATTAATGATTTTTCAAAATTTACTTTTTATCTTTTTGAAATTTAAATATAAAGTTTTTTGTACTTTATATGTTTTTGTATGTTGGTCCAAATTGAAAAACAATTTGAAATAATTTCCTTGAGATGTTATCCATGAAGATAGTTTTAGAATAATTAATTTCATTATTTTTGGTTAAATTTGGGTATTAAACAAACTTTTTATGATCTATGAACACTTCAAGAGAATAGAATTGTTGAAATAATAAATATAACCATTGAATAAATGGATATAACTATGTTAAATTATTATATTTTTCTAAACTACTTTCGGGAAGGATCTATTAATAGATAATTTATTAGTCCATTTCTAAAATATTCACCATATGAGTTATGGAAGAATATAAAACATATATATGGATAATTTAATTTTTTTGGTTGTAAGGTGTACATATTCAAAACTAATTCAAAACTTTGTAAATTTTATCCATAAGAAAATAAATGAATCGTTATTGTGTATTTTTCTACTTTTAAAGCTTTTAGATTGTCTAACAAAAATTTAGGAATAGTTGAATAATTTTTTCAAGTGATGTTTGATGAGTGTGATCCTTTTGATCTTAACAAAATTCAAACTGATGAAACTGTTGACTCTCTAAATAACATGAGTCTTTATTTCTCTAATAAAAAGTTTAAAAGTAAGTTAAAACAAGATAATAATCAATCTAGTAATGAATAACAATAAATTATGGAACCTTAAGTATCATACATAGAAAATCTATAACTTTAAAAGTACAAACCTTATAAACTGATACAGTAGACCAAGATAAAGAAGTCAGTATAGGGAGTAATGATAAAAACCTAGAAGAATTATTCACCTTTTTATCCTTGTTTGAACATAATTTGGTAGAGGAAGCCTTAGATGAAGAGTGTTGGATATTTCCTATACTGGAAGAGAAAAATTAGTTTAAGAGGAATGATTTCTTTTAATTAGTTGACAGATCCTTAAACCATCAATTAATAGTAACTATTTGGTTTTTAGTATTAATAAATACTATCATGTTATAATTTCTAGGAATAAGGATACTCTAGTTTCTAATGGTTAAATTAGGAGGACGGAATATATTATGAGGATACCTTTTCCTATATTTCTAGACTAGAATACATTAGATTCCTTTTTTCCTATATATGTCATATAAATTTTAAATTATACTAGATTACTGTAAAATATTATTTCCTTTAATGGTAATTTAGTGGAAAAAGTTTTTGTTGAACAACCCATTTGTTTTGAAAATCCATATCTACCAATTTTTATTTTAAAACCTACTAAAACTTTTTAAATTCTTAAAAATGAACCAAGGTCTTGGTATGAAATATTAAACTCTATTCTATTAGAAAATGGGTTTTTAGTCGTTATATAAAATCTTAAACTTTTTAAGAAAAAATCTTGTCTTGATATCATATAATTTAAAAATTATCTAAAAGATATTAATTTTGGTTCTACTAATAAAAATATTTTGAATAATATTTCAAAACTTATGAAAAGTAAAATTGAAATGAGAATGATGAGAGAAATTAATTTATTTCATATATTTCAAATCTTTCAAATGGATTTTTGAAATGTTTTAAATAAAATAAAAACAGATTATTTATTTATTGATAAATATTTGAATCGATCCAGTAAGATTTATAAAACTTCTATGTGTAATAATAAAAAACTTAATTTTGATTAAGATGGTAAACAAGTAGATAATAAGTTATATGGGGGAATGATAGGTAGTTTTCTATATCTTACTACTACTAGACTAGAAAATATGTTTTTTTTAATTATTTTAAATATTTCAATCAAATCCAAAAGAGACTCACATAATTAATTTTAACAATATTTTTATATATTTAAAAGGGACTATTTTCTTATCTTTATTCTTTCTAAAAACCTATGGTTTTGATTAATTTTTATATTTTGATATGGATTTTGGAGGTATTATATTATACATAAAAAATAACCTCAAAATCTTCCACTTTATATTTGCATGTTTTATTTTTCAAAAAGGGCATTTCATTTTAAAAAACATGAATGAATGATCTAAAAATTGGAGTAAGAAACCAAATTCTTGCCTAAAATCATTAGAGATAATATTTCTCTTTTTTATGCCTTGATATTCTTGAACATTCAAACTCTATATCTGTAGTGACCCAACCCTAGATAGCCCAAAGATGGTGTCTGCTACTTTTACATTAGAATTATTACAAGGAATCAAATCCTAAAGGGCCAGAGAGTTTTATAGTCTTGGTAAACTAGATACCTAAATGAGTCTTGTATTAAAAATGAATACACTAATTACAACATTATTTTTTTCTATAAATATATAACATTGAGGATAAATCCAATCCAACTAGTAAATCCTTGCATATCTTGCATAGTATGATTCTTGGATATCTATGGAAAGGAACGTAATAAGGGTGAGATCAAATTCTTATTAAGGAAAAAATATAGAGTATGTAATAAATAATCAATGAGAGCAATAATTATGGAATGGTAGATAACTAAACACGCATACCATGTGATCAACAAACTGAAAAAGAAGTGCATACAAAATATGGAAAGGTGATAAAAAGAAACACATTCCATTCAGATAACTAGATAAGGAAAAATAAATATTTAAGGTAAAAAACTAAAACACATAACATTTAATCAATGATCTAAAATGAAATATATCCATAGATATGTTGACGCAAAATATCATAGATAAATAATAACTGAAACAAAATGAGGTAAATGCTTAATTGTTTTACATCATGTCTAAGGAAAATGAAAAACTATACCATTAATACCTTTCACAAGATGGTTTGGAACAACAGATAGAAACCCATTTAATTTTTGTAACTAGTTTGTCTCATGATAACCGATCGATGCATCGAGGGGATATATAATGTTCGGGCCCCACCCATCATTGCATGTCCAAAGCATTCCTTATATAAAGTAATCATATTTAATAAACAATAAGAAATTATCAATATTTATCTAAATAATCAAATGGAATTAAAAGTATACATTGTATGTAAAATGGTATACTGTTTAAGAAATAGTAATATCCATAATAAATGAAATAGGTAATCATGGGAAAAATCAATGTTCAATGATCATAGAATATTTAATATTTCAAGGGGAATAAAAAATGAATCAAGGAATTGAATGTGAATACTATACTTAGAAAAATATATCATAAACCATCTAGAGGAAGATTAGAGATGGTATCAATACAACAAATACCAATAAATGGTTTTTGTCATTGTTGAATGGAAACATTGTAAAAAGATCTTTCAAAAAATTCTTGAGGAAAATATATTTTTATTTTGAGAAACATTTTGAAAAACCTTTTCTCTTAAAATAAATTTTGAAAAAAAAATCTCTGTAAAATGTAACCTTTTAAACATGTTAAGTAAGCTTCAAAAAAATTACGGCGGGTAAATCTGTACATGATGTAAAAGGTAAAAAGAATATTCATTTTTTTATAATAAAAGGATTCAAAAATTCCTTGTTTGGAAAGTGAAACAAATATTCCTTTGAAAAAAAATTAAAATAAAAAAGGTAAAAATTTTGTTACCAAATAATTTTAAAATAATTTTTTAAAACATTTTAATAAAATATGGTTTGGATTAGAAAACAGGTTCTCCAGCTAAAAGTGGAAATGAAGTTGGGTTTTCATAAAAACATTTTCTAAAACATTTTGAGCCCCAAAGACTGGATAAATGGTACTAATAATTAAAAATGGTCATGGATAAACATAGGAGAATGAATGTTTTAATTGAACAATGGTCATATAATTTCATCTAATGGAAATAACATAGAAATATCATTAGTATTAGTCTTGAGGAAAACAATCTTTAAACATCCCAAAGTGTCTCATACCACTTTGAAACATTTTAAATCATAAGCCTCATGAATGAATAATATTTAATTAAAGTGTTAAATTCCATGAATATGAAATAATTCATGATATAATATATTAAAATTATAATTATATAAACCACAAAAAATAAGTAAATGGAGAACATGACATTTATCTCACTGAAGTAAAAAAGTTAGATTAAAATCTCTAACCTTGTGTCTGAATTGACTTATGTGTCTTTATATTCCTGATTATCAAAATTATGTTAATTATTTACTTTATTGAGAACCTTTATTATGTTCATACTAAATTTTAATTCACATGCTACCATGTCTTATAAAACTACTTAAACAATTATGTTTATGTTGGGTGTTTTGACCAAATTCAAATTGTGTGTCAAAAATAACTTTGGTAGGACAACTATGTTCAAAGGGGTCACTATATAACATATCCAGAATAATAATAATGAAATAATTATTATATTAATACATAAATTTTACTTTTTAAAATAATAATTATGTGTGGTTATAAAAATGAACCAATGTTACAGTCATGGAGACGGTAGGTTGTACGTACGCATGAGTAACACTCCCATTTTTCAATGATCATTATGGAAAGATGGTAGGTAACATTATAAAATTCCATAATGATAATTATATCATAAATTTCTTATCATTTAATCATATAGAATTATATATAGAATTATTTTTTTATAAAAGGAGTAACATCGTGTCGAGGATGTGGTAGTTCACACATCCACGAATGATGTTATCACTTTTTAAGTGTGTGTGAAATGGTAATAATGAAAATGATATATATATATATATATATATATATATATATAATTTATTTAAAGTTAATAATTTCATAAATATCATATTTATATTTTTCATGTCACATATATTTAATTGAAATCATCTTTCATCCATTCTCTGTATAGAGTGAACGTATCATATCGCATTGAGGGGGCGATAGTCTGAACTTCCACAAACAATGTTATATATTTAAAAAAAATGTAAAGTATAAAGATATGTCTTGTAAAATAATTAAATAATATTAAATAATTAATTAATATCATATATATAATATATAAATATATCTTCCATCGTAATTTCCAGCATGAGAGGTGGTAAAGGAGAAAGAAATAATCATTATTTCGTGAGGCGGTTGTTCGTTGTACACATAAATATTATGTTTGTTACCCATTAGATGGAAGTGTGTGGGGGTTTAGTAATAAGTAATAAAATAAAAATATCCTAGTTTATTTAAGATAATTTTTTTTTCATATAATCGTGTAATAATAAAATTTGATGGGGTGTAGAATTGTAGTAAAACTTCTGAGGTTGAGGAAAGATGTTACCTCTTAATCAGGTAACTCCTTTTGGTTTGCACCAAAAGGTTTCTTTGAATTTATTTCTAAAAATAGGAGGGAAAATGAAACATTGAGGTATATTGGTGAGTGAATTGGGGATATCTTGTCTGAACCTATGTGGCTTGAGTGGTGTGAGGAAGTGGGAGGATAGGAGGCCTTTTATAGTGGACGATGTGTGGCACTCTTGTAAAATTTGGGAAAAAGGAACCCCACCCACGTTTGTTTATTGAAAGTGAATCAATAATGGTAAAAAGACTATAAAAAGAGTATATGGTCGAAATATTTCTAGATAATTGGTTTTGGATAAGTTTATAGGTCATATTAGGCCTTCAGTTTAGGTTTTGGTCCCTTGTTAATATTAATTTTACCTTAATTGTTGTAATTAATTTTAATTAATTTCATTAATATTTTTGACCAAAAACTAATTTGACTTTATATGAAATTATAAATAATTCTTATTCAAAATATGGAGTCCATTTTTTCAAATTCATGACACCTAAGTGGCAGAAATCAATTTAAATTTAATCCCACGGATGGGATGACAATGCGAGTTTTTAAAGTAAAAACGTCCAAAAGATTACTATGTTTTTATTGTCAATTTCATAGTGAAATAGATTCCAATGACCTAAATTGGATTAATTTTTAAAATTATGATCTAATTAAAATTTAAATCCAATTTTAAATATAATTTAACCTTATAAATAAATTACATGAAAAAACATTTTTGAAATAAATTTCAATATTTTTCACTATTCATTTAAAAAAGAATCTTCACAGAAAAATAAAAAAATTACCCTAAAGTAATATTTACGTTTCTATTTAAAATATAAATTTTATTTTGGCATATTATATTTATGAAAGTTTAAAAAATTGTTTTTAAAATAGATTCTCCATTAAAAGGTGATAAAAGTGCCTTAATAAAAATATAGGTTTTTATGTGTAATATTAGATTTTTTCCTATATTACACTTATGAAATATATTGGATGAATATCAAAAATATTTGATTGAATATAATATATATATATATTACATTAATATTACTCACTAATTTTAATTAATATTAATTATTATGATAAAATAGCTTTATGAGCATAAAAATAGTTTTCCATAAAAATACTATTTTTATATTCAATTGGTACTTATATTCATTTATAATTAATTTGTAATCAATAAATTCATTTTATACCATATATTTTCATAATTTAGTTAATACTATTCATAAACACTAATTTAAGGTCTAAATTATGTCTTATTAAATTAAATTATATTTAATAATATATTGCTATTTAGTAAAACTTGGTTTTGCATGTAATGCAAGCTATTGAAGAAACTTATTATTATGTGTGTCTCACGCTAACTTAGTATCATATGTATCAAAAACTAAATTATAGTTTGAATTTATTTAAAATAGTAAATATATTGTAATGTCTCCAGATATTATATTTCCTTACACACATGGGGTTGCGTGTCATACATGCCATCGAATACAATGTTCCTACTTTAGATTTTCGGGGCGTTACAATATCTTTAGATCACTTGAAACCATTCATTTATAAACCATAAATCTTATACTTATTCCAAGTAGATATGAATAAAAGGAAAGAAAAATATAGTACATGTTTTATAAATTTTCAAAGGTTGTAATATTTATAATGAAATGTGCCTAAAGGTTAGTCTGTGGATTTTGAATTGTTGTTTCATAAAAATGTGATGAAAAATAATAGATAATGTTCTGAGTAGAGGGAATTCAGGTTTTATAGAGATAATTCTGAGTATGTCTATAAAATATAGGTGTAATATTTTATTAAAAATTTCAATTCTGTTTTGTATATAATAAAGATGTTGCTTCCATAAGGTTGAACGATTAATAGTTTTTTTGGTTTCTATAGTGGAGATAGCTCAGATTATCCAGTGTCCTTATAAAGTACACTTCCATTTCATTTTAAGATCTATTAGAGATATTGTTCATAAATATGATAACATCATGTTCTTTCTTTTTAGGACTCCCTATATTATGAAGATGTTGTAAAATGATTTGGAACTTGAAAATAAGGTTTTGGTGATGTTTATTCGGATTGAAGTGGTTTTAAGAATTTTTGAGTCTAAGAAAATACTTTTTCTAGAAACATATATAATATTTCTAATACTACATTAAATAAATCTCAATATCTACTGCTACCTGTAATAGTTCTTAAACCATTGTGGTTAGAATAATCCCATAATTAAATTTAATCCCTAAAGTGGCATTGTGGATCTTTTTCTATATAATAGAGGGATAATTTATAATATATGTATTATCTTGAGATGGCATCAAAACAATGTATTTTTTGATGGAATGTTATGGAATATTATATTCATTTTGAGTGTAACCAAAGGAATGATGATTCTAGTTAGTGCTAAAAAAACTACAATATCTTGTTAGTTCTCAAGGGGTTACAAGATCTTGAAATCGATTGTATATGTTAGGAATAATGTTAAAGAGATTGGTGAATCTCATATAGATGGAGGATCTGGTGTACCTCATGTGTTTGTAGGCCTAGTATACTCTTCTATTTGGGGGATAGGATTCCTACATATACTAGAAGAGGGAATGTTGTGGAATAGAAATCCCATCCATGGTTGGGGGAGTTATTTAATTTCCTAGAACTTTTCATGAACCTTATGAAGAGACTTACAATGGGCCCATTTTTATTCATAAACTTGGGAAAAGGTAAGATCATGTGCCTATTGTTTTGGATTTTGTATCTTTTATTGAATATGTTAATCAACCCTTTTTATTACAGAAGAAATGTGTAAGGATTTTTTTGTTGTGAATATTTTATAAAGAGATGATAATGTTTCTGAAGTTAAGGAACATCTTAGTGAGGAAGCTCATTCTTGTGAGCATGTTAGTCCTCTAGAAGCTGCTACAACTTAATTGATGAGGGGTTAATTAGTTTTTTTGTTAAAAGATTCTTAGATATAACTATTTCATAAGATATTGAAGCTATATAAGTTCTAGGGAAGATGTCTTATCATTCCAGTGAAGAGTGTGATATTAAATCGCTTCATTTGATTAATTTCAAAGAACCTTCTATAAGGATTGAGAAAGAATCACAAATTTTCAATGATATGTTAAATTTTTTGGATCATACTAATTATGTTTTCCATGGGTATAGTTTATATTTTAAATCAATTAACGGATTATGTTGTATAGTTTTAGGGAGAATATGAATGTTCTTAGATATCTTTTGATTAATATAAGAGTTCATTTGTTTCCAGGGTGGAGTTCATGTATCTACAAGCTTTGTACAAATTTTTATGTGAAATTCCAATTTATAAGAGAGATTTTAATGACTTTAATTAAGATATCTCTAAATAATTTTGAAAACTAAGGATATAAATAAATTAAAATACTAATTTTGTTATTTAAATATTATCTAAATAGGTCAATTTAAGAGTGTATAGGTTGCAATTTCCTGTCAAGGAATGGATTATACTTCAAGTGGAGTAGGGTTTATAGATGTGCTGAAAATTTCGAGATTATTTATGTTGATGTATCTACCATGGATGATTGAATACAATGTTTATAGTGTTATATTCTTCCACTACACACTCTATTGGACTATCAACAATATTTAGGTGTAATTTGAATTCTCCAAAGCTATGAATTAGACATGTAGTCAATCGTATGATCCAAAACATTGAAAAATATTTTCATTATTCTGAGACTATTAATAATTTTTTAATTTGAATTCAGTTTATTTGTTAAATATGTCGGAGGAATTGATGTATCCAATGAAAAAGTGGTAAGGTTCGATGAATCATGATTTCTTGGATTTTAGAGAAGAGTTAAGGGTTGTGCGCCTGACTGTCAAATATTAATTAACCATTAAATCATCTTCCTTTGAATAACATAAATTCAATCCTTCTTCTCATCCTTAACCTTAACCTATTCTCCTTGGAACAAAATTATTTGTAATCTGATATGAATTATTATAATTCAAATTCTATCATTACTTTATATTTTGTGTATATTTTATATTTGTTTTTTTTTAAACTTATATCAATTTTTCGAATGAGTTTATTTTTTTTTCTTAAATAAAATTCACATATATTTCTTTTAAAAATTAAATTTGTTATATGAAATGACCAATATTATCATGAAGATAAGTTTGGGGTGAATCAGTGATCTATTAATTTTTACAAATTCTTCTTTATTATGATAAAACATTAACCTCTTGATAATGATATACGACATTGATAATAATAACCATATAAGAAAAACAATAGAGAACAAAAGTATTTACAATGGTCACTAATCGACAAGATTACACAGACCTTATCATGGTTTAGAAATAATTAAATATCAAAAAACCCACTAGAAACTATACAATCTATTTGGTTACACTAAGCATGGAATGTCCATACACTTAAAATTCACTTTATTCAAACAAAAGTGCATCAAATTTCTAGCACAAACGATGTAATAAATATTTTTGTATAAATATTTTGAAACTTTCAATAATGAGATCATACTATTTTCATTATGCTTCTTGTACTTGTACACTCTTTCACTTATTGCAAAAACCTTTCCAAAATTCTCTTACCTAAAATCTGGTAAGAAACTCTTCTTCATTTAACTGTACATCTGAAATTTTCATCTATAAATTGTTTCTAGTAATTCCCTCTAGTAAACCACATGTTGTTCCTTTTTAAAAAATATACAATTTCACTTAGGCATAGTTAATCTAATAAATTCTACCTTCAGACTTTATGATTCCACCTCTTATAAAAATCTGTCCAATATTTCTAATCACAACCCCTTTGATTGATTGTAACTTCTTCCTTAATCAAAATATTCCTTAGGTGGAAAAATCATACTCAAAATTAGACTTTTAGATCTTCATTTAGAAGTTAAATCCAATGAGTTCATATAGAATTATTTCTACAAAACTTATACTTTTTTCAAATATGAACAATGAAAACTTTTTCACCCTTAATTTCACCCTTTTATAGATGTGTTTAAAGGGGTATTAGATGTATTTTCATTTTCATTTCCTACTCAAAAAAACTCGAATTTCAAAACGCCCAATCAAATAAATAACTAAAATCTTCTTAATAATTCTTGAATGTTCTTTAACACATATGAAAAACTTTATCCTTCTTCAAACTTCATTAAATATAAATAGTTATGATGAATTTTCCTTTTGGTTTATGGAACAATGAATGAAAAAATAAAAAAATCACATTTATCTCTTTATAATAAACTTCATACAAAAACTGATTCTAAATAAATCAAAAAATGTTTGTCTTGTAACTCCATAGAGTTACTCCATCCAGTGAGAATCTATTTGAAGTTCTAGTATAACATTATAGGAACATTATGGATGTTTTCATCCAGATAATTTCTTCATATGATGATATTAATCATAAAAAAATAAATAATTAACTCAATAAATAATTATTTGTATGATTTAATCATAGAATTTTTCAGTTTGAAAAAATTGTATGTGTGATTCAATTTCATATGATACCCTTCAACAAAATACTTTTCAGGTAATCTTTCTGCATATTTTCTTTGATAGATTATTTTTTAAACAGTCTATACATAAACAAACTTCATTAATTGTTTTTTTAATGGATTTTTATTTGTTTTTTTGGTCATTTTTTCAAAGAAAAAACAAATATACACCACTTCAATTAAAAACATTTCATATTTTTTTATTTGGTAACATAGTTAATGTTTTTCTGAAGTCTTTCTATATAATGGAGTTTGTGAATCCAATAGACTTTGTAATTTTGATTCATCAGAAGTCTTTTCTACTTTATCAAATTTCATCTGATCAAAAATGATCATAAACATTGAACAAATTTCATCTGATTAGTGCCATATAACATAATATAATAAACATTTTATATATAAATTAATTTCTCCCCCTTTCAATATAAGAAAAATTAACCTTCATTTCAACTTCATTGTTAATAATTATAACCCCCATAGCTTCCAAATATTTTTATCCCCTTTAAAAAACAACAAAAAAACTCTTCCTTTATTATTAATAAAAAATCATGTGATCATGAAATCCTCATGATACTAGGAAATTAGGAACAACACACCATTATAAAAAAAATTATTGAACCCTGTCATCATTTAACAATTTTTTTTCCAAATAGACTTTTTTCAATTATCAAAACACCCATGTGACCATGTGTACATATAATGGACTTTTTTAACAAAACATTGACTCATATTCTCACTTGATCACTATTCTTGGAATCCTTAAGAAAATAAGGTGGTTTTTGTAAAGGAAAAAAAATAAAATCCAATTATCCTTCTTTCCAATAACTTCCAGCATCCTCAAAAACTATTTTAGCCAAATTGGTCCCAAAAATCTCCCCCTTTTTATTTTTTTATCAAAAAAATATTATAAATCATTTAAACTTAGTAACATAAGTGATGGATTACTTACCCTAAAATTATAGTCATGCATGAGTGAACTCAATATAGGAAACAACAATCATTGAACTATAAATCCAAGATGTCCATAAGCAATGACTTAAGAAACCATTTCCCTAAACTTAAAACTCATAAAAAGTTTTCACTTTTTTATTATAAGAAAAATGTTTCATGTATCTATATTAAAAAATACTAAAACAGTTCAAAAAATTTGAAATCACTGATTACCCTTTTTTATTAACTCCCCGTAAATATATGCATTCCTTAAAAGTTCAATCACAAACTAATGGGTATATTAATCTAAAATATTTTTTGTCCCCTTTGAAAACACTATAAAAATAAAATTTGGGAGAGAAGATTTAATCACATACCTTATCCTTGAAGATAGGAATATTTTACACACATGTTCAACAATAGTGTATAAAAATTATCATTTGTCAAGGGTTTAGTGAATATAACATCAACTTGTTCCACTATAGGCATAAACTCCATCTTCAGTTTATTATTATCTATATTCTCTTTAATGAAGTGATATTTGATATCAATATTCTTGAAACATGAATGTTTCAGTATATTTTTAGGTAGATTTAGAAAAAATAGATTATCAAAACCTAAGAGGTGGTATAACTTCACTTTTACCAACAAATCATCTAAATGAGTCTTCATCCATATAAGTTATGTTGTAAATTGAGTGGAATCCGTATACTCTACTTATGTCATATTGAGAGTAACTAAATTTTTTTTCTTTGCATGCCAAGTAAAAAAACTTCCCCCCATAAATAAAACTCCACCAGAAGTGGATCTTTTATCATCAACACTTCCTGGACAATCCACATATGTATAACTAATATAATCAACTTTCCTGAGCAGTCATATTTTACACCAAAAAAAATTATTCCTTTGTTATATTGAAGAATTATATTTCCTTCTATGATATGAGATTATTTTGGATAATTTAAAAAAAATCACACAAAGTTATAGTACAAAAAATATTTTTCCTCTAAGTATTCAGATATATCAAACTTTGCACCAACTTTCTAAACTCGTCAAGATCAAATTCCTTACCTTTTCATTCATTTAAAAACATTTTTCCCACTAAATTTAGTGTGAAAATTTATTTTGAATCTTCGATTTCATACTTCTCTATATGATCCTTAGAATACTTCTCTTTATATAGGAAAATATATTTCTCTTTTTAAAGTATTTTTACACCAATAAAATATTTCATTTCACTAAGAATGGACATTTAAAATAACTTCTTCATTTCATCAGCAATATTTTCATAATTGTTCATCATCATTTACATTGTAGATAATATCATCAAGCTAAACAATTATGATAAGTAAAACCTATAGATTTTATTTGATGTAGAGGTCACTATCAACTCTTCTATTATTGAAGTTTAACTCACTTAACAAAGTATCCAATTTGGAATGATAGGCTCTCAGATATTACTTCAACCCATAGATGTTTTTTTTTCAAAATACACACATAAGTTTCATCTTTCCCAATCATGAATCCACATAGTTATTCAATATAAACTTCTTTAACAAGATCAAAATTAAGAAATGATTTCCTAACATCCATCTAAAAAATATTATATCTCCATTATGAAGTAATAGAAAGAAAAATTAGGATAGTTTATAATATTTCCATTGGTGTAAGAGTTCCATCAAAATAAATGAATACAATTTGTGGGTAACCTTTACAACCCTATTCTTCCTTGTCTCTTATCACATTTACATATTCATTTTACTTATTTCAAAATACCCAAATTATACCAATAGAATTCTTATTATTTAGTTTGTGTACACATTCCCAAGTATTATTATTCTCAATAAGATTCATCTCTTCATTTATAGAATCATTCCACTCTATATTTTCAAAATTTTCATTAGCATCTTTTTTTGTGACTTTTGAATATAAGGATGTGTATGAAACTAAACTTTACGTGCTTCTAGTTTGAACTAATTCTCATTGATCACCAATGATGTTTTAAACTTCCACCTAGTTTCACATCCTTGGATTTTATTTATGATGTTGTTCCACCTCATATGAGATAGTTGAGTCAAAATAATCATGTTGATAATATTTAACATTATTAAATTCCTTAAGAACTTATTCAACTTGTTCAATTTTCACCACCTCATCATTCCTTTTATCACCATCAACATTTGTATGTAAAACATTTGTATCTAATAGATGAATAAATTTAACAACTTTAGAATAAAATATATTATCTGATTATTTATTATAACATATTTATCCTCTATCATTGAGTTCATAGCCTCGAAAGATTCCATAAACTCCTCTTTGATCAAACATTACATGATTTCCAACCTTGAATTTAATATGGTGGGGATGTATAAACCCCATAGGTATTTAATAATAGGAGTTTCATTATAAACCATTTTAGAAGTATTCATATCATATTTTTCTTTATAGAAACATTTAATGAAAATATAAACCATTTTACTGATATAATACCTATAAAATTAATGGTAAGTTTCAAGTTTGATCAAAATTATTCATTCCATATCCACCAGATATCTATTTTTTATTTCAGCAACACCATTATCTTGTGGTGTGTATGGTGCACTGAACTCTTGATGAAACCTGTGTTTTTCAAGATAATCTCTGAACTCCTCATTTTTGTATTAACTTTCATTATTATTTTGTAACTTATTCACTGAATATCCAAATTCTTTATTTATACTTCTCCTGAAATTCTTAATCATTTTAGTAGCCTCTAATTTATGTTTTAAAAACATAATTTTTGTAATGCGAGTAAACCCATGAATGAAAGAAATTAAGTATTTATCTCTATTTTTTTTTACACATTACAAAAATATCATAATGTATCATCCCTAAGGGATGATTTTAATGAATCTCAACTTTCTTTTCTGTTGAGTTTGTAATATTTCCTTTTTGGGAAATGGATCAACATATATTTTATCTCTTTGTATGTTTGTCATATTTCATTGACAAGTATGTCCCAACCATTAATGTCATGGATTATTTTCTTCCACAATGATCAAATAGAATGAACTAACCATATTAACAACATGAAACAAATCTATGTTTTATTTTTGGACTTTCATAAAAACTTTCTTATCCTCTACTCCTTTCAAAAAAACAATTTTTTTTAAAACACATTTTCATGAACCATCCTGCATACCCTGATATCGTATTACCTGATTCCACACTAACATAACCTGAAGGGCATTCCTGATCCCCATGGGTAGGAGAATAGAACCTCTAATCATAAAATATAAATGAGGGAATGGATTTTACACAAAATAACTAAAGATAAAGATATATATATGTATGCTTAAAACTCAAAAGGGAGATATTACCAAAAACCAAACAAGTATATCAAAAACCCAAAATAGTACATCATCAAAGTACTAAAAAAATGGAAAGATAAACTCAAACATACCAAAGGAATCATCACTCCAAGACAAAAAGTGTCAAGAAAATACACCTTCTCTGAGAGGTGATTTCCCTTTTCTCAGTCCTAGAAGAAGAAAATATACAAATTCTGATAGGAAAATATAATGTTTGAGCTAAAATCTCAATAAGTTATCACCAAGTTTTCTATAATAATATGTCACAATAATAAACCAAATCAAGCTCTCAATTTTCATAAAATATCATATGGAATTACATTTCCATATTTAAAATTAAAAATTATTCTATTTCAAGTTGATGGATAAAAATTAATGTAATTACTCAAATAATAATTTTATATAAAATAGTTTATAAAAATCAATTAGCACGAGAAAAAATAATTTCAGAACAAATTACATATATATATAAATATATTCACAAAAATCACCATGGTTATATTACCTATGGTGTGATAGTTTCTAGTCATAGGATCCTCACACATCTCATATCAGTGATCATGGAAAGTATGTGTACACGCACCCATCATACTTAGGCTGAATGGTACTCATCAATATCCTATCATGGATAAGATCTCCCTAAATAGATTTTTGTTATAGCTTTCATCATCAATCCATTTATAAGGAATAATCATCTTAATATTCTTATCCCATATAACCCAATAACTACCCAAGATATCATTTTCTCAATCAATCAATCAAAAATGGTAAAAACTTTTCATTTCAAATCAATAATCATATATAATTCAATTGAACAATTTTCAGTTTCAATATACCAATTCAATTTCAAAACCAATACATTTTTTACATAATTTCATGAATTTTCAATAAAAAAATCATTGGTTTTCATAATTTCAAATTAATCCATTTTTATAAAGTCAATTCCCAAGTCACTTCCTCAATTCCATCAATTTCGAAATACACCCCATATTCCAATTTCTATTGGAATTAGGTGTTTTTAAAAATACAATACCTTATCAAATTCCAATTCCAATTAATGTAAAATTTGGTTTTCAATCATAAATTTAAATAAATTTCAAACAATAATAAAATAAAGGTTTAATCAAATGGATAATCTCAAAAATAACCACCTACCTTTATCTGAGATATCATAATGCACAACACTAACAATGTTATTTTCTAATGAAAACCGAAGGAATAAAAGATCTAGGAACACGACCTAGAATCAAGATTTTACACCAAATCATTTACTTCCATTAATCCTAAGATGATCTGATAAACTCTAAGGAGGAATGTGAGAGAGAACAGAAGAGATAGGAAGACCGCTTACTCGAAGAGAGGCACCACAACCAACACAACGATCAATCACTAAACGGATGATCTGAAATGAGTATATGTCATCAAAATCTCCAAAAGATAACCTAATCAAGCATCAGGGTCATATGAGGGAGTCTTGAAGGTTGATTGAGAAAAAAATCACTTTTGAAGGACATATAAAATTTCATCTCATGATAATTAGATGGTATGTAATCCCCTTACACATTATGTAATCCTTAAAGGGTAAAATCTATGAGAATGTATTTACTTTTTATTAAAATGTGTTTTTTCCATTACATATGATGAATTAAAATTACATGACATGTAAACTTTCACACCCTAAAAAATATTCAAAGTATCTACCTGGAAAACAGTGCACGACATGTAATACATGTACACGGCGTGTAATCACCCCACAAAAAAATGAACAGTCCAGATTCAGCTAAAAACCCAAAAACCAAAGGACCAAAGGGAAAGGAATACTTCAAAATCATAATGGAATATTAAAAAATTTGTTAACTTCATCACATATTTGGGAAAAACTTAATAATTTTTGTTTTATCCCATCAACAAACGAGGAACTTTTCTATTTTATATTTTTTCCAAATGAAGGTTAATGCAACGCCTCTAATTTCGAGTAACTCATCATTAACAAGATTCACCGCACCTTATTTAAAATAATACACATTCTTAAATAGATTCAATAAACTTATCATGTGGGAATTAAACTTATTATCTAAAATCTAGGATTATTCTCCTTTTGTAGCCTTGAGTGTTGAATCAACAACTATTTATTTTTCTTTTCCTTAGTCTTTCTTTACATCCAACTTTTTTAGATTTTTTTTAAAGACTCTATAATGTTGATAACATGGAAATGATTCATTTTGGAAGAATTTATAATAATTCACTTCTTTAAAAAAACATTTAAGGAATTTTTTACCAGAATAAATTTCTTGTTATCATAATTAGAGGACTTGGATAAACTCTAGAATATTCCACTATTATAAAAAACTGATGAAGATATTTCTTAATAAATTTCAAACAATATATAATCTATCAAATATATAGATCTTGTTGAATTCACCATTAAATAAATCCAAAATACTCTTATCAACTATAAAATTAAAATTAGCCGTCCTCTTATGTGAAAAATCCATCAACAAAATCATATTGTTTTTATTGAAATCGAATCCATTAATATAGAAGAGAAGTAAGGATGCTCAAATGATGGAGATGAAAATGAATATTATGAAGAAAACCTTTCTCTTGGGTTAAAAATATTTACAAGATGTAGAATAGGTTATTATAGACGAAAAATTCCTTATAAATGATTTAATTGTAGAAATATTTTCCATTTTATACTAATTGTCTTATGAATGTTGGAAGAGAAAGTAATAATGGGTAAGCTTCTAAGAAAACTACATCTCGAGAAACCCCATTTGATCAACCAAAATGAAACAATATGTTTTCATGTAGTTCCTTTAAAATGAATTTATTACAGATGACAAATGTGTGTCTAATAGTAAGGAAATTTATGATGAGGAAGATCCTAGAGGTGTCTATAAATAACTACTCATGGTATAATATGAAGAAGAACAGAACCTATTAGAAGATAAATCTCAATATAATAGGGAATATGTGGTGGTGTAAGGAGATGCAACCAAGTAATTTATACTGAGGATAGCGATTATAATGTGTTTAAAAGAAATTAGATGCTTGAGATATGAAAACACTTTATTGAAAGGAGTATTAGATAAGGGTGCATGGTTTGATTCCTTCTAAATCAGCCTCTAAGACGCAATGGATCTTCTTCCACTTGAAAAATTAGGGTTCCCCTAGATGTCAATCCATAGGGGTGAGTCTCATGAGTCATCTTCAGTGTTGAGCAGGAGGATCTCCAACATCGCTTCCCTGTCCTTCCCCATTTCTCTATCTCTCATAGGTCTAGAATTTGGTGGTGGTTACAGCTCATGGAATTTTTCTTATTCCTTTGATGTTGGAAGATCTGATGGGGTTTTGTAGCCTTGATAGTGTCAGTGTGCCCATGCCCCTTCTATCTGGCTTCTTCAGCCTGTGGTTTTCCTAACGTAGACCCCAGTAAGGGTTCTTCTAGATCTGGTTAGTTCCTTGTCGGAATGGTGTTTTGGGTTATAATTGGCTTGGAATACCTCATTGGTGAGTCTTCATCTTCATTTTATTACGAATATGGTGTTAGAGAAGGTTTTGTGGATTGCGATGGGGTTCTATCCTAGCTTCGGCTTCGGTAACCAAGACACAGACAATAGTGGAGGAGCTTTTAACAGGGCCTTTGCGTGAATGATCCATGTTGGTGTTTGATCTATTTTTTAAATGTTTCACTGTGTTGGCGATGATATTTTTTGATTATGTTGAATAAATTTTGAGGGGTTTTGTACTGAGGCACTATGGTCTATAGTCAATGGGGAAAGGAAACCAGTTCACATACAGGGGATTCTCCAGAAGAGGTTCAGATCAGGGAGTTTTCACTATCCATTGCTATCCAGATTTGGAATTTTGATAGGGTATGGAAATTACCATTAGTACCAGGACCATGCAGCCCTGCATGGGACAGCTATCTAAGCAGTAATGTGATGGTGGAAACTATTCTTAATGTGATTGATGCTAGGGAGGATCTTCTCTTTATATTTAATTTTGTTGTTTTTTGCCTTGGGATCTTGGACCGTGAGGGCATGTTTTTTGTTTTAAGTATCTCAAGTCATCTTGTGTTCTCCCTCAGCCCTTAAAAGTCGGTTCATACTAAGAAAAAATTAATTTTCAGTTAGTATTAGATAAGTAAAGTCAAATACAAGATGAAAATGATGATATTTTCAATGAAATTGTGCTAGTAAATCTTAATATTTCTAAAAAATCATAAAAAATATTGAATACATAACTTCCACCATTATAATATGAGATATAGAAATTAATAAAATCATAATTCATAATGATGAAACTACAAAACATGATGATAATATACTATAAAGCAAGAACATGTCAATTAGAGAACAATTTGGATTCTATAATAAAGCTATAAAAATAAGTTATTCTAATAAAGATGAATCATATGAAAAGTTAATGTTATAAGAAGTTCTAATGTAGCGGGAGACTGTATATAATAAAGATCTATATTATATATTACAATTTAGAACAACTGAATGTTCTTAAGAAAAACTAAAATCATTAAAAATATGGAAGGAAATAAATTCAGTAAACGGCATTCATCAATAACATATACACAGGGAAGAAATTTAAAAATGAACTTTCAAATTCTTCTCATTCATGGGCTATAAATAGGTTAATATAACAACCCATTTAGAAATATAGTTTTTATTAGAATATAATATTTCAATGTTATTCTCAGTTTCACGTTTGGTTTCTTGAAAAGGCATAAATTTTTTTCATAAGTTCAATTTTCCTAGACTTAAAGGACAGAAAGAATCAAAGGGATGCCACAAAAATAGGTGAGAACATTGATAAGGTCCCAATAACTTTACAAGGAAATAGATATTATAAAAAAGTTAAATCATACAAGAAATTTTTAGAATATATGATCTGTATGGGAAAACATTGGAAATATATTTTTATTTTATTATGGTCAAACATGATATATATGGAAGATTTTTTAATAATTAAAATAAAAGGCAATGTAGGAAATAAGAAAATGTAGTTTAGGTTTTTTCAATGCCTAATAATCAGATAATGCTTGTATCGAATATAATGGGTGTTCATCCAACATGAAATGTGATCTAAAATACTTTAAAAATGTTGAGAAATATGAAATAAGAAATTTAATATTGGGTAATGACAACTCCTTTAATATCAAAGAGATTAAAATAGTACAAATTATAAGAAATAAGATTAGTCTAGATAGTGTGTAGTTTTTTGATGGACTAAAGAACAATTTTATGATTATATCATGAATATGTGATACTAGGGATGTGTTTATCTTTAGGAAAAAAATATAATCAAAATAATAAAATAAGGTGTTGTTATTTTGAATGCATTGAGAACCCCAATATACTTATTCCATGTCTGAGAAGCTAATGTTTTCTTCTACTTAGGAAAACAAGAAAAAATGAGTTATGGAATAGATAGAATGGACACCTTGTCTAAAAGAATATAAAGAGGGTTATTGAAGAATAATATTTGAGTAATTTTATCTTACTGAAATAATACCTAGATAATATTTATAACACATTTAAATCAGAAAAATGGTGAATAAATCTTATAATAGATTTGAAATTCCAATATAAAAAACTCTTTAAATGATTCATTTTGATGTATATATGCCTATTAATAAGAATTTAACAAATGGTGAAAGATATTTCATCATATTCATATATGATTTTATAAGGAATGAATATATATTTTTCATATCAGAGAATTCACAGGACTCAAATAGATTCAAGAGTTATATAGGACTTTCAAAAAAATAAATGGGATTTTACATAAAAATATTGAGGTTAGATAATGGATATAAATATTCCAACTGATATTTCACTAAATATATTAAAAAATATGGCATCATACATGAACATAGTTCTCTCTATACTCCTAAAAAAATAAATTGACTGGTTGGAAGAATTGGAGTCTAGTTGATATAAATAGAAAGATTCTTGTAAATAATTAAACCTTAATTTTCTATTGGCTACATGCCATCACAAATTTTGGAATAATTCATAATTGGTTTTACCTATGAAAAAACTCAAATGTTACTCCTTATTAAATTTCTTTTAAAATGAATGTATGTTTTATATATTTTTGGATGATTAAAAGTTCATATTTGAACATTAAAATGGACAAAAATGGAGGAATGATCAATGATAAGGTCAAAGATGTAATTTTTATTGGTTACATAAAAAATAGTAAATCATATTGTTATCACATAAATATTTATAAAATATTTATTTATTGTGAGTATGTCATGGTTTTTTAAAAGGAAAAAAGGATTGGGAACACTATCCCTGAAGATGATGAGGATGATGATGTCATTTCAGAACCTATTGAGGAAAATATAAAAATCAAAGATAATAAAACCAAAGATATAGATGTCAATTTTTTTTAATGAAGATAGATATATTATACCTAAAGAGAAAATTTCAAGGATGATAAAATAGGTTTATGTTGAGAACATTAATGGTTCTAAGGATGAAGGTGTGTAGAAAAGTTAGAAGATCATGGAAACTGTTCACAATAGTTCTTTATCAAAGGAAAAAACTCAGATAGTTATGAAAATTTTCATACATATAGTGTGTTTCCCTATCATGAATGAAGAACCAGACTATATTGAAAATAATGAAACATGTAAACAGGTTCCTAGTCCCACTAATAATGTGATTATAGTGAAATGGGTTTTTATAAGAAAACTTGGTGGGAATGGAGAAGTGGATTGAAACAGATCATGACTAATATATAATGAAAATTAAAATATTGAAGGGGATGAAATTTATGAATCATTATCCCCAGTGGTAGTACATGATTCAATAAATAATTTTCCTTCCCATATAAGATCAAATAATCTTGAAAATAGTTTATATGTTTCTCAAATTAGTTTTTCAATATGGAGATCTTGATGATAAAGAGTACATGAAAGGACCTGAAGGTTTCATGCTTGATTCAAATGATATCAAGGTATATAAGATAAATAAATCTCAGTATGGATTAAAGTAGGATAAAAATATTAAAAATTTAATAATTATATGAATCTAAAAGAATGATATTTGAGAAAGGTTTTTTGGATAACAATCTGTATGAAAGAAATACTAACACCACATCACTTTTCATAATTTTTTTTCCTGAAATAATATTTTCTCAAATTGAATACAGCTTGTGTGGTGATTTATTGTGGTAGATTAAAGAAATGTTTGAGATTTCAATACCGGGAGAAATGTAATTCTTATTAGGGATATAAAATTGTTCAAGAATAAAGTTACATATTTTTCACAAGAAAAATATGTTTTGGAACTCATGAAGTATTTTGACATGTGGAAATCTAGAAAAGTACCTGCACCAAATCAGGTGGGAAAAAATATGTGTAAGGATGATTAAGGGAACACTTATAATTAAAATAAGTTAAGAAGTTTGATTGGAAGTTATATATGGTTGAAAACATCATGACTGGACATTATATATTTTTTCACCCTTTATGTTGGATATCAATAAAATCCAAAGGAAACACACCTTTTGGTATAAAAGAGGATCTTGAGATATATTACAAACACGTTCAATTATGGTTTGTTGTATAAGAATATAGGTGGGATAGAACTAATTTGATATATTGATGTTGAATTGTCAGGGGAATTTGATAACATGAAATCCACATCTAGTGCAGCATTTTTAATTAAAAGAAGTTCTATTTACTAGCATTCAAAAAATTATATTTACACAAAGATCTAATAAGGACACATATGTTTCTATATTACAAGTATCTAAACTGATGATATAAATGAATAAATAGTTTAAATACTTGAGTTTTCATGAAACATGTCCTCTAATTATTGTGAGTGAAAAACAGAGTTCTATAATCCTATCAAAAAATCTAGTATGATACACCACATCAAATAACATCAAAAGAAATTATAATTTTATAAAGGATAAAGTTTAGAAGGTTATTTTAATTATTAAATTTGTTCATTATAATGAGAAAATTTCTAGTATTCATAATAAACATATCCTAAAAATAGTTTGAGAAGTTGAGTCTATATATGAGAGGGTATCCCATCCCTTCTCATTGAGGTATTTCTTTCAGGAGTTTCCTCCTTCATTTATTATTATTTTTATGAGTGAATGATTTTTTAGGGGATAAATTTTTTTCTTTTAATTATGAATTATTTTGATATGTGTGTTAATAAATGTATAAAATAATTTGTGAAATCTTTTTTTACTTAATCTTGTTGATTTTTCATGATGTTTTAACAAGGATAAGCTCAATGTTTTTATGGAAAATAGTTATGATTTATTCAATAAATCATGATTTATACAAAGAAATAGCTCACATAAACATAGATATTATATTTTTGTGATTAATGTTATTTTAGGAGTCTTAGTTTAACACTTATAGCTATTAATATTTGTTTTATTATCAATAAGGGGGAGATTTTGCAATTTTTACAACAAATACAGTGAGAGATGTTTTTTAGCCCTATTAGGGGTGGTTCTTTATTTTTTGTCAATACGTGTTTACTCTAAAAATTCATGAAATATTCTTCTTGTTCAAATAATTTTACTAATGAAGTGGAATCATTGTATGCATAATATTATCGAATATATAAGTTTCCAAGCATGTGAACAATTTATCTATAGTATGAATGTTCCATCAAATTAAGAATAACGTTCTAGCTATTATAATCAGGTAGTGAATATTAGTTTCATGATGTGCTGAGATTTTTTTAAGGTGTTTTGGAATGAATATTTATAGTTGAGATGTTCATGATATAGATTGAGGAAAATAATAATTATTATTAGTTAATTCTAGAATTGTAGTACTTCATTGTTAAACTTTGTCAAAGATTGAAAAATATAAGTATATTTCTTTTCCTACTCAATATAATACATTGAAATTGAGGTATAAATTTTAAAAATGAAGGATAACATGTATTTGATCTGGATTCTAAGACTTCCTCATATGACTTAAGCTAATTCCAAGTCTTTATGTACTCATCATATGCCTTTAGGATAAAATTGAAAAATGTAAAAGTCCCTAATCATTTGTCTTTGTACTCTAATTGTAATAATCTTATTCTATGTCATATGTATTAATTATAAGACTTTGAAATGGGACATCTAATACTCTAGTTAATGGTAATTTGATACTTATGGAAAATATCAACCATACATTCTTTAAAGGGGAATAAGAAATAATATAGTTGAGTAAATTTCATTACTAACCTCCATAATTGTAATACTGAAGTTCATGAGAAATGTAAAGGTTATAGGAAATTCACATTAATGTAATTATGAGAATTGTTATGTTTTGTAAAGGTAGTCCTACAGATCAGGACCTATGAAAAGGTTGAGATACCACATCATCATGCATATGTTGAAGTATCAAGTAACCTGAAGGCATGGATTTTCTGGAATACATAAATGAAGAGGAAGACTTTGATAATTCTAGTATCATAATGGGTATTCAAGATAAGTCTTCAGGTGGATTTATAGGGACCTTTTAATGACGCAAAATATAAAAAAACTCTAAATTTTATTAATTCAAGCCAAGACACTAAAATTTAATTGGAATTCCATAACTGGGCATGGAAATAGTTTACGTACTATATTTTGTGAAAATAAATAACTATATATAGAAAATAGAATTAATAAATAATTTTAGGAACATGAAAATTGATACTATGTTATATCGAAGAAAAGAAAAATTGAGTATGGTTAAATTATATTATTATGCATAGAGGAGGAAAATATCATTAGTATTATTCTCTAGTAGAGTTTTATATACTCATTGGTTATCTTTCTTTAAAAGGATTTATTTGATATATTGGTGCAAGATTGATACTGTTTTGTGCAAGCTATTTTATAAGTTTAAGTCCATACCCATTCTTGATTTCCTTTTTATTATAAGACAGGATCTGTGTGTAGGAATAATAACAATGACGCACTTGAGATTTAGTCATCCTTAATGGAGGTTAACCTTGTTGACAAAAATTTTGTGTCCATTTCTTTTGGTATTAGTGAGATTTTGGAGAGGGAATTGAATAATAATCATGATATTACATGGGGATTCAAATAATTGTTCACATTGATTCACCCCCCCCCCACTTAGTGTGTATCACCCCTTGAGTGATCCAACAACTTTCACATATCGCTATGAGATAATTATTCCAATGTAACATATGTGAAAACCTAGTTTATAAATTGTTCCAACTAATATTTTTAGTACTTAGTCAACATATATACAATAAATAGATATAGAAATCCCATTTGTTTATTCTTATATATCATATATCTAAGATTTATGGTCTTTAATTTAAGTCACTCATGGAGAAATACCATGTCTTATCCAGTTGTAACACTTATAATTTTTTCTATATGTTTTTCAACATATCAATATTGGATAACTATCAAACTCCCACTATCATATTATAAACACAAGCCAAGACCACATTATTATTGCATGTGTTATGATCACTATGTTTTCTTTTATCTATAAATGAATTTATAAAGTATTCATATCATATTAGCATTCTTTGATGTCATCAACCTTTCTGGTCATTTCATATAGATATCTTTCATAAGGTTTCATTCAAGGAAAATAATATTCACAAGAAATTCTAAATAAAATTATAACAGAAAAATTATATAATAATTAGAATTTGAATAGATTTTTCATGAGGATTGGAGATAATTTTTTATGGTAGACTATGTTTAGATATCGAAAAATTTTATTAATCATCCATACATTATTGTCCTAGAAATGACCATCCATGTCTTCTTTTTCTCAAATACCCAAAAATGCATTTACATCAATGTTAGAAACCATCAAAATGTGAAAAAAGATTTTGACACTTGGAATCTACCAATTGATTCATAATAACTTTTCAATCCTAACATGTTGTCATTTACTACTTTATTGTATGAATTATTATTCTAAAAAATTATCATCCACCCTGGTTAACATAAAACCAATTTGTTGGTTTTAACATTCTTACATTTTATGTCTCTGGAATAATTCCACCCATTAAGACTAGTGGAATTTAGTGTTCCTATTTTATCACATGTTTACCTAGAGCCTAGATTTCGATAAAATCTATTTTTCTTCCATTACCCCAAATAGATTTTCTTCACTCAAAGAAATATAGTCAGTGTTGACTAAAGCCTTTCTATCATAAGGATGTTAATTTCTTGATTTGATATAGGATCATTAAATTAGATACACCTGGTTTTTTCTATTATGTATTTCTGTAGCTATATTATAATTAACAAACTATTCACACTAAACAGATACAACTATGAAAAATTTTATTTCCCATCATATTATAATTGATATGATATCTATTAGTCTATATGGTTGTCATATGGTTAGTTGTTTAAATTTTTAAAACATGTCTAGAAAGATAATATAGAGTTATTATAATATATATATAAGACACATCATCGATCTTCTTTTTACTACCATCAATACCTTGATGTAAATAAGGTAATTTGAGTTTTAGAATTATTTAACTATATAATTAAATGGTCAATGAATACATGGTAAAATATTCTCCAAAAACCCAACCAAGATATTATAATAACTTTTAGAAAGTGTCTTCATTTCTTCTATAAGAATTTATAAAATATATTAAAGGAATATGATGAATTATATGAACTGGACTCTAACTTCTTCGAGTAATATTTCATGAAATATGGAAAAAATAGTTCTAGAATATTCATGTTTTACTATTATTTATGAAATGATTCTTTTTCTAAAGCACGATAAGTGATTTTGTCAATGTAAAATATACCAATTCACTATTATGTGTTTCAATTATTTAGTTTAATCAATTATTCTAATTCTTAGATTTTATAATATTTTAGAGGGGAATGGGTTATTTTTAATGTTTTATAGTTTATAAATGTAGTTAATCATGTCATGAACCATGGATTTATGGGTTGAAATTTTCCAAAGGATTTCTCCCTCACTCTGTTTAGGAAGGGGTGGTTAGTCCAAGAGGGTTTGGGTTAGGTAACATAACAATGTGTCCTTTATGCTAGTGTCGTTAAGTGTTTTTCAGATTATTATTTTTTTCAATTACAAATTTTTCCTTTATCAAATTTGAAAACCCTATACGCATATTTTCTCCTCATTTTCCTGAATTAGGTTCTCCTAGTAATGGATTGTTCACTCCCATTCACCCTTTGGTATCTTATTTCAATTCAAGTGGTTTTTTTAATGTAAGGCATGATTTCTCTCTAATATTACCTCTTATTGCCTTGTGTGTTAAATTTATCCCTTCTCATTTAATTCTATAAACCCTAGATAACCTCAAGATCTGAACATAGTCTTACAAATAGATGTTTTGTGGAAATTATTATATTTTTATGTTCTTAAAGAACACACCTCGTGTAATGTGGGATTCTGAAATGGTGAAAGGATTTTACTGGATTTAATATAAGTGTCTTTATATTACATATCATTCCTTTAACACAACTAGTGTTCATCGATTTCCTATAGTTTTGGATAACTAAGCATTCCTGGATTATTATTTTATGAAATTTTATATTATTTATTGTTGTTTTAATTGTATTATGTTTAATAAAATTGGGAATTCAAAGGATTCCCTAAATAAAATAGTTTTGCGCACACCAAGTTCTCAATTAAATGTTTTCGTGAATTTTTTGGGTACCAAAATATTTTTAAAAAACATTTTTATGGAAAATAATGTAATGATTGTAGTACCTTGGTTATGGTCATTAATTGATGATGTGTAATTTTTAACATAGTTTTTGATTTTAGTCATTGATCATGTGTTTCCCATAGGATACCTTAGGTCTATGTTGTTAATGTTTACAAGTCTTACTATTGTTTAGATCATTTGTTGGCTTGGGATTTTGGCCTAGTTAAAACGAGTGAGATAATATGGTGGATTTTCAACCTTGGGAAGATTGAATGTCCTCCTAATATTGTGACGTCCATGTATATCGGCTAGTGTCCCTTGAGAGAGTCCTAGTTACCATAGAACTATAAGTTAGATCCCTATAAAAGGTGTGTTACACTTGGTTGAGTTGTGTTATTTTCCATTTCCCAATTCATTATTTGGAAATTATATTGTTGATTACTCCATTTCACCCTTATTTATGTTTATAGTTTCTTTACTTGTTATTTTTTTAATAGGGTTAATTTTATGAAAACCAAAGCCTTTATGAACTGATTATAGATAAACAGTGATTTAAATTTATGTTTTCTATCTTTAACTAATCGTTTTATTTGGGATAGATGTTTTATAGACTCGTGGTGGTATCCTACTAGTCTTTTCCTCACATAATTTTTATGCCTTCTAGGGTGTATCCAATATTTGATTTATAGGCTATGAGTAAATGAAAATAAATCCCTCCTTTTAGTGGCATTCCCTGATGTTTAATTTCACCCCTTGGTATATTAATGGTGGTAACCACAGGTCATAGGATTTTGATTGGTGGGGAATTTTGGACCCATCACTATTATTTATTTTTGTATGGTAGATGTATCAAGAATGTATGCATTTTGATAATTTTGGAGTGTTTTGTTCACACATATATTATAGGTTTCCTCATAGGTGATTTCATTGTATATTATCAGTTTGGATATTTTATTATTCCTATCATTATTTATTTTTTGTATAGACATCTTACAATCATATGGATCATGCCATATTTTTTAAAATAATCCATTCAATTGTTTTTTTGGATTCTAAGGGTGAAATTATTCTCATTAATATATTGTAAAAACCTATTGCTTGCCACTAGCCCCTGAAAACAAGGAATACACTTCAAGCCTTATAGAAACATGGGTAAAGTTATGCTAACCTTGTTTATTAAAAAGTGGTATTGGATCCCTCTTGTTATTAGGGGAAAAAATTGTTGTTATAGGACCATCAGGGCTTGGGTGGTAGGTATGGGGGAGTTTCTGAACTACACTTCTTCATGCCAAACCTCATGTTACCATGGGTTGTTGGGAATTTTATATGGTTTATTATTATTATTGTAGCTAACTATTTAAAGGTATAATTATGAATTTTTTATCCATATAATACTATTTTATTTTATTTTATTTTATAGGGTATTTCATTCCAATTTCCCTTGATTATACCCACATTAGGTCATTAGTAATCAGTCAATATTGAGAATCCTAACACATGTTATAGTAAAACCCTCTAGTCAATAGCATGATTTTAGAGTCAATGATATGGAAAATTGAATCCTTTGGTTAGGAGGGTGGGCATGGTAAATCAAAGATGGTGGATCACACTCAATGGTCAACCATGAAGAATCAATTTATATTTCAAGATAACCAAGGACCCCATGAACCAAATGAGTTGTTGAAAAAATGAGTGCATCTTATGATTTATTCAAACCCATAAGACATCCAAAGTCAATTTATCTATATAGATACTAGAGAAAATAAACTAAATGTGGTGGGACTTAGTTGTATTAGATAAATTAAATGAATATATTTCAGGGGAAACATTTAAAATGATATCCAATCATCAGTTCCATCCCCTAACATTAAAATTATTAAATGATTAAGAATTTGTGATCCAAGAGTAGGAGAACCACTCAGTGAAGGAGTATGATTCTTGTTTTATGAGTCAGTGAAACTTAATCCAATTTTTGTAACAAATTATTAACTCAAATATCATTGTTTAGAGATAGAATCAAGGATTGTCTAGAAATTCTTACCATCTTACAAAGTATAAATCGAATAAACTAACATGCTAGGGTTCACAAGCTTGAGTGGGACTTATTTTACTATAGGGGTAGTTAGAGTTCTTCCTCTATACGAAGAATAAGTGCATAGAGTCCTGTTATGGTGGTAGTGTTCATCGATCATATGACTCAACATTGGTGGCATCTTTAGGGAATTACATAGTGACATGATTTTAGTGTGAGAGGTCTGGTACCAAGAATGATTATGAAGTCACACCTAGTGTGTTCCATGAGTCAACACATTTGGTACACCTTTAACATTTCTGTATGGACCATCCCTAGAGTATTAGTGTTGGATCATTCTTTTTCCTAGGGCTCTTAAGTAAGACCAGACACATCTAAAGGAGCGATTTCTCACTCCCAAAAGATAGTGGATTATTAATCCATGAAGAACACTCAGAGTGTGATTGAGTCTAGATATTTTTATATAAAAATTATGTGGCTGATGATTATGACACTGAACATACTACATTGAGAGGTATTGTATTTATTAATTTATTTATGGATTTGGATTTTTTTTAATACAAATTCATCCTATTTTATTATTTCATTTAATATTAATTATGAATTTTTATTTTGAGGTGATCTTATACAATATAAGATGGATCATTATACCCCCATGATAATGAATATAGAGTATGTATTTAACTATACCTAGTGTTAATTAGTGATCACAGATATTCAATTTTTATGGGATCTTATTATCATGGTCCTAGATTTTTTTGATCATATCATTGGAATAGAATGAAATAACAACTTTAAGTATATCGATGATTGTTATCATTATAGATTTTTATTCTTTTCCCCTGATTGAAACACTCACGTCTTCCAGGGAGATTGGGAACCAATATTAGGCAAGGTGGGACAGATTTTTCTAGATATTGGGTTGATTTATTATCATTTGTCTAGTTAGTTCTTTGATAAAATTGGGATAAGTCTAGAAATTATGCTTCTTTAGGAGGTGGATAAGTATCATGAGGTATTTTTTAATGACTTTTCTTGGTTTATGCCTTAACTAGAGGTAGATTAATTCATTGAACTACTCCCTTAGAGAAGCACCATTTATTTATTGTCTAACTGTATAGATGAAGCTATGTTGAAGTAATTAAAGGTTTAGTTGGAGGATGTTTAGGTGAAGGATTCTATTAATATGATTGTGTCACCATGTGAATTTGTTTTCCTCTAACAAAAAAGGTGGATTGTAACATCTGAATTTGTATTGACTACTATAAGAATAACCAAGAGATGTGCATAAGCAACCAAACTGACTTTACATGGAATAGGCTCAAGATGAGGATTCAGAGTAGGAAAATTCACCATAATAGGGCTAATCGGATTCGGAATAATTAGAGGGTATGGAAATTTTTAGTGACACCAAGAATGTGCATCACTGCATAGGACAGCTAGCTGAATATACATGTGAAGGTGGAGAGCTGAAATCATAATTTAGTTGCTAGGGAGGGGTAGTTTCAATTAATCATAGCATAGGATGAATCCTCTAGGAACATTGGGTCATGTAATGTGTCACTAATCCTAAGGGCCTTTTAAGGGTTCCCCATAAACCTTTAAAAGGGGGATTTCCAAAAATGAATAAAAATATAAGGCCTTTGGGCCATTCAACCAGTAAAATGAATTGAAAACAACTTATTTAAGATTAGGAGATTTATGTGGTTTCAAAGAATATTTTTTGGTCTTGTTAACATCATATGAGGATAAGGGAAGAGAATATCTTGAAAACACATTTCCAAGGTAGTTATGTCCATTATGAGTACATTTTTATTCTATTTCAACTTACTAGTTCTACTACTATATTTATATCATTAATGAATCAGATTATAGTCTTTTATTTGGACACATTAATGGTTGTGTTTTCGGATGATATCTTGGACTATTTGAAGTCGATTTTGGATTTTGATGACCACTATGATTCCATTATACCATGAAAAAGAATCACTTGTACTCTATGTATTCTGAGTGTAAATTCTAGATCAAACAAGTGATGTTCTTGGGTTAAATTATATCTAAAATGGGTATCTCTGTGGATCTTGGGAAGATTTAGGCTTTGATTATTGGGAGAGACCCAATAAT
The DNA here is from genome assembly GCA_963277665.1 of Viscum album. NCBI lineage: Eukaryota > Viridiplantae > Streptophyta > Magnoliopsida > Santalales > Viscaceae > Viscum > Viscum album. The sequence goes on from OY728134.1 coordinate 1,404,517,604, forward strand.
GTCTTCTTGATCATGAGTTTTTCGGTGTTGTTGGGTATTACAAGTTGTTAATGTGTAATTTTATCAAAATGGTGTCTCCTATAATTACCATGACTCAAAAGGGAGTGTATTTTACAAGAATGTTAAATGATTGAGATAATTTGAGGAGTTGATGGTCATATTGACTTCATCCCTTGCTCTAATTCATCTTATACAGGGATATTCCAATGTAATGTTCCATTATGCCTCATTACATAGTTGGGATTTGTTTTTATTCACCATCATCATATTTTTTATTATGAATCTATCTAATTACACCCACTTGAGAAGAATTACCCCACACGTGACATTGAATTGGCATCAAGGATGCATTCCTTGAAGACTCTAAAAAACTACCATTTAGGGGTGAAGTTTATGGTATACTTGAATCAAAATATTCTAAAGTATATTTTCACCTATAGGGATCTAATCCATTGATAGAGGACTTAGGTGTATTATCATTATACGTTTAAATTTGATATAAGAATATACTCCTAGTGATGGAACTGTAGTGTTTCAAACCATGTGTTGAAAGTTAATTATTCTAGTTGTAATGGAATCGTGGGAAGAATAAATTATGATGGGTTTGTTTGTTAATCTATGTCAATATGTGGTAGATAATGATGAACATATATTTCTATCTAGGGTGAAATCCACACATTCCCTTGATTATTTGATATTCCTTGATCATGTAGTGGATTCTGATTATCATAATATTAGAACAAACATAAATTATGAGGATACTTTTAGTGATTTGTATTAGTCTCTAAAGGGTGTTATTTATTTTCAAAATAGGATTATTTTCCTTTTTTCCTTTAAGGATGTAACTTTTGGAGATTAGTTATATTTCCCCTTAGGTTGTTTACCCCAAGGATACAAATATTTTTTATGATCTTAAACATCATTATTGGTCTTCTAAGATGAAATGGGAGACAAAAGATATTGTGTCATGGTGACTCACATATCAGAGGATTCACATTGAGAAAAACCTTCCTTTAATGGTAATGAATCAATTTCCAATCCCTTAATGGATGTTTTGTGATATTTTAGTGTACTTTGTATTTAATTTTCCTCAGACTTAGAGATGGTGGAATATAATATATGTGTTCATCGTCTAGTTGATTAAATCATCTCACTTTCTCCCTATTAAGGGGTAAGTTAATGTGGAAGAGATTAGAAAATGTATGTCTAGGATATATGAAGCTTTATGGTTCATTGATGTTTTTTTAAGATCTAGACCCAAGTTTTACCTTTAAATTCTATAAGGGTCTTTGAGAAGCGATGGTATCTTAGTTATGGTTAAGAACGATATATCATCTAGAGATGCATGGTCAAACTAAGTGGACCATAAATATTATTAAGGATATACTCATATCCTAGAATCTTAATATTGATGTCTCATATTAGAATCATCTTTCATTGGTTGAGTTTTCATATAATAATAGTGACCAATATTTGATAAACTTTGTAATATCCCAATATTTTACTATATATCATTACTTTAAATAAATATTTTTTTTTGATAGCTTGATCCACATCCCACATCAAAATAAAATAATTCAAAAAATATTAGATGAATGTTATTAAGTAAATTATAAGAATAATAAGATCGGTAGTAAATAAAAAGCTATTAAAAAATTAAAAAATATTACATTTAGGTGGTATATAATTCATATGATCTAATATTTAAAAGCATTGGTCATTCTCAAATAACTTTTTAAAGTATTAATAAATATAATCAATTAGTTTTAAATAATTATTATTTTAATATATAATATTTAAATATATATACTAATAAATTTACATTCTTTAGATTCTAAATTAGTATGAAATAAGTTGAGAACACATAATTTTTCCGTAGGTAATTTTTCAATAAAAGTCGTTTTTCTCTATATTGATAATTTTTATTTAAAAGATAAATTCAAAAATTTGTCTATTTTAATTTTAAAAAATTGAATTATTTTTCAAATTCCACATAATAGTATTATCTTAGGAATAATTTTGGATATTTTTCTAAAATATTTTTTTAAGTGAATAGTAAAAACATATCGATTTTTATAATACTATATATTTTATGATATTTCATAATAAAAGAATGATATAGATTTTTATGAAAATGTTTCTCCACAAAATTAAGAATAATATAAATTATATTATTTAAAAATACTATGTTGGTTTTATTAAACCCATGTGTAATTTTTTGAAAATATAAGTAATATTCTTCTATAAAGAATATTTTTTATACGCTTATATTTAAAATTAGTTTTAATCACTTCTAGAAATTGAATATATAAATATTGATTTATAATATTATATAAACATAATGATATTATGTAATAAGTTTTATTAAATTTTATAGAATAAATTTATCATTATTTATATTAATGTTCTTGACTATAATGATGGTAAAACTATAATTTTCCAAAAATTATTTCACTAATATTCTATAATTTTAATATAATAAAATAAAATAATAACTTCTCAAATTTGACTTCGATAAAATATTTAAATAAATATATAAATATATTTTCACTCTTAAATATGTAATCGACACTAAATAGGATTAAGAACACTTAATAGTGAAAATAACACTTATTCTAAAAAATATGTTTTCTATATATTAAATGATTTAATTTAAAATTTAGATTTATATTATTTTTAAGTTGAATTAGGTTTTATGAGGATTATATTTAGGTTCATAATAGACAAATTCTTTAAGAGGGGATACCTTATATTTATAATACAATATAAATTACTTAGGTATAAAAACTTAGTACCATAGTAGAAACCAAAATCATAAAATGTAAAACCCATTTGTTAAAAGGCTTGAAACATGTTTAAAACATGTATATAACCATTTAAACTTTAATAGTTTCATTCCATTATTGAAATAATTGGTTGTTTAGAAAACCATATTCTCTATCTCTTATAAAAGACGATCAATTCCACCCTCTCAATGTTACCATTACTATTCTAAATCTCCATGAAAATCTACCAAAATTAACATTATTAGAAGTTCTTTTCACTTATTTAAGACCCTAGTCAATATAATGTATCCTAATACCTTCATTTAGAATAATACTTTCATGAGAATGTTCAAGATCCCCAAGTGATTGTTACATAATCCTTACCATTATTCTTAATATTTCGCTTCCAAAAAGTTACTAAACATTGGAATATAATGAATTCAGTGTTATTTTTATACTTAAATTATAATTCATTAATAGTTTATTTATTATTTATTTCATTATAAGCACTAATAAAGATAAAAGAACATCGACTGGGCATTTGTGTGGACTACCACCTCCCTGAAATGACATCTTTTGTTTTTCCCCAATAACTATCAACACTGGTTATAGGGATGGAATTAAAGAATAAATTTGAAATATATAGTATTATTATGATTATGAGGAGAAAAAATATAATACAATTTCATTCGCTCTGATTCATTTGGAAATGAAAACATTGACCATGCATTATTCGAACTAACACCTCCATAAAGTAATGTATCTTGTTATTCATTTAGTTTATTTAATATTTATTAATATATCATAAAATATGATTCACTGCCTAATAATATCTAACAATAATATCATTATTTTTATGTAATACTGATATTATGATAGATGAAATCACATTCATAACCATAATCATCCATTAATTATATGTTCATGACTGGGTCAGTCTAACCAACCACTTGAACAATTCCATAAAAATCTATAATGGATGACTATGGGAACTTAAATATTAATATTATTATATGTTAAAAAATAATTATCTTTTTATGGTTCTAAATATGTTATATTATGTATTTAACTTATTATTAAAATATCATCTTTAATTGCTAAAATTACTTAAATGATCTGAAACGTATTCCACTTTCATGTAAAATAACTAATACTATTATGGTATTTGATAAGAGGTTTGAAAATAAATATATTTAATAAATTGAAAATAATAGAATGATTTAGTAATAATTGACTTATTATCAAATATACGGTATCGAAATTGACATAAAAAAGAAAGCGTGAAACAATTAAATTTACTAACAAGTGAGGGTAAAATTAAGTTAAAAATTACTAATATATTAATTATAAATGATCATAAATTCATTATATAAAATATAATACATATTAATTTGGTTTTGAAATATAATATTAATATGGTTATTTTTTTTAAATAAGGTTATAATGTATTTTATTAAGTTGGGATATAAGATAAGAGGTTATTTGTCTAAAATTTAATTCTTTGAGAAAAATTTATTATTATACATCATGATATATTTGATATGGTTTGATTAATTCATAATGAATTTATTTCAAAATATTCAAAAAAAATAATTGGGCTTGAATATCCATATCATGTTCTTTCTTTTAATGGATTTCCTTTTAAAGCATACTAATGTTGTTACGGTTTTTAAAAATAATCCCCTCTATTGAATTATAAAGCATCTTTTTATACTTCTTTCTTCTAAGATTAATTGCTTCCACACTAAAATTGTATGTTATGATAATTTTTCTTCCACTATGGAGAGAATTAATTTTTATTTATGAGATCATACTTTGACTAATTTCCTCATTAAAAATTATATCATTGTTAAGAATAATTACAATCCTATTTAATGATGGTTTCCCCTCCTTATACATATTTCTCTTTAATACTAATATTCTCCACTATATTAAGATAAAAAAAATTATTTTTTATCTATTTTTACATTCATATTTCCATCCTATTATTTTTAAAATGTATTTTTTATGCTTTTTTATGCTTTGGTTTTTCAAAAAAAGTATTTTGTAGTATTAAAAAAATTCCCTTACATGATTGCACTTCTTATCTCCCACTCTAAATTTCTTCTAAAACCATCTTTATAATATTCAAAGATCCATTTTTTAATATTATTTTTTAAAATTAATGTTTATTAAAAAAATTGATTTCACATTTTTGAAAATAACTTTTGAAGGTGACTCATTATTTCTTATTTTATAACTATGGTAGAAACATTTTATAAAATATGTTTTATAGTTTCTTTAATCATATGATCATTTTTCTCAATAGAGTCCCATTTAAATGATTTAAAATGGTTTTATATATTATTTTAACTCTTTATGTCTATGAAAATAAAAGTAAATATCCTTATTATTTTATAAAGAAGATATTTTTTTACAGAATTAAATATTTTAAAAGGTGTTTTCAAGGATTCTGTTTTAAGAAAATATTTTTTAAGTATTTTTATATCTTATCAGTGAATTGTTTTAAATAATTATAAACCCCTTGGTTTTTAATGATTAATTTTTATTTTTTTAACAATTTAAATTTTTCCACATTAAATAAACCATTTTAGGAGTTTTTTAGCCATCCAAAAAAGGTATATTCCCTCTTAGTTTTTATGTGACATATCTATGTATCCTAGGTAGTAAATTTTAATCTCAAAAAAATCCTTGACTCTTCTTATTTTACATTGTGGATATTTTTAAACCACCATCCAACTTTATTCTTAGGTTGTCATATGGAATGTGCTAGGAAAGTATTTTAATGAAACTCATCTATTTTACACTGGTCAATTAAGTGATGTTTAAGAGATGATGTTTTTCATATTAAAATGGAATGCATATGTATAGATGATTACTATGTGATAGGTGTGGTCTAATATCACCCTAAAATTAATTGGTTAATGATTTATATCTCCTTAGATGATTATGGGAATTGAGTATTGATTCTCTCTACACCATGGTAACTAAGAAGTGATGTCTACTCCATTATGTTTTTGGTAATCAAAAAGTGTTTCTCTCTCATCTATATTTATGGGAATCGGGTAGTGTTTCGTGTACCAATATGTTTATGGGAATAATGTAGTGTTTCGTGCTCCACTATGTTTATAAGAATCTAGTATTGTTTCATACTCCCTTATGTTTATGTGAATCGGGTAGTGTTGCCTTCCCCACTATTTTTAGCGGAATTTGGTTGTGTTTTCTTCTTGACTTTGTTTATGGGAAACAGGTAGTGATTCTCAATAAACTATTTTATGATTCTTATGCCTATTCTAGTGTCATAGATTAATTTTATTCTTCATTTCAATTATATTCCATATCATTATGCCTATGATTATGCACTATAGCTCTTGTTATTTATCTCATCTTTCCAAACTCCTATTCTATGGTATATGTTTAAAAAAATTATAATAAATAACTTGTTATCATGGATTGTGGACTACTATTATTGTTCCATGTTATTTTTAAGAGGATATTTCTCTACAATTAAAGTTTTCATCATGCTTATGAACTAACCCTTTATGACATGTTTATGGGTTTTCCCTTACTAAGTGACCAAGATCACACACTCCTTATTATTCTTTTCCCCAAGTTAGGATGATTAGAATAACCTATAATAATTCTTGAAAGGAGTCTTGTATGGCTTGATTATAGAGATATGTTCACAAGGTTTGTCAAATAAGTTACCTTTGTAACTAGTCCTCAAATTCACTAAACCTTACATTATTTTGGTTGTTAGATGATATATTAGTTTTAATTATTATCTTATGTTAATGTTTAAAATAAATATCAGTTCATCTCACTTTGTATCAAATATAGTGTTTAAGGAAAGTTTTTTTAGCACTGAACCTAGGAATGAGGGTCTATAGAGCTTTAATTGGTATCATAGTAGGGTTTAGTTATTTTTCAAGGTTATTTTTGTTATTTTCGAGATAATTATAAGAAAAATTTCATGAAAATATTAAGTGTATGTTTAAGGGATATGACTAAGTAAATAATAACAAGACAAAGTTTTGGTAAAGTGTAGATTGTGTGGCTTTATTACCAAATACATCTCTATCTAGATACTGGAAATTGTATCTGGTTGCAGAATAGATGCACCTTAGGGTAATCACCTCAAAAATTTATAGTGGATTATTGACTCAACATTCAATCTTGTGCATGATGAGTGGGGATAATCCTATACACATGGATAGATAATCCTGGCGAATATGTCTTGCTTAATCACATTCACTTTGCTAGACATTATAAAGGATTTATTTCTTAATTAATTTCATGGATTAGGAAAATATTTATTAGATAATGGAACATAATCTATACTAGTTTTAATCGGTAGAGTTATAGAATAAACCAAGTGTGATATAGTTTAAATGAATGAATCATAAGTTGGAATAAACGTTTTATTGAAGAATACATCATAGGATTGAGCTTCCATATTCATATAATCATTTAATCTCATTCTATTGAAAATATTCCTAAGAATTTTTGGTTTAGTATTTTATTAGAAACAAAATCATGAAATTGAATATATAAAAGGTATGTCTCCACAAACTCTTATGACTTAGGTAAGGAATCATTTTTATTATAAGTTGAGATAATCTTAATATATTCTTGTTATTATAAATGGTAAGTTTATTAGTCTTTCATGTGATATTAATGTTCATATATCATTATAAATTATATAGTGATACATGTATATATTTTAGTTACTCTTAGATATTCATATTAGTACGTGATAATTCAAATTGTGAGGATAAAATTTATTTAAAAGGTGGAGAATGTAACACCCCAAGATTTTACTATATATATTTTCATTAAATAAATCTCACATTTTCTATTGGTTTCTCCTTATGAAACACCAAAATAATAAAATTCAAAACATATTATATGAATATTATCCGTAAAAGTATAATAATAATTAAATATATATTAAATAAATATATATATATATATAAATTAAAACTTCTTTCATTTAGAGTATATATAATTAATTGGATTTAATATTTCATAGGATTGTTCATTCTCATATAACTTTTTAACATATTAATGAATTAAATTGACCACTTTTAAATGATTATTATGATAATATATACACATTAAATAAATAAACTAATATATTAACACTATTTATATTAGAAATTAGTATGAAATAATTTTGAGAACACATAATGTCCATGAAGCCCATTTTTCAATAAAAGAAGTTTTTATTTATATTTTTAAATTTCATTTAAAAAATATATAAATAAAATAATTTTAATTTTTAAAAAGTGACTTCATTTTTTAATTATACATAAAAATTAACTTAGGATTATTTTTTAAAATATTTCTAAAATAATTTATTTTTAGGTAAATAGTAAAAATACTGATTTTCCTAATCCCATTGCTTTTATGACATTTTCATAATACAATAATGAATTAAACGTTTTTGAAATATTTTATCTATAAAGTTATAAATTAATTAATATAAATCATTTAAAAATACTATATTGAATTTATTAAACCCATGTGTAACATTTTTGAAAACATCAGTAATATTCTACTCTAAAAACTATGTTTTATTCACTTATATTAAAAAATAGGGTTCATCACATGTAAAAATTAAAAATATAAAAACCTACTTAATAATTCAGATCGACATGATATTATTTTTTATAAATATTAATTTTTTTGGCATAAAAGTATGATTACTAAGATTAAATTTATGACCATGATAATGAAAAAACTTATATTTTCAAAGAATTGATTAGTTAATATTATATAATATTTATATAATCATATAAATTAATTTGATATAAAAAATTAGATTAATATAATATTTAAATAAATATATAAATTATTATCATTCATTAAATTGAAAATCAATACTAAATAATATTATAAACACTTAATGGTGAAAACGACATTTTTTCTATAAAAAATTTTTTCAATATATTAATTGTTTTAATTTAAAATATAATATTATTTTTCTATTTAATAGGTTTATATTATTTGGGAATTAAATTTTTCTTTATTATAGACAAATTTTAGGAGCAGTTACGGTATATATTTAATAAAATATAAATTACATTGGTAAAAAAACTAGTTACCAATGTAAAATATAAAATCATAAAATATAAAAATCAAGTAGTAAAAGGCTTAAAATATGAAAATGGGTGTATTATTATTTATTGACCTTATATAACCCAGAAATTTTATATTTATCACTTTTGGTTCCATTAACCCTTTAATAATATCATTACAATTTATAATAATAATGGGTGTTCACAAAAGTTCCATTCTCATCACATCTAAAAAGTGATCACAACCACCCTCTAAATTTACACATACAATTATAAAACCCCATAAAACTATTCTCAAATAACCACTCTAAGAATTACTTTTTCTCATAATTAATCCCCTATTCTCTATAAATAATCCTAAGCCCTTAATTTCCAATGATACTTTTACGAGAAATTTCAAGGTCCCAAAGTGAGTATTTCTTAATCCTTACCCATTGTTCTTTGTCGTTCCCTTCCAAATCCATCCTAAAAATAGTAATCTAATGAACTCATTATAATTAGTATAATTATGTTTTATTATATTAAGTGTAAAATCAATATTTATTCATTCCCATCATGTTAGAAAAATAAAATAACGTCGATCATGCGTTTGTGAAGACTGCTACCTCCATGAACTGTTGTCTTCCATTTTCACCACTACCACTCTTCCTTGGTTGTAGGGAAGGAATTAAATAATAAATATGAAAAATATAATAGTTTTTTAAATATTAGGTGATAAATTATAATTTACTTCCATTCCCTTTCATTCATTTGTAAAAGAAAACATTGACCGTGCATTTTATAGACTACCACCTCCATAAAGTAATGGGTCTCATCTTTCATCTAGTTTATATATTAATTATTAAAATATCTTTAAATATGTTTAAAAACGTTAATTATTTGAATAATATCATTAAAATTTTATAATAATGTTATTATGAAAAAATAAACCACTTTGATAACCATAATCATCCATTAATTTTGGTATGTTCATGTTTGGGTCGGTCAAACCTCCTATATGAAAAATTCTACAAAACTCTATCATATATGAAAATATGAACATAAATAAAAAATTATCATATTTTAATAATAAAATAATGATTAGTTTATTTTTATGTAATTTTGATATTATGTGTTGAACATATTATTAAAATAACATCTTCAATCACCAGAATTAATGAAATAAGACGATATAGATTCCACTTTCACACAACATAACTAAAATACTTATAGTAAGATATAATATATTTATAAATAAATATAATATATATTGTATTATCACAAATTATCTTATAATTTTAATCTTAGTATCAAATAATGGTACTGAAATCGACATCATAAGACATGTGTGGAAGAATTAAAGTAACTAACACTATTTGGTGAAAATAAAATATAACTAAAAATTACATTAAAAATAAATTATCATAAATGAAATATATAAAATTTTATGTATATGAATAAGGCTATGAAATTTAATATTAGGTTAGTTAGTTTTTTTATACGAGGTTAGAGAACATTTGACCAAGCAGGTAAACAAGGTAAATGGTTCTTTATTTTAAACATAATTCCTTAAGACATATTTCTTATTATAAATCATGATATTAATGATATGGTTTGATTATTTCTATAGAATCCCACCTTTTTTATACATAACCTTTCTTTTCATTTTACATACAGAGGATCTTTAAAGTCTACTGTCTTGGAAATCAGGAACATGAAACATGAGAACAACAAAAAACATTCTTCTAAAACACTTTTAAGGCTTCATAATAGGTTTATCCTATGTACATTTACTGAATCTCATATCCTGGAGATAGACATCAAAGGAAAGGGTGAGCAGAAGGCCCAGTAAGGGTAAACAAGGGAGTCAATGTACTTATGATTTCAATAAGAACTTGAATAAAAACATGAAGACATGAGAAATGGATGTATAGGCATATTATAAAGAAAATAACATGGAAAATAACTTGAATATGTGGCTACAACATTTCATTCAGACATTCATGAACATATCACCAAGGTCCATCCCCAAGGTTTCATAAAAATTACCAAGGTTATTCACCAAGGTATCGTGAAACTTGTCATCTCTAGAGATTAAATCTTTACCCAATGCATTGAAGCACTATCAGGGTGAACCCTTAATATGTCTTTACTTTCATGTGATACACATAGATCATAATAAAACATTTCAAAAATAACCCATGGAGAATAAAAGAAATGTGTTTCATTTCAATATCGTGACGTTTTAAAAGTTCTTAAAAAAATAAGATCATTACGTCATTTATAACCCATGGAAAGGGAGTGAGGGTTATATGTATGTCAATTCCAAAATCAAATAAATCATATTTATATATTTATGAACACCCAAAGAAATGAAATAGGTCTGGGTATTCATATAAATAAAATAAGATAATTTCTAGAGAGAAAGAGATAGAAATTTTGAGGCGAAATTTCGGCAGCATAACAGTTATATAACATGGTTCTAGAAAACATTGAAAAGAGAGGGTACAAGAGTAACCCACTCATAAATAACTTATAATACAGTATAAATACATAATAACATGGAGATAAGAATATGGTATCGAAATTTGAATGACATACCACATGAAAAGGAAACATGGAAGAAGAGAGAAGACGCAATTCCATTTTACGAAAAATTCAGCAGCCTAACGGCGTCACATAAAAATTCATAAAAAAAATTTCTTTGAGCAGAAAGGGTATCTCAAAAATTTAGACATGAAATGGACATTAATTAGAACATATATGAACATACCCTCAACAAAAGAGATGGAAATCTTGAAGGTCAGAACCTTGGGAGGCTTGAGGGCACCTTGAGAGGACTCCTTGGGAGTTAAATAGACCATAACTTCATTAAAGAGGATTTGGAAATGAAACAAAATGAGGGAAAGGCTTGGTATTTATAGGAGAAGTGAGGGGACAAAGCATTAATTTCCAAGGGACACCTCATCAATGGTATTGGAAAAACCATGGGCTTGCCCATGGTATTTTCCCATGGTATTTTCCACTTGGGACACCTCATACATTATCTTCTATTCATAAGTCGACCAGAATTATTACATAATTATTACATCCTTAATGATGTCATTAAACACCCGAAACTCAAAAACTGTATTATCAATATTCACCGAAAATTCAACTTTCTTCGAAAAATCCCAAAATTTCACCTTAACCAAATTTCGATGCTCTAATTTCAAAAATGCACACCATTTTATGAAAATAATTATCTAAATATATTTAATTTAATTTTTAGATAAAAAACACTATTCATTGAAAATTCAACATTCTCAGAAAAATCCCAAAATTTCATCTTAACCAAATATCGATGCTCTGATTTAAAAAATGAACTCAATTTTATGAAAATATTTTTATAAATATTTTTAATTTAATTTTTAAATAAAAACACTATTCCATGAAAATTCAACTTTCTCAGAAAAATCCCAAAATTTCACCTTAACCAAATATCGATGCTCTAATTTCAAAAATGAAATCCATTTTATGAAAATATTTTTATAAATATTTTTAATTTAATTTTTAAATAAAAAAACTATTCAACTGAAAAAACTAATACTTAACCAATAATTTCTAAAACAGTTATTTACCTATTTTATTGAATCACATTACTTAATCATGGTGCCTAAATTATATTAATACTTTTTTTAAATGATGTTACTTAATCCATTTGGTCACATTACTAATCATAAGCATAAAATCACTATTCATAATTTATTATTCATCAAAAATTAAGTTCATCTTTTTAGACTCTAAATTTCATAATGAACATAACTTTAGAAGACCATTTTTTGAAAATCATTACACATTATTAATTATTTAAGGTTTACATAAATATTTTAAAATATCATTTTTCTAAAATTCATTAATATTATGCATAATATATTCATCCGGACATTTGAAAATACAAAAACTTCACCATAAGAAGAAATCACAATTTTTATTCATATCAAATGATTACATAAAGAAACTAAGGTCTTGTTACATAGCCCCTTATAACACCAGTATATGACCTAAGTGTAAGGTGTGATCATTTGAGAGAATCTTGGGGCGGCTTGACCTACATTGCATGAGTGGTGATTTCTATCAGCTTGAACTTCTCACGAATGTGATTCTGTTTCAACTTTACATGATGCAGTTCGGCTTGGGTTTGGTCCAGAGTAAAGCCCAAAGGTGCTACCTCCTTCTCGAGTTCCTTCAAATGGGCTTCGATCGGCCCGAGACTACTGGATGAGGCCATCAAATATTCATTCTATTTTAATTAACCAAGATCACTTGTATTTATAGAATATAATTGCAACATTTAGTTTCCAACGGTATTATTTTAATTATACTCATTTTATTAAATGAAATAGTTTTGTTGAGTATAAAATAAAATAACACACAAAATTAGAATAAAAAATTTATTTAAAATTTCAGGACGCTACATTCTCCCCCCCCCCCCCCTAAGGAATTGCATCCTCGCAATTTTAAAATTGGGCTTGGAAATTTCATTGAAAGTCCCACATCGGAATAAGAGCCAGTAAAACTATTACTTTAAAAGAAAAAAAGGGAAGTACAAAGGTCACCCGAGTTAACCCATACGAGGATTCCATGTAGGAAAACATGGATATGGAAGAGAAAACAGAGGGTCAAGTTCTGATGGAGAGTGATAGAATACAAGATTAGGATAAAATTAACCACAAGAAGATCACAAATTTATGATGTGTTAAATGGTCTTTGATTACCCAGTAGGAAACGAAGACAAACAAAGTTTTTATTTTATGTTACTTTTTATAACATTGAGGAATTCATTTACTACATAAAATAAAAACAAAAGGAAATATACTTACCTTCATGTAGAGTTTCATCCTTTAATAAGTTTCTACCAAGACTAATCTTCTCTCCAAACAATGAGTATTCAAAAATACTTGGTCTCATCAAAAGCACAAGAATCATCTTCTAGAGAATCACATAATCCAAAAAAGAAGAACTATATATTTCCCTTGTATTTAGATATCAACTAAAACAAAAAAGGTTAGTAGAATATCATATAATCCCCAAAAATAATAATCCTTTACAAAAAAAATACTACTATTAATCTCCAAAATTTAACAAAAAGTACCCAAAGTTCCAGAATGACCATTCAATACACAACCATCCATAAAATTCTTCAGAATAATTCAAACTGAGATTGGAACCACAAACATAGAAGGATTTAATCACATAGTCTTCCCCAATAAATCTTAACATTTATCTTCGAATAACATCGACTACTATTAAAGTATCATACTAAAGTGTAATTAACCTATTCACATATTCTCTACGCTAGGTTCATTATTTCCCAGAAATAACCCAAATCACCATATATCCACAATAAATACATAATTACCTATAAAAAAAATTCAACCATTCCTCCTCAATTTGAATCTTGTATTATTTTATTTCCCTTTGGCATATTGTATTCCAAAAGAGAAAACATCGTCCAAAATAACCTTTATCATTTAATCACTAAATCATTTTCCTATACAAAGGATATCCATTTGATATAAGTTTCTAAAATCAACTTATTCTTGATCCATAAAAATAACAGGTGCATTAGTCAACCCGAATGGCATAACAACAAACTCATAATGCTCATATCTTGATTGGAAGGCAGTTTTTCGAATATAATCATTCTTCACCCTCAATTGATGATAACCAGAATGAAGATCAATCTTAGAGAATAATTGAGTCCCACGAAGTTTGTCAAATAAGTCAACAATTCGTGGAAGAGAGTATTTGTTCTTCACTGTGATCCCATTTAGTTCTCTATAATCAGTGCATAGCTGCATTGACCCATCCTTTTTCTTCAAAAATAGAACTGGCTCTCCCCAAGGAGACACACTTGGTCGAATAAACCCATTCTCCAAAATATCTCAAAGTTGTTTCTTTAATTCCTATAACTCCACATTTGTCATCCTATATGGGGTCTTTGACATCGGATGAGATCTAGGTATGAGTTAAATATATAACTCTAACTCTCTTTCTGGGGGAGGTCCGGGTAACTCCTCATGAAATACGTCAACATATTCCTAGACAATGGGGACATTTTCTAAAATAATAAATACTTCGTGAGAAACTTATTTCATTTATGAATCATTTAACTAAAAAGGATTTTATGTCTTAAAACTTCATTCTTAGAAAAATTACATTTTTTATAATTCCTTCATAATGATTCATAAAAATATTGTGATTAACCAAACATATCCCCTGAGAGTGTCGTAACCAAGAGTGCAGCAAGGCCCGTTGTCATGTACCAGTTCCTATTCGAGTCTAGCTCAAAGTGGTGTTTTCAGGTTTTACCCCTATGTACATCTGTGCCAGAGCCACCTCTACCTGCTCATATCCAAACAAGGATATATTTTCATGATAAACCACTGACTCAATACTCACCAAAATACCAGTAAGATTTCCTATATTTAAACTTTTCTATAGGGTTCTTCCTAAATTTTTCATATCCTAATTTCCATAAATAATTAAACTATCATTTGATTCCAACTATATCATCCCGCCTTTTTTATACATAACTTTTCATTTCATTTTACATACAGAGGATCTTTAAAGTATAGTGTCTTGGAAATCAGGAACATAAAACATGAGAAAAACATAAAAAATTCTTTTAAACCACTTTAAATGATTCATCATAGGTTCATCCTATGTACATTTACTACATCTCTTATCCTGGAGACATACATCAAAGGAAAGGGTGAGCAGAAGGCCCAGTAAGGGTAAACAAGGGAGCCAATGTACTTGTGATATCAATAAGAACTTGAATAAAAACATGAAGACATAAGAAATGGATGTATAGTCATATTATAAAGAAAATAAGTTGGAACATAACTTGAATATGTTGATACGACATTTCATTTAGATAATGTAATGCCCCGACCCCAGTTACCCAGAGTCGGTACATTATTACATAACATTGGCATGATCACAAGAAAGATCAATTCTCGAAAGAACAATTGATTTAGTATCCTTGGAAACACAAGATATATTCATAAGTCTTACATTATATCATAAAAATGAAAACTACAATAACATAGTCTCCATATTCCACACTTATATCCCCACATACTATCCCTGCAGTTCATTCATAAATTACTTCTTCACATCCAGGGAAAAATAAAACATTGAAAGGGGTGAGCTCAGATGCTCAGTAAGGATAACAATATAGTGGAAACTTTCATAAATAAATATAAACATTTAAGGCAATCTATAACTAAAACAAAAGCCTTTTAAACTTGAACTTCAGCATAATATGGAAAAGATAAAATGAAATAATTCCATTTACTTATTCACATGGATATACTACTAGTCAAATAATCAATGCAATATCAATAACCACTTTCATAATGATGGAATGCATAATGCCAAACTATCATAACCACGTATCCAAGGCCTCGTGCCAAGACTACAAATAAGATTTTGTCAAGTCCTCATGCCAAGAAACTAGTTTGTCTCATGAGACCTATCGATGCATCAAGGAGCTATAGCGGGCTCCACTCGTCACTTATTAATTCCAATGCATTCCTCATATGAACAGGTTAAACATAACATAAACATTTGTATTAAAACTAGCATATGAAATGTCAATACTTTCTCCATAAACTATGAATGGTATAAAAATAACACATCCACAGTTAAACACACCACAAAACCTTCAATACAATATGGAAGTTTTTTATCATAATGAATCAACTTCAAATAAGCTTAAAATCCATCAAAGGATGTTGACATAGATGAAATCAAAACTATTTGAGAGAAATATCTCTTTTTTTTAATCATTTAAAAGTCACAAAATTCTAAAGAAACCCTTTATTTTGAAAATATTATTATAAGCTTGTAAGGTAAGCTTATATGATTTTATAACAGCGGAAAATAGCCACACCCTCTGTATAAGTTAGAAAAAACATTCTTACCTTAATTCTGTCGAAAAAGTTAAAAAGAACCTTGTTTGGAAAACAACGAAAAGATTCCACTATAAACTTCTTATAAAAATTCAAACAATGGTATAAATGATTTTAACCCATATTCTATAAAAAAGTAATAATTTTTTGAAATATATTTTTAAGAAACATGGATGTGGATGATAAATAGGTCCCAGTAGATAATTACGTATAAACAACCTCGGATAATTAAGAGATTGTGAAATAAACCTTGCCTTGTACTTTTCCTTGGTTGATGGTAGGTTAACCTCCTATATAATGGTTAAATAATTGTTATTAAATTATACAAGAATCATATATATTAATATGATATCATATATGATCTTTTAACATTGATTTGTTAATAAAATATTAGTATTATCGTCGTTTCGGGTGTTAACTTTCTCATTTTCTTTTATATGTTTTGTTACATAAGCCGTGTTTTTATGGATAGGTTGTATAATATTCATATCAAGAATTATATTAAGTATTTAAACATTATTTTTAACCATTAAATGAAAATTATTCTTGAATGGATACGATGGGGAATGAATCTCATCGCGTTCGTGGAGACGGTAGTCCGTACGTACGCATGAGCGACAATATCATTTTTTTTGATATTAAAATAATATATAATTGGATGGTATATCATATGGACCGAATCATTATCATGTTATATCTATTATTTACATGAATTATACATCATTATTATACCCATATAAATAATAATATATTGAATAACAATTACTCCACAATGTGGAGATGGTAGGTCGTACGTACGCATGTATGGTGACATGTCATTCAAGGGATGGATAGAATAATGAATTTGTTTGTTCCATAATTATAATAACATCACAGTATATAGAAGATACTACAGTTATTATTTTAGAATGGAAATAACAAGGAAAGAATAAGTTGAAGAAGAAAGGAACTTTAAAGAGGGTGGTGAAGACGTTACCTCTTCTTCGGGTTCTTCCTTTTGATTTGATCAAAAGGGCTCCATAGGTTGGTTTTCTGATCAAACTAAGGCCTCTAGGATGAAGTGAGGGAAGTTGGGAGGATATTTAGGTAGATTTTGGCTGAGCCAAATGGCTTTGAAGGTGTGAAATAATGAGAAGGTGGAGTGCCCTTTTATAAGAGGGGTGAGGGGATCTTTAAAAAAACTTAAAGTATTATTTTATAATAAAATAAGATTCAGTTTATAAAAAATCCAAAGTGGATTATTAAAATTATAATATGGGGATGGGTATAAATCCTTTCAATCAATAGATTTTAGACAGGTTTTGTTCATTATATTAACCTTATCTTTTAGTTTTAACTCTTAGTTAATTAGTTTGACACTTACTATGTCACTTTGAATTTTTATATTATATAGTTAATAAACTTACTATATACTTCCAGAAGACCCCAAAGTGGTCCATTAATGATATAAAAATAATGATATGAGTCATTTTTCAGAACCTTAGATTTTTAGGAATAGAATATAAATTAATAATATAATATTTGTTTTTAAAAACTCATTTATGTCAATTTTGACACTACTCAATAATTGATTTTTGTTAAAGTCTTAACAACTTTATTAATTCGAACCAAATTCATTTAAGAAATCCTAACATGTCATATTAACCAATAAAATTCTTTTATGTCATCAAAACATTAAAATTATATTTATTTTAACATTTATAATACCAATTATTTGATTCTTTCATTAATAAAGAAAATACTACATCATTATTGTGTCATATATATTTTTAATTTTTCAATGTATAAAAATTATAAATAAAATTCCATTATGTAGGAAATCTTTTTATATTTATAATGAATATTTATAATTGAAAATATAACATATATAAACCAATGTAAAAAAATATTTTCTAAAAGATATAGGCTTATGTCATTTTTGTATTTACTTTAACTTAATTAATATAAAGTGTCCCTATCACCTACAAGTGGCTCCATGGGGTCTCAAAATCGACCCAAAGATGCCCATGGTCGGAAATGTATCCACCAATAATGTTAGGACACGTTTTAGGGTAATTTATTATTATTATAATATTATTGTTGTACCCTTATTTACCATATTTACCCTTTAACCATGGTAAATAAAATATTTATCGAAGTAATTATTCAGAAATGTTTAAAAATAAAAGTTACATATTAACACAATTTGGACATCCTGATTCCAAATATGGAATCCAATTTTCCAAATTCAAAACACAGAAGTGGCAGAAATTAATTTAAAATTAATTCCCGTTGTCAAAACAAAAAGCGCATTTTTAAGATATAATAACTATCAAAAGATTGACACTTGTTTATGTCCGGTTTAATTGTGATTTTACATCCAATGACCAACATTGTATTAAATGGTAAAAATATATTCTAAATAAAATTTAAAACTACTCAAATTCATAATTTATCACTATTAATTATTTTTATTAAAAAAGTTGTTTTTAATTAAAATTTAGTAATGTTCACTATTCATCAAAATATAAAAGTTATATGAAAAGTACCAAAATTTCACCCTAAGATAAATTCAATATTCCAAATCCAAAAATGAAGTCCATTTTGAGAGATAAAATTTATAAAATTTCAAAAAGTAGGTATTACTATTCATAACAGCTAGTTTGATTGATTGTGGTGTGTGTTAGAACTCGAAGTTGCATACAACCCACGCTACTATGAAATTCAAAGAGAAGCATACCGTGGAAGCTTGGGGTGTTAAATTCTCCCCTCCTTCAAATAATTTCATCCTCTAAATTTCTTATAATATTACTGCATAAAAATACTCGGGTGATTTTTCATCATAAGTTCCTCGGGTTCCCACGTTGCCTCTTCCATCTTATTGTTTCTCCATAGAACTTTTACCAGATGAGTCATCCGACTTCTCAGCACTTGTTCTCTTGTATCAAGAATCCTGACGGTCTCTTCGCAATAAGACAGATCAGGTTCCAGTTCTAATTCCTCATAGGTGAGTACATGCATTGGGTCAGGCATGTATTTTCTCAACAGCAATACGTAGAACACATCGTGATCTTTGGAGAGATTTGGCAGCATTGCCAAACGGTATGCTACAGCCCAAATTCGTTCTACAAATTTAAAAGGTCTGATGTACATGGGACTCAATATACCCTTCTTACCAAGATGTATAACTCCCTTCCATGGAGATACCTTCAAGAAAACATGATCTCCCACCTGAAATTCTAAATCCTTCCTTCGGTTATTGACATAGCTCTTCTGCCTACTTTGAGTTGCTTTGATGTGTTTTTGGATTACCTTTACCTTTTCCATCGTTTCCTCCACCCGTTCTGGGCCTACAAGTTTTCTTTCACCAACGTCATCCCAACATGTTGGTGTGCGACATCTCTTTCAATATAACGCTTCATATGGTGCCATATGAATACTTCAATGGAATCTATTGTTATAGGAAAATTCTACCAGAGGTAAATATTGATCCCACATACCCTGAAAGTCAAGTGAGCATGATCTCAACATGTCTTATAAGGTCTTAATAGTTCATTCTGATTGTCCATCTGTTTGATGGTGGTAAGCAGTGCTCAAACGAAGTTCAGTATCCAAGGCCTTCTGAAGACTCTTCTAGAATCTTGAAGTAAAACGGGGATCACGATCAGAAAAATCGATAGGGGTACTCCATGAAGTCTCACAACTTCATTAATATATAGTCTAGCTAGACATTCAAGTGGTAGATCTTCTCTTATAGAAATAAAATGTGTTGACTTGGTAAGACGATCAACAATGACCCATATTGCATCATTCCTTCTAGGAGTATTTGGTAGTCCCATGACAAAGTCCATTGTGATATTATCCAATTTCCACTCAGGTATGGGAAGAGGTTGCATTACTCCTCCAGGTTGTTGCCTTCCAGCTTTCACTTGTTGACAAATCATATATCTTGACACAAAATCAGCAATCTCCCTCTTCATGTTGTCCCACCAAAAATGTTCCTTCAAATCTCTATACATTTTGGTGCTCATAGGGTGTATAGAGAAATTGGAACTATGAGCATCATCCAACAATTCTCTTTTTAGATCATGTATATTGGGAACACAAAGTCTCTTCCCAAACTTCAAAATTCTATCTTCATACACAAAGTCACTCAATTTCCCATCATTCACAGCTTTAATCTTCTTTTGTAACTCTTCATCATTGGTCTGAGAACTCTTTATCCTTTCTAGTAAAGATGGTTTGACAACCATTTGAAAAAGAATTGATGTTTCACATTCCATGGTGATTCCCATATCCATCTTTACTAGATCCATGAAAATAGGATCCCTTTCAATTCTCATCACGTTCAAAACTCCATGATCATTTCTACTCAAAGCATCTACCACCTTATTTTCCTTCCCCAGGTGGTAGTGTATCATGAAATCCTAATACATGAGTAGTTCAAGCCATCTCCTTTGCCTCATGTTGAGTTCTTTCTGTGAGAAAATATACATCAAACTCTTGTGATCGGTATAAATCTCACATTTCTCACCATAGAGATAATGCCTCTATATATTCAAAGAAAATATTACAACAGCTAACTCAAGATCATGAGTAGAATAGTTTTTCTCATGAATTTTCAGTTGTCGTGATGAGTAATCAATAACTCTATCATTCTGCATAAGGACACAACCAAGTCCTTTCATTGATGCATCACTATAAATAACAAATCCATCATTCCCTAATGGTAGAGTCAATATAGGAGCATTGACTAATCTTCTCTTCAATTCTTCAAAACATTATTCACACTCTTTTTTCTAGAAAAATTTAACCCCTTTACGTGTGAGCTTCGTTAATGGGTTAGCCAATCGGGCAAAATTCTGGACGAAACGTCGATAATAACCTTCCAAACCAACAAAACTGTGTACCTCAATTATACTCGTCGGTGCTGGCCATTCTTAGATTTTCTTGGTCTTAGAAGGATCAACATAAATTCTATACTTAGAGACAATATGTACAAGAAACGAAATCACTTGATGCCAGAATTCACCCTTGCTAAACTTCTCATATAATTCATGTCTTCTCAGAGTCTTCAATATAATGCGCAAGTGATTTTCATGATCTTTGTATCTTTTGGAGTATACCAAAATATCATCAATAAATACCACCAAAAAATCATCGAGATATTCCTTGAAAACTCTATTCATTAGATCCATGAATACAGAGGGTTCATTAGTCAATCCAAAAGGCATTACTGTAAACTCGTAATGCCTGTACCTTGTTCGAAATGTTTTCTTCAGAATGTCTTCATTATTCACACACAACTGATGGTATCCCGATCGAAGGTCAATATTTGAAAAGTATTGAGCTCCATGAAGTTGGTCAAATAAATCATCAATGCGAGGTAGGGGATACTTGTTCTTTTTTTATAGCATTGATCTCCTTGTAGTCGACACATAACCTCATAGATCCATCTTTATTTTTAACAAAAAGAACAGGGGCTCCCCATGGAGAAACACTTGGGAGAATAAATCCCTTATTACTCCATTCCTCTAGTTGTTTTTTTATTTCAACTAATTGCACAGTGGCCATTCTATAAGGGGTCTTCGATATAGGCCTTGATCTAGGAATTAAATCAATGGAAAACTCAACATCTCGTTTTGGAGGATGTCTAGGTAAATATTCCGGAAACACATCTACATTTTATTTAACAATAGTTACATCCTCTATTTAAACATTACTTTCCTCACCCACAGTCATTTCATTCTCTTCCTCCCCAATAATTGAATTTAGTTGAGCTATTGGGGGTAGATCTAGATAAGAATTAGGTGGTGATGATTCTACTCTAAAGATAAGGTGTTCCTTATCATCATCATCAAAAATTATAACCTCCTTCTTCTTACAATAAATCTTCGCATCATGGTTTGAAAGCCAATCCATACCAAGGACTATATCAAATTCAGTCATGGTTGTGACGATGAGATCAGCAGATAAAGAACATTTATATGCCCTAATGGGGATTGATTAACAAAACTTTGTTGCAATGATACTTCCCTTTGGAGTTTTAACTGACAACTCCTTTGTTAAATCAAATTGGAAATATCTAATTTTCTTAGAAAACTGGGAAGATATGAAACAATGCAATGATCCAGAATCAAATAAATCATTTTCTAAACTTGAGGAAACCATTAAATTACCTGCCACCACGTCTTTCGGAGCTTCTACCTCAGTAGTAGTGATAGCATAAGATTGGCCTTGATCCCTTGGCCTTTTCTGAGGTAAGTTCCCCTGACTCTTAAGACATTCATTTGCATAATGTCTCATCTCTATATAATTATATAATTCCACGTTGACAGCAATTCTCTTTCCCTTGAAATCATGAGCTTGGTGGCCTTTTTCACCACACTTGTAACAGACTCCCATTCCTTTTAGGAAAGTACTGGGGTGTTTCTTCCCACATTTACTGTAAGATGGATTTTAACATTTTCACTTCTTCCCCTTATTTCCATTTCCATATTGATCAACATATCTCTTCTTCTCTTGCTTTGTTTTAAATTCATAAGACTTAGAGAATTACTTTTCGGTCTTTATAGCACATGAGACAATATCTTCGTACGACGAGAAGGTTTGTGAGACTAATACTCGAAAGAGAAATGGTTTTTACCCTATCAAAGAAATGATCAATCTTACTTCTTGGGTTACATATATAATTTGCAGCATACCTCGCTAACCTTGTAATGTTAGCCTCATACTTTGCGATATTCTCATCCTCCTTTTGTCTCAGACTCAAAAATTTCCTTTCCATATCTTCTCGATGGTCACGAGGAAAGTATATTTCTAAGAAAAGCTCTTTAAACTCCCTCCATTCCATATTTAATACTTCATCATCTTCCTTCTTGTTTTGAATCAATGACCACCATTGATCAGCATCTCCAATGAGGCGGTAAACTGCCATGATAACTTTTTCCCTTTCACTACTCCTCAAGGCATGGAATATTTTCTCTAGGGGACTTATCCATTGCTCAGTTACTAATGGATTTGTACTCCCATTTAATGTTGGTGGTTTCTGCCTCATGAAGCGATCTAACATTGATTCTCCACGCTGCGGATCAGGGTGCTCCATATGGGCAAGGTTATTATTCATAACCTAAGTGAGTTGTCCCGGTATGGTGATTAGCTGATCAGAACAAGTTGCATCACCAGTTCCACTATAATTATCTTGAGTAGGAGTGAAATCCCTACATGGAGTGAGTGTATTGATAATGTGTCCATTCCTTCTACTAGGCACCATTTCTAAACAATGTAATAAACTAGATCAGTTTATGAATCAAAATACATAATTCCATACTTGTAAAACACTTAACATAAATTGAACAGTTTATGGATATAATCCATAATCATAAAAATGTTTTCATTGAGGAATTATATACTAATAAACACTTCATAATGGTTCGTAAATAAAATGAGAATTATCCTAAGCATATCCCCCGGGAGTGTCGTAACCAAGAGTGCAACAAGGCCCGTTGTCGTGCACCATTTTCCATTCGAGTCTAGCTCAAAGCGGTGCTTCCGGGTTTTACCCATAGGTACATCTATGCCAGAGCTGCCTCTACCTGCTCGTATCCAGATAGGAATGTATTTCTCAGAAAACTCACAAAATCTCTATAATACCAAAATTCTGGGATGTTCTTCTATACTAATCCTCAAAGTCCATCTGAGGTCTATGTGCTCTAATTAGAGTTTATCTAAATCTAGATTCCAAGGTTTTTACTAAACTTTCTCTGATACAAACTGTAATGCCTTGACCCCAGTTACCTAGAGTCGGTGCATTATTACATAACATTGGCATGATCACAAGAAAGATCAAATCTCTAAAGACTGATTGGTTTAGTAGCCTTGGAAACACTAGATATATTCATAAGTCTTACATTACATCATAAAAATGAAAACTACAACAAAATAGTCTCCATAGTCCACACTCATATCCCTACATACTATCCCTACATGTCATTCATAAATTACTTCTTCACATCCTAGGAAAAATAAAACATTGAAAGGGGTGAGATCAGATGCTCAGTAAGGATAACAATATAGCAGAAACTTTCATAAATAAACATAAACATTTAAGGCAATGTATAACTAAAACAAAAACCTTTTAAACTTGAACTTCAACATAATATGGCAAAGATAAAATGAAATAATTCCATTTACTTATTCACATGGATATTCTACTAGTCGAATAATCACATGCAATATCAATAACCACTTTTATAATGACGGAATGCATAATGCCAAACTATCCTAACCACGTAGCAAAGGCCGCGTGCCAAGACTACAAATAAGATTTTGTCAAGGCCTTGTGCCAAGACAATAGTTTTTCTCATGAGACCTACCGATGCATCGAGGAGCTATAGCGGGCTCTACCAGTCACTTATTAAGTCCAATGCATTCCTCATATGAACAGGTTAAACATAACATAAAGATTCGTATTAAAACTAGAATAAAAAATGTCAATACTTTATCCATAAACCATGAATGGTATAAAAATAACACATCCACAGTTAAACATACCACAAAACCTTAAATACAATATGGAAGTTTGTTATCATAATGAATCAACTTCAAATAATCTTAAAATCCATCAAAGGATGTTGACATATATGAAATCAAAACTATTTGAGAGAAATATATCTTTTTTTGAAATCATTTAAAAGTCACAAAATTATAAAGAAAACCTTTATTTTGAAAATATTCTTATAATCTTATAAGGGATGCTTCGATGATTTTATAATGGAATAAAATAGACACACCCTCTGTATAAGTTAAAAAAACATTCTTACCTTAATTCTGTCGAGAAGGTTAAAAAGGACCTTGTTTGGAAAACGATGGAAAGATTCTTTTATAAACTTCTTATAAAAAGTCAAAAAAAAGGGTATAAGTGACTTTAACCCATATTCTGTAAAATAGTAAGAATTTTTTGAAATACATTTTTTAGAAACATGGACGTGGATGATAAATAGGTCCTAGTAGATAATTACGTATAAACAACCTCAGATAATAAAGAGATTGTGAAATAACCCTTAACTTGTACTTTTCCTTGGTTGATGGTAGGTTAACCTCTTGTATAATGGTGAAATAATTTTTATTAAATTATAAAAGAATCATTCATATTAATATGATATCATATATGATCTTTTAACATTGCTTTGTTTATAAAATCTTAGTATTATCGTCGTTTTGGGTGTTAACTTACTCGTTTTCTTTTATAAGTTTTGTTACATAAACCATGTTTTTTATGGATAGGTTGTATAATATTCATATCCAGAATTAAATTAAGTCTTTAAACATTATTTTTAACCATTAAATTAAAATTATTCTTGAATGGATACGATGGGGAATGAATCTCATCGCGTTCGTGGAGATGGTAGTTCGTACGTACGCACGAGCGACAATATCATTCTTTTGATATTAAAATTATATATAATTGGATGTTATATCATATGTAAATAATAATTATCATGTTATATTTATTATTTACATGAATTATAAATCATTATTATACCCATATAAAAAATAATATATTGATTAACAATTACACCACAACGTGGAGATGGTAGGCCGTACGTACGCACGTATGGTGACATGTCATTCAAGGGATGGATATAATAATGAATTTGTTTGTTCCATAATTATAATAACATCACAGTATATAGAAGATACTGTAGTTATTATTTTAGAATAGAAATAACAAGGAAAGAAGAAGTTGAAGAAGAAAGGGACTTTAAAGAGGGTGGTGAAGACGTTACCTCTTCTTTGGGTTCTTCCTTTTGATTTGATCAAAAGGGCTCCTTAAGATGGCTTTATGATAAAAATAAGGCCTCAAGAATGAAGTGAGGGAAGTTGGGAGGATATTTGAGAAGATTTTAGCCGAGCCAAATGGCTTTTAAGGTGTGAAATAATGAGAAGGTGGAGTTCCCTTTTATAAGAGGGGTGAGGGGCTCTTTGGGAAAAACTTAAAGTATTATTTTATAATAAAATAATATTCAGTTTATAAAGGATCCAACGTGGATTATTAAAAGTCTAAGGTGGGGATGGGTCGAAATACTTTTAACCAATAGATTTTAGACAGGTTTGGGTCATTATATTAACCTTATATTTTAGTTTTAACTCTTAGTTAATTAGTTTGACAATTACTATGTCACTTTGTATTTTTATATTATATAGTTAATAAAATTACTATATACATCCAAGCAACCCCAAAGTGGTCCATTGATGATATAACAATAATTATATGAGTCATTTGGAAGAACCTTATATTTTTAGGAATAGAATATAAATTAATAATATAATATATTTTTTTAAAAACTCATTTATGTCAATTTTTAAACTACTCAATAATTGATTTTTGTCTAAGTCTTAAAAACTTTATTAATTCGAACCAATTTCATTTAAGCAATCCTAACATTTCATATTAACCAATAAAATTAGTTTATGTCATCAAAATTTTCAAATTATATTTATTTTAACATTTATAATACCAATTATTTGATTCTTTCATTAATAAGGAAAATACAGCATCATTATTGTTTCATATATATTTTTACTTTTTAAATGTATAAAAATTATAAATAAAATACCATTATTTAAGAAATCGTTTTTTCTTTCTAATGAATATTTATAATTGAAAATATAACATTCATAACTCTATGTAAAAATTGTTTTTCTAAAAGATATAAGCTTATGTCATTTTTGTATTTACTTTAACTTAATTAATATAAAGTGTCCCTATCACCTACAAGTGGCTCCATGGAGTCCCAAAATCGACCCAAAGATGCTCATGGTCAGAAATGTATCCACCAATAAGTTTAGGACACGTTTTAGGGAAATTTATTATTATTATAATATTATTGTTTTACCCTTATTTACCGGATTTACCCTTTAACCATGGTAAATAAAATATTTACCGAAGTAATTATTCAAAAATGTCTAAAAAT
Source organism: Viscum album (assembly GCA_963277665.1). Lineage (NCBI taxonomy): Eukaryota > Viridiplantae > Streptophyta > Magnoliopsida > Santalales > Viscaceae > Viscum > Viscum album. The sequence continues at coordinate 1,404,545,344 of OY728134.1, forward strand.
AAAAGTTACCTATTTACACAGTTTGGAAATCCTGATTCAAAATATGGAATCCATTTTTCCAAATTCAAAACACAGAAGTGGCAGAAATTAATTTAAAATTAATTCCCGCAGTCAAAACAAAAAGCGCGTTTTTAAGATATAATAACTATCAAAATATTGACACTTGTTTATGTCTGGTTTAATTTTGATTTTATGTCCAATGACCAAAATTGTATTAAATGGTAAAAATATATTCTAAATATACTTTAAAACTACTCAAATTCATAATTTATCACTAGTAATTATTTTGATTAAAAAAGTTGTTTTTAATTAAAATTTAGTAATTTTCACTATTTATCAAAATATAAAAGTTATCCGAAAAGTACCAAAATTTCACCCTAGGATAAATTCAATATTAAGAATCCAAAAATAAAGTCTATTTTGAGAGATAAAATTTATAAAATTTCAAAAAGTAGGTATTACTATTCATAACGGCTAGTTTGATTGGTTGTGGTGTGTGTTAGAACTCGAAGTTGCGTACAACACACGCTACTATACTATTCAAAGAGAAGCGTACCGTGGAAGCTTGGGGTGTTCCAGATAATCATGAACATATCACCAAGGTCCATCCCCAAGGTGTCATAAATATTACTAAGGTTATTCACCAAGGTATCGTGAAACTTTTCATCTCTAGAGATTAAATATTTACCCAATGCATTGAAGCGCTATCAGGGTGCACCCTTAATATGTCTTTACTTTCATGTGATCCACATAGATCATAATTAAACATTTCATAAATAACCTATGGATAATAAAAGAAATGGGTTTCATTTCAAGATTGTGACGTTTTAAAAGTTCTTAAAAAAACAAGATCATTATGTCATTTATAACCCATGGAAAGGGAGTGAGGGTTATATGTATGTCAATTCCAGAACCAAATACATCATATTTATATATTTATGAACACATAATGAAATGAAATAGGTCTGGGTATTCAAATAAATAGAACAAGAGAATATCTGGAGAGAAAGAGATGGAAATTTTGAGGTGAAATTTCTGCAGCATAACGGCTATATAACGTGGTTTTAGAAAACATTGAAAAGAGAGGGTACAAGAGTAACCCACTCATAAATAACTTATAATATAATACAAATACAGAATAACATGGAGATAAGAACATGGTATGGAAATTTTAATGAGATACCATATGAAAAGGAAACATGAAAGAAAAGAGAAGACGCGATTCCTCTTTACGAAAAATTCGGCAGCCTAACGACGTCACATAAAAATTCAGAAAACAAATTGATGAGAGCGGAAAGGGTCTCTCAAAAATTTAGACAAGAAATGGAAATTAATTAGAACATATATGAACATACCCTCAACAAAAGATATGAAAAATAGAAGACACAACATAAAGCAAGTCATGGCTTAAAAGAGGAGGGTGAAAGATTCCCTTACCTTGAAGAATAACTTCAAAATCTTGAAGGTCGGGACCTTGAGAGGCTTGAGGGAACCTTGAGAGGACTCCTTGGGAGTTAAAGAGACCATAACTTCATTGAGGAGGATTTGGAAATGAAAATAATGAGGGAAAGGCTTGGTATTTATAGGTGAAGTGAGGGGACAAAGCATTAATTGCCAAGGGACACCTCATCGGTGGTATTGGAAAAACCATGGGCTTTCCCATGGTATTTTCCCATGGTATTGTCCACTTGGTACACCTCATACCTTATCTTACTATTCATAAGTCTACCAGAATTATTGCATAGTTATTACATCCTTAATGATGTCATTAAACACCCGAAACTCAAAAACTGTATTTTCACTATTCATCGAAAATTAAACTTTCTTAGAAAAATCCCAAAATTTTACCTTAACCAAATATCGATGCTCTGATTTCAAAAATGAACTCCATTATATGAAAATAATTTTCTAAATATTTTAAATTTAATTTTTAAATAAAAACACTATTCACTAAAAATTCGACTTTCATAATCCCAAAATTTCACCTTAACCAAATATCAATGCTCTGATTTCAAAAATGAACTTCATTTTATGAAAATAATTTTCTAATTATTTTTAAATTTAATTTTTAAATAAAAACACTATTCATTGAAAATTCAACTTTCTCAGAAAAATCCCAAAATTTCACCTTAACAAAATATCGATGTTCCGATTTCAAAAATGAACTCCATTTTATGAAACTAATTTTTTAAATATTTTTTATTTAATTTTTAAATAAAAACACTATTAACCCGAAAGAAACTAATACTTAACCTATAATTTCTGAAACAGTTATTTACCTATTATATTGAATCACGTTACTTAATCAAGGTGCCTAAATTATATTAATACTTTTTTTAGTGAGGTTACTTAATCCATTTGACCACATTACTAATCATAAGTGTAAAATCACTATTCATAATTTACTATTCATCAAAAGTTAAGTTGATCTTATTGGACTATAAATTTCATACTGAACATAACTGTAGAAGACCATTTTCTGAAAATAATTACACATTATTAATTATTTAAGGTTTACATAAATATTTTAAAATATCCTTTTTCTAAAATTCATTAATAATATGAATAATATATTTATCCGGACATTTCAAATTTCACAAACTTCAACATAAGAAGAAATCACAATTTGTATTTATTTCAAAGGATTGCACAAAGCATCTAAGGTCTCGTTACATAGCCCCTTATAACACCAGCATAAGACCTAATTATAAGTTGTGCTAAGGTGAGAGAATATTGGGGCAGCTTGACCAACATTTCCTGAGTGGTGATTTCTATCATCTTGAACTTCTCGCGATTGCGATTCCATTTCAACTTCACATGATGAAGTTCGGTTTGGGTTTGGTCGAGAGCAAAGCCCAAAGGGGCTACCTCCTTCCCGAGTTCTGTCAAATGGGCTTCGATCGGCCCGAGACTATAGGATGAGGCCATCAAATATTCATTCTATATTAATTAACCAGTATCACTTGTATTTATAGAAAATAATTGCAACATTTAGTTTCCAACGGTTTTATTTTAATTATACTCATTTTATTAAATGAAATAGTTTTGTTGAGTATAAAATAAAATAACACACAAAATTTATTCAAAATTTCGGGTCGTTAAAATTTTCAAATGAATGTATAATTTCATATACATTATATTCATGATGTTTAAATATTGACATCAATTTATTTCTTTAAATGGAATTTGTTTCAAAGGATACCATATTTGTAACATTTTTTGGCTACTCAACCCATTTCATTGAGTTATAATTCATCTTCTTAAACTTTTTTTACAATATTAGTTTATTTAAACTTATGATTTTATTTTATGGTGCCTTATCTTCCTGTCTAGGGATAATTAGTTTTTATTTCAATGATATTACCTTGATGAATTTATTTTCCAAAAATTTTATCATTTTTCACAATAATTTTCATTCCATTTAACAAAAGTTTCCCCTACATTTCAAATATTCCATTCCTTTGGATATTCTCTTTTATATTTGGAAACCCAATTATGTGTTATCTCATGTGACTAACACATTTCCCTTCACCACTTCTAGAAATTTAGTTTTTTCTAATCTCTTAACTATGTAGGTTTTCAACAAAAATATTTTAATGTATTAAAAATTATTATTATTCACGATTGTATGTTTGGTCATCTACTCCACAATTACATTAAAAAACTTTATATAATTTTTTATCATTTATAGAATATATATTTTAAAATTAATGGTTTTCAAATGCTTTCACTTCACTATTTTTTAAATAACTTTTGAAGGTGACCTGTACCATTATCTTTTACAAGTTTGGTAAAAACATTTTTACAATTTCTTTTATCATATGAGGATTATACTTTATGAATCACCATTTCCATGTTTTAAAATGGTTTTATGAAATGATTTTAATTATTTATTATTTAGAAAATGAAATGAAAAATTCTTATATTTTTCTAAAGTAAAATTTTGAAATTATTTTAAAAGGAATTCATTATTTTAAAAAGTTTTTTTAATGAATTCTATTTTAAGAAAGGATTTTTATTATATTATTATATATCCTAAAATAATTTTTTCAAAGAATATTTCTCTAATTATTTTTTTTTCTAAAAACCATATTTTTATTTTAAATAATTAGTTTTTTAAATTATCATGATCAAGTATTTCATTTTAACAGAGTTTTTAATCTATATAAAAATTTAGCATTCTATCTTATTTTTATACTAATTTATAAAAGAATTTTAAAAATTTATTTTTCATAAATTAAATATTCTTTAACGCTCATAATGTTATAGTAGAGATATTCTTAATCTGTCATCCAAATTATTTCTCTAGATGAATTATGGAATGTAATAGGAAATTATTTTCTTTAAACCCCTCTCTTTTCTATGGGTTATTTAAGTGATGTTTGGAGTATGATTATTTTAAAGTATTAAGGGTAAATATATTTATGTATGATTAGTATTTAATGGGTGAGATCATATATCTCCCTTAGATTAATGTTTTGAGGATTTATATAGTGCGAAATGATTATGGGGATCTAGTATTAAATCCCACTCTACTATAGGAATCAGGATTTGAAGTATTCTCTGTATTTTTTAAGGGAATCAGGAAGTGTTTCTTGCTTTACTATGTTATTAGGAATCTGGTATAATTTCATGCTCCACTATGTTTATATATATATGGTAGTGTTTCCTACTCAAGTATGTTTTTGGGAATTATTTAGTGTTTTTAGCTCTGCTAAGTTTATGGGTATCATGTTGTTTTTCATACTCTACTATGTTTATGGGAATATAGTAATATTGCTTTTCATTATGGTTATGAGGATTGGGTAGATTTCCACCTCCAAAATGTGTATAGAAAATTTTTAGTGACTCCTACTCTACTATTTTATGATTTATATGTCAACATTAGTAATGTAGTTCACTAATATGATTCATTTCCATGATATTCAATATATTTATGCCAATTATTATGATCAATGGATCATGTCAATTATCTCATGTTTACACCCTAATATTCCATGGTATATGTTTTATCTTATGATATTACATGCCTTTATGTCATGGATTATAGACAAATATTATTTCTTCATGTTATTTTTAAAAAGATATTTCCCCCTACTCATGTTTTATCACATTCTTGTGATTTAACCCTTGATGATATGTAGGTGAGTTTTTTTCACTTCTAAGAATTCATTAATATCCGTTTCTTATATTTCCATTCACATGTTATAAAGATGACTATAACATATGATAATACTATAAGGGAGTCTCATGTATTTTGATTGTGGTGAGATTTTCATAGGTTTTGTTCAATCAATTTCCTATATAAAATTTCCTAAAAGAAATTAACCCTTATGTTCATGGGATTGTGAGATGAATCATGAGTGGTATTTTTTATCTTATTGTAAGTTTTTAAAATTATGACAATTTTATCTCACTTTGTATCAAATCCAGTGATTAAGGAATGATTATTTTGCACCAAAACCAGGATTTTGGGTTTAGGGCACTTCAAAGATGGGTCCCATTAGGCCTCTTTATGGTAGACCATGTTGGTCCCGTTTCAGTTGGGTGGAATGAGTGAGTACTTATTTATTAGGGATGATCCTCATCCAAGAGACAATAGGAAATTTTTAGTTTATTCATAAGAGATTGTTGATGGATCATAGTCACCAGAAATATTATGATAACAATCATCATCATCTATTTTATTTTTTACCTTACTAATTAGTTATTTCCCAAGATATCACCCTGCTGATGGGTAAGAAAGGTAAGTTGAGGTCGTGGTATGTAAGGCCAATTGAAATTATGGAGCACCATGGGAAAGTGTAGTATCAAACTTTATATTTTATTTAACATCTATTATTGATGTATTTCATATTTATTAACTAAATAGGTGTCATCTAGACTCATATCATGTGGTTTATTGTGAGGATTTAGAGTTACATCCTGACACCCCTATTGTTGGGAAGATTGTTTATATTATATATTACCGAAAGAAAGTGTTGTGAGGGAAACTGATTTTTTAGTTTATGTTTTATCAAAATGTGGTGTAGATAGCCATGATACATAATAGTGTGAGACCAAGGTGAAATAGAAATGGCCTCACCTATTTTTGAATATTGATACTTGAAGAATTTCTGGAAATAGAAATTTATATAGCAGATAGAATTTTGAAACCATCAAAGTCATTGTTACATATTTAAATTATTTATTTTTGTCAATTGAAATACTCCCTATGGGTTTTACCTCCCTCTATTTAACAAAGGGATGTTGTGCCACGGTGGGGTAGGGAAATGTATCTTCACACAAAGAACTTTATGGATCTACCCTAATGTTTTTTCCAGGATAATAAAAAATATTGAAATTACATGTTTTCCACTATAGAATCTTAATTGCCTCTCCCACTCTTTTCTCCTCATTTTCATGTTATGGGTGATATTAGTAATGAAATATTCTTTAAATTTCTCCCTTGGTTATCTTATTTTGATTCAAGTGGATTTATTCATGGTAAGACCTAATTTATCTTGGATTCTTCCTCATTTTTTCTTTCTATCTTCAACTCATCCCTTATCTTTTTATGTTGTGAAACCTAAATGATCACAGGATCTAGACTGATACTTATGGGTGGATGTTTGATATAATTTTATAGATGATTATTTTTTTTAAGATAAATGATTTAATTTTCCAAAGAACAAGACTCCTAAAATAAATAAACGAATGATTATATCAGTCTAAAGGATAGAATTTTACATTTATCCCTTTGGAAAAGTGAAAATAACTCATATGAAATGGTTTTAGAGAATACACAGTCATAAAAATTCACTAATTTATTTACAAGACCATCAAAAACTGAGTTATCTTCATGATAAGCATGTGTAAAAAAGTAATTATGAGAGGAGATCTTGTAAAATTATTTGATTCATTTACCATTCATTCTCTATGAAAGATGGATATTACCTTTTCTAAAAGAATCCAAAATTGTGAAAGTGTTACACTCAATCCATAATTTGTTCTAGCCCTGTTGACATTCCATGTCCAATATTTTAATCAGGCCAAGAATTTCTACATCCAAAGTAGAGCCAATCCCATACGGGCTATAGAGGTAACCAAGGAAATTACCATAATAATTTCTGAAAATATCCCCATAACACTTACGGCTTATATTTTTTCTTGAGGATCCAATATAATTATATTTGATCCAACCTAAAACTTTTATTTCCAAATGACTTTCAAATTTCCTGAAGGAGGGAGAAATTTATCTATAATTTTAAGGCCTCTCAGAACTAAGAAATCATGGACATAATTGTTGCAATGACCCTACTAAAGATAGTTGGCTTTCTAAACTTCCATAATTATTTTATCGATGGAATAATCAAAGTTAAAATGCACCTTATCATGTATTATTTTATTCCTTCCATGATAAATGACATGGATGATCTCTATAGATGCAGCATTGAACATATTAATGAGTTTCTTAGAGAACGAGAGTTGAAATAACCCCTTAAGGTTTTCCAAGATAGAGTCCACACTTGGGAGGCTAGTCTCAAAAATTACAAACATAGTATTCTAAAGGGTCATCGGAGTGTGAAATATAAGGAAAAGGTGGTCCACATCCTCTCTATATTGTATGTAAAAAACACATCTTGAGAAAAGTGAAACACCCATATATTGAAGAATTGCTTTAATAGGGATTTTAGAGAGGGAGAGACATCATAATAGCATGAACCAGGATGGAAAGATCCATTTTTTATTTAGGTACCCAATACATATCCATGTGCCCTATATTTCATTGTTGGAGAATATTTCGGAAGTGATAATTACATCCATATCCAGCTCCAAGATCAGATAAACATCCATGACATTGAAATCATAATTGTTCATAACTGATCTAATCTCAATAGAAAATTATTGAGGATGGGTTATTTAATTAATTATGGATATACTAGGGTTAACCAAAGGAAAATAGGATTCAATCATGCTGATCAGAGGCATACCTTCCCAATTATCAAGCCAAAAACTAAGAGAATATATTTTTTACTATCTAGTGAGAATGCATAAAGATACTGTTAAAAATATTCTTGAAGGAAGGCTAGATAGAGGAACAAGCATAGCTATAGATCCCATATTTAAGTCTTCCAATGAATCGATCTATGAATAAGTCCATAGTAGGTGATTTATAATTAACAAGCCCCTAAATAAAATGGTCTTTAAGAGAATGATTAAAGAGGATTATGTTTTTTATGCCAAGTCCTCCAAGGGCATGTGGCTTGAAACATTGCTTCCATAGAACCATATTAATCCTTATTTAAAGAGTTTTTATAGTAAAAAAATAATAAATTCAGATTTTAATGCATTTTAGTAAAGAGGTAGGACATTATACACCATAAATGGGTAAAATGAATTTGAAATAATGACGTGTTTTCCAAGAAATATTCTTCCAGTTATAAAAAGATACTTACCTTTCTAAGAACTCAGATGCCTTTGAATTTGGCTTAGAATGTGATTGATATAAAAAAATCAGTTTCTTCCCCAAAACATGGGAAAACAAAATTATAAAAAATTAATAGATCCTTCTCTGATTCCTAGATCACTAGTTATGCTGAGTTTCTTAGAGGTGGGAATTTTTTTCCTGAAGTATATTAATTATTTACTCAAGTTGATCTCACGACCTATAACTTTTTCCTAATGATGTAGGGCCTTTTTATGTTCTTGATGTTTATTTTATTACCCTGGGTGAAGATAATGATCTCATCAGTATATAATAAATGTGAAGGAGTGTATATTCTTCTAGAATATCTGATGGTTTTCAATTCACCCCAGTCAATCATTTTTAGAAGCATCCTTCTCTGATAATCCTCTTTAATAGAAAAAAAAAATTATAGATAGGGGTCACCCCACCTAACCCTGTGAAAGCAATTAAAATATCCCTCTAGGGAGCAATTAATTATAATTTATATGTGGAAAGACACAAGAAAAAATTACACCCAATGAATGAATCTTGAATCAAATCCAATTTCAATATATACTATACCAATATCAAACGATTTCCAAGCATCTATCTTTAAAGAAATGTTACCTCACTTGATAGTTTTCCTAAGAAGCTTTACACACTCAAAAGAATTAATGAGGATGTCTTGAATAGTTCTCCCTTTAATAAAGTGAAGTTAGTTGGAGAAGATGATATTTTCTAAGAATTTGGAAAGCTTATTTTCTATAGTATTACCCATTATTTTATGGATGGTATTTGCAAGATAAAATATCCTTAATTGACCAATATCACAATCATTATCCACCTTTAGAATGAGAAAAAGTAATTGAGAATTAAAACCATTATTCAAATAGCCACCCTTGAAAATTTTATTTATCAAATTTCATGCATCGTGTTGGATAGTATTCCAATAATCTTGAAAGAAATGATTAGTGAAGTTATTCAGTCTAGGGGAGATCCATACATTTAGGCCAATGACTGCCTCTGTTATTTCAAACTCCAAAGGGATTATGGTGAGAATTATATTATCATTATCACTTAACAATATGGGAATGATTCCCTCCATAAACCCTAAATCAGTGAGATATCCATTAAAAATATTCATGTAGTAAGAGGCAATGTGATTGGCAATGTCTTACCTATTTTACAAAAGTTGATCACTATATTTGAGAAGAGAAAGAGCCACATTCACCCTTCTAATTTTCTTAATAGAGTTGAAGAATTTATTTTTTCCTCCAACATCATTGAGAGAATTAATTTTTTTTTAGTTATTCTAAATTTTCTCTTTTATATTTAGAAGATCATTGCTTTTTTAAGACATCATAGTTCCCATAAAAGTTATTTAGAAAAGTCATTCTTGGTAATGGATTCTTGACAAAGATGAAGGGGAATTTCAAGAGTATCAATCACTATATCAAGGGAGATGAAGTAATTTCTTATCCACTCATTAGTTCTCATCTTGAGTGGTTTTAACTTGATGATGCATGCCAGTGTATTATCATTATGTTCCACTGAAATTGATCTGTCATGAACAAATTTAACACATTCTGGAAGAAGAATCAATGCATTATTAAACCTGAAAGTGATAGTGGGGTTCCTTTATTTAGAGAGGAGACTCATAAGGATTGGGTGGTGTTGAGAGTTGGAATTGGATAAGGATACACATTAAATAGATCCCCATGTATACAATGAGGCTTCATTAGTAAAGGATCTTTCAATGCTATTGGTTTCCATTCTATTCAAATTTTTCTTATACTGTGAAAATTTAGAACCAACCAGATTTATCTAAATCAGCTTACTTCTTTCAATACAGGACCTGAACTCTTTGGTTGATATGGAGTGGGATACAAGACCAAGTTTCTCATCAGGATGAAGGATGGAGTTAAAATCCCTAATAAGGGTCTCAGGTTCATTAATGGTAGTCGATAGGGAATTTATTTCTTGCCATAAATCCCCTCTATCTTGATATCTATTAATGTATAATCCAAAGAACAAAAGTGTAAGTTTCCTTCAAAAATAAAATTACAAGTTATAATCTATTAATTAGTACTAAAAATAGTGGGAATTTTAATTTTATCATGAACCATCAGCCATATACTTTTAATGCGAGAAGAAGTTTAATTCATCCCAAGATGGTGGTATCCATTTCTCTCAAGGGAGGAAATTTTGGAAGAGATACCTCTTTTTGGTTTAGAAATACCAATGAATATAGGTTTGTGGTTTTGAATGAGAATCCAGATGGAAATTATTTTTTCATGGTTATCAAAGCCATGAAATTTCTATACTAATATCATCATTTATGTTTTGATTTGGGGGTGTTATCCCCCTTATCATTTGCACCCATCTTGCTAATTCTATATGACCGTCTACTTGGTTTTTCCCTCTTGTTCTTAGAATGTGTAATCATTTTTTTATTTACATTAGTATAGGTGAGAAATTCTAGGGATTAGGCAAGAGAATTCCACTTAGGGGTGGGGGATAGAGGAGCCTCTATTTTAGATAAAGAATAATCTTTGAAGGTAAAGTATTTATCTGAATGGCCCAGACTAGTAGAATCTTGATCTGGGTTTCCTTTTTTTGTTTCCAGATTCAAGAAATAAGCATGAATTTCTGCATCAATATCTATTTGAATTTTATTCAACATAGAATGCTCAAACTGGAAAAATTTCATGTGGTTTGTGATCTCAATGTCAAAATTTAGAGTAAATCCACATCCATCCTCCAAAGGGGATAATTCCTTGTCACTGGGAGGAGTAATCTCTTTAGAATCCAAGCCTTTATGAGGGAGGGGATTTAAGATCTTTCTCTTCTTACTTAACCGTTACATTTGATATTTCTTTGACTTTACTCTTGGAACTATTTTTACCATAAGCATGTATAGAGCATTCAAGCATATTAAACCACACAACTTTGTTTTTTCTATTCTTGGGAACCTCCTTCCATGCCTTGATATCTTGGTTAGGCTTGACCTATTTGTAGATTAATCTACAAGTAAAAATATTATATCCCACCAACATGAATACTTCATAGTATGGGTACATATGTTCATATTCTAATTTCACCGTAAATTGTTTCTAATTATCAATAATAATAATCCATTCCAGGATCCTTGTTTCCATGAAAATGTTAATGTGGACTCTATAATAAAAGTACAAATACCCATCTATAGGTCTATAGTCCACTTTTAGAGTAATTCCAATACCTAAATCCAAGTCATTAAGAATTTTGTGTGTCCAACAGACCTAGGGAAGTTCATGTATCCTTTCCCAGACATGTACATTTGATTCCTTCTGGTTGAAGGGTTTTAAATCCATGTCCCATTATGAAATTAAAAATATACCATGTTTCAATTTAAGTTTACCAAATTTCCACACTGAGTTCAGATCCTCCTAAGACTATTTAATGATATGCAAATGCCCTTTTCCAATCGTGATCAGTCTCTAATGCATAATATTCCAACAATGAGAAGTTGTGGGTTTAAGATTCGAATTTGAATAGGGCTTCTCACCTTTCCAAAATGATATTCATCCAAGGATAGTGAACTTGCACAGGAAAAGTATTTTTTTAGCACATCTAGGTCCATGACCATAGAGAAAGATCCATCCTCCAATCTTTTGATAACAGGTGGCTTGAAAAGGTCATCCCTGAATGAGTCCTAACCAAAAAGAGATTTGGTAAATAAAATATGTTTATGGATTAGTGGATTTGTAATTTGTTTCTTGTGCATCTCTACCTTCATTTGTAGTAGGATTCCTCACCATCTATCTAAAATATCATTCCCATTTAGGTTGAAATAAATCCATAGATCAGTGAGAAAACAATAGGATTTAGGAGTCACCATTGATGATTCAAAAAGAGTGTGTTCCTATTACTTATATATTCTATATCTACTATAAGATTTTATTTACCAAGTTAATATAAACCAATTTCATGGATGTTTATATTTAATAGTATCCCTACTTCTTATTCATTATGGGTTTCAATGATGGTGAATATTTTTCAATGGATTGAATATCATTTTTTCTAAATAACTTATCGTTCCATTGACACGCCTAGAATTCATGGATTTTGATTGATTTTGGATCACTAATCATGTACATATTGTGTTCTTTAGGGATGTTCTATTGTTTTTAGACACTACTCATGGATTATATTAAATAAAATGGGGATTTCAAATGGTTTTATGAAATATTATTTATTTCTTCACACCAAGTGATTGATGAAATGTTGTAAAGAATGTTTTGTATTCTAAATCATCCTTAAAAATTAGTTTTGATGGAAATTTATGTTTCAATTATATTTTCAGGGTAGTGGGATTTAATTATTTATGAAAAAATTTGAAAAATGTTTTCAATTTAATATTTTAATCATAGGTTCTTCATGGGATACATTTTTTGTGTTGTGGTAACGTATACAGGTTCTACACAAGTGTAAATAGTGATCTAGGGAGGTATTTTGTACAAGTTAGTAGGAGTGAGATGATATGATAGATTTTAGACCCCAATGAGACTAAGTGATATCCTAGAATATTTAGGTTTATGTATTTTAACTTTTGTTCCTTGAGTGAGTCCATGTTACTGTTGGTCAGATCGGATACTCAAAAGGGGGGTGAATTGAGTACAGATTAAAAAAATTCTGTTTAAATGATTTATATTAAAATCCCCCAATTCATAAAACAAGTTAAACTGTAGTGAATTTATAAATATTTTAAGTGTTCAATTAGTTTCTCAAAGATTGATTATTTCTCAATTAACTTAATCTGAAGATTAATCTAGATTTTGAAATTAACTTACCGGCTGGAAAAAATTACAACCACTTGCTAGTTCAACAATCAGAGTTACTTTAAAACAGATTTGAATTTCAAAGTAGTTAGCAGCAGAATATTGAAACTAAAATAAGATGCACAGTAGTTTTAACCAAGAGCTTTAGTCTCAAGATAAGACTTAGTCCTCTCAAAAAGTTTATGTATAACTTTGATCCACACCCTGGATCGAGTTTTACAACAGTACTCAGACTGTCTAGGTCCTCATACCTCTACCACATTTCTATGTGGGAAAGCAAAAACAATATCACACAGGCTATCCAGGTCCTCAGATCCCTATGACAGTTCTACATGGGATACACAATGGTATAAAGAGTTTGGTGTGAGGATTTCAGTATCCTCTAGTTCATCTTAGGAGTCATTGTGTGTGTCCAAATAGACAGAAGTACACACTGCTTGTAATGTAATAAAAATGATCACAGTAGAGAAATAATATGAAGATGAGTTTAAAATGCTCTCATGTGATGTCAATGCAGCTCTGGACTCCATTGGATGGAATCAATTGAAGCTTTGAGTCCTTCTCTAGAAGTTTTCAAGAAAACAGAGTGTCATGGTTCTGTTTTTTTACTTCCAGTATAGGTGTTCAGCTTGAATGTGATAGTATTCCTTGTAGCACTTAAACCTCCTATTTGAACTTATATTCTTTATGTGTATGAGTGTTATTTTTTGTTATTCATGTGTTCTCCTTGTATGTATCTTTGTGTATTTTTTATGTCACCTCATTTATTCTTAGCTTTGATCTTCCTTTTATAGCTCATGCGGTGGTTCCAGATAAGTCATGATTACTTCTGTAGGTACGAGGTACGGTTCCCTAACATCCCACAAACATCATTAATTAATTTCAGAAATAAGGCATGATTACTTTTGTTGGTACGAGGTACAGTTCCCTAACATCCAAAAAACATAATTAATTAATATCAGTTTCATTAAAAGCAAGAAATATGATTGTTGCTAATAATCAAATAGAGAGATAGAGTTTAGAGAAACAGTGACTGCTTTCCATCGGTAGCTCTTTGTATCAGTGAACTTATAGTGGTAGACTTGTAACGGTATATCTTGCATCTGTAGTTGTTACTCTCTATAATGGTAGATTTATGTATCAGTAGCTCTATGTGTAGCGTTAGCTCCTTGTATTAGCATCTCCATCTGTCGGTAGCTCTAAAAAACGGTGAACTTCTGTCGGTAGCTCTTCATAACGGTGAACTTATGTTGGTATCTCTTCCTTGCTATCAGTAGATGTTAAAATCGGTAGTGGTAGCTCTCTCTATCAGTATTTTCCTCTATCAGTAGCTCCATTCTATCGGTATCTTGTATAAGTGACCTTGTCTATCAGTATACTTAGTCTATTGATGACCTTTGCTTATTAGTATCTCTGTCTGTATCAGTGACTTTAAAACTCAAATTCATTTAAAGTATCTGTTCTATGCATTTCATTTTTACATCCATATCAACTCATTAGCATGATGTCATAATCAGAAAGTATAATTAATATATAGATAGACATTATTTGGGATTATCAAAGCATATATAAACATAATTGAGATTATCAAATCAGGTGAGTTCAACAATCTCCCCCTTTTTGATAATAAAAAATTATGGTATTAGAATCGAGAAAAACTTTAATGAAGTTAAGTAAAATACATCGAATGGAATTTCTCAGTGTGTTCAGATCATAACTCTCAAATGTATCAGAGTTAAACTAAGTACAAACATAAGAGTAAAAAAAGAATATAATATTTATTTCCCTCAAAGACACATATTATAAATTCCTCCCCCTTAGTGTAATTTCTCCCCATATTATAATTTTTTCCCCATATTATAATTTTTCTCCCCATATTATAATTTTTCTCCCCATATTGTAATTTTTATACCCCTATTATAATTTTTATCCCCCTTTGTGATTAAAAAAAAGAGAAAAACAAAGCTTCAGAGCATAAATAAAGAAGAGAGAAAATAGACATTTTCATTTCACATGACAAAGTTACATGAGGTAGTACAAGAGAAGTAAAAATGACTCCTATCAAATGTCCTATCCACTAATCAATCAACCTTCTCAATAGGTAATTTGGATTTGTCTTTGGGATCAGAAGAGGATTTAGGCTTGGTAGGCGTAGGTGAAGGCTTGGGAACACCAGTGATGATCAAAGGTAGTTGAGCTACTGAAACACTATCTGGACTGTAATGGGTACTCCTTTGTGTGATCATAGGAGTAAGACTTCAGATAGCTTGAGTTGGAGTCAACTAAGGTGTGGAAGAAGACTGACCAGAGGTAGGAAAGGCTGGAGTTACAATAATAGGTGTACTGTCCACATGCATGAATGGCAGTAAGAGATTCCTAAAATACATGATGATACCTCCCCCTATCTCCATAGTATAGATAAAATCATCCTTGTTCTCCATAAACTTTTCCAAGGAAAGAGTCAACTCCCTGAGCTTACTAACTTGTTCTTTGAAGGCTTGAGTAATTGGGGGCAGTTTCAGATTCTGTAATAGCAGCTTGAAATGGTTTTTTAGATGATGCTTAGTGTACACTCTCTAAAAATAGTAATCAATTTTTTTCTTTGATTTCCTTCTGGGCTGCAGTAGCATCTCTCATATAGTCTTTAATGATCTTTCTGATATACCTTGTGGTAGATATCACCTGAGAGTCAGATGGGCTACTAGAACTAACTTGACCAAGCCCTTCTTTCAGCATAGATTTGAACTGTTCAACATCAACTAAAACTCCAGAGGTACCAAGAGGTTTTATAGTGAAAGCTACTGTTTCTTTGAAACACTGAGTCAAATTACTTATCAAATTTTTCAAAACAAAATCCTAAGTACTGACATGCATTTTTATGTTCTTCTTAAAATCTTCAAACACATCCACAAACTATTTTACTAAACCTCTAATGTAGTTGATGTCAGTATTAACTTGAGATTTATAACTCATGAAGGTATCAAATGAAGCAATAGATTGCTTCAATGAATCAACAGACTTTGTCAAACTCCCAATCTGATTTTGACATTCTTTTATTTCATTTATCACTTCTGTCACTGCACTTGACAAAACATTTCTCAGAGAAGATACCAAAGAACATTCCATCTTACTTAGATCTTCAACAAAATAGATTTCCAAATCAAATTTCAGTGCCTCAATATCTTCTTTTCTCACAATGTCTTTAGGCAGAGCTAGAGGAGCAACTGGTTGAGCAGTAACATCCTTTGAGAAAATATCATAAGACACAGGATGCCTTCTAATGGGTATCTCATCATCAGAATCAGTATAGTCTAGTCCCAATACAAAAATGTTAGATCCTTAGACCAATCTTCCACTTTATAGGTCACAGAAATTGATCTTATCCTTACAGTTTGCTCCCCCTCAACCTGAGCTTACATCACTATATTTGTAGTATCAGCAGTCGTATTGGGTACTTCCTCATCAGAAGATTCATCTAAAACCATATTCATATCTAAACCAGGTTGCATAGTCTGGGGTGTGTCAGCAATAGGTACTGGTCTGTCTACTTCAAGAATCTTCTCAACAGGCATAATAGAGCTCTCAATCAGAGGACTGATACTCAAACAGGTACATCCATTCTTAGATACTTATTCCTCTTCATCATCACAACTATTGGAATCTGGAGCAGTCTCCCTATGATCTGATCTAGGTGGTTCTTCCTCATTTACAGATATTTCTTCAAAATTTTCTCCTTGAACTGTTTCCCTTCTAGGTAGAGTCACAGGTGAACTTGCCTTTTCATATGATACCTTTTCAGCAGCTGGGATTGGAGGAAAATCAGGATCCCCTCCATCTTCTATAGAGTTATCCTCCTCAGCATCATCATCATTGTATTGAGGTTCTTCCTCAATAGGTCCTAGACCTAGATCGCTTTTATCTCTTGGCTGATTGGTATGCTCAACAGGATTAAATTTATCATAAATTTTCTCATCATCATTTACCCAATCCCTTTTCCATGGGTTCCATCCAATCTTCATGTACTTAAAAACTTTTTTTGTAATAAAAAATATGTCTCTTAAAACAACTATCTCATCTTGAGACTCTGACACACCTTTTACCTTGATCATCAAAGAGATCATCTTTGCAAGGAATAGAGCATTTTTTTCGATTTTGGCCTAGTAATATCTTCGATTTGAATCATCAGAAGCCTAAACAAATTCACTTTGACACTATGCCTTAGCAGATAAAAAAAGAATATATCTTGGAATATAAGGTTTTAAAAATCCACTCTTCTTGGACTTAACACATGTTAGATAAATTTGAATAGCAGTCAGTTTTCTCCATCCATTTCTGTAGCAACTACTTTTCTTGGTGTTCCATCTCTAGTGAGATCTTACAAAGAAGTTTCATACTCAAAAATCTCGCTAGTGGGATGTACTGACTTTTATAAATACCAAAACTCACCCTCGTGTGGAACTTTCAAGCACTCAGTCCATTCAATGGAAGAAAAATATATTATCTTGTCATTCACTACTGATACCATTCTGTTCTCACTTTCAGATTTCTCAAAATGAACAAACTCATAGAGTTCCTTTACCAATTTAGGATAATATGGAACATTGTTATTTGCAAAACATTCGATCCATCCTTGTTTCTGCAAAATAATTTGAATCAAATATTTTCTATGCAGGGGCCATTCTGCACAGAGTTCCTTCCCGATTATGATATTTATATTCAGTAAGTGCGGGTTTAGGGCACTCTTCTTACAACTTGTTCCATTTCCACTACCTTCTGATCCTTCCTTCTGCCTCTTTACACTCAGTGCATCACCTTTATCTCTAACTATCGGCCTCTTTACTCTTTCCATTTCTGATTTGAAGAACATAGGGTTTGCAAGAAATGAGGGAGTTCTGGAAGTAAGTTTTGAAGTGTAGAGAGTTTGATGTGGATTGAAACGTGACTTAGACTTTATTTTTATTATTTAGGAATCAAAATGTAATAAAAATAAATAAAATAATAATGGTTTACATTAAAAAAATGAAATCCAAACAACGCAAAACATATCAGTGACAACTACGGATGAGAATCCTAACGGTGAGGTCTTCCTAACGGTGAGGTTTATCTAACAGTGAGGTCTATCTAATGGTGGGGTTTATCTAATGGTGAGGATTATCTATTGGTGAGGTTTATCTAATGGTGAGGTCTATCTAATGGTGAGGTTTATCTGACGGTGAGTTCTATCCAACGGTGAGTTTTATCTAACGGTGAGGTTTATCTATTGGTGAGGTTTATCTAACGGTGAGGTTTATCTATCGGTGAGGTTTATCTAACGGTGAGTTTTATCTACTGGTGAGGTTTATCTATCGGTGAGGTTTATCTATTGATGAGTTTTATTTATTGGTGAGGTTTATCTAACGGTGAGGTTTATCTATCGGTGAGGTTTATCTATCGGTGAGGTTTATCTATCAGTGAGGTTTATATATCAGTGAGGTTTATCTAATGGGGAGGTTTATCTATCAGTGAGGTTTATCTAACTGTGAGGTTTATTTATTGGTGAGGTTTATCTATCAGGTTTATCTAATGGTTAGGTCTATGCACATTTTATCATTCCTAACTCATGTATAATGTAACTTAACCTTTCTGAAGTTAAAGTCTTGGTGAATATGTCATCTAATTGATGTAAAGTGCCTATAAATTCAAGATTTATATCACCTTTTTGATAATGATCTCTCAAAAAGT
The DNA here is from genome assembly GCA_963277665.1 of Viscum album. Lineage (NCBI taxonomy): Eukaryota > Viridiplantae > Streptophyta > Magnoliopsida > Santalales > Viscaceae > Viscum > Viscum album. The sequence continues at coordinate 1,404,564,313 of OY728134.1, forward strand.
GATGTCTTACATCAATTTTCTTAGTCCTAGAGTGAGATATAGGGTTCTTAGAGATATTGATCGCACTTTTGTTATCACAGTTTATAGATACATGCCTAAATTGATATCCATAGTCCAATAAAGTATGTTTCATCCACAAAATATGTGCAGAGAAACTACCAGCATCTATGTACTCTACTTCAGTAGTAGACAATGCAACATAATTCTTCTTTTTACTACACCAAGATACTAAGGACTTAACTAGGAAGTGACATGTTCCCGATGTACTCTTCCTATCTAATTTTCAACCAGCAATGTCAGCATCTAAATAACTTATTAAATCAAAATATTGTCCTTTTGGATAAAAAATACTAAATTATTAGTATGTTTAAGGTATTTGAAAAATCCTTTTAATAGCAAGTAAGTGTGAATATATTGGATTAGCTTGAAATCTTGTGCACATACACACACTAAACATAATATCTAGTCGATTAGCAGTAAGATAAAGTAAACTCCCAATCATACCTCTATAATTGGTTTGATCCACTGGTTTCCCAGTTTCATCTACATCCAATTTATAGGTGGTACTCATAGATGTATCACTTTCCTTATTATTATCCAAACCAAAACGTTTTAAAAGATCCTTTTTATATTTTATTTGATTTAAAATAATACCATTTTCATTTTGAAAAACTTGAAATCCAAGAAAATATTTGAGTTCTCCCATTAAACTAATTTTAAATTCACTTTTCATACTCTTTGAAAAATCAATATACAAAGCATTTTTAGAATATTCGAAAATAATGTCATCAACATAGATTTGTACTATCAAAACATCTTTGGAAATCCTTTTGATAAAAAGAGTTGGATCAGCAATCCCTTTAATAAAACCTTTTGAAATAAGAAAATTACTAAGTCTATCATAACAAGATCGTGGAGCTTGTTTTAAACCATATAAAGCTTTAAAAAGTTTAAAAACTCGATTTGTAAAATGAGGATTAGTAAATCCAAGTGTTTGTTCAACAAAAACATCTTCAATTATAAAACCATTTATAAAAGCTCTTTTAACATCCATTTGATATAACATGAAATTCAGATGAGCAGCATAAGCAAGTATAATTATAATATCTTCTAGCCTAGATACAGGTGAAAATGATTCCTCATAGTCTATTCCTTCTTCTTGACTATATCCTTCTGCATCTAATCTTGCTTGGTTTCTAACTATATTTCCAGACTCATCAAATTTATTTCTAAAAACCCATTTAGTTATTATGGTCAAGGTATCCTTAAGACTTTCAACTAATTCCCAAAGCTTGTTTCTTTCAAATTGATTTAACTCTTCTTGCATGGCCATTACCCAAAATTCATCATTGATAGCATTATTGATATTTCTAGGTTATGACTATGAAAGAAAGGATTGGTGTTCAACCTAATTTCTTAGAGAAGCTCTAGTTTGTGTTCCTCTATCTAAATCTCCTACAACAGAATCTAAGGGATGGTTTTTAAGGGTCCTAGTTGGTCTAGAAAAAGTAAGGCTAGAAATTTGAGGTTCATTTACAGGTTCGGGTTCAATAGAAATAGGTTCTGGAAAATTTCTAGAACTGGATGTCTTAACAATAGGTTCACTATTTTTGTCATTATAGTTTAGAATTGACATATCTTCAATGAGATTTTCAAGAGGGGTCTTAGGTTCATGTGGATCAGTTTCATCAAATTTGATGTGTACAGATTCTTCCACACATTTGGTCCTCTTATTAAATACTCTATAAGATTTTCCATATATAGAATAACCTAGAAAGATTCCTTCATCAGTTTTTGATGAAAACTTATCAATATTATCTTTAGTATTGATAATGAAGACTTTTCAACCAAAAACTCTAAAGTAACTAACTTTAGGCTTCCTATTATTCCACAGTTCATAAGGGGTATTTTTAATAACAGGTCTAATCAAGACTCTATTTATAATATAACAAGCTGTATTTATAGCTTTAACCCAAAACTAAACAGGTAAGTCATACTCATTGAGCATAGTTATTGCAATTTATTGAAGGGTTGTATTCCTTCTTTCTATTACACCATTTTGTTGAGGTGTCCTAGGGGAATAGAAGTTGTGACTGTAGCCATTGTGTGAGTAATAGGTTTCAAAGTAATGATTTTCAAACTCACAGCCATGACCACTTCTCAGGGTCTTAATCTTAAGTCCACTAAGGTTCTCTACAGACTTGGAGTATTTAATTAAATAGGAACAAGCTTCACTTTTGTGAGCAAGAAATTATACCCAATTGTATCTAAAAAATTCATCTACTAGAACATAAACATAGTGATTACCATTTAAAATATAAACTCTAGATGGTCCAAATAAATCCATATGAACCTACTTGAGAGGTTGAGAAGTTGAAACTTCTTTCTTTGATTTGAAAGAAACTTTATGTTGCTTTCACTTTTGACAAGGATTAAAATCTTTGTCTGTTGGGAATTTTAGTTTGGGTAGGTCTCAAACTAAACCTTTCCAAGTTAGTTTCTTAAGTTAATAAACATTGTAGTGTCCTAATCTTCTGTTCCATATCCATGATTCTTTATAAAAAAAATTTAAATAAGTAACCATTTGTTTAGCTAGAGAATTCAGATCTACAGCATATACATTTTCATTTCTTAAATCAGTAAATACCAAAATATTTTTCGAATCAAATATATTGCAAGTATCATTTTCAAATTTAACATTGAAGCCATCATCACACAACTGATAAATGCTTAACAGATTGTATTTTAGTCCATCAACAAATAATACTTTATAAATTAAAATTGAATCATTATTACCAATCTGGCCTAATCCCATAATCTTTCCTTTTGAGTTATCACCAAAGGTGACATACCCTCCATCAACTTTGATTAAGCTCTTAAAGTACAAGTAGTATCCTATCATATGCCTTGAAAATCCACTTTCCAGGTATCATATATTCCTACAGGAACTTTTCAAGAAATCCTCCTACAGAACATATTTAGACAGAAGATAATTTTGGTAGCCAGATTTTTTTGGGTCCAGAAAGGTTAGAAAGTAAAACATTAGGCACCCATATTTGTCTAATGGGTTCCTTATAATTAAAAGATTCAATCAATTTTGAAAAATAAACTTTGTTTGATCTGTATGGATTTGAATAGCTAGATGAAGCATAAGAATTTCCAGAACTTGAACTAGCAGCATACTGCCCAGATTTTGGAATAAATTTATTCCTAATAATCTGTCTTTGTCCAGGTTGGTATCCTAAACCAGTAGTATACTTTAGTGAAACTTGTTTTCCAAGAATTTGAGTGAGATTATTATTTCTATTTGTGAACTTCTTTATGTCTTTTCTAAGTTTCTCATTGGAAAATTTAAGTTCATTATTCTCCTTTAAAAGATGAGAATTCTTTTCATTTTCTATACTAAGATCAGATTTAACAGTACTAGTCAAGGAATACTGTTTCTTTAATGATTTGTACTTATCTTTCAGCTCATTGCAAGTATCTTCCAACATATTACATTATTAAAATAATTCATCTTTAGACATATTGTGATCATTACTTGAATCACTTTCATTCCCAGAATAGTAATCATTCAGCATGGGGGAATTAAGTGTTACCTTAGATGTTTCATTCATGAAACACATTTTGGCTTGATTGTTTTCTTCAGAATCAGAAGCTTTAGATCCACTTGAGCTGTCTTCTGAAGCACTCCATGTTTCCTTCATGTATTTCTTCTATTTTTTGTCCTTGAAATAATATTTCTTCTTAAACATCAATTTTGGACAGTCAGCCTTAACATGTCCTTTACTTTTACATTCACAATAGAATATCTCATCGTCTTTATCAGCTTTCTTCCAATCTCTCTTCCAATTACCTCATTGGTCATACTTACCCTTATAATTTGATTTTCTGAAAAATTTCTTCTTCCTATAGAATTTCTTGAATCTCCTGGCTATATGATCCATATCTTCATCACTATCTGAATCAGAATTTTCACTTGTTGAGATTTTGATAGGTATATGAACTTTCTCCTTGTCCTTGGTATTTAAGGAAGTAGAATTCAATACCAGTGAATTCTTCTTAGGTTCATCATATTCCTCTTTGTTTACCTTTATCTCTTCTTCATACACCATCAACTTACAAATCATCTCCTTGGAATGTAGCTTGCCAATGTCACATGATTCTCGTATAGAGACATAGGTTCCTCTCCATCTGTCTGGTAGGAATCTCAGTATCCTCATGATTTTCTCTTTACCTGGAATAGATTTTCCCAATAAGCTCATTGTATTAAATATCTCATTAAACATTAGAGACATATCCGAAATAGATTCATCAGATTTCATTTTAAAATTATCATACTTAATAGTGTATGTATTTAGTCTCATTTCCTTAACATTGGTTGTCCCCTCATGGGAAACAGCCAAAGTATCCCAAATTTCATAAGCAGTCTTACAAGAAGATATTCAATTAAATTCTCCATCTCCTAAAGAACAAAATAGAGCATTCATTTCTTTAAAATTATTATTGTAAGAAGCTTTCGTAGGTTCAACCCAAGTAGTTCTAACAGTTTCTAGAATCGTATATTGAGTCTCTATAGCAGTCCAGATGTCAAATCTCATACTTTCTAAGTGAATTTTCATTTTTATTTCCCATTGGGCATAATTGAAACCATTAAAGAAAGGTGTCCTATTGGTAGCTACAACTTCTAATCTATTGTCCATAATAACTAAGTTTTAGAAAGATATATAAAGATATGACAATTTAGAATTAACAGAAATTTTGAGATCTTTAAGATCCAACTAAAATCACAGTTGAAATCTTTTCACAAACAGAGTGTTTTAAAAAACATTTATCTACAACCTTTGACACCAAATGTTGTTTGGAGAGGATACTCCAAAGTGGGGGGTGAATTGAGTACCTATTAAAAAATTTCTGTTTAAAATATTTATATTAAAATCCCCCAATTCATAAAACAAATTAAACTGTAGTGAATTTATAAAGATTGTAAGTGTTCAATTAGTTTCTCAAAGATTGATTATTTATCATTTAACTTAATCTGAAGATTAAGCTAGCTTTTGAAGCTAAATTACTGGCTTTCAATAATTACAAACACTTTATAGTTCAACTATCAGAGTTACTTTAAATTAGATTTGAATTTCAAAGTAGTTATCAGTGGAATATTGAAACTAAAATTTGATGCACGTTAGTTTTAACCAAGAAGTTTAGTCTCAAGCTGAGACTTAGTCCTCTCAAACAGTTTATGTATAAATTTGATCCACACCCTAGATCGGGGTTTACAATAGTACTCATACTGTCCAGGTCCTCAGACCTCTACCACGTTTCTACGTGGAAAAGAAATAACAATAGCACAAAGGTTGTCCAGGTCCTCAAACCTCTACCATAGTTCTAAGTGGGATACACCAAGTTATAACGAGATTGGTGTGGGTATTTTGGTATCCTCCAGTACAGCTTAGGAGTCAGTGTGTGTGTTCAAACAGAAAGAAGCAGACACTGCTCGTAATGTTATAAGAATGATCACAGCAGAACAATAATATGAAGATGAGTTTAGAATGATCTTGTGTGATGTCAATGAAACTCTGGACATCTTTGTATTGAATTAGATGAATCTTTGAGTCCTTCTCTGGAAGTTTTCTAGAAAATAGAGTGTTGTGGTTCTATTCCTTTACTTCCAGTATAAGTGTTTAGCTTGAATGTGAGAGTATTCCTTGTAGCACTTGAACCTCCTCTTTGAACTTCTATTCTTGAAGTGTATGAGTGTTATTTTTTATTCTTCGTGTGTTCTCCTTGTATGTCTATTTGTGTACTCTCTATGTCACCTCCTTTATTTGTAGCTTTGATCATCCTTTTATAGATCATGCGGTGGTTCCACATAAGTCTTGAATACTTCTGAAGGTACGAGGTATGGTTCCCTAACATTCAACAAACATCATTAATTAATTTCATACATAAGTCGTGATTACTTCTTCAGGTATGAGGTATGGTTCCCTGACATCCAACAAACATCATTAATTAATATCAGTTTCATTAAAAGCACAAAATATGACCGTTGCTAATAATCAAATAGAGAGATAGAGTTTAGAGAAACAGTGACTGGTTTCCATCGGTAGCTCTTTGTATCAGTGAACATGTAGTTGTAGACTTATAACGGTAGGTCTTGCATCGGTATTTATTACTCTTTTTAATGGTAGCTTTATGTATCAATATCCCTATGTGTATTGGTTTCTCCTTGTATCAGTAGCTTCATTTTTCGGTATCTCTTCGTATCGGTGAACGTTTGTCGGTAGCTCATTGCAACGGTGAACTTCTATCGGTAGCTCTTCCTTGAAATCAGTAGCTATTAACTTTGGTAGCGGTAGCTCTGTCTATCAGTAGTTGCCTCTATCGGTAGCTCCATTCTATAGATATCTTGTATCAATGACCTTGTCTATCAGTAGACTTAGTCTATCGATGACCATTGCTTATTTGTAGCACTGTTTGTATCAGTGACTTTAAAACTCAAATTCTTATAAAGTATTTGGTCTATGCATTTCATTTTGACATTCATATCAACTCATTATCATGATTTCATAATTAGAAGGTATGATTAATATATATATAGACATTATTTGGGATTATCAAAACATATCTAAACATAATTGATATTATCAAAATAGGTGAGTCCAACAGTTTCCATAGAGCCGTAAGTTAGATCCTCAATTTCCTTGTGTTAGACTCTGTTGATTTAAGTTATTATTTATTTCCTTCTTTTTTATTTTGAAATTATAATGTTGATTATTCTATGATTCCCCCAATTATGTTTATATTTTCCTTACCCATGTTTATTTTTGGAACATGACTCGTTTTATGAAAACTAAAGGCTTTATGAACTACATCTAAGAAAAAAGTGATTTAAATTAATATTTTTAAACTATAACTAATTGATTAATTTTGGATATATGATGTGTAGAATCATGGTGGTATCCTATTTGGATTTACCTCAAAATATGAATATTACATTTGGGGTGTATATATAATTGGAATTATAGGATATAAGTATAGTAAAAGGGAATAACCTATTTGGATTCATTCCCTAATGTTCATCATCCACCCTCATTATAGTGATAGTGGTTACCGAGGCTAACAGAATTTTGGTTAATGGAGAATTTTATACCCCTCAGTGTTGTTTAATTTTTTAATAGTGGATTTATCGACCATATAATATTTTAGATCATTTTAGACCATTATTTCCATATAACTATTATGGGTCTCTCAACGCATTATTTTTTATATATGATGTGTTATGATATTTTATTATTCACAAAACTGTTTATTTTATTCATGGAAATATAATATATAGATGAGTGATGTCATATTTTTTGTGGGAATCTATGTGATTCTTATTCTAGATTTTTTTGGTGAAATAATTCAAATATTTATATTGTGATACCCTAGCCCTTTTCTCTATCTTGTAGTGATCGAGAACTATCTTCGAGCCTCGTAGTGAGCCAAGTCTAGTGGCATTTGGGTCATATTGACCCAATTAATTACCATCAATATACATATTGTTTTATCAGAATAAACACATTTTGAGGTATAAATTAATCATCTAATTTTAGTTTTCTACTTTTACAGAGAATTATATTTCCACTACTGGGTATGAGTCTTGTATATCAAATCCAACTTTGATTTATAGTTGAGTATCTATAAAAAAAATTACATAAACAAATTTTTAATAATAAAATACAATAAAAATATTCGTTCTATATATAAACTAATTTTTTTTGTATATAATGATATACTAAGAAAATTGTTTTCATAATAAATAATACAAAACATTTGTTTTACCTTCATCAATCCACTTGGAAGTCATAAAGTTTTGCAGTAATTTTCCATGATCTAAAAATCACCATTCTTTAGCTATGAGGAGAATGAACCTTACTTATTTTAATTTTTTTATACTTTCTTGGTTCTTATATTTGAATACACATATGTGAATAAATATTTTATTTATTACTGAAGAAGTGTAAATGAAAATTACATGTAATGATGAATATACCAGACGTAGAATCCTCTCCACTATTATTCTTAAATTAATTATAAGTAATCAATATTATAATGGTGTTTCCTTCATCATTTTATTCATATAGCCTTCCATTAACCACCCTAAATATATATATTTTATTTTTTAAAGGATTTTATAAAGATTATGTATTATCTAAACTAGTCATGGTATTTTCAAATTGGTCTTTAATTTTGTTAACTATAGTGGGTGTGGAATCATGATTCCACTAATCCATATATTCTTAGTGAAGGAAATTTAGAAGGTACCTAGGTGAATTTTATGTATTATTCATCCCATATATCTCTATTAATATGAGTATCCTAGGTGGTGAAAATGATAATATGAGATTAATATATAATTTATAAACCAAATAAAAGTTGAACATAACTAATTGATCAATTTATGTCTTCATTTTGAATGAAATATCTCTACATAGGTCTACCTCTTAAAATTTACACTAGTATAGAATAATGTCAATTACATTTGTCTTAAGCCTATATTTCTCTTTCTCAAGATATAGGAGATGTGAAATCAAGGTATATGGATCCATGCCTTTATGTGGAATATTTAACTTTGTGGACATGATAGATAACATGATGTAATAGATAGTGGTTTTTTCCTCTATATATCTCCTATATGAATCCTTTTAACCCTTGTTCACTTGATGAGGTGAAAGATAAAGAACATAGGACTAAAAAATGTAATAAAAACCATCCACTAAAATGTTATATAAAATAATTTACAACTCATAGATGTTTTTACTAGTAAAGACATTTGCATTATATAAAAATGATTATAGGGTCCTACCATTTTAGTTACCTTTTTATATAATAATTATAACATATTGTTTACTAATTTATCAGTATTACCAAAATTTTATGTAATAAATTTTATTTAATAGTTTCTCAATATTTTATCAAATCCCAATAGACCTCGCTATTGGATTCATAATTCCTTATCACATTGATATTCTAGTTTTAAAGATTTATATTTCCATTCTCATAAAAATGAGGGACATGTTAATTAGTTAAGGGGATTTAGGTAGGTAGGTATTAGTAACTGTATTAACTCATAACTCATTTATGCATTGAGTAGACTCCCCATACTAAAATCATGGATTTGTATTTCATTAATCATTACCTCTAATTTAACACCAATTTTAGAAAAGCATACTACTCTTTATTTAACTCAACCAAAAAAATTAATACTATCTCTCTGATAAAAATAAGTGTTAATATAAGGGTCATATTAAATACTCATTTATATGGTTTTATCGTTATTTAAGAAATGGAATGTGAACTTTACTTTAAATTTTCTTTGAGATATTTTAATCTTAATGTGTAAGTTTTTTTCCCTTTTTTCATTCCTATTAATATTATATAGATTTCAGATAAGTCATAAACTATATATTTATTAAATAATTTACCCATAATACCTTTATTTTATTCCATATTTATTGATTATAAATTCCTTTATTTTTTGCGACAACATCATACAACCACAAAACAAATAACCAAAAATTAGATAAAAATAAAATAAATAAATGTGGATTAATAATGATAATTTATAATTATTTTAAATTAATAATTTAAAAAAAATATTTATACCCTAGGGTAAAAACCCCTTGAATAATTCAGGGTTTGTGTTATAGCATTCAAATATTCCACTTATGTACCTCTTTGGTTGGTTTCACCTCAGCTCCAAACATAAACTGCCTCCACTCTCCTGAGAGATCTGTCCTTTAAATATTATTTACTCTAATTAAGGTGAAGGGAACCAGGGGTATGGTGTTATATAAAATAAATCATGGACAAGAATGATCATACGTGATAAATATAAGGATATGATTAACATATCAACTTTCTAAATTAATAATATTTATAAATAAACCTATATAATGGTAATTAATATAATATAATTCCATCACATATAATGGATGTTAATGCTTGTGATCATCCATTTATGTAAAGAATATATATTTGAAACTATCTAGAATTCATTTTAATTTTTTTTAATTAATATAAAATCCCTTAAAGTTAATCAATTAATAAATTATTTATATTAATTTATCTATCTAAACAGTCCAATAGAATCTTTTCCATTTTAATTTTAAATTAATTAAATAAATAAATTTTTTTAATTTAACTTTATACACAACTAGTACTGGAGTAAACATGGTGTATATCCCTCTGAATTACTCAGTGACTATTAATGTCCTAGTCTTGTATAGTGCACTTACACAACATGTAGCATACATGTCATATCATGTAATTATATGACGTTTAGTTCTATGTGTCATGACAAGTAGTTATCTCAGTATTTATGACACAAGACACCGGTTAAACTACCCATTGTTTATCATTTTAATCTCTATAAAGTAAAATACATATATGAATACCATACATTACACATAATTACTAAATTAATACATAAATTAATTCATAATTTAATGTTCTATAAACCCAAGTATTCATCTCAACATTTATGGAACATTACATCTATTAAACTATGTGTGGTTTAGTATTTCTAATGCATGTGATGTAAAATACATGTATGAAGACCATGCATGGAATGAATTTTTGATATTAATGCTTATACTAAATCATCAGTTAATATTTTGTAAACCCTATCATAAGGAGTCCATTCCAACTGCACACTATATAGTTTTGTTTAAGGAAAAAATTATTTTTATTTTTTGAAAATAATTTATGTTGTGTATATCATGTATTAGAGTATACTCCATGTAAATGGGTATGAGATACATAATGTGTACATCCCGCTACACGCTGTGGACTTGGTTCTCTAACTATCCATGATAAATTCCAAGGGACTTGATAGGAATAACTTTAAAAAATTTCTATGATACTTGATGTGTACACTAGCTACATACAGTGTAGTCATAGTAGGCTATTTTTTGGGTCTTAAATCATTATGTGCTGCATATTAAATTGAGGTTCGTCACTTTTACTATAAAGCTTCTTCAATTTTCATGGAGTGAACCGTGCAGGTCTAAAAGATGTGTAAACTAGATAAACACCATGTGATCCCTAAAATTATGTTCCATATAGTTATTCAACACACTGCATGTAAAATAACACACTTTACTATTCCCCTGTACCTTTTCCTTGGGGCATTGAATATGGGTACTTGATGTGTACTTTTCTGTTACACACCGTGTAATTCATGTTATCTTTCCAGAATCTCCAACACCTATTTATAGGATCTTCCTATATTCTTCACCAATTTTTTACCTTTTTCTAATCATATTAAGGTGAATGAGGATGTAATACTTAATTTTATATTGTGAATGAAAAATATTGTAATGAAACATTTCATCAAATGTGTAAATATCAATGAATTATTAAATAATTAGAAATTAATATGTGACTACTATGATATCAAATGAAGGTTTTGGGGCATATAATAAGTGGTTTGGACCATAAATTAACAATGGTTTTCCATTGATATCTTGGGATGAATCCTCAAAACCAGACGAATAACAACTCTAAAAGATTAAAGAAAGGTATCTTTTCATATATAATTTATAATCAGTTTATATAGATTAAGAATTACCTTTTATTGAAATCCTTTCTCTATTAATGATTTAGTTTATCACTCCCATTATGCCATCATTGTGGGGAAGTAACCAAGTGTAGAATTCCACTAGAGGCAATCCACGTATTCTCCACAAATCTTGAAAAATCGTCGTATAAATATGTGTGTGTTAGCATGGATTACTCTAACACTTTCATCATTCAATTTTGATCGAGACAAGAATTAATTGTTAACTTGAAGGATTTTATCACATTCTATTTGAATAATTATAGGGGTAGGAGGATTAGAACACTTTATACTTGAGAGTTTTATTGATAGATTTGTCTCTCAGTCATGAGTGAATTCTCTCGAGAGAATGTTGTGCACAAAAATCATTTATCCCTAGAAATGAAATAAATAGATTCATACAACTAGCTTAGAAGATAAAAAATTTTAAATATTCCATTCATTATTTTACTAATCTATAGATAACCCCTTTTTATTAATAATATTATTATTATTATTTCTATGATGCAGATATGACTCATGGATAATATAAATATCATTCATTAAATAAATAAATTAATATTTATTTAAATGATATTCAATTGTTCGATCCACTGGGAACTAAATAATGTCTTTCAAACATCCTTAGTATTTATGAAACCTTGAATAATGACTATTTATTTAAATAAGTAAATATCATTACATTATCGATCAATAAATAAATAAATATTATATTCACTAAACCCATGAATAAATATTTATTGTATATTAAAATAATATATTATTTCAATTATTAAGCATATAAATATTTTTGATCAATATATACAAATTAAATATTAATCTTGGAACATGATAATAATATTATCTTCTAATATTAAATTTAAATAGAATGTAACTGGGGTTTTAGATACACTTATAGTGTGACAATCTTGGTCCCTTCCTTTATGGAACATGGATGAAGTTTCCTTTGATCCAAGATTAACATTTATAAAAACATCAAAGAACTCATTGATAAAGGAGTTAGTATCACAATGATAAAAATCTCCAATGAATTATCACGGTGTTATATAATCCCTTTATCGATATATCTCATCAAGAAGTTTTCTTTACTTGTGACATCAAACTATGTTATTAATATGTATTTATGTTATATTATAGAAATGAAATCACTGATAAAACCACCATAAACATATACTTAATCAATTAGATACATTCCCTTGAATGGTCATAAGAGAAAAAATCCCATTAAACTCGGAAGGGAAAAATATTTTCTTGGCCTATTCATTAATTCCATGTCACTCATGATGAACCCAATATATCCTGCTTTGACACAAACATATGGAATCGTAGTATTCCATAATATATCAATGTACAATAATCATAATATCCATTTTTAATAATTTCAAGTCTATGTACCAATACACTCATCCATAGATATGAATATCCAATTACAAATACGACATGTAAAATACATACAATCGTGTTTGTTTAAATGACCCATTCTCTTAGAGATTACCATGAATCAACTTCATGAGAAGAAGGATCAATAACTTATGAGCCTCCTAACCCTAATAGATTATTTCATCTATTTCCCATCATATAATATGATCTGGAAATATAATATATATTTAATAAAACTATCATCACACTTTAATAATCACATCATAGTAGGGAACTGCTCAGTCATTTCGACGAGACAAGTACTCCATGGGATTTATCACTTTAAATGTAATACAAAATAATAATCATTATTTGATAATATATTTACTAAAATTCAAGACCATGAATATATTGGTAATTGAAATTAAAAGGTTGCTAGTTCTAGGGAACTGAATCTGACCATTTGAACAAGAAGTAGTGCTAAAACTATTCCAGAATTTTATACATCTATATCACATTTTAACAAAAAATTATAGATGAATCCATGAGTGCTAGAAATTCGGTTTTATCCCTGCAAGAAGAGTTGAACTATCCCAAGATGTAAAAGGTTTTGGAAGTATTTTATACCCCCTCTCATTATCCTATTATAGGAACTAAATGGATTTTTCGAAATAATCAGGATGACTGCTGGGAATATGTCTATATGAGTGCATAAAGGTTATAATCAAGAGGAAGTTATAGATTGTAAAAAATATTTCATATTTTGTGTAGTCTATAACACATTAGAATTATCTTACCTTATTCTTCTCATATAAATTTTAAACTTCTTCATATAGATGCTAAATATTTATTTTTGAATTGTTTTTTAGTGGTACTTTATGTTGAACAACTTCTTATTTTTGAAAATTATTTTTTTAAAAATTGTTTGAAACATATAAAATCACCCTTTTTAATCCTAATTAATCACATAGAGCTTGGTACAATTGAATTAGTTTTTTTATTTTATCAAAAATGTAAGGACTTGACCCCAATTGCACAGAGTCTGTGCCTTTATTAAATTAGTGTGATTACAAGGAAATATCATCCAAAAGGACAGAATAGTTTAGTAGTTTTGGAATCTAGATTACATAAATGAATTTTCCATGACAATATGAAATGAAATTTAACATATAAATTTCTTTGGAAACACACATAAACTCCTAGATTTTTCCTACAGGTCATTCATAATACGCATCTTCACATCCTGGGAAAAAATAAAACATATAAAAGGGGTGATCTTAGATTCTAGGTAAGGGTAATATATATAGTGTAAGTTATCATAAACATAAATACTAGGCAGAGTGAATAAATAAAAACTCATGACTTTAAAAAATAAACATGAGCGTAATATAGAAAGAATGAAACCTAATTAAACAAATCCATATAAATGATCATAAGAGAATTAAACTTGACAATGGATATTATTTTAGTCGAATAATATCATGGTTCATCAATAAATAATATCAAAATGAGGGAATGTATAATACCATACATCTAAAAAATTTCACCGAAACCTCGTCCAAGACAACTAAAAATACTAGGGTAAGGCCTCAGCCAAAACATATGTCTATTTTTCTCATGAGACCTACTGATGCATTTAGAGGCTATAGAAGGTCCCACCCATCACTTGATAAGTCTAATTAATTCCTCATATAAATGGGTCTAAACATAAACAACATGTACATATTAAATGTAAATAACTTTCCCCAATTAGTAAACATAATCACTAAACATTCGGAGAAGTATGGTGAATAGTATCAAGAAATCACATCCACAGTAAAAATAATAATAAAACATTTAATAAAATATGGTAGATTATGATCATAATATTTCAATCTAAATAAAACATATAATTTAACAAAGGTGTTGAAATATATGAAATTACTCAAATAAAATCATTGAGAATTATTTGAGAGAAATACCCCTTCTTATTAGAATAAAAGTTCTTTTAAAAACACATTTTTATTTGTAATAATATTTTGTATAAAACCATAAATGAACACATATTTATTTTCATGGAAAAATTATTGCTTTTATAAGATTAATGATTTCTTAAAACAGATTATGGATGGTATTTGAAAAGTGGGTAAGAATTCAAGATGTACATTTAAAGAGGCTTGCATATCAGGAATAATTGACAAGGGAACCTTGTAAAATATTTACTTCTCTTAAAAAAGATTTTATGATCTTGATTTAGGAGTTTTTAATGTGTAAAAAAAATTTATAAGAAGTATATAAACATAATTAATAATTACATTAGTGTATCAAAGGAGAAAGCATAACCCGAAGGGAAATGGGCGTTCGAGAAGAAACCCTTTCAAAGATCATATCATTAGAGTGAGGATAAATCAAGGACATAATTATGTGTGAAAAATATAAATCCACATATTATATGTGGATATATAGTATAAAAAAATCATAGGTTATTCACACGTATTCTTGGAGAAAAACATAACCAATGAAATAGATGTTTAACTTAAGGAATGGAAATTGAATTAAGATATCCCTTACCTCGGATTCAGATTCCTTAAAATTTGTTAAAAACTTTTATATAATGGTTTTAATAGTTTTATTAATTTATTAAGAAACTAAAATCATGTTTATAATACCTTACATAATCTTCTTATAACATTTTCCACCCATTTATTAACAATATTTTTTTATTTCTATTATTTTGGGTGCATTCTTTCATTGGTTTCCAAGGTCTTTTTATTATGGTATTCCATGTAAATAGAAATAATAATCTAGAATTGATAACTTATATATATTTAGGTCATTTTAAACAATTACTTTTGAATCTAAACATTCCATTATTTTTGTAAAAGGGAAACAAAACACCATCGTCCACTAAGGCGGTGAATTGACACACCACGGATGGCGATTTCATTATTTAAGAATAAAAGGAGATGATGTGATATTATATGATGCATATACCATAAAAAACAAAATTATAGTATATTTATGAAACTATATTTTTCATGAATCATTATATAGGGGGTATGGATAAGGTTGAAGTGAAAAGGAATTTAAAAAGGGAAGAAGAAGGAATCTTACCTCTTGAAATTTTCTCCTTGAGAACCTCTTTAAGGTCCATAGAAGTTGTTTTTTTGTGAGACCAGAAGCACATGAATATGGTAATGGATGAGGAGGAGGTAATTTTTCATATTTCGGCTGAAAATAAGGCTTAAT
Organism: Viscum album; assembly: GCA_963277665.1. Classification (NCBI taxonomy): domain Eukaryota; kingdom Viridiplantae; phylum Streptophyta; class Magnoliopsida; order Santalales; family Viscaceae; genus Viscum; species Viscum album. Next base: position 1,404,580,505 of record OY728134.1, read on the forward strand.
ACGATTAAAATTTGTGAAGGAGGGAGCCTCCTTTTATAATTGAGGTGAGGGGTAACATTGGATTTACTCAAATTATTATAATATAATAAATATATTATACGGTTTAAGACTTTAAAAAGTCCTCAAAACCATAATATATACCATTATAAAACGAATCTTATCATTTTTTCCTTTTTCATTGTTTTTTTTTATTAAATAATTTACTAAATTATTTTATTCTTGGAAAATAATTTTGTCAAATTAATAACTATTCACAACCATGACTTTAAACACATCATAAAAAAGTTTCCAATTTTAATTAAATACTATATTATATCTTATAAATATTATAATTACCTATATAATTCATTAATTCCCTTTGAAATATCAAATAAAATTTATTTTACTATTTTGAGAATCATTAATTTGATTTATTCATTAATTAAATATTTATTGCATCAAAATTGTTCAAGATATTAATGTAATTATTTATTTCCTAATAATTAAAAATAAAATTATGTAAAAAATATAATTTAATTATATTTATGAATACTATTCTTTTTTGAAAAACACTTCTAGAAAACCTCATATTAAAATATTATACTTATTAAACATTATAGTGTGAACAAGTTGTCTTTCTTCTTAATAAAATAATATACAGGGACTAATGTGATCCATGTGGGTCCAAAATGCCCCAAATTTGAATAAAAACATGATAATAATTGAAATTTACTTATATAAAAATATTTATCTACAATTTAGGTCATTTAATAATTTTTACAATTTTAATAAAAACATTTTATTTATATCTCTTATGCTTCTAAAAGCAGTGCATCAGCGTTTCACGGGTATTAATGTTAATTATTTCATATATAAAAATTAAAAATAAATTAATATTATAAAAAAAATTATTTGTGTTCAAAATAGAATTTTTTATTCATTAATTATTTATATTCACTCATATACATGTCAAGATGACATCTTAAATTTATTATTTTGTCTTTTCTTGCTCTGTGAAATCATTTCATAAGAATTCGAATAAGGTTAATGTTATATAACTATAAAAATTTAAATTCATAGGAAAAAACATCAATAATACGTAATAATTAATAACAAAATTGAAAATAATTTTTAGCTCTTAATTAATATTTTTAAGTAACCAATTTGGCTTTGTCAGTGCGATGCTGGCACTACGTCGACAATAACAATGCTTCTTTTATACTTATCAAGAAAAATATAATTTGTATGTTATGAATTATTTCAATAAAAAATCTCTTATAACATAATTATTTATTTATTCCATAATTTTAATAAATTTTATATCATTAATATATCTTGACGATGACTCAGAAAATATTGTATTTTCCAAAAAACTGTATTTTTTTACTATTTACTAAAAATTCAACTATTTCAAAAAAATACAAAAAAATCATTGTAACTATTTATACATATTTAGAATTAAAAATGAACTATATGTTATGAAAATAATTTTCTATATATGATCAATTTAATTTTCAAATTAAAAAATCATTTTCTCAAAAATTTTGATTTTAATATTATAACTATTTTTGTGACACTTTAAAAAATTAACTAAGTTAGCATAAAATTATCCTATAATAATAAGACATCAAAATATTAATTTATGAATCTATTTTATGAAAATATATTTTCTTTTAAATCGTTGTATTAATTATAAAATTTTTAATAAATTTTTATGACTTACAAAAATACCAACAGTTAATTATTATCTTTTAAAATATTTACTTATACTATTATATAATTATATCATACCTTCATTTAAAAGATGAATAAATTTTATTTATACATTCTTGGTGAGTTTACTATTCATTTGGCCAATTTAATATTCATAAGGGTTATATTACTATTCATAAAGGTAATATTACTATTCCAAATGATCAAGTTACTATTTGACAATAGATTAATTTGATCATATATAACTCCAAATATCTTACTGATCGTAGCTGTGTATGCTTTTTTCAAAATTCAATTTACTGAAGCGGAAAAATTATGTTTAATGGCTAGGCTATAACTGTCTTGTTTATATAATCATAATAACAAAGTGTTGTTTCATTGAGACTCAATGTTGCATTTATTAAATTTTATATTAAATTAATTTGTAAATCATTGGTGTGTTACATTATCCCCTACTTCAATAATTTGTATCCTCACAATTTTAGATTTCACTTTGAAAGTTAAATATTGATTATTGAAAATTTCCTTGTGGGAAACTCACATTGATAATAGGTTTCATAAAATATTCTCTTAAAAAGAGTTTAAGGTCAATGAGGTGGTTACCAAAAAATTATGCTTTCGAATGGGATTCCATTAGTTGGATGTGAAAACCTAGACATGGAAGAATAATCAACTGTGATGTTCTGATAGAAATTTATAGAGAACGTTTTTAGATGAAAGTTGATTTCCACAAAACCATAAACTATAGTTATGAAAAATTTCCTTGACATCATTAACAATTATGAAAATAGGACAATGTTTTTATTTAAGACCCTTTTTCCTAGATTTTTGGAATTATTACACTCTTAAGAGTATAAATATACGTTTCCATTTTATAATCACAATCTTATACTTTTATTTCACATTGAACTATCTATACTTAAACTCTTTGAAAAGGTTTTCTCATGTGGTGAAGTAATACATGAACCTCTAAAACCTCATAAAAAGATCAACCTAAACCACTTCATAAATGGTTAAACTTTCCTAAAGATCATGATTCAACACTTTAGAACCATTCCCATGGTAGTTAGTACTATCCAATTTACTTTATCCACATCAATAATCTCTATATTCAACATCATTATCTCATTATGAGGAACATTTTAATTTTTATCATTCCATTAACCATGTGTTTTACAGTGTTTAAATTTCTAATGAATAATTTTATTAGTACCATTCAATATAAGACCTCGGATCATTAATGAAATAGTACTGTAGTACAATACTTATATATTTCATAATTCTTATAACCAGTACATCACTAATAAAATACCCGAATGACATAATTATTGAATCCAAACATAAGAACATTAATCATTCAACTTCATCCATGGTAGTATCATAATCTTGATCATGATCCAATATCTTCTTTTGGGGTATATTCCCTTGATGCATGGGACATTGATTTTAATAGTTTCTAATCTCTTTGTAGTATAAGCATTGTACATCGAAAAACTTTTAATACCCTTTCAATCACAAAAATGGTGGGATTTCCCTCTACAATTCTATAAAACTCCAATTTCTTTTATTAATATACCAAGGTGTTTCCTTCCACAATTATCACATGTGGGAAAATACTTCTTTCCCTTATTCACTTTATCTATCTTTTTTTATGTTTTCCACTTCTTATCTTACTTCTTTATAAAGTAATAATACTTAGAAAACTCATTCTCTTTTTTTTGGACATGATACTATCTTCTCATATGATGAGAATGTTTGAGATACTATTTCCCCTAAAAGGCTAGCTCAAACCCATTGAAGAAATGATCATTCTTACTATTTCGATTATGTGAATTGATGTGGTTCTCATTCCTTATAGTAGGCACCGTTTCTAAACAATTTTATATACTGGATTAGATCATAACATTATAAATCATAATGAATAATCCCAATACTAGTGAAATACTTAACATAAATTGAAAATTTTATGTATGGCTAATCTCATAATCATAAACACGGTTTCTTTGAAGACATGTTTACATTTAAATACTTCGTGATGGTTTGTAAAGAAAATGTGAATTATCCTAAGCATATCCCAATAGAGTGTCAAACCAGGTGCGTAGTATGGCCTATTGTTGTGTACTAGGTTACCATGAGTCAGGCTTGGGACACCTTTTCGAAGTTATAATCCCTAGGTACATCTTTTCTAGAACCACATCCACTTGTATTATCCATACAGGGATGTATTTCTAGGATGATCCATATAATCTCTACCTTACCAAAATTCTATGATTTTATTATATTATTATCCTCAAAGTCTATCTTAGGGTTATGTTCCCTAATACATATTTTCTAAATCTAGTTTCCAAGGTTTCTACTAAACTTCCTTTGATACAAACTGTAAGGAACCGACCCCAGTTTCCCGGATCTGGTGCCTTAATTTATTATAATGGTATGAATACATGTAAATCACATCCCAAAGGACCTAATTTCTTAGTAGTTTTGGAATTTGTATTACATAAATAAACTTTACATTACAACATGAAATGAAATACAACATATAAACTTTTTTGGAAATACAAATAAACTCATAGATTATTCTTATAGGTCATTCATAATAAACATCTTTGCATCTTGGTGAAAAATAAAACATAAGAAATGGGTGATCTTAGATGATCAGAAAGGGTAATAAATACAGCTAATGTTATCATAAACATAAACACTAGGCACAGTGAATAATTAAAAACTCATGCCCTTAAAAAATAAACAAGAGCATAATATGGAAGGAATGAAAGATGATTAAATAAATCCATATAAATGATCTTAAGAAAATGAAACTTGATGATGGATATTATTCTAGTCAAATAATAATATTGTTTATCAATTATTAATATCAAAATGAGGGAGTGTAAATTACTGAACATATGAAAAATACTCTCTAGGCCTCAGCCAAGGCTTTTAAAAACACTATGGTAATGCCTCAACCAAAACACAATTATGTTTGTCTCATGAGACCTACTAATAAATCAAGTAACTATATAAGTCCCCACCCAAAACATTCTAAGTCTAATTAATTCCTCTTAGGAATGGGGATAAACATAAATAATATATATATGAAATGAAAATAAATTTTCCCAATCTCTAAACATAATCACTAAACATTCTGAGAATTATGGTGAATACTTTCAAAATTGAACATCCATAGTCAAATTGATCATAAACCAATTAATAAAATATGATATATGATAATCTTATGATTTAAATCTAAACAAATACTATAATTCAATATATGTGTTAAAATAGATGAAAATACTCAAATAAAATCATTAAGAATTCCTTGAGAGAAATACCCCTTATTCTTTTCAAAGAAGAGTTCTTTGGGAAAATAATTTGTATTTTTTGTAATATTTTGTATTAAACTATAAATGAAAAAATATAGATTTTCATGAAAAAATTAGTTTTTTGAGAACAGTATTGCTTTCTTAGAATAGATTATGGATGGTACTCAAAAAATGAATAAGAATTCGATACATTCCCTTTAACTGAGCTTGCGTATCAGGAATAATTGAGAAAGGAACCTTGTAAAACATGTATTGATCTTAAAAAAACATGTAATGATCTGGAATCATGATTTTGGAATGTATACACTAAATTTTGAAAAAATTTATAAATAGAATGAAGAATTACATTTTTTTTAAAAGTAGAAGCATAACCTAAATAAAAATGGTGGTTCAAGAAGAAACCCTTACAAAGATCATATCATTAGAGTGAGGATAAATCAATGACATAATTATGTGTGACAAATATAAATACACACAATATAAGAGGATATATTGTATAAAAAAATCATAGGAAATTCACATATATTCTTGGAAAAAACATAACCAATGACAGATGTTAAACTCAATGAATGGAAATTGAGTTAAGATATCTCTTACCTCGGGTTTGAATTCCTTAATAATTTTTAAAACTGCTTGTATAATGGTTTGAATGGTGTAATTAATTTATTATAGAACCAAACTCAGGTTTATAATACCTAACATAATCTTCTAATAACATTTTCCACCCATTTATTAACAATATTTTGTTCTTTCTATTGTTTCAGGTGTGTTCTTTCATTGGTTTCCAAGGTCGGTATATTATGGTCATCCTTGTAAAAGGAAATAATAATCTAGAATTGGTAACATATAAATATTTATTTCATTTTAAATAATTACTTTTGAATTTAATCTTTCTATGATTTCAGTAAAAGGGAAATGAAAAATCATCATCCATGAACAGAGGGAATTGACACACCATGGATGAAAATTTCGTTATTTAAGAACGAAAGGAGAAGATGAGATATCATATGATGAATATACCATAAAAAACAAAATTATAGTATATTTATAAAAATGGAGTTGTCATGAATCATTGGATAGGGGGTAAGGATAAGGTAGAAGTAAAAAACAATTTAAAAAGAGAAGAAGAAGGAATCTTCCCTCTTGAAATTTTCACCTTGATAACCTCCTTAAGGTCCCTGGAAGTGGTATTTTTGTGAGACCAAAAGCACAAGAATGTGGTAAGGGATTATTATGAGGTAAGTTGGTATATTTTGGTAGAAAATAAGGCTTAAGGTGATTAAAATTTGTGAAGGAGGCAGCCTCCTTTTATAATTGAGGTGAGGGGTAACATAGGAATTACACATATTATTAAAATATAATTAATCTATTATAGGGTTTAAGATGTTAAAATAAAATAAAAACAAATTATATCCCATTAACTAAGGAATATTATAATTTTTTGTCTTTTTGATGAAATTTTTTATTTTTAAATAATTTAATAAAATATTTTATTCATGGAAAAATAATTTTGTCAAATTAAAAACTGTTCACAATGATGACTCTAAACACATAAAAACAAAGCTTCCAATTCAAAATAAATTTTATATTTTATATTATAAATATTTTAATTACCTATATAAATCCAAAATTAAATCTAAAATACCAAATAATATTTATTTCTCTATTTTTGAAATCATTAATTTAATTTATTCGTTAAATAAATATTCACTGCATCAAAATTATTCAAGCCATTGTTGTAAATATTTATTTTATAAAAATAAAAAATAATATTCTATGAAAAATATAATTTTATTATCTTTCCAAATACTATTCTTTTTCTAAAAACACTTTTGGAAAATCAGATACTAAAATATTATACTTATTGAACATTATAGCGTGAACAAGTAGTCTTTATTTTTAAAAAAATAATATAAAGGCACTAATGTGATTCATGTGGTTCTAAAATAGCCCAAATTTGAATCCAAACATGATAATTGTCGAAATTTTCTTATAAAAAATGTTTTATACACAATTTAGGTTATTTATTAATTCTTATAATTTTAATAAAAACGTTTTATTTATTTTTCTTATGCGTGCACAAGCACTGCATCAGTGTTTCATGGGAATTAATGTTAATTATTTCAAATATAAAAATTAAAAATAAATTACTATCATAAAAAATTTAATCATGTTCAATATATAATTATGTATTCATTCATTATTTATATTCACTCATATACATGTCAAGATAACATCTTAAATTTGTTATTTTTCCTTCTCTAGCACTGAGCAAGAATTGTACAGGAATTTGGATAAGGTTAATGTTATATAACTATAAAATTAGAAATTAACAGAAAAAAACATCAATAATATATAATAATTAATAAAAAGTTTGTTATAATAATTTTTATCGCTTAATTTTTATTTTTAAAGAACCAATTTGGCTTCGTAAGTGCGGCGCAGACACTGCATCAACGATAACAACGTTCTTTTATACTTATCAAGAAAAATAAAATTTAAATGTTATGAATTATTTCTATAAAAAAATTCTCTTATAACATAATTATTTATTTATTCCATAATTTTCAAAAAAAAATATATCATAAATATCTCTTTATGTTTTCATAAAAAATATAGTATTTTCCTAAAATTTGTATTTTTTTAATATTCACTAAAAATTCAGCTATTTTAGAAAAATACCAAAAATTCATCCTAACCATTTGTTGACATGTATAATTTCATGAATATAGTTTTTTAAATATTATAAATATAATTTTTAAATAAAATCATCATTTACTTGAAAAATAATGATTTTAATATTATAATTGTTTTTATGAAACATTCACAAATTAACTAAGGTATCATAAAGTTATACTATAATAATAGGACATCAAAATATTAATTTATGAATAAATTTTATGAAAATAAATTTCTTTTAAATCATTATAACAATTATAAAATTTTAATTATATATTTATGACTTACAAAAATACCAACACATACTTATTAGTTTTTAAAATATTCACTTACTTATATTGTTGTATAATTATATCATACCTTCATTTATAAGATGCCTAAATTTTATTAATACATTCATAGTGATGTTATTATTCATTTGGTTTATTTAATTTTCATAAGGGTCGTATTACTATTCATAAAGGTAACATTACTATTCCAAAGGGTCAAGTTACTATTCACTAAAAGATTAAATTGATCCTATGAGGCTATAAATATCTTACTAATCACAACCACATATGTCCATTTTTTCAAAATTCAATTCACATAAGCGGTAAAGTTGTGTTTAATGGCTAGGTTATAACAATCTTGTTTAAATAATTATAATAACAAAGTGTTGTTTTTGAGAGACTCAATGTTGTATGCATTACATTCTATATTAAATTTATTTGAAAATCCTTGAGTGTTACAAAAAATATTTTATAGGTACGAAATGTCCTATATTTTTTCAGCTAACATAATCCACTAATATTTTCTTTGTTAAAATATATGTTGATGAAATGATTTTTATTTCAACAAACCCAAAATTATGCATTGAATTCTAAAAACTCATGCCAACAGAGTTTTAAATGAGCATGATAGATTAGTTGAATTTGTTTATTTATTTTTAAATCCATTTAAAAATTATAATGTTACTAATTGAATAAAGTACATAAATTACATACTAAGAAATATTGAAATTGAAAATATTAAAGTATATAAAACTCTTATTTTTTATAATACTGAACATAATATGGATTAATCTAGGATGCAAGTGCAAAATAAGTATCATTGGGAAATAATTAGAATTTTTTTTATTTGATTTCCAATATACATGCCATCTTGTTTATTGTATTTATCTATTCTACATTTTATGAAAATCCTCTGAAATCACATCTAAAAACTACCAATAAGATTTTAAGATATTTAAAAGTTTCTATGTCTCTTTATTTTACCATTCTAAAATCCTCTTTATTTTATTAGACTTCATATTATATCACTGACACTAGATTATATAGACCGGATATGAAGAGTACTTGTGGAATCTTCCACTTTATAGGATGATCCTTAGTTTCTTGATCTAGTACAAAACAACACTCTATTTCCTTATATATTAAGGAAGGTAAATATATTAAAAGTGGTATTTGTTTTGTATGAGTTTTATGGATGAAACACACCAAAAATGATGTTGGTTTTAATTATAAACACATATTAATAAAATGTGATTACACTAGTACTATCAATATTTAAAAAAAATCAATAAACTATTCTATGACTAATCATATTTACAATAGGTATGATTTCTTGAGATATTAAACTCACAAAGGTGAAATTTATATTGAATTTAACTACATTGAACATTAGCTGGGTGATATTTTTTCTAATCCTCTTACTACTAATCGTTTCAATTTTATTAAACTACTATTTTTCAAATTTAAATTAGTTTCACTTATATTAATTATGCTTATCCATAGTTTATATTTTCAAATTTTCTTATCATTTATTGGTTTTATAACTATTCAATTATCTTTAGAAATTAACTTGTAATTGATAAATAAAATTCATTGCCAACTTTTTTTTATTTACAGTATTATAAACTCACATCTTATTCAATTAAGTGTGTAAAAGATAAGTATTTTACCCTCTTATATAACTTCCTTTTATTATTAAAATAGATGAAGAATATTGGGACTACGAAATTTTGTTTCTATTGATTATTTTATTTCTTTATTACTATTCATATTCATTACTAATTATTAATTTAAATTTTATGTTTCAATTTTATACATTTTTTGGCCATTAAAAAGGGTGATATTTTTGGACTATATTGTTGTGGACATTTTATAATCTAACATACTTTCATTTACTTTATTTTTTAATACTCTTAAATACCCTTTATTTTATTATTAATTTTTCTACTATAATGATTATTTCTAGATATTTATTTTTTATTTAAGTTTCTTAATTATATTTTTATTGTATAATTTATATTCTATGTTGGATAATTTTCATATCTAAATGATTTTTACAAATTCTGTGAGAATTTTTCAGTATCTTAATTTATTTGTGAGGTATGGGGTTCATCTAATTTCATAACGTTTATAAATTGGGGAGATAGAATTTTTTTTATATATGTTTCCCTTACATGTTCATGTGAAGCTAGATAAAACTCATATGTTCAGATTTTTCACAAAGAGAATGGATATTACATTTTGATATATTACCTTTATGTATTTAATCAGCTCTAGATATTTTTTATATTTGGTAAAGTGATTAACACATACATATTCATGTACAAGTTCACATATGAATTTTACCTATCATATTATTGTAAAAGGATATTACTATAAGGTATAAAGTATTTAGTGAAGAATTTTATTTTACATTTGGATTCTATCAATGCAATTTACTTTTAAATACTTATCAAAAGTTAAACTTATTTGGAATTTCTCTATGTTAAATATTTTCTGATCTAGATCAAAATTTATCATTTTAGAAGTTATAGGAAAATTTTGTCATGAATATGAAAAATATTTCATGATGTTGTGAGACAGTGATGTATTTTAGTAGTTCAGTTAATATTGAGATGTTAATTTCATGATAAATATATCACATCATGATCATGTAGACCTCAAAGAGATGAAGAGAAGGGTTATATCATGGAAAGAATCATCCCTCCAAGGAGAACTATTTATCTCAACTATGATAGGATTGTTTATGTTCTGTTGTGACTGATAATTTGGAATCTTATAATCAAAATTCAAATGTTTGGATTTTTAAAAATATTTATATCATGATATTTCAAGGATTATTGAATGATGAAGTTTTTGATTACCTTGGTTTAAGTATGGATTATTTTTATAGAGATTATTTTTTAGTCTGTAATAGTTATGAAAACACACAAAAAAGGATTATATAACTCTAAATTAGGTTTTTATCGAAGGAAGATGTTCTAAAATGGATATATTCTATTTTCAAGGAAGAAATTTTTGATTGATTTAAATTTATTATTTTTGTGTTATATATATCAGTTTTCTCAATTGAACAATTTATTAGTGATACACATGATATAAAACCCATATAATATTATGAATTGTACACATTTGATAATGTACCAAGATTTCACTTTTCTATTATACAAGTTTCATTATACATTAAATTTAAAGAAGAAGAAAGAGAAGGAGAAGATAAACTAATTCTGTTAATATAATACAATTGAAGAATTTTTTCCAAAACTAGTATTTGATTTTTTTACTTTCTCTCTAGAAGAAATTCAATTACATGATATTTTCTTAGAGCCTAAAACTAGTTTATATACTATATTCATTTCTATAAAAAAAATATCGTAAAGTGTACACTTATTATTCTATGTTTAGGAGTGACACTGAGGATATATCTTATAAGGAGGATCTTTGTTAAAGCTCTTGGAACCTTGTACCATGTGTAAACGTCTTACACTCAATTTTGAGATTCATGGGGAAAGGATCTAAATTAAAATCATCATGCATATATTAGCTGTTGGTGGAGTGGAATACGGGTGGTTATTTATTTCCCTAAATCAATATAAAAATATTTTAAATACAATTTTATATATTAAATTAATTTATATAACATATTATAATTAAAATATAAGGAAAATATCTAACATAATTAAAGTGGGAATTTTAAATTAGGTGAAATATTTGAATGGGACTCAATTCACCACATCTTGAGTCTTTTTCTTTAACCTTGTTGAGAAAAAAATATTTCCATGTGATTTATAGGCTACCTTCTATAAGATAATAAATTCAAAACTTGTAATCTATCTAAAATAACCATGTTTCAGTATAACCCCTTCCCTTATGACACACAACATCAGTCAGCCTCAAACCATCCATACACAAAATAATCATTAGGTTCTTGTTGTGACACGTTCTTCTAATAAGAATTAGTTAGCTCTTCCTTCGGTAATTTACTTTCTTTTGAACTTTTATATCACAAATCATATGAAAATATTATCTCTATAAATTCAAATATGATCTAGATTTTGAATATCTTCCACAAAACCTTTACCTTTTCATTTATCTAGTATGGAAAAAAATCATTCCATTTATTCTTCCAAAAATCAGGATCCAAGATTCCTCAAAATATTCCTTCATTTCCCCTATTTAAAACTACAAATATATCATCCTAAAACAATTTAATTAACTTATATTATGTTTTTATCAAATCAAAAAGAACAACCATCAAACATCTCTTTCAATATTTTTAAGTAAATTATTTAATCTTACATAATCCCAATATTACTCTTACATAAATTATGTTTACCCATATATAGATCAAGGATACATAAGTTTACTCTTATAAATACTTATAAAACATGATGTTAAAATTATGTGTTGGCGTTATTAATATTATATAACTAATTTTCTAAAATTTAATTCTTACAGACCTCCAAAATCTTAAAATAACTCTTATGTATTCTTTTTACAAGAACTTAATTCTTACACTGATAGTGTATCACCCAAGTTATTCTAAAATTATTTTTAGAAATATATTATTACTCTTATCTATCACTCATTAGGAATGACTTTGATATTTCATGATGTAATATCTGATTCATATACTAACAAACCCACGCCAAAAAGTCATGAAGACATTATTATAAGGTGAAACTACCTCTGATCCACACTTTAAAACAATATTAATTATATACAGTACCATGTTTTTATGGCCTCTTCACCCATGGTGAAACAAATCAAATAATTCTAGAAGAATAAAATCCTATGATGGAATCATCCACTTTATCACATCATGGAATTAAGATTCATGCAACAATTATCCAACTATTCACAAAATGTTACTCTTACGTGAAATATATTACAACAATATTTACTCTTACATAATACTAGTTGTATAGTGTGGTATTATTTATAATGTTGCAACTATTAATTGACCTAAAAAACATTTACTATTATGTGAATCATATTATGGTGTGCAATATAGTTTTATAGTGTGATTTCTTTCCTATAAAAAGAACCTCTTTGCTTCTCCAAAACATCACAACACATTATGAAAAAATTATAATGAAAATCTTACAAATACTTGTTTGGTTAAAAACATACATGGATCATGAAAAATAATCCAACATATTCTCAAATGGGTTATAGAAATATTTTTATCAAATGAAACCACTTTCATACATGTATGATTTCCCTTGGTTGGTGGTTCTATCATAAAACTGTTGACTATTCTTGTATGACTATTCCCTCTAATTCACAAGTAAATGTAACACCCGACTAGATTCCATTAGACTTGAAGAGTCTCATGCAACTCTAAAGGTTTTTCAAGGAATTTTTACAACACTTTATTATTTCTTTTTTATATTTTAAATGAAATCAAATCACACTTACAATAAGTGTTTAAAATTATTTAAATTAAATTTTTATAGAAACCCAATGAAATAATCCCATTTTCTCTTATTTTATGAAAATTGAAATTTTATTATATTCTACGTACTTCAAGGTTGTGATGGTTATTTTATACAGTTATTCAAACATATAGTAATACCTTTCAGTTAAGGTCATTATTAATTTCTTAATACCTTTCAATTAAGGTTAATTCAAATTTCCACTCCAAGGTTGGATTTATATAATATGGTTGAAACCATGGAAAACCATTCTCAATTTAAACTAAATATATTCATGATTACAACATAAAAAATTATTTATTTTCATTATACCATTTCATGTATATCTGATTTTACAGCCTCATTTGATGTCTCAAATGTGAACTATTGTTTTCAATTCTATGATAATTCCACAGAATAACTCATGATGTATAGAATAAATATTGTAACACATCTTTTCTAATGTGAATCCTTTTTACAACACCTACTCCCATAGGTTTGAATTATGTGATATTAATCCAAATTCCTCTAAAGTAACTCATCTAGTCCCATAATATAGGAAAACAGGAATAAAATCTATACCAATTCTTCATTAAAGTGATTTTACATTATTAAAATTTAATGAAATACTTCCACTAATGATTTCTCAGAACAATAACTTCATGAAACTTATACGGACTACATATTCACACAAATCCTAAAATTTGAACCTTTATTAACAGAATTTGTGTATTGTTTTTCAAAAATACCTTCACCATTATGAATTACGATCATAACATTGAAAAATTAACTATACAAACATCTTCTCATATCCCTCTATGGTAGTGTGGATTTTTTCTAGTGGGTTCACATGGGTTACCACTAGGTTTATTTCCCTTTTCTTGTCCAACACATCTTATTGAATCCAAATATATTACTCAATATAAGTTTTGTGACATGTAATTAGATCCACCCAAGTCTAATGAAAGTAATAATTACTCATAGACTCTCACTAACTTCAAAGTATTATAATTTTAGCTATAATACTATAACATCCCAAACATTACATGCTTATATATTACTTCAAAATTGATGAATATTCATTACGCAACATAAAAAAACACACTAGGATCATATAGGTTTAGTTTCTTTATAAATTGGGAAACATAAAAAATTGGTTCAAAAAACATCCACATTGTCTCCCCTTAATTCCTTCATAACTAGACCCCCTTTTGACACATATTACTTAGTACCTTTCTTCATAACCTGGGGAAAATAAAAATAAGGAACGGTGAGCTTAATTGCTTAGAAAGGGTAAACAATAGAGATGTAAATCATATCATAATCATAGTGCATGATTTCATAAATATAACATTTGAAATTTTAATCTTCCATATAAAAAATGATAATATCATTTCATGGGATAAATCATATTAGTTCATTAAAGAACATATTTCCAAAGAGCATAACATTGGACATGGAATATGTGGAATACACATAAGAATAGAAAATTATTCCATATTAGTCAATGCTTATTTCCAAGACCATAATAGAAGAAAAAGTACCTTACATAACTGAGTTCCCTCCTCATTCAATCCATATATTACTTAACCAGGTTTACTTCCCATTCCATCCTTGTATTACTCAACAGAGATCATTTCCAGTTCCATCCCTATCTATCTCATGAGATATAAATATTTACCCAATGCATTGTAGGTAGATATAGGTCCCACCCATCACATAATGAAAACCATACATATGTGTTCCATAAGAACATAATTTATTCACCATATTAGAACCCATGAAATAAAATGGGTTTCATAAACGTCATTCAATAACATAACCCATGGAAAAGAAATGTGTATCATAAATCTCATTCCATCATAAACATGATACAAAAAAAATAATAGAGAGGATATCCTTGAAAAATATATCCTTATTGAAGAATATGTAACATCAAAGAATATTATTTTATATGGAAAATAATTTTCAGAGATTATTTCAAAATAATTATTGAGGAAAATATCCTTTCTTCTTTGAAAACATTTTCCTTTCTTAAAATGCCATGAAAATATAAAAAAATATTCTAAAATAACCTTATAATCTTATAAGGTGAGATTTAAATAAATAAGGAAACATGAGAGCATAAAAATATGTTCATTCCATATAAGTTAAATTAAAACATTCTTCTCGTACATTATATGGATAAGTCAAAAAGTGCCTCGTAGGGAAAATGAAAAAAGATTCCTTTCAAAATGTTAAGTAAAAACTCAAAAATTGGTAACAATGAATTTAAAAAAAATATAATAATAGTAATAACATTTTTTTAATGGATTTATAAGTAACATGGACAATGATGATAAATATACCCTAGTAAATACTTACGTATAAACAATATCAGATAATAATGAGATTGCAAAATTATCCCTTACCTTTGGTCTGGGTTCCTTTGTATGTATCAGAAACTCATGTATAATGGATTAAATAATGTTATTAACTTATTACAGAACCATATTTATATTTATTATGTCATATATGATCACATTATCACCTGTTTAATAATATTTTATTATTACGCTTCTTTCGAGTGTTAAGTGCTTCATTTTCTTTGCATGTTTTGTTATATTATTCCTTGTTATTATTCGTAGGTTATGGTTATATAATTTATAGAATGTTATTAAGGTAATATATATCATATTTATTAATTTTTTATATTTTTAGAATTGTTATTTAATGGTGAATAAGGAAAATTAATCACATTGCATCGTGGAGAAGGTAGGTCGTACATACGCACGAGCGATGGTATCATTTCTTTAATAGTAAAAAGTATAAAATTGGATGAAATATTTTTTGTTCTAGAATCAATAAAATGACATAATTATAATATATAATTATTATTTCCATCATTATACCCATCCAAGTAAATTTGTGATGAAAAAAATATTACACCACATTTTGTAGACGATAGGTCGTATGTACGCATGAGTGGTGATTTCATTTTTCTTAGGATGGATAGATAGTGGAATATGATTGTTTCATAATCATGATAACATATAATCATATATTTGATACTATAGTTATTAATTTAGAATGGAAAAACAAATGAAGGTGAAGTAGATGAAGAAATGATCTTAAGAGATTCGGTAAAGGTGATAACCTCTTCTTCGGTGATCTCTCTCTAGATCTCCTTTTAGGGACCCTAGAGTTGGTCTTTTGATAATACCAGAACTTATAGAATGTTTCTATGGATTTTTATAAGTGAAATTGTTAGTATATGTCCAATATTGAAGGCTCAATGAGTAGCAGGTGCCCTTTTGTAATTAAGGTAGGGGACACCTTTGGAATTTTTAAAAATATTAATTTATAATAAATTCGATCTCATTCCAAATACCAAAAAAATGTAATATATTTGAATATGATATTACATAAGGTTTTAATATCATAAAAAAATATTTTAGACATGTTTTTGTATTAATTTAAACCTTATCATTTTAATTAACCCTTAGTTAACTGATTTTAATTTTAACAAAATTAATATTTTTTTCAATATTAAAAGAGTGTAAATTCTACTTATTTGATGTCAATTAGACAATAAATGAACATTTTAGAACATTTTATACCATATAATAATTATTTTTTATTTTTAAAAAACGTTTTATTGTTTTTAATTAATTTAATAAAACATTATTTTGATAAAATATCAATAGTGTCAATCTGACACTATTCAGTTTTTCGATTTTTAGAAATCCCATGATAACAACTTAACTTCAACAAAAATATTTTATTATATAGATAAGATTTCATGTTCATTAAATAAATTCATTGGATATATTAATCATCTCAATTTATATTTTTATATTTTCAGTCACATTTATTTGATATTTCCATTAATAAAATAATTACTACATCATATTTTTATAATTCTTTATATACATATTTATTTACTAAAAATTAAAAATAAAATAAATTAATGAATATAAATATTATAAATTTCATAATAATATTTATAATATAATTTACCTAGTGTATGGACCTATGTTAAAAATGATATATTTATTAAAACATGAAGGTGACATCATTAAAATTTTATTAAATAAAACATTATAAATATCATAATTTTATCCATGTTGTCCAAAATGTAAAAAATAAATTTATATGATAAAATTATATTTATTAAGTCACAAATTAAAATTTTGATTCGTTCATATAATTTATTATTTCCCATGTGGACACAAAAGGGAGATTAAAGATTAAGAAAGTGGCATTTTGTGTCATTCTTTTATTTAAATATTATATAAGTTATTTTCAGGGTAAATTATCCATTAAATGACACAAAATAGATACTTTAGTGATATGGGTAGACTTTTATTCATCCCAAAAAATATTTTCATGTTTTAGGTTCATTTTATGGTCTTTATAATTTTATTTTTAACAAAAATTACGTAATTTACCCTTTACCGTTGTAACAAAATTTACCATAGTTACTATTCATATTAGACAAAAATAAAAGAAAATAATTAACCAATTTTGGACATAAAAATATATATTTGGAATAAATTTTTAAAAATTCAAAACACATAATTTTCATAATTTAATTTAAAATAAAATCGATAAAATTCCATGAAAAAACATTTTTTTGAAAAAATGCCTTTTTTAAAACATAAAATGTTTTTTAATAAAATTGTGTATAAAATCTCTTTAAAAAACAATAATAGAATTATTTTAAACCAAAATGAACTAATTATAATTTAAAAATAATCTAAAACATAATTTTACCTTTTAAAGACTTTAAAATAAAATACAATTTTCAATAAAAATCAGTATTTTTACTATTCCTTAAAAATAATTGTTTTCAGAAAAAAAATAATTTTAAGATAAAAATTCATATTGAGTTGAAAATTTTATTTATTTTATAAGTTATTTATTCATATTTATTACCTCCAATTTAATGGCTAGGTTATAATGGTCATTTTTATACTAATAGTGTATCGCGATTCGTTTAAACTCATGGTTGCGTGCAATGCAAGCTATTAAAGAATTAAACTTTTTTAAAGTGAAATATTTATTAAAATATCATGTTGTTATATTATACCCCCATTAAACTAAATTTCACCCTCTAAATTTTTCACTTAGATACAAACATATGAGAATACCTCTACCTCATCACATCCTCAAGTTCACACGTAGCTTTTTCATATTGGTGATTTCTCCATAAAACTTTAACCAAGTAAGTGGTATTATTTCATAGAACTTTTTCAATATGATCTAGAATCCCTATTGGTTATTATTTATAAGAAATATCTTTCTCCAGTGGTACGACTTCATAGTTTAGTACATGTGAAGGATTTGGTATGTACTTTCTCATGAAAGATTCCTGGAACACATCATGAACTTGAGAGAGATTTGGTGGATGTGTCAATCTATAAGCTACCTTCCCAACACAATCCAGAACTTAAAAAGGACCAATATACCTAGGGATCATCTTTCCCTTCATTACAAATATCATCACTCTCTTCCAGGTAGATATTCATAGAAACACATTGTCACCCAATTCAAACTCTAGGTCTTTTAATCAGTTGTCAGCATAACGTTTTTGTCAAAATTGAGTTGCTTATATGTGTTGTTGAATAGAACTGACCTTATCTTCCATTTCCTCAATAAGATCATGTCTCAATAGATTTATTTTTCCAACTTCATCCCAATATGTTGAAGTTCTGCACTTCTTTCCATATAGGTGTTCATAAAAATCCATCTGAATACTAGAGTGACAGATTTTATTGTAAGAAACTTCAACCAAAGGTAGGTGTTGATACCAACCACCTTTGAAATCAATGGGGAAATATATCAAAATTTCTTATATATTTTGAATTTTCCTCTTAGATTGTCCATCTGTATGAGGATGATAAGCAATGATGAAACTTAACTCTATATCCAGATATTGTTGAAGACTCCTCCAGAACGTCAAGGTAAATCTCAGGTCCCGATCAGATATAAAGGAATGTGGTACTCTATGCAATCTTACCACTTCCTTAACATATATTCTAGTGAGCTGATCAGAGAGAAATATTCTCTAATAGAAATGATGTGTTTAGACTTTATAAGGTAATAAATTATAACCCATATAGTATTATGGCCTTTAGATGTTTTGGGAAGTCTGATGACAAGTCTATAGTTATGTTTTCCCATTTCCATTCTAGTATGGGTAATAGTTGTAAAATCATCTTAGAATTTTATCTCTAAACCTTAACATGCTAAAAAACCATGCACCGAGAAACATATTCTTCTATATCTCTCTTCATTACAAATCACCAGAAATACTCTTTCATGTCCTGATACATCTTTTTTCTTCAATGATGAATAGAGAATGATAAAATATGATCCTTATCCAATAGTTCCTTCTTTAATTATGGTATGGGAGGAATAAAAACATGGTTCATAAACCTTATTATCCCTTCACAATCAAGGTTTAATTCAAGAACATTTCTCACCTTCTTTTCTAGCTCTACATCTTCCTTATGCTTCTTCTTAATCCTCACTTGTATAAATGGTTGAACATTCATTTAAGAAAGATAATATTTCTCCCCTTGCTTTAATATTTATAGACACATGCTTTTCAAATCCATAAATATTTTATCTTTTGTGATCCTCATCGTAGATAGGCTAGCATGGTCCTTTTGACTTAAAGCATCTTCCATATTTTTCTCTTTTCCAAGGTGGTAATGTATTGAGTATTCATAATATTTAATCAATTCCAACCATCTTATTTGGCATATATTTAACTCCTTCTAAGTGAAAATATAATTTAAACTTTTATGATTAGTATATATGTTACACCTTTCTCCATAAAGATAATTCCTTCATATCTTTAATGATAATATTATGCATCTAACTCCAAATCATGATTTGGGTAATTTTATTTATGGATCTTCAATTTTCATGAGGCGTAACCTATCTCTATATCATTTTTCATGGGAATACTTATTATACCCTTCTTGGATACATCATTATAGATCACAAATCATTCTCCACTATAGGGTAATGTGAGAATAGGTGCATTAACTAACCTTCTTTTCAACTCCTTGAAATTCTCTTCAAATTCCACCCTCTATATGAACATAACTCCTTTTATAGTCAACATAGTGAGTGGATTAGATAATCATGAAAAAACATTCAAAAACATTGATAGTATCTTGAAAACCTAAGAAAAAATTTAATCTCATATACTGTTGTGGGTATAGGCCAACTTTTAATAACTTTAGTCTTTGCTAGATCCATAGATATCCCATATATTGAGATTATGTTACCCAAAAATGAAACTTTTTGAAGAAAAAATTCACACTTGGTAAATTTTTCATAAAGCTTATCCTTTCTCAGGGTCTTTAGTACAATCTTAAAGTGATCTTCATGTTCTTATTTTCTTTTTAAATATAAAATAATATCATTTATAAAGACTGCCAAAAATTGATCAAGATAATCTCTAAACACTATATTTATTAAATCCATGAAGATAGAAGGGGCATTAGTAAGACTAAAGGGAATCACTATAAACCCATAATTTTTATACCTTATATGGAATTCCATTTTGGGAATATTTTCCTTCATTAAACTTAATTGATGATATCCAGAACAAAGATCAATTTTGTAAGAGTATTTAGATCCTCTTAGTTGGTAAATAAGTCATCAATACGGGGAAGAGGATATTTTTTCTTGATAATGATCTTGTTAAATTCTCGATAATAAATGAAAATTCTCATTGATTCATCTTTCTTCTTAAAAATATAATAGGTTCATCCCAAGGTGATGCACTAGAGTATATAAATCCCTTCTCAATATTTTCTTGGAGTTTTGTAACACCCCGAGATTTTATGAAAAATATTCTTTTTAATTTCATTAATGTCTTGTGTTGTACGCTACACCAAAAGGAGCTTGCACAACATGCATCCTTGACTTACCTTGCATTACACACAATCACGACCTTCCTCAATAGCGTGTGTAGTACGCAATACTGAGTTTCACTAAACAACGATATGCTATTAAAATATTATTAAAACAAGCCGTTATGAATAGTAATAACCACTATTTGAAATTTTGTAAATTTTATTTTTCAAAATGGACTTCATTTTTGGATTCGGAATATCGAAATTATCTTAGGGTGAAATTTTGGTACTTTTCGGATAACTTTCATTTCCTGATGAATAGTGCAAATTACTAAATTTTAATTAAAAACAACCTTTTTAATCGAAATAATTAATAGTGATAAATTATTAATTTGAGTGGTTTTAAAGTATATTTAGAATATATTTTTACAATTTAATACAATGTTGGTCATTGGATGTAATTTCACTTTTAAACCAGACATAAACAAGTGTCAATCTTTTGATAGTTATTATCTCTTAAGAACACGCTATTTGTTTTGACGACAGGAATTAATTTTTAAATTAAGTAATGCAACTGATATGTTTTGAATTTGGTAAAATAGACATCATTTTTGAGTTCATAATATCAAATATATCTTAGGCTTAGTTTTTGGTATTTTTCTGGAAACTTTCATCTTTTGATGAATAGTGAAACCACTAAGTGGTAGTTAAAAAAATGAATTTTTCATAAAACTTAATTTTACCGCTTCTGTGAGTGGAATTTCAAAAATCTGAGAGACACGGTTGATTTCACTAAGTAAAATGTGGTTCAATGAGATGAAAATAACTTTTGGTGAATAGTAACTTTTTACTTTTTTTTACCACGGTTAAAAGTAAATAGGGTAATTAAGGGTAAAAATGATATTATTATTACCCTAACACATGTTCTAATTCTGTTGGATAAGTGTAATTCGACCAAAAACAACCTTAGGAATAAAATATGACCATTTAGGCCCACTTGGATTAGATTAGGACATTTATTATCAATTTATTTAAAGAAGGGTTAAAATAGTTAAAATCAAAGTTTAATAAGTAAATGAATTTTAATATAAGGTTATTCATAAGATAAATTCGACTATAAATATTAACTAGACAGCTAAAACGATTTTATACATAATGGTATTTTATTTGTAATTTTTAGACATTAAATAATTTAATTTATTTATGACACAAAGATGATGCAGTAATTATCTTATTAAGGAAATATTGACATAATTGATGTTATAAATACCAAAATAAATGTAATTTGAGACTTTTTATGAATTCCACTAATTTCGAGGTTAATATGACATGTTATTATTGATTTAATTAACTTTTTTCAAACTAATCATTCTGTTATTCTTTTTACAAAAATCAATTACTAAATAGTGTCAAAATTGACATAAAATAGTTTTTAAAACAAATATTATATTATTAATTGTTATTTTATTCCTAAAAATCTAAGGTTCAGTAAAATGACTTATATAAGGTTATATATATTAATAATAAACAACTTTGGATTTGTTTGGCTTGTTATAGTAAGTTTATTAACCTTATAGTGTAAGAACACAAAAAAGACATGGTAAAAGTAAAATTATCTAACTTAAAGTTAAATATAACTGATAAGGTTAAAATAAGAACCTAAACTTGTCTAAATTATATTGGATGAGAGGATTTCGACCCATACCCACCTTATCTTAGAAATAACTCAATTTGGAGCTATTAAAAACCGAATATGACTTTATAATAAAATAATATTTTTAGTTATTCCAAAGGTGCCCCTCTCCTCCCTTATAAAAGGGCACCTCCTCCCTCTCTTCCTCACACCACTTTGAGCCTTCAAGCTCGTCCAACCCCTGCCAAATTCTCTTCTCAACTTCCCTAGAAACATCCTAGAGGTCTTGGTCTTTTTCAAAGACCAATTTTAGTTCCCTAAGAGGAGGACTCAAAGAGGCGCTTCAAAGAAGAGGTAATGTCTGTTACCGATTCTTTCAACTTTATTTCTTCTTCCACTTCTTTTTCTTAGGTTGTTTCATTATGAAGTAATAACATCAGTTTCAATAATATACTGATATGTTATTATAAGTATGAAACAACCCTATTTCACCATCTATCCATCCTACGGAAAACGAAATCACCGCGCGTGCGTATGTACGGAATACCGTCTCCACACCGTGGTGTAATCTATTTTCCACCACCACCTTACTTGGATGGGTATAATGTTGTACATAATAACTATATATGATTATTGTAAATTGATATTGATTATGAAATAGTATAAATACACTCCAATACAATTCCACAATCATGAGAACAATATCATCGCTCGTGCGTACGTACGGACTACCGTCTCCACGACGCGATGAGATTCATTCTCCACGTTAACCATTCATGAATGATTATAAAGTATATATAATAAGTAATCATGAAATATATGACATAATAATGATACTATATTTATGTGTATATATATGTATGTCATCTACTTAATTCCATTCAACTCAATAAGGAAATGAAAACAGCGTTCATGCGTACGTACGGCCTACTATCTCCATGAACTGTGTATTTCTTTCCATTTACTGATCTATTATATATATGTATATTATAAATATATATTATATATAAATAATGTTTTATATTCTAGAATTAAGTAATCATGATCTAAGTAATCATATGAATAATTACAAGTCAAAACACGGACGACAAATGAAACAACTTTACCCAAAACGCTCTTTAACATGGAATTTACAAAAGAACGGGTAAAATAAAGTCATAAGTGAACCATATATGATATCATAACAATGTGTATGATTCTGAAATAAGTCAATGACATTATTTAAATCATTATATGGGAGGTTCGGACACTTACGAAACAAATCAGACCTAAGCTAAGGGAAAATATCACAATCTCATTTTTATCCGAGATTGTTCATACTTTGGTATTTACTGGGGTGTATTTTATCATCCACATCCATGTTTCCTCAATATGTAATATTTACATCCTTATACAATAGTTTATATCCAATTTTACCCTTCGGTGAGTTTTTAGTAAAAGATATGAAAGGAATCTTTTGTCGTTTTTCGTACGAGGTACTTTTTGACTTTTCTGACAAAAGTACGAGAAGAATGTTTTTTTTAACTTATACGGAATGAATGGATTTTTAAAACATTATTTGAAATAAGATTCCTTTACAAGTTTTCAATTTTATTTTTAATCAACTTCTTTTAGTTTAAAATTGTATGACATGTTAAGAAAGGAAAAATGTTTTTGAAGTAGAAAGGATATTTTCCTCAAGAATGGAGTTCAAGAGTTTTATCAAAATTATTTGCCATCTTAGATAATATAGGGTTTTGTTTCTATCCCTATTATTAAATTGATTTGATTATGTTGTGATGGAAATATTTTTATGAATTTATTTATCTTATATGAATTGTTTTATGATGTCATGATGATTAAGATTCCCATTTTTATTACATGGGTTATGCTATGATGTATGGTTTATGATTTTCTGGAACACATAAGAATGGTATCATTATGAGATGGGTGGTACCTATATCTCCCTCCAATGAATTGGGTAAAGATTTTATATCTCATGAGATAGACATGGCTGGAACGGCAGGTTAAACCGGTTCAGTGAAACAGGACTGAAACGAGGAGTGAACTCGGTTCAGAAATGGACTTTTTCCACTAAGATAGTCTTGGTAATGAGTCTTGACTAATAAGAAATGATTCTATATGATTATGTGTGTATGCCACAAAGTTTCATGTTTTAATTTATGATTATTGGGATTACATTTCACTACTATGATTTATCCCATGTTATGAAATTATGATTTCTTTTACAGGTTAAGATTTCCAAAAGTTATGTTCTTATGTATATGATGTGATTGATATTTCTTTTGTTTACCATTACTGAGCATTTGATCTCACCCTTTTATGATTTATTTTCCCTAGGATATAAAGAAATGTTTTAGGTAAAAAAAGGAAGATATTTATGGGAGATGTTGAAGATCTTTCACCATGATTAGAAGATTATATTCCGAGTTTCCAAAGACACTAAACTATTATGGTCCTTGTGTGTGTGTTTTTGTTATGTACTAAGTATTCCGCAAAAGTAATGTAATTTCCATGTACATTAAGCTTCGGGTCTCTACAAGTTTCTTCTTCAATTCCTATAACTCAATTGGGGTTATTCTATAAGGAGTCTTTGAAATAGGCCTAGCACCCGGAATGAGTTCTATTAAAAACCCTACTTTACTATTAGGTGGAAGACCTACCAGTTCTTCTAAAAGGACATCAACAAACCCTAGTACAATAGTTGTTTCCTTAATTTTTATTTTCTCCCCAACCATATGCGTTAGATATCCTTCATTTATAGGAATCAAGACCCATAATACGGAAAAAAATCACCAAAAGTTTATATTCATCCATACATCGATAGATGATCATAGATTCATTCAGAAAATGAAATGTGACTTCCTTTACATGGTAATTGATATGAGATCATTACATATAAAGCCAATCCATGTCAGTAATCACATAAATTTCTACTAAAGTATCACAAGATTTCTAGGAATCACTTTCCCACAAACTTCAACCAAAGAAGAATTATAAACTTGTGATGTGACCGTTGTACCATTATAAGTTGTCAAAACTAACTCAACATCTAATTATTGAGGTAATACAGTGATACCCTTAGAAAATTCTTTATAAATAAATGAGTTGGTGGATAAAGAATAAAATAAAACACTAGCTATTTTAGAGTGGATGGTAAGTGTAACTTTCACCACTTCATTATCATATTCCACATCACTAATAGTTATCACATTATATTTTCCTTTGTCTTTGTCCCTAAGTGGTTGATGACATTGATCATTATCAAAAATACTTGGATTAGGTCATTGGTTATCATAATACCCCATTTCATTGCACATGTAACATTGAAGTGTGGGAGGTTCACTCTATGTAGAATTTTCTCTATTTTCTTCATTAGATATCTTTTTCTAATCACTTCAAAAGTCAACTTCCCAATGACCTCCTTTACCACATTTAAAAAATTTACAATTCCCTTTTATGATAATTTCCTCCATGTTTATTTCCAGACTTTGACTATAAAGGAAATCTCGTATTATTTTCTCTATGGTTTTTATATTTCCCCTAGATTCTATTTTCCTATTCTTATCAAAACCATTAGATTGATGGGTAATTCAATCTTCATATAAAACTTCAGAGAAAATAAACAAATTTCTTGATAGATACTAAAGTCCATTTTGGATAACGCCCTTTGAAGACTTAGTTTTAAGCCATAAAAAAATTGATCAATCTTACTCTCATGTTGAATGATAATTCTAGAAGTGTACCTTGAAAATATTGTAAAAATTTTATCATAGGTACCAAAGGATTCCACATCCATTTTCTTAAGATAAAATGATTCTTTCTCTATTTTCATTAGATGAATAAGAGGTAATCACTTATTGAAAAATGTGTTTATAAACTCATCTCATTCCAGGTATTCAATTTCATCTTGCTACCTCGTCTTCTTGATAAGATTCCACCATTTTTCATCTTCACCTTCCAAACGATATACTGCAGAGATGAATTTATCATATTCTGAATTTTAGAGAACTAAAAATATATTTTCAGTGGTATTGATCCATTGTACATCCACTAGTGCATTAGAAGACCCACAAAAATAAGGTGGATCCTACCTTATAAATAAATCAATATAATTTTTTTCCCTCCTTAGCTCATTTGTAAGTCCTGTATGATTCATGTCTTGAGTGAGTTATGAGAGCATATAAACAAGATTTTTAATACCAGTTCCCATAAAAGTTGTTGTCTCATAAAGAAAATCATTTCATTTCCCATAAAATTCATCATTAACACAGTTCCATCAGGTTCCATCCATTGACTAAAAAAAGAATCATAGTGTGAGAAACTCTAGTGGCTCCACCATGAATAAAGCCATAATATATTATATCATTTAAATCCAACTCATAACTCCTCCTTCAAGAGTAAAAACATAAACAATAGTTGATACCCTTTGATTATAGTTACATATAAAATCTCTATCAACATAGAATGTGATTGTGAAATCAAATCCCCCATAATATAATACAGCATCTAAGGTCTTATTGAAATATCTCAAGATTCTCTTCATTATGTTCCAATTATCCCGTACAATATTATACATTTACTAATTAACTACTCTGATTTCATGTGAAAATAATTCTCTAGTAAAAATCATATAAAATATAAAAATCCCCACTACTAATGAATATGGTACTCATGAAATCTTAATCCTCTATAATTCACTGTTAAGTCTCATCATAGGGGATACCTAGAAATTAATTGGATGTGGGGTAGATATTGGATTAAATTATTTCATGTGGAAGTGTTTCTAGATATTCCAAAAATAATTCTTCTATGATAGAAAATTATTCCAATTATTTATGTCTTGATAAATGTATATACTAGAAATCTTATTTTCTATTCCCAAGTCCTTTATATCAAACTCCCTAGAAAATAATACATTTTTATTAATAATATGAACATTTTCTTGGCCTAAATCCAACATGTAATTTACATTCAATAGAATAATTATAATTTAATTACCATACAACACCTTAAAATATGAAAAATAGTCTAAATGAATTCTATTATATCATAGGATCATGATATAAGAATTAAATATCTTGTACCAACACCTTGATATCTCTTGAGATAGTATTTATATTATTTCAACTTGAAAACCATGTTCTCATTACCTTATTCTATGACCACTAGTATCACATCATATCTTTCCACCTGGTCCTTCCTATCATTCTTGGTCTTAAAGACCCATTTTTTATAATAACTTTCCTTTCATAATATAATGGAGACTAAATTCCTTTATTGTTCTTATTTAAGGCTTCAAGTTCCTCCGGCATTGTTTTCATCCATGAGGATGCATCTGGACATTGAGTCACCTCCAATAAAGAAGATCAATATCCATCCTCCATTAATAAGTAGTTTATAATATTGATCTATGTGACATAGTTTGAGTACCATATTTGTACACTTTTCTCCCAAGTTGACTAAACTGGTCTATAATAAATTGATACTTGATCATCATTTTATGGTGATGCCTCAGAGAAAACAAGTCCATCCTTTAAATCATCCTCGACCATGACTATTTTATTTTATATGTTATCTTAATCCATGTCTCTTTCATTCATAATTTATAACTTGTATTATAAATATATGACACCCCTACTTATGATATGTTTGTGTGTAGTGGGGTCCCACATCTGATACTTCTTTAGAATATCAACATATCCTAAGAATCTATATTCCTAGATCTCAAATCAAACATTGACCATTCCTATATATGAAATAGTGCATTTATAGAACATAAAAAAGAACATAATAGAGAATAATTAGGGGTTTTAAAATTCATATCTCAATTGATTTCTTTTGACCAATTTCCATTAAAGGATACATATTGATCAAATAATAGGTTACTTTACTATTTATACCAAAAATTTATTATAAAATCATAGAGTCTTTAACAACACCATTTTTCAATTCAAAAAAAATTGTTCATCCACTCGGTCACTATATTATACTAAATAGTGTATTATATTATGAACAATTAGTTTATGTATTATTATTGAATGAAGATATCAAAATAATTTATTGAATATTCTCAATAATTTTCAGTCCCCAAACACTAGATCTTCTTTTATGATTCATGCTCCTTATATGCTTTAAATATTTTGAAATATTAAAAAGTATTTTATTTTTACTTGAAAGGGTACATGAATAATCTTCTAGTGTAATCATAAATGACTAATAAAAACTACATTTCTCCTCTCTAGGATATAAATTGTGTTTTACAAACATTAGAATGGATCAAATATATGATATCCTAGATCCTTACCATTAACATCTCGAACATCATCCTATATGGATATCTTGAAACACAATTCTCATAAAATGATAAGGATACCACTGTAATCCTAGGAAGAATCATCTTACCATCAATAAACTCCTTGCCTCATTCATACATAGATCCAATAATATGATTCCATGATTTTTCATATGGTATTAAGATTTAGTTGATGAAACAACTATCTATGCCTCCATTTAGGTTTTACTCAAAATCATGTACATGTTTTTTTATATTTTCTCTACCTTCATCAACATAAACACTCCCTTTGAAATTTTAATCATTTCTTTCTTGGTACGAGCCTTGTTTCTGATATCATATGATTTTTATAAATATAATATGTCCCACTTTAGGACCTTTGAATGTTTTACTACATGGATGGTTTAAACTATACTATTATGTATATTCATTTTAATGGAATTCACTCTAATAATCTTCAATGTATTATCATTAACCTTATAGAAATCTATTTCTAAAATAGGTTCAAATTTATTAAACCATTCCCATCGAGATTTAATGTGACATGTGGACCCTTATTTAGTTATCCATGAATTATTGAGGTGTTCTTTCCTCAAGAAGTTTTCATCGCTTCACTAACTAGTATGTCTTTATGTTCATAAGTACTCACCATATTTCCTTGAGAATTATTTTCACCACTATTTTTGTTCCAATAGTCCTTCCTGATGTTCCCATTCTCACCAAAATTGTGACATTTTATATTCTTATTATTGCTTCTTAATTTATACTTTCCTTGATTTCGGATCCCATTGGAACAATTCTCAATAATCCTTCCTCTCTCCATCAACAAAGAATTTTTTTGGTGTGAACTTATCTATTTTTACTCCTTATTCTTATAGTGACATTATTCTTTAATAATTGAAGTTGAAACTTCCTTAAATACCAACATACCAATCTGGAAATTATTGGTGTGGTTGATAATGGTATGATCATTAGAATATCACAAACATTGGAGTAGAATATCCATAAGTTCATTATCCATAATTTTTTATCTTAATTCCATATGCTGAGTGAATAGGGTGTAAAAGGAATTGATGTGATCGATCACTGATGATTCATCTTCTATTCTAAGAGTTTATAAGTTTATCTTCAGGAAACAATTATTGTGATGTGACTTGGTCTCGTAAATCTTTGTTTGAGTACCCCAAGTATCATTATCCATCTTTTTATACATAATTTCTGACAAGAATCCATTAATAAAACAAAAATGGATTTTGGAAATATCATTCTCACCCATGTCATTCAATTTTCTCTCTGTCACACCTGCCTATATGTTTTCAATTTCAAGTAGATAATTATCTTATCACAACATCACATGAATCCTTATTTTTCATAACAGAAAATTATTCCCATTGAATTATTCAATAATAAAAATTTCCTTTATTTGAACACATATTCAGTCCATAACATCTATTGTTTCAAAATTGTGTATTAATAAACTTAATTGATTTATTCTAAAATAAAAGATCAATCACAGTCATAATCACATAGAATACTCAAATTAATGTGAATTACTAATACCTGAAAATTACATAAATAGAATTTCCCCATAAATTCTCTTTGATACCTCTTTTTAGGAGAAAAACGATTGTCCAATCAGTTCAGTTATAGTTGATAAATAAAAGATAAAGTGAAAATGTGGAAAATTGGGCAACAAATTTTATGTGGAAATCTACCAAAAATTAAAGTGCTAAAAACCAAGAGTATATATATATATATCTCACTATGGAAAAATGAATGTATATGGTCTCTCTATATTACTTTTACAAAGATGAAACACTCATAATAATTTATCTTGAATAGATAGAGAAACAACTCACAAAATATCACACTCTAAATACTCAAGTTGGGAGATGGGAAGTTGATGATTCTGGAGAGGTTAATACCTCATTTTATAGTCTTTTCCCTACCCTTATCCTCTCTTTCATCACCCAACACTACTATAAATTGAGTAAATTGTCCCTTAATGATTTTAGAAACCACATTTTAGTGTTCACTAGTAATAGCATTAGTAACTACAAAAGGGCAGTCACTTTACAATTCCCCAAAAAAACCCAGTCTCGTTCCATTTCATCTATACTCGTCATAAATGACCTCATGAAAATCCTTTTTGTGAATATAATCTCCCCTAATGCCTCCATTCGATGAATCCTAATTCCTCACTACAAACACTCTCCCCTAAAACTCCTCCACACCCAACTCCTCACCCCATGTACCTTTATGCTGCCAATTATTCTCATCATACCTTTCCTCCACATAAACCATTTATCCCCTATATCTATGTGATTCCCCTAAACTCTCCCATATATAGTGTTTCATTCACTTGAAACTCAACTATGACACTCCTCCCCACCGCTATTCCTCTCTCAGTTATTAATGCCTTTCCATGCTCGTATTCTTTTCCACCTTAGACAAACATTATTCTGGGAACTATCAAGGAAGTTTTGTAAGATGAATTTATAATGAATTTAAGTTGTAAACTTAAAGCCCCTATTTAATATTTTTTTATATTGTGTAATTGATTAATATTTTGAAGTTATGGTTGTGAAATTATATATTAGTTACTAAATAATAGTTATTTTTATTAATTATTATGTTTCTTGTTTATTATATTTTCAATAACTTTATATGTTATATTTTTATTTTGGTATAATGGATTGAGTCCTTTTTTCCTTGTTAAACTTAATGAATAAATATACACTATTTTATTTTAAAAATAATAACTTGATGTTGTTTCTTGATAAATTTTTAATGTTTAACTTTATTTTTTTTATAAATGTAGATATTTCATAGGAAGCTTAAGGAATTTTTTATGGCATTTTTTGTGTGCATGTTTCATTTTTATGATAATATTATATAATTCTATATAAAAATGTTCTAATTTTAGTTTTTTAAATTAAAAAATTAGTTATTTTTTATTGCATTATGAGTTTATGTTTATCCAGACATGGTACAGCTTCAACCAGACACAGGGGTCCAAGTAGTGGGGTTTGATCTTGGAACTCTAGTACCTGATTGGATATGTTATTTTTAGAAACCTTTATTCTAGTTAGAGAGGGTGTGAGTGAACTGATTCATCTTCTAGGGAATATGATATGAGACCCCAAACATATTCCTTTTGAGAAATCATAAATCTAAGGCATTCTCCCATGATATAATTGATAGATTATGGATGGAGGTTTATATAAAATTACTTCCTAAGTTTATGTTACATTCTTTTTATTATCTTTATAGAAAATAAAATAATTTTTATAAATGGGATAATTTGAAATATTTTTAAGATTAGTTTTAGGTAATTTTCTTTTCCAAATGACAAAAATTTGGAAATAATATAAGGTAAGAGTGAAGAGAGATCATCAAAAACCATTTGTGGGTATTCTAGATATTTTACATTGAGTCCCTCTAGGTATTTATCATGACAAATGGTAGGAATTGGTTGTGTTTTGGTCGAGTGGTTTGGTGATGGAAAAATTTAATTCTCTAAATATATAAATGATTGTAATTTTTTATATGTATAATGAGTTAATACATTGAATGTTGATTGAGTCTAGTCATTATACACATAATTGGGCTCTCCATGGAATTACTTCTATACTTGAAACTCAGTAGGTGTCACATCAAAGACATAATTTATATTTAGATTCCATCTCTCATTTATATATTTAAAAAAAATAAGTATATCATTAATTTCAAAAACATTGGGTCAAAGGAGTAATATAAGACATATATATGAGGTGATAAAATAGTAACATGTTGATTGTGTATAGATGTCAGAAACACTGGTAAAATATATATACTAACACTGAATTTTATTAATATTATTTTAATATTATATATATATATATATATTGTAGGCTCCAGATACAATTAGTGGACATAATTATGATTCCATGGGTAATCTAGATGCGGATTCACCTGATGCATGAGGTATTTTACTTTTCTTTTTATTTTTTTTTATTTTTTTTGGGCCTAAGCCTCATTTTTATTATTAAATAAAAGCAAAGACCTCTTTTTAACTGGGTAGAGGGAAACCCATTACATAGCCTGAAGGCCCAGTGGGCTTGTAGCCCATTACAAAGCCCGTAGGATCAAATTTTTGGCCTAATTCACATTCTGTGAATAGTAACCCGTTGCTACAGTACCCGCATAGTGCCACCGCCGCTACAGTGCCATGTCGCCGCTACAGTACCTGCTGATGAACAGTGTCACTGTTGCTACAGTACCACTAGAGTACTGCTGCAGTAACCTGCGCCCAATGGGTTTTAAACCCCCATTTTCCATGGGTAATCTTGATGCGGATTCACCTGATGCATGAGGTATTTTACTTTTCTTTTTATTATTTAATGTAAAAATTTCTTTTAATTTCTTATATTGTTATAGTAAAGAAAAAAATGTGTTTTTCATTATAGTTTCACATTAAAAACATAATTTTTTATCCTAAATTTCTAGTAAATCATAAGGCAATGACCATAGATTCATTTTTCAATTATGGGAACTATTGTTAGGCCAATCCAGGTTATCCTTGGCTCTGGATGATTGAAAACAAATTTTTAGTGATTTAAAACACTAAAACATGCATGTAAAAGTCAAAACCATATTAAATATCTTTATATTTAAATTAAAAAAAATCTTTGAATTATTTGTGATGTGTATGAGAAAATGGAATTCTAATCCTACATGTGGTGTGATCAGACTGATTGAATAAGAATTTTATGAATATTTTTTAGTATTGAAAAAGGTCTTCTAAGTGCTAAAATAACCAAAATGTCTCTGAATTTCCATGAAATCATAGGAAAACCATATTTTTATTCTTTTAAAAAACTAAAATGTTTGTTAAATGGTAAAAACATATAAAATAATATCATATTGATGATAAATCATAAAGGAACATTCTATGAAATATTTTTGCTATTTAAAAGTACATAACATGTCAATATGACTAGCAGTGTTCTCCAAATGACTGAAAAATCAGGTTTTAAAGATTTGATAGTGTTTAAAAACACCTTTTTAGTGTTTTAAATAACTAAAACATGCATATAATGGCCAAAAACATATAAAACATATCTTTATTGAAGTTAAATTATATTTAAATAGTATTTAACTTTTTTATTTATTTTTTTGATTACACGATATATCAATCTGACAAATGGTGTGCTCAATTTGACTAGATAATCACTTTTTAAATATTTTATAGTCTTTCAAAAAATGCATCTAGGGGTGAAAATCATGAAAAAGAACTTATATTAAAGTGAAATCATATGAAAATATGTATATATTGATTTGTGAAATTTTGGAATTGAAACATTTCCAATGTAAGTTTTCGTTTTCTTAGGATGGTATAAAACTCATTTTTGGAGTTCTAAAGCACTAAAACATACATGTAACAATAAAATACATAGTTAATGACCTAATATTTATGTGAAATCATTAGAAAAACGCCTTTAAATCATTTTTATTTATAAATATTTATGAAACATCAATAAAACATGTTTTGTGAAAAGAATTTTTACATAA
This sequence comes from Viscum album, assembly GCA_963277665.1. NCBI lineage: Eukaryota > Viridiplantae > Streptophyta > Magnoliopsida > Santalales > Viscaceae > Viscum > Viscum album. Next base: position 1,404,615,219 of record OY728134.1, read on the forward strand.
GTAGTTTTTAGAGATTTAGAGGTTTTTAAAAACATGTTTTGGGTGGTCAAAATCAAGAAAAAAACCACCAATTATTTTTAATTCATGATAATACAACAGTAGATTTATTTTCAAAATGTAGCAACTGAAATTGTATTTTTTTGGGTTTTCATTTTTTAGGATAGCTAAAAAATAAATTTTAGTGTTACAAAAAACTAAAATGTTTTGGTAATAGTCAATAATATAGAAAATGACATCATATTGATGTGAATTAATAAGAAAAATAACTTTAAATTATTTTTAAAATGTACATGTAGATGGAAAAAATATGATTTGTGTTGTGCTCTCGATGATATAATAAAAAAAATTAATGATTTGGTAGTCTTTAAAAACACATGCCAGGGAGTTATAACCAAAAAAACAGACTCAAATTACTATGAAAAAATAGGAAAACAACCATATACTGATTTATGAATTTTATAACCTGAAATTGACCAATTTAAAGATTTAATTTCTCAAGATGACTGAAAAAACATGTTTAGTTTTTTAAAACACTAAAACAACCATGTAACAGTCAAACCCATAGAAAACGGTCTCATATTAATGTGAAATAACAGGAAATATATCTTTGAATTATTTTTATGTGTCGATTTAAAATATGATATGCTCAGACTAGCAGAATAAACATTTTTTTAAGATTTGATAATCTATTAAAGTTTGCATCATGGGGTCAAAACCAAGAAAACAGCCTCAGATTGACATAAATTTTGGGAAAACAAATGTAAATTTATTTGGGAAATATATATAATTATTTCATTCTAATATGAGTTTTTTTTGTTCGAGATTACCAAAGATGCATTTTAGAGTTTTAAAACACTAAAATGCACTTTTAATTATCAAAACCATCGTAAATTACTTCATATTATTGTGAACTTTTAGGAAATATGTCTTTGTATTTTTTATATGTATATAAGATGATAGAATGTCAATATAACATGTGGTGTGATTGTACTAACTGAATCAGTAGTTTTGAAAGATTTTATAGTTATTAAATTCATACATCAGAGACTCGAAACTAAGAAAACAACATCGAGTTTCTTTGAAAACATAAAAAAACTATAGAATGATTGTAACATATAGAATCTAGCTTCATACCAATCTATGTTTTTGTTTTCTTATGATGACCAAAATGAATTTTTAGTCCTTGAAACATTAAAATGTGCATGTATATATCAAAACCAAATAAAACAATATAACTTTGATGTTAAATAAAAGGAATACTCTGAATTATTTATAATGTGTATGAGAATTATACATGTTAATAAAATTTTAGGTGTGCTCAGAGTGACTGAATAATCGTTTTAGATTAAAAATGATGAAAAAAAAGTCGTATTTTGAAAATAGAAACTACTGACTATTTATGGTACTAAATTATAATTTAAATAATTTAGTGGGATTTTAATTATTATAATTTTTTAATTTTTTTAATTTTTTAACTTTTATTCATAATTTATTTGATTTTATATTATATGATATGATAGGTTTCGATATTAGGAAACAATTTTATGACTTTAGTGGTGCAATTCCCTCAGTTCGAAATACCATTCGTTTGTGATTTCCCTTATCTTATAGGTGTCAAGTGGGTTCTTGGGGGAATTCTTTCCAATAAAATTCTTAATTTTTCCTTATGTTCATAGGTGGCCTCATGGTCACAGGTGGACTCGTGGTCACAAGCAGCCTCATGGTTTCAGTTTTTTCTCATGAACACAAGTTGTTAACATGATTGTAGGTTGGCCTCATTGTCACTGGTGGCCTCACAGTCATTTTTTATTCTCATGGTCACATGTTGGTCATAAGGTCAAAGGTTGGCCTCATTATCATAGGTGGCCTACATGTATTAGTTTTTCTAATGGTCATAAGATGGTATCATGATCACAAGTTGGCCTCATAGTCACTGGTTGGCCTCTCAGTCACAGGTTATCCTCATAGTCACACAATCACTTATAAAAGTTACATTTTTTTCACATAGACACAAGATTTCTTCTTATAGTTATAGGTTTGTATCATGGTCACAGAACCCCTTCCCATGGAGATAGGTGTGTCTCATAGTCAGACGGTTCAAGGTCACTCCAACAGTTGTAGTTTTTTTATAAAAAAATATAATTTTTCCTAAAATGTTATAAATACCACTATATATCATAGATATGGTTTTATAGATATAAATAAGGTTAATTAAAGCCTGTTTTGAAGATGGTTTTTATATTTTTTCTTTGTTAAAAGTTTAAATATTTTAATAGGGTCATTCCAAGTTTAAATTAAATGTCAATAAAATGGTTTACCATGAAAATATTTGGGAAAAGTTATGTGTATCTTAAAATTATGCCACTTTTTTCATTCAAGACTTTCTATTTTTACATTCACATTAGACAAACTAGATCCTTGTTAGTGAACTATGAAGAGTCTTGTGCATCAATTAGGAATATCCCTATTCATTTTTTGGTCATGTTCAATAGTTTAGTTCTCACCCTATTGTTCAATAGTATAAAGTCATTTTTGTGGTAGGATATTATTTCTATTTCATGTTCCTTCTCTATAAATGTTTATAGGTTGTTTAAGACCTTATCTTTGGGACATCCAGGTGGTGACATCATCTTCTTTTTCCCTATTCTTGGTGCAGTGTGTGTGTGAACATCAGTTCCAGTTAGGGGATTATTTTCTTCTACTTTTTTTTCTATGTTCAATCATAATGTTATCATTATTTATTTCATTAGGTAATAGTATAATTAAGATTAATGAATCATGAACTATATTAAATAAAAATTGGTTTTATTAATCAATCATATGTGTTTTTTTCATGTAAATAGTTTACCTCTTTTTTCTGGATAGTTCACAATGTATGTTTATACTGTGGTTAATCATATTTTTAATTTAGTGAAGATTTATAAAAATATATAATGGTAATTCTTATTTTATAAGTAAATAAAGATGTGTGTTAAACTATTACCATTAATTTTTCAAGTATATGAACTTTGAAGTTACACTCAAATTATGTTTAAATATTTTGATAGTTTTTAATAGTTAATTCCTTAGGTTTCATTGGGTTATAACCTATGATTAAATGAATAAATTAATTCCAAATAGAATGATATTTTTTTTTCTAATGATAATTTTTTGTGGCTAAGAGATATTTTTTGCGTATGAATGTTGGATTCCTTGGTTTTAGGGACTAGTTTCCATATTAACTATTTGTTGTTTGGTTGATTCCTTGTGTGACTAATCTAGGTGAGGAGCCTTTAATTATAATGTGATGAGATATTTAGATTATTATTATTCTTTCAAGAATGGTCATGAAATATTGGGATTTTGGAAGCAGTTGGTGCATGTGATGGTGGGATGTAATGTGACATGTATGGTGGTGTCAGGGATGGAGCAGAGACTAATAGATTAGGTTAAATCTTGGATTTCCCATTATAATTTTAATAAATTGTGGGATTCCTTCTTCCTAATTAATTTATTAATTGGGTATATTTCTAGGTTCCTTCTTTCCACATTTCTTTCCCCACTGCTTAACATAGCTGGTTATGCTTGGCCTATGTAAAGCTTATGTTAGTAATGTGCTAACTTGAATCATCGGGTCCTAGCCATGGATGTCACATGCCCTCATGTTTGCCTCCGTATATGAAATAGGTTTTTAACTAGTGGTTAGGGACTAAGTAATTTAACATGGAGACTATGTCCCCAATACTAGGTAACATTAGAGTATAAACATTGAATAGAAACAAAACATCATTACCAATGAATAAAAAAATAAATAATAATCAGATTAATTTAAGCACACTGTAAAACACCAAACCATGAAGTATGTCTATGGAATGTCAGATAAAAAGAAAAATACTAAATAAAGGGATCTATGTATGAGGTAAATAAATAAATAAATAGAAAGGGCTGACATCTAACTTGACCTACTCCAACATCATCTGTAACCTCTAACTAACCAGCTCAACCATCCATTATAGATCCCTTTCCCTTCATTATATCCCTATTAATTAAATATACAAGAACGGTTAAATTCTTGAGTTGGGTTCAAGTATAATCATCATAAATACATCACTAATTTCCCTTAACATAAGTTCATAAGAAATAAAAGTGCATTCTGTGAAAGTAAACAGAGTATTGATAACTCAACATATCACATCAGCAAAATACATAAGTTTGGTACATAGAGTCCATCTTTATTTTCTAAAAAACTATACTATAAGAAACAACATTCACAACTAGGCATATCCCCCATTTATAGATAGTACCAAATATGGATAAAACATTCTTCTTGAAGGGATATTCCTATGTATGATGACCTCATGCCTAACACATCCCTCTCATGGGATAGTATACCAGGGTCAACTTGTTTAACCAACTGCAAAATATAAAAGATAGAACATATAATACAGGATGAAAATAAAAAATAGAAAATCATTTTAATTCAATTCATATCATAATAATATAAATCCACATGCAAAGAAAAGAAGCACAGCTCCCTGGGCTACGCATGCCCAACTCATGTGATCAATAATCAATCATGGGTCTAACTAGGATACACATGAATGTCAAAAACCATTAAAAATCCAAATAAATAATAAACTAAAGTTAAGGACTTCTTACCTCAAATATATCAAATCCAAATTCAATTTTCATCAAGGGAATTTCCACCCAGGCCATGATTTCAAGGCAACCAAATTGATCTATTATGCCAAGATTTTCAAATTTCTAAACTAACAATGGGAGAGTTTAAATATGGTTGAGGGAGGAGAAAATTCATCCTAAAATTAATGGAAAAAAATAAATAAGAGGGTTCATGCTACAATGAGTCGGAGTTCTTTGAGAACAACCTCATTATAGGACCATTCAAGGGGAAATAAGAAAATCTATCAAAAGGGAGAACAACTCAATGGATTTCTTCACCGAATCACCCTATACTAAAGCACCAACAACAATAAAAGGCTAAGATCCTTTTCATCATCCAAATATATTGATTTGAATGGAATTAAACAAGTAAATAGACCTATTTGTGATAAGAGTCAGATTCACATTCTAGGTTTATCTAGGAGTCATCGTTAATTCATATGGATTGATGACATCAACTAAGTAAAGGGGAGGAATCCATTAATAGAGGAAAGAATCAATTTTAAATCTCATTAACACCCTAAAATTAAATCCATGTGCACTTACCATTTTTGTTCCGTATAAAGGAATAACGACAGTGGATTTTGACCATTTTTAAATTTTCCTAAAGTTGAAATAGATTTCAGCATAACCTATTCATTGTCGTAGTCTTTGAATACACTAGTAAGAAATGGTCTAGCCGATTATGTTTCCACAATGACCTAGATGTTTTACCTACACCATACCCTCTATAAAGGGTGTGGTGAGGTTTTCTAACCAATGGATGATAGTGAAATCCCCCAAACACCATGTATTTTCCATGGATTGGATAATCCATTCCCACCTGAACATTTCCCATATTAAAAAATCTTTATTCCATGGCCATTTTGTAAGATATTTTGCAATAAAAACCCCTAAAAACTCCCATTTACACCTCCCGCCCACTTTTTACCTATATTTAACCATAAAAAATCATAAATAGATCATAAGATTCATATGGGGACTTACATTAACAACCTAATAAAAATTTGGGTATTACAAATCTCCCATGTAATTACTTCAAATCATTGAGAAGTTTCTCTAGAGGTCTTCTTGAACAAGTTGGTCCACTATAACCAAATTTCTATCCCCTGATCCCACATCTCTTCATAAATATGATCATGTTGCCTATAAAACTTTATAAGATGACTGATCATTCCTCACTACATCTTCTTTCTTGGTTCCACTATTTGAATGGGCTGCTCCTTAAAAGATGCATCTAGATCTAGTATGAAATCCTCGTAGTTGAGAACATGCACATGATCGGGCCTATACTTCAAAAGATGAGACCCATGAAAATGGTTATGAATACCTTCATACCATGGGGTATGGTCCAACTTATAGGCCACCACCCTAATGTTTCAAATGATCTCAAATGGCCTAATGTACTATGGCACCAATTTTCTCTACCTCCTCATACATCTAAGGCCCAACTGAGAGAAGATCGACAAGGAAACCCCATCTCCCACAACAAACTCTAAGGTTTGTCTCCTTTTGTTTGCATAATATCTATGAATGATCTATGTTGTAACCATCCCTTTTTAAATAAACTTCTCCCATTCAAAGGTATTTATCACCATACTCATCCCAACAACTAAATTCACACCTACCTCATTTTATCAAAGAGGTTAACGACATGGACAACCATATATTTCCTCAAATGGATCCATCAAAATTGATAATTGAAATTTATTAATTTAATTGAATTACACAAGATCAAAGTTATCATCCCAAACTCCTTTGATATCTATAATACATTCTCTAAGTATATCCTCTAAAGTGTAGAATGTTATTTACGATTTCCTATTGAAATGAGGAAGAAAAGCTATACTCAAATTCAGCTAAGTCCCTATTACCTTCTATAGGACCATCCAAACCCATGAGGTCAAACAAGTGTCTCTATCATATACCATTCTCAAAGAAACTCCATGAATACACATGATCACCCAAAATTAGATCTTTCCTAACTCATCCACAGATTTCATCTCCCAGATCAGTATAAAGTGAGACACCTTAGTCAACTAATCCACATCCACCAAAATATTTTCTTGACCTATCAAGGTCCAATGAAACACTATCATGAAGTCATATATCACCTCATACCACTTTGATACAGTAACTATGAGTGGCTAGATAAATCCTCAAGATATATGATGTTTAGCCTTAATTCTCTTATAAGTCGGACAATTATAGTCAAATCCTACAATGTCACATTTCATGTCAGAACACTAGAACTACCACCAGACATCATGATACATCTTGATCAACCCCATGTGTACTTCCCACTATGAAGACTAACAGTCTCTCATTAAATCCACTCTTATAGAATATATAACCATCACCCTTTTATGAACTGAAAGAACTTTGTTTTTTAAATCCCATTCTAGAAAAGAATCACTTTCTTCCAAACTCTCACACATTACCACACACTCTAGATTAACCTTCTGACTATACTTAACTTTTTATACCAATGGGGATGTGATCACTATGGGAAAAAACTATTAACCCTCTATCCTTGGTTATACCCACCTCACATTCTTGAAAAATAGCATCAGCTTCCCCTAATCATATGGCGTTCGCTCCCCAACATCCTATGTTTTTTTTCTCAAGACATCTATGACAAGGAGAATAATATATTTTTAAGTCAAACATATGAAATTACTATACCCAAAACCTTGAACAAAGAATCATGTCATGTTCGGATAAGATATATTGAAACATATTATGGTTTATGTACATCAAAAATATCTCATCAAGGAGATGGTGATGAAAAATAATTCAATCATTTACCATAAGTGCTGACATTATTTCATGAGTAAAGTAGTTATGCTCATGGGTCCACACCTAACGAGACTCGTAAATAACCCCATTATCACCCAATATCAGTACTTCTCCCATGCCGATGTTAGACACATTACAATATAATCCATTTCCCACTCCATAATCAGGAAGAATTTGGATCAGATCCAACTTCTACCACCTTTTTAGCTCTAATAAGACTTCTTCACATTGATCTATCCATTCTAACATGAATCCTTTCACGGTATGTGTGTTCATGGGTGCTTCAAAGTGAGAAAAATCCTGAATGCTTCTCTTGTACTACCTGTCCATCCTAAGAAAACATTGAATCTCAAACACGTTTCCTAATAATTCCCAAGACATAACTACCTCAATATTTTATAGATCAACTAATACTTTTTCTTGTAAAACTAAATGCCTAATAAATCATTCCTCATTTTTTCAAAAGTGACAATTTATGTATTTTGTGAAAATTTGATGTGCCCGAATCATTATCAGTATGATATCTAGGTTTATTTCATGTGATTTTAATGTTTTGTAATATATAAGGATGTCATAAAATAACACAATGATAAAGGAATCCAAGTAAGAGTGAATAAGATTCTTAATGAGGTCTATGAACACTATTAGGATATTCTTCGTCCCAAAAAGCATAATGAGTTTTTCATACAACTCATACTTTCTCCTAAACACTATATTTGGGATGAATTACACTCTAACCCAAAGATAATGGTAGTCGGAACACATATCAATCATTGAAAACCACTGGAATCTCCTAAATATCCAAAAAGTGTCAATTATTTAGAAATGGGTTCCTGTTCTTCATAATGTTCTAATTTAACTTCCAATAGTGAACAAAAATCTAAGGACTACCATCCTCCTTCATGAATAATAACATTGGGTCACCCCAAGGGGGTTCTCTTGGAATAATTAATCCATTATCCTCAATTTCTTTAAGTTGTGCCTCAAGCTCCTTCATCTCAACTAGTGGCATTCGATATGGAGGAATTGATATGGTTCATGCATAGAGTATGAGCTTTATCTAAAACGAAAATCCATTGTATAGAGGTACCCCTGATAAATCCTCTAGAAATACATCTTGGTACAAGTTTACCACATGAGTGATAGAGAGGGGAGATAATAACTTGTCCACTATAACGATCATGTTTACCACCTACACTAAAAATAATTATCTCTAATGAGGATATAGTCCTACACATTATTCTTTGATTTCCCATTCATCTATCAGCAAGAAATTTTCCCCTTAGGAAGAATAAAATCCACTCATCTTTGATAATAATCGATTTGTACACAGTAGGTAGTTATCTAGTGCATACCTAGAATTACATAGGAAACATTAATCTCTAAAACAGTGAAAACCCATGCATGCACAAAGCCAAAAACTGATATTGGGTACTTTATACAGATATAAAGATGATCTACTTTTTTAACCAAGGGTGTATTGATAAATAGAAACTTATAGAATTACTTAACCAGTATAACAAAAACAGAACACAGGGACACGTGAGGGTTCATATAAAGGTTCAACCTAAGAGGTTTCCCTAAAGAAAAAATTATAACCCCTAATCACTAACTAAAACCCTAAACAATCCATTGGTACATGCAAGTTTATCATAGTTATACATGTATATACTCAAGGATAGAGTACTTATAATCAAATAATGAATGAAAGAAATAATTCTCCATGAGAAAATTTCATAATTTCAATAGAGACTTCATTATTTGGGGTTTATATAATGTAAGAAACAATCATATGGTATTTGACCCCTAAACACCAAAAAATAATGCATGAACACAAACCAAATTCCATAAATCACTATATCAACCTATTTTGCATCAGCCATGGTGAATTTAAAGCAACTATATTAGAAAACATAAATAACATAAATTGAAACAATATTAAAATCCAAAAATCCACTATAAGGTGTTAGCTAGGTACTAATATAGTTCTCATGTCTGACTCCCAAACATCCTAACTCATATCAGCTCTATCCCAAATCAATGAAATTAAAAGAACCAAGTTAGTGAACCCGATCCTACAATTCCATTTTGTAACACCCCAACCAGATCCATTGAGTCACATCCAAGGATGTCACATGACCTCATGCACACCTCCTCATATGCAAGAGTTTGCTGACTGGTGGAGAGGGCCTAAGGAATGTTATGGGGAGACAATTATCCTAGTACAAGGTAATATCATATCATCAATATTGAAGAAAAACTAAAGTTAATTAATAATGAATAAATAAATAAATTTTCATCAAAGTAATTACATCATATAGTAAAACACCAACCCATGTAGTATCTATGTGGTATGTATAATACAAAAACCAGAATTAAATAAACTAATCCAAGTTTGAGGTAAATACAAAAAAAGTAATGTAGAAACTAAAATCCATCCCTAGATTCATCATCATCACCTTCATCCTTTAACTAACCATCCCAACCATCAATCACATGGCCTTTCCACTTTTCTAGATCCATAGGCATAAAATATACTAGTGTATTAAAATTCCCTAGTAGGGTGTGAGTACAAGACTCATTATGACCCAACCAATGACCCTTAACATAATTTCATAACATATTCAAGTGTATTCCATGAAATTAAATAGAATATATATAACCCAATATATAACATCCATACAATAAATAAGTTGGGTCCTAAGAGATTATATTTACCTACTACGACTCTATGCTAGAAGAAACATCCTTTTCAATATGAAACATTCCACATAGATAGATAGTCTAAACATGTATTGCATATCCCTCTTGAAGGGATAGTTAAATTTATTTCAACCTCACACCTAACACATCCCTATTAGGGGATAGTCTACCAGGCTCAATGGTAATTCTTAAGTACATAAGAAATAATACCATACATTTAATATAGTGTGAAAATGATAGATCAAACATCATGTCAAATCAAGAGGTATCATAATCATAACAATCCACATAAATTAAAAATAATTACAAAAAATAGGGCTATGAATGCATACCTCATGTGATCAATCATCAAACATTGGTTTCACTGAGCTATACACACATACCAACAACCAGAAAAAAAAACTAATATAAATAAAGTTCTAGAGTAAAGGGATCCTTACCTCAAATATGTTAATTCCAAATTCAATGTTCGTCAAGAGTGTTTCCATGAAAGTTGTATGATTGTTAAATTGATCCCTTACATAAATAATTCTAAAGTACTAAACTCATAATATTAGTCGGTTGTATAGTTGGTGGAGGAGAAAAATCATCATACAATGAATGGGGAACAAGGAAGAAGGGGGTACCCGACTCTAATGAGTCAGGTTTCTTCAAGAACAACCTCATTACAAGACTATTCAAGAGAGAAAGAAGGAATTCATTATAAAGGAAGAACAACCCACTCAAGTTCTTCACCAAATTACCCAAAACATGATGGAGAAACTATTGTAGGGGGACAAGAGCCTTTAAATTGACTAAATAGGTTGAGGTGAACATATTTAAACAAGGGAAAAACCTTCATAAGAGAGGGGTTAGCATCGCACCCTAGTTTCTTCTATGAATCATATGGAATTCCTCTAGATTAGATAAATCTAACAAGTAGTGGGTACAAATAGAATAATATAATAAATAATTGACTTCAAATAACATTATAAACCCCACATTTAATCCACACACACTTTCCATTTTGTTCGATCAAGATCTAAGAGAAATGGCCAAATATTTTATCCATTTCAAAATTTTCTAAAGCATAAAAAACTTGCACCATAGCCTATCCATGGTTGTGTCGATCCTTGAACACACTAGAATAAAATGGAATGGCCTATGATGTCTTCCCTAGGACCAAGAATATTTTCCTCCACCACACCCTTCAAAATTGGTTTGATGAGATTTTTCAAGTTGTGGCTGATATTGGCTTCATGTGAAAACCATGACTTGGCCATCGCATATCCAATATATTTCCAACCATCCATTTCCCATCTAAAAAATGGATTATGAAACATCTATTTTTTAAGTCTTTTTTGGATATAAAACCTACAAAAACTTATGTTTAAACCTTCAACACAATCTAAACCAAGATTTATTCATAAAATATCTCAAAAAATCCTAAGATACATGTCAATACATACATTAACAACTAATTAAAAACCTATTTTTTATAATGGTAGATTAGGATGTTTTCAAGATTAAATGTAAGTATGTAATTATAATGAATGTTTTATGTTTAACTAATGGGGTTGGTGGATCAATGGAATGCATAATAATGATAAATCATGAGGATTCTTAAGAAGGTAAGATTATCTCTATAGGGTATATAAATGTTTTGTAATTAATTTATTATGAAATTTTTAAAGGAAGGGATTAATTAAATGAAACTTCATTGAATGATTTTGCGCTTAGAAGATATCCAGTCCTTAGCGGTGGTAGTCGGATGTCCAAGAGATGATATGTGCAATTGAACCTAAGACGAGTTTGTTACATATAGTGTGGTGTGAGATATATATATATATATATACTATTTATTTTGTGATTTTATATGACACCCCACCCATTTTGGTAGGGAGAATGACATCCATTAGACTCTGGAGGGTATTTCCCCACCATCCAAGTTGACGAGCAATAGATGGATGACTACCCTCTCTTTCCCCATTCTCTTATCCTTGTATTTTATGTGTTTTTATTCATGGTGGTTTCCTTTAACCATATATTTTTTTATAGATTTGTAAAGGCTTATGGTTATTTTACACACATGTATCTCCAGAAAAGTATCCTAAGGATTATTATAGGTATGTTGTGTGTGGCCTTTAATGGATTAATGTATAATAAATGATGTATGGGTTATGGTGACTCCTGGAAACTAATAAGTTACTATCTATAGATTTGGTTTTTCATGATGATATGATGTGATGTAAGGGCTGAATGTTTTGTATAGTTTCCCAATTTTCTTTTGGAAAGTTAGTTTATTTAGAGAGAGATGACTCAAGATGTATGACATTGGGGTAGAGTGATAAACAAGTGGAGAACTGGTAGTGGTGTACCTTCATTTGATTTAGGTTAGATAATATATTATTTCTTATATGAGATACTTGTCAAGATATCAATGGTAAGGCTATAAAATAACATACCTTATTAGATGATGAGTTAGCTTCCCTTGATTATTCACTGGGCATTGGTGTACTTTATTTATATTTTGAACGAGAGGCTTGGGGGAGGATCCAACTGAGTATACATGTTATGATAAATCTATTTATATATAAATTTTTTTCATGCATACAAGAGTTGGTTGGTGATCACATTTCAATTTACTGGATTGAGGAGTCATTCAGGAGTTTCTTGGAATTCGAGGTCCTTTATGAGGATTTAATTTTTTTTCATGTTTTAGTTGTTTCAGTTGCATGACATTACATGCATGTTAGGAATATTCTCATATTATTTTTGTTTTGTGTAGGAATTTATTAGTTTTTTTGACTTACCTCACATTCCTCGTGTTCTTAATAGAGGGTAATGCCTCCCATTTGTTTGTATAATGTACCCTCCATGCTTGTCACCAACCCACAGAAAATTATATGTGGTATTCATGCATCGTTATCTATATTCCCACACTGTCAGTCGATGAGGGGTACCTTTATGGGTAGGGGTCATGTAGAGTGGTATTAATGGAGTTTAGGTTGTGGGATATGATGTAGTTTCAAGGTAGTAATTAGTGAGGAATATATGGGTTGGTGGGGAAATGGTGTAATCTAATTCTTGTAAGTGATATAAACAAGGGAGACCAAAAAGGACACAGGTATTTAGTTCCTCCTGTGATCTGATGCAAGTGCCTTCATATTTACTACAAATACTAAGATAAGTTATGTCGGTTGTAGGTTATAGACCTAGTAAAGTATCATGAATCATATTTTTTTGTACCTATGTTTGAAAATTTTATATATTGGGGTTAGTTTGGACATTAGTTAATTAATCTTAAATATTCCATATTCTAGGTTTAGGAGTCCTAAACATTTGTTCTATTTCAGGAATCTTCTGGTCAATATCCTCATTAGGTTCCTACTAAATATATTCTATATGATTTCACAACAAATTTTCATAAATATGGGGTAGATGATGATGATATATAGGGGAGGACACTCAGATATATTCAATTCCAGAGTCTAAAAAATTATGAGGGATTTATTTTGAACTTAGTGATAGAGGAATAATTAAAATAGGTGGAGATAGACATTATTTAAATCTAGTATTGGATGGATTTCTAGGTTTTTTTATTATTAATGATGAAATATATAGAATCCATGAGGTATTGGTTATTATTCCTTATGTATCATGAGTATTCTATTGTTTCATTGGATAAATTTCAAGATAACTTCCAAGATTGGTTTCTTTATTCAACCACAAAGGTTACAAGTCACTAGGATTTTCATAACCATTAACAGGGGACTTCTAGTGTGTGGGAGTTCAAGATCTGTTTCAAGAAAATTCTCCGATATACTTCAGACCTTCTACCTGATGAGGATTACATGGTGATTCATTTTGAGGATTATTTGTATTCAATAATCCAAATCTTGTTTTCACCATTTTTTATACTAACATATCTATAGGCAATATAAAAATCATAGGTTGAGGAGAGGATGATATAAATAACTAGATCACCACAAGAGGGGAGTCAACAAGATTCTCTATGTAGAAGAGGTATGGTCTGAGGTTCTCAGTTTCCTAGACATAAGGGTTTTGGATGACATGAAGTTAGTCATATCCCTTTTCATCTTGTTTATCTAAGGATGATAGTGCACAGTTTCTTTCCAAGTGATTAGAAACATTTTTTGTTATGTATGTTTTTGTCATCAATGGTTAGAGTGTCTAACCTTTCTATATTAGAAGCATGTGGCTAGTTTTCCTCTTTAAATTTCACTATTTTAGTAGTTCCATCGAAGGAAAAAATAGAAGGGTGATCCATCCTTTTATTAGTATAAAGGGATAGGGAATTTATAGTTAAAACTGTGATTATCCTCATCCTCATAGAGAATAGAGCGACCATGGAGGTGGTCATCATTAGGTTCATAGAGGTCTTCGAGAAGATTTTGGATTGTTTAATGCTCTAGATATTTTATATCCAGGTGATTGGGACATCATTCAAGTTACCATTTATTTTTTTCTACTTGGGTTCATTCTTAGTTTGATTCATCAGCTACACACTCCTTCATTTCACCTACCCTAGTTCATGTTTTGTGACTTGAGGTAGAGAAGTTTCTAGTTCTCTTGGTGTTGACTATGCCAATTGGATGTCAATATTGTTTATATGAAGTATGTGGAGATTATGAAATTATTATAGGGATTCACCTCTCTATGATAGATTTACTATATTTTTTAATACAACTATAAAATATCATCCTCTGCCTGTATTGGATGTATTTGGTGCAGAATATCCTGTATTACTTCTAGAGGTATATTTTATTCTATAATATGTACAAGTATTATTCCATTATCATTGGACAGTTATACCCACAGATGGGTCATAGGCACGATCTTTCATTTTATTCCTTGATGGTTGAGTTAATACTGAGTTCATCATCAGTTCAATATGAAGTGTTTCCTCGGGTTGTGAAAGACTACACTAATGTATTTTTTGATGAGGTTATGGTGTTACCCACTTGATGGGAGATCCATTTTGGGATAGAACTATAGTTGGTTGCCTATACACTCTCAATGTCTCAATATAGTATGATTCCTTCTGAGTTGTGGGAGCTGAAAATTCAGATCGATGATCTCTTTTAGTGAGGTTTTATTCAACCGAGTGTGCCACCTTGGGGTGCACTAATTCCTTTTGAAAATAATTTTGATGGATTTAAATGACTATATCTTTATTAAAATCACTTTAATAATGTGAAAATGAATAATCCCTACCCTCTTCCATGAATTTATGACTTATTCGATCTACTGAATGGATCTAATTTGTTCTCAAAAATCAATCTGTTCTCCAGATATCATCATATGTGGTTTTAGGATGAGTTTATTTCAAAGACTACATTCATATTATGTCATCGGCATTATTATTTTTTCATAATTTTATTCATCATGATTAACACCCAAGATATGTTCATGGGGTTGAAGAACACAATGTTCCAAGAGTTCTAGGATCGGTTCATCGTGGTTTCCATTATCAACATCCTTTTGTACTCCACATGAGAGGAGAAGTATGAAATGAATTTCTAGGCTATTTTGGGAGTTAATCATCATCAAAATCTATTCAAGAATCTCTTTTAGTGTGAGTATTAAGATTATGGAGTTTGTTTCTTGGGTCATGTTGTGTCCTAGCATGGTGTATTTGTGGATCCTTCGAAGATCAAGGTGGTCATTTCTTGGTTAGTACCCAAGATTATTGTAGCGTTGTGGAGTTTCCTCAGAATTGGATTATATTATATGGGGTTCATACCCAACTTCTCTTGAATTATGACTACTCAGATAGCCTTGATGAGAATATATCATGCATTCATGTGGATTGTCCAGTGTTAGGAAGCTTTCATATATCTAAATGAGAATCTTGATAGCGCTCATGTTCTTTATTTTCCAAAAGTTGGAGTTCATTTTGTGGTTTTCTATGATGCTTCATGTGAATGTTTGGGTAGTGTCTTGATATAGATGAGAAATTTTTTTTATGGCTCTTGGGAGTTAAATCCCCATGAATGTAAATATTCCCCCCATTATCTCAATTTGGTGGCAGTTTTGTTTTCTCTGAAGTTATTGTGACATTATCTTAATTGAAAATAATTTTTTGTTTTCACAGATCACAAGATCCTGAGGTATTAATTTTCTCATTTTGACCTAAAATTGTGATAATAATGGTGGATGGAATTATTGTAGGACTATTACTTCTAGATTTATTGTTTCTTGAGATAGGATAATGTTGTAGCTTATGTGGTAATAAAAATTTCATTAAGTGATGTTGTGTGTGAATATAGGAATTCCTAGATATTGGTGTAAAGGAACTATGTGGTGTATATTTATATAGGAGAGATTGATAGAAGAAGGTTCCTTTTCAAATAAAGGTGTAGTAATATTTTGTGCAGTTGGTGAAGGAGTCCCAGTTGGGGTATTATGAGGTGGAGGTATGGTGAGATTGGGTTGACTAGTGGGATTCCCCTTATGGTTGGTCTGAAGATAATCAACATCTTATCTTATTTCTATGGAGGTTTTTTGTTCCTTCAGTTATGAATGAGGTAATTCATCATGAGTTCCATGAGTCTGACATAGTGGTATATTCATGCATAATGATGATTTACCATGCTTTGAGAGTTTAGTTTTAGTTTCCTTGGTTGAAGTGATACATTGTAGAGTACCCGTCCCGATGTTTAGTCTATCAGAAAGAGATGGTTGTACACTATGTTCTGGGTGGTTTTCTTCAACTGTTAGATTTTCTCTAGTGGAAGAGAGAGAAATTATTTATAGACTCCATCCCTAGTTGAGGTCGAGCATAGGGATTCATTGAACCTATATGGGTGATATTGGACCATTTGGAAAAATTATCTCACTTCCTATAAATCAATGAGTCAAGATCAGTCGATTTTTTTCTAAGGCAGTACCAAGATGAGTTGGTGAGGCTTCATGGAGTCCCAAGGACAACCATATCTGATTGAGATACTCATTTCACCTATAGGGTTAGGAGAGGTCCTATGTATTATTTTCACTCTTAGATTTTTCTTACCACTATTTTCATCAGTAGACATACATTTTTACAGAGTAGACCATCTAGAATCTTGGATACATATTTTGATTTTGTGTCCTATATTTTGTATGTTCATGGCTGAGCCACCTACGATTGTTCATGTTTACATAAAACAATATTTTTCACTCTAATAGTGGTATGGCTCCATTTTTATATTTATACAATGAACCTTTAAATTCTCTGTTGTTTCATAATTTGGTCAGAGAGTATGAAATTATCTTAATAGACCTAGTGAAAATTATGATAGAGGTGGTTCAAGTGATTCATGAGTAGACGAAGGTGATGAAATATTTTCATAAGTACTATGGTTATCATATAATGAGACCTTCAAAGTTTAAAATTAGAGATAATGTGTTTATAAAGGGGACTCCACGTCATGGGAAGAAAAAATTTGGTTATTGGAGTAAAATTTATTCATGTTTGTTGAGTCTTTTAGGAGTTTTATAATGTTGTATTCATTGTGTATTAGAGAGAATTTATCCCAAAGATGGACCAAATTCATGAATTCTTTCACATCTCACATCTTCACTGTTATCTTTATAATGAATCTCACATCATTGATTGGGGTGAAATTGATGTTGATGATGATGCAACCTTCGAGGAGTGTCATGTATTAGTCTAGGACCTCCAGTAGAAGGTGTTTTGTAGGAATTTTATTTAGTTAGTTCACATACATTAGTGACATAGTGGCATAAAGGAGAGAACTTGGGAGTGTGAGTTACAAATATGTGATCAATATCTAAATTTTTTATGCTTGATCTTATTTTGAAATGATTATTTGATGTTGTTAATATTTATATAGCTTATGATATGGTTGTCTCTTCCATGATGCCTTGTTTATGAATTTTACACTATTTGAGATATTCCACCCCCCCCCATCCAATGAGTTGATTGTGGAGTTTTTTCTTGTGACTCTAAATTTAATTATTTTTCTCCAGTTATGGTGAGATCAAAACTTTCCACAAGTCAATTATCACCCCTGGTTATCTATCCCCCTATGAGTGGCCATGTTTTTATTATAGAATGTTCTATGTGGTGTCTCAGGGGGGATTATATGGACCACCATTCCCTTTTAAAATGATTTTTGTTTTAATTCTTGGGGTTAAAAATTATTTGATAGGTATATAATATAATATTGTAGTCCCAAAAACATTTATTTGTTTTTACCTAGGAATGGAGTTATTATGGGGGTGCTTGGGGGATTTCTTTCATGAAAAATTATCTAGTTGTCATTATGGTTATAGGTAACCTCAATGTCATGGATGGCCACATGTTTATAGTTTTTTCTCATTGTCACATGTTGGTCTCATAATTATAGGTTGGCATCATAGTAATAGGTGTCCTCACTATCATATTTTGTTCTCAAGATCATAGGATGGTCTCACAGTCAAAATTTGGCCTCACGATCACTTATTACCTCATGGTTACAGTTTATTATCATGGTTGTAGGTTTGTCTCGTGGTCACAACATAGATTCATGGTCACAGGTTGTCCTTACTATAATAGTTCATCCTCAAGATCACACAATCCCTCCTTAGGGACATAGTTTATTCACATGGTCGTAAGATTTCTTATCATGATTACAGGTTAGTCTCACAATTGTAGAACCCCTTCTAATGGTAGTAGGTGTGTCTCATTATTAGAACTTTCACGGTCACTCAAATAGTTTTGGGTTTTTACAAAATTTCTAGTTTTTTTGTAGTACATTATAAATATGGATTTATATTGTAGATATAGTTTTAAAAACATAAAAATCGGAATTAAAGGTTGCTTCAGAGGGGATATTTATATCCTTTCTTTATTAAAATTTTGATGGTTTTAATAGGGTGATTCTGAAAGTATAATAATTAAAAATTAAATGGTTGACCATGTTACTCTTCAGAAATCCATATCTGATATCATAAAATTTTGGGATCATTTCAATTCGAGCCTTACTTGTTTTCCTTTGACATCGATCAAACTAGAACATTGATAGTAAACATTTAAGATTCATTTTTATCCATTAGGAGCCGCCCTTTTTATATTTATGCATGTGTTCAATAGTTTATTTTACACTCTATTTTTCTATAGTAGTAAGTCATGTTTCAGGTAGGAGCTTGTTTCTCATTCATTTTCCTCTTTATCTGCAAAAGATAAAATTTTGTTTAATCCCCTATCTTCAGGACATCTAGGTGGAGACATCAACTTTTTTTCCCTTATTTATAGTGAACCGTGTTTGGGAACTTTAGTTCCATATAAGGTATTTGTTTCTTTGCCTTGTTTTTTAAGAGAAATCGTAATGCTTTCATACTTTTTATCATTGGGTAATAGTGAAATTAACCTTAATAAATATTAAAGTAGATTAAATAAATAACCAGTCTTTAGTTAAATCTATCACATATATTTATACCATATAAATGGTCTTCTTTTTTTATATATATAATGTGCTATCTCAATTTATTGTATGGTTTAACATGTTGGTTATACAAGTAAAATTGATAAATAATATAAATATTATAATACTCATTGGATAAATAAACAAATATGTTTGTCAGACTTTTACCATTTTTTTGGAATGTTAATGAACATTTAAGTTATGATCGAAGAATGTTTAAATGTTTTGATAGCTTTCAATAGTTGATGCCTTATATTTATTGTGGTTCTAACATGTGATTAAATCAATTGGTTAATTCAAGATGGAATGAATTGGTTGTTTACTAAAGATAATTGTTTAGGGAAAAGTGAGACAGTTTGATTATAAAGGGTAGATGCCTTGGTTTTAAGGAATAGTTTCCTTATTAAATATTTATTATTATTTTCTTCTTTGTATGGTTTCTCTAGATGAGGAACATTGTTTTTAATGTGATTTGAGCCTATGATTACTAATGGTTTTGAGATAATGGGCAGGGATGCCCAGGATTATGGTATTAGTTTCCACATGTGATCATAGGATGTATGGTGATATGCATTGTGGTGTTAGAGATGACATTGTGACTGATGGAGTGGGTTAAATATTTTCATTTCCATTATTTTTGTGTCTAAATTTGGGATGATTTATTGTTAATGAAACAACTAATAGGATTGATAACAAGTCTGATTATTTTTCCATTCCTTTCCTTAATTCTTAACGCAGTCGGTTATGCTTGGAAGATGTATCTTTTATGGTATCTTAGGACATTCCATCGAGTACTTGGAATTATGAAATGATAATTAAAGTCAATGGTTTAACCCATGGGGTTAGTTGGTTAATGGAATACTCATTAATGATAAATCTTAATGAACCTTGGTAAGTTTGGATTATTCTTATATAGAATATAAAATATGGGTAAATAATATAATAATAAATGATTAAATGAAAAAAAATAATTAAAGAAAAGTTCCTTGAATGTAAGTGTGCTTATAGGATATATATTCCTTAGCGATGGAAACCAGGTGTCCAAGAGATAATAGATGTAGTTGAGCCTAATACTAGGTAGTTTCCTATTGTGTGGTGTGATCTATATGTATTTTATATGTTTTATTATTTTATACACTACCCCACCAATTTCAGTAGGGAGACCAAAATCTAGTGGACTCTAGAGGGTGTTTTCCCTAAAATCAAGGTTAATGAGGAATGTATGACTAACTACCCCCTCTTTCCCCACACTCTTATTATTATGTTTTAATGTTATATTATACATGGTGGTTGCCTTTCCCCATATGTGTTTGTAGAGGGTTGTAAGGTATTGAAGTTATTTCACAAACATGTTTCTATAGATATAAAATCTTGATGATTATTATAGGTATATTGTGTATGAGCTAGAGTCGTGTGATGTATAATACACAATGTATGGGAAGTAGTAGATCCCAAAAACTACTCGATAACTATATGAAAATGTGGTTGTTGATGATGATATGATGTGATGCACAGGGTTCATGTTATTTGTAGTTGACCATATGTCTTTAGGAAAGTTTATTTATTTAGAGAGAGATGGATCAAGACATGCAATGTTGGGGAAAATTATAAAACAATTAGGGAAGTGGTAGAGGATTACCCTCATTTGATATATGTTGGATATTTTATTATTACTAATATGTGAACTTGGTGAGAGATCCATTGTGAGGTTGGGAACTACCATACCATATTAGGTGATGGGTTAGCTTCACTTTTGTATTCATTGAGCTTTAGTATTCTTTCTTTATCTATTTCAAAAGAGGCTCTAGGGAGGACCCTACTAAGTATACAATTTATGGACACACTATACATATGTAAACAATTTTCAGGCTTGCAGGATATATTTGGTGATCAATATGGGCTTTACAAGCTCAGATATTCATTTGAGAGATTCTTGGGCTTTGTGTTCGATGTCTAGGATTTACTTTTATTCTTGTATTTTCCTTATTGCGGTTGTTTCAGTTGTATGACACTACTTGCATGATTTTGAATTTTTTTATTTATTTTCATATGTGTAGGAGTTGGTTGGTGTTATTTTCTTATCTCTCGTTCCTCATGTTCTTCTCAATGGGTAATGCCTCCCATTTGTGTGTATGATCAACCATCGGTTCTTATCACCAACTTGTGGCCTATTAGAGGTGGGATTCCACTAATATTGATATTGTGATATATAGCTCTGACATTTATTAGTGTTAAATGGAAATTGTTGATAAAGGGGGAACTTTTATCAGTGCTAGCTAAAATTACTAACAAAGGATACTTTTATCATCACTAAAACAATCACTGATAAAAGTGTACCCTTTTCGATACATTTTTTAGCTCAGATAAAGGTGACTCTTTATCAGCTCTTTTCCTAGATATGATAAAAGAAATAGTGAATAATTTATATATATATATATATATTAAAATAATATTTATATTACAATAAGTGTATATATATATCTAAAAATATAATATATAAATTTTATTTATATGACATTTCATAAAAAATATTATCAATATTATTTTAAATATATATATATATATATAAATTATCATATTTATATTCAAAAATTAATGTTTAATAATATATTTAAATAAATTAACTAAAAAATGATATAATTAATATAAATATGATATATTAATATTTTATCAATTTAAAAAATTATATAAATATAAATGAATATATATTAAATATATGTGATATTTCAGTTTTTATATTTATATCCATATTAAACAATATGTTTATGTGTCTGTATGCATGTGTATGTATGTTTATGGAAATGTGTGTATATGTGTATGCATGTGTTGTGTTGTGTGTGTGTGTTCTTTGTAGGTGTATGTATATGTTTATGTAAAAGTGTTTAATTATGTATCTATGGGTATGCATGTATGTGTATGTGTATGTGCACATGTGTATGTTGATGTACAAATATGCATGTGCTTATGTATGTATATGTGTATTTGTATGTATATGACATGTGTATGTGTTTTGTATGTATGGCATGTATTATTCGTTTTTATTATTATTTCACATTTGATATTATTTTCCATTTTTGATATTTATTAATTTTTAATATTTTATAATTTATTAATTTTTTAAACTTTATACAAATTTATTTAATTTTTTTATTATTTTTAATATATTTTAAATTTATATAACAAGTATTCAATAAATTATATTTATTAAGTTGTAATATTTTAAAAATCAGTCAAAAAATTTTAATTAATTTATTTAAATGGGATTTTTAATATTTTCTTCATTTTCATGCATGTTTACAATTCATATAGTTAATCTTACGATTTTTTTTAATATTTTTTGTTATCTATTAATTTTATTTATTTATTTATATCATTTTTCGTTTAATATTATTTACCCATTTTTAATATTTATTAATTTTATATTTTTTTAATTTAATAATTTTATAATTATTATTTATACATATTTATTTATGAGGATGGAAGTTTCAAGGTTTCATGAGTCTCTCTCTAAACTAAAATGGTGATTAGGGTTCCATTTTCATGGCGATTAATCTTGATAAATTTTTTGATTTGAAGAAAGTTTTTGTTGGACCCCCATGGATTGCATATGATGCAGATGCTCAAAGTAAGAATACCATGAATATTCTGTAGGGGGTTTGGTGAGAGAAAATGTGACTCGATCACACTCGATATCAATTCATGAATCGAATCAACCCTTGTTGAGGAGACACAGAATCATTTGTTGTTCTTAGGTATCAAGGGAGAGTTGAATGTGGGGAAGAATAAATTTTCAAAAATGGATCAATGGACTTTGTTGATGAGCATCATAAAATTATAGGGGAGCATCTTGAATAATGTAAACATTCGATTATTGGGAGGTTCACAATAGTGTCTTAGGATCAACAACGGAATCTTGAGGACCTTCAAAATAATTTTCAAAATGTATGGGGATTTGATGGATGGCGCAAGATCTTGATTAGTAAGGGGTTTTTGATTTTTTATTCCCTTATAATGATTTAAAATCTAAGGATCGGATATATGGTTTCATCTCTCTGAAACCAGGAAATCTAAAGTTCCGGGATTGGGATTCTTTTTTTGACCCAACTAAGGTCAAAAATTCAATTACGCATATCCAGATTCAAATTATAAGCCTTATATTTTTCTTCTGGAACTCACAAATTTTGTGGGCTATAACATATGTGGTGGGTATACCAATTAATATTCATTCTGAAACTGAGTGTATCTGATACAAACACTTTTAAAGATTCTTTGTTGAAGTGGATATTTGTGCACCTTTGAATGAAACCATCTTCCTTGTTGCTAGCATACATTGCCTTGAACTCTCAATTGAGTTTGAGAGAAAACCTTTCTTTTGTAGCTAATTCTCTTATATTAAACACTCAAATTACCAGTGTCATAGGACATGGTATGTGAAAACTATCTAAAGATTAGACACCATGTGCATAATTTCAAATTTAAGTTTTCTATCATCAACAAAGAGGTCGGGGAAAAAGGTGGGAATCCTAAAATAGATGTAAGCCTTCAACATGGTCAAGACTCTATTTCCTTTATTAATGTGGTTGCTGGATGACCCTATCCACCAATTCATGGCACTTAGTAAGTGAGTAAGAAGTTTCCTCATGCTTATACCATGGTCGAAGTAGAGGCATATTTATCAAAATGCGTTGACATGGATGAATGCCCTCAAAATCAGGACCATGTAAGTGAATTTGATGGTGAACCTAATGTTTTTATAGAGGATAAATAATTATAAAAGGAAAGGATTGCTACTAATGCACTGCATCCAAAGTGGCTTATTCATATATGTCTAACAAATGCCATAAGTTGGAAGTATGACTCAGGATGTGAATGTGAGTTGGACAGGGGTGTAACCTAAGGACACTAAGGCTATGGAATATATTTTCATTCAAATCAGGGTGAAATTAATGTTAATAATGATTATGTCACATTTTCTATCTCTAAAACTACTTATTTAGTGATCTTAGGGAAGCTGGGTATAGAGGTGGTGGACGTGGGGTAAGGCTACAACAATGGAGGACTGACCCATATAATAGGGGCTATTTTTTCTGAGCAGAATCTACATGTTTTCAAGCCTAGAAAAAATGTTATAACGGGTTCCAATCCACCCAAATTCTTCACCATGATATATTCCATCAACAATATAGAGTTTTATGCTCTCTATCATGAGAACTATAATAGGAAAGGTGTCAGGACGAAAGGATACTTTGATTCTAATGTATCTCCTTTTCTAGTTGTATAGGCTGCCAATGAGAAACCTCTTATGGATGATTCCCATTGTGGTATGTCCTCACTGGGGGATATTTCTACTCAATAATTTCATAGAGATATGCATTATCCTGATGAGGAATTACTGATATATGATTTCCCAAATCAAGAAGATTTTGATTCTCAAATTTTGGTATCATGAAATGATTTGACCAATGGTTAAGAGATCGGGACTCATAATGAGGAAAATGAATCACCGAGAAAAGATGATCAGGATGGCACATGGCATACTCCTAAAAAATGGAAAAGTTGAAAATACCCAAGAGGTCAGGGAAGCTCCTAATGAAGGGGTGGAAAATACAAAAATAGGTGATTTCTAGATAATCAGGTATGTTTGGTGGCTTTGTTTGAGTCATTTCTTTAACCAATAAACTCCTCCTACTCTTATGATTGTGTTCCTTCCTTTTAGAAATAATTTTATAAGACCATGGACTCTTCATCCATTGTTCGCGTAATTCATGTTATACATATTTATTTACTATGTAATATTTTCAATATGTTTTTAAATTATATGAATGATATTTGTGTGTTTTTGTTGATTATGTTTTAGCATTTAAAATATGTTTGAAATTTATAAAATTAATTTATTTAAATGCACTTTTTAATAATTCTGTAAGTTAAATAGTTAATATATTTGTATTTTATTTAATTTAATTTATTAATTTTTAATATTATTTCATTTTTTTAATTTTAGATATTTATTAACTTTTACTAATTTTTGGATTTATTCATCTTTTAAAATTTATACATATTTAGTTACAAAATTTTAATATTTTCAATATTTTTAAAAATTATATAATTATTATTCATTCAATTACATTTATTAAGTTTCAGTATTTTTAAACTATTTCAAATTTTATATAATTTATTCCTATAAATTCATTTTAATTATAACATTTTTTATAGTCAGTATATTAATTTTTTAATAATTTTTTTTATATAATTAATATTATATATTTATTCATTTTTATAAATTTTTATGTGTCTATATTTATTCTAGTAAATTTAAGGAATTCACTTTTTTAAATATTTTTATAATTTATTAAATTTTACTTGTTTATTTTTAACATTATTTCATTTAATATAATTTATTCACTTTAAATATTTATTAATTTTTAATATTTTTATAATTTATTTATTTTTTAAATAATTATGTATTTATTTACTAAGTTTTAGTATTATTAATATGTTCTTAATTTTTATTACTAATATTTATTCATTTCTATTTATTAAGCTATAATATTTTTAAAATATCTGAAATTTATATAATTAATTTATTTAAATGAATTGTCTAATATTTTTGTCGTTTTTGTACATGATTCAACTAATTTAGTTAATATTTTAAACTATATATAATTATTTACTATGTTTTAATATTATTAACTTCTTTTAAATTTATATGATTAATATGTATTCAATTCTATTTATTAAGTTTTAATATTTTTAAAATATTTAAAATCTATAAAATTAATTTATTTAAATGTATTTTTTAAAATTTTCGACATTTTTATACGTGATTATAATTAATTTAATTAATATTACAAATTCATTTTTTAAATAATTTTTTATATATTAAATTTTATTAATTCATTTTTAATATTCTTTAAGTTAATATTATTTACTAATTTTTAATATTTAATAATTTTTATATTTATCAGGATTTAATCATTTTCTATTATTTATTGATACATATTTATTTACTATGTTTTAAAATTGTCATTATGTATTCATCTTCATTTTAATATATATTTATTTTTAATTTTTTTTATTAATTTGTATAATTAATAAATCATGTCAATTTTTTAATATTTTTTATGTCTATTCATTTTTAATTATTCAATTTCACTCATTTTTAACATTCATGTATTTATGATTATATATTTATTTATAATATAATTTATTTTTTCTTTTTTTATGATTTATTCATTTTTACTATATATTCATCTAATATTTTTGTATTTTATTTTAAACAGTTTTTATCAGCACTACCAAAAAATCACTGATAGATATGAGTTTTATCAGCGTTATAATATAAAACACTGATAAAACGTGTCTTCATTAATGCTAAAATTCTAGAGCTGATAAAGATTGGTGATTATCATTACTTTTTTAGCATTAGTAATGATATATTTTTATCACTTCTAAAAAACCCAAGTAAATATTTGTTTTATCAGCAAATATTATTTTATTGTAGATAAAACCCATATTTATCGGCACTTTTTAGAAAGCGTTGATAAAAGCCTTCCTAATATAATAAATTTAACACTAACAGAACCCACTTCTTTCGCATCGTTCAAGCTCTTGTGGATATTGGCCTCTGCCGCCACTCCCCGTCAAACTTCTTAGGCAAATCAACCCTTTAAAAACCTAAGGTATCTGATTATTTATACTCTTTTTTAGATTACATCGCTTTTTCTCCCTTATCCATGTTCAACATATTCATCTCGATTCTTCTCAGTCTCACTATTTTCTTTTGATTTCATTTGATCACTACATTTTATGGATCTTATCTAACTATTTAATCATATAATATATATTTAAATTAATTATAAATGGCTTCTTCTTTTTTTAAATTTTTCATTCGGATTGCATGGATCTCCCAGATGAATAAAGAAATGGATGAGATATAGAATCCTTTATCAATAAAAGGACAATTTGTGCACTGAAAAAACTATTCCCACTTATCAATGAAAAAAATGATTGATTTGGGTCATATAATCCAAATGGGTTTTCAATCATTTTTTGGATACCTTATCCATGAAAAGTGGTGGCTATAAAATGGTTCATGTAAGCTGGTGATTTAAAATTATCAATAACTAGCCAATAGTTTTGATCAAATCTAATGACCACACAATGATTATTGAGTTAATAATTATATGAATAAATCTCTTTTCTATATTAATTATCATCAATGAATGGGAAGTCACTGATATGTTTGGAAGTGCTAAATCATAATCAAACAACATTGAAGCTTCATGGGGTTTTTCACTTTGGGATGTTCTCACCCATCATCCTTTTTTGATATAATTGATCAAATATGTAAAGAGAACACTATTTGATAATAAAAACATAATAAAATTATGTAATTAACCGAAATTTACCTTTATAAAGAAAGGGGTGCTTCCATTTTCATACGACATTAACCAATATACTGAAATGATTCTATAAATTCAAAGATCACTCAAATTTATCATAGTACCTCCTTGTATTAAAATATTTTATTATCATAGAATCCCTTATTAATTAAAGGAATGTCGATAGGAAAAGATCCATCTTGTAGAAATTATCCTCATTGTGAGGAACATAAAAATGTTTGATATACAGGCTTGTTTTTAGGGATTTTGATCAAAGAAACCTTAAACATATTCCCCTTATTTACACATTATAGAAACCTATATGGTATTTTTCTATAACTTTTCATATAAATCTATCCTAAAATAACCAATACATTTTCTTCAAATATTGAGAGGAAAATTTAGGAATTGCAACATCAAAGAGTGGGAGATTGGTAATATAAAATTCTTAAACATTTCTTTTAAGGAAATCTATCATATCTTCCCCTATATTGTTCATGCCACTAAAATTATATGTTTTTTGATAATATTCTCTAATTTTTAGGTATCCTTCTTTCTCCCATGGATTACAATCCCATAATTCTTCCCATTTTTTTCTATTATTAGGCAGAAGAAACCAATCCTTTTAATTTTTTCATTTTCATGAACAACTATGGTAGGAATTTTTCAACACATACCACTAACCTCGTTCTCAATTAAAAATTAATTCTTAAAATAATGACATAAAAAGGTTAGAATACATAATAAAAGGTTTCGGATCATTATTAATTAGGTTAATTCACCTTTATTTTCGTTTATAATTCCCTAGTTCAGTAAATGTTCACAGTAAAAAGTTGTGTCCCCTTACTAACACCAATGAGGATTCCTTCCACTTTCATTTAAACCTTGATTCCAATTAGTTAGTAGGTATTTCTTTCCATTGGGTTCTTTCTCTTATCCCCACTTATATTCATTCCATCCACAATTAGATTTCATTAAGTCGTCATTTTGATCTTTTTTCTAGTTGAATTTATCAGTTCATCCGATTGAGACAAACATGTCGTATTATTTAACCCCTATTCCTAGTTATGGGGACTCAAGGAACACTCATTATAGATCCACTCAAACTTCATTTCACTCCTTAAAATGGAATCATGAAAAGTATTCAAAACATCCATATCTGCATCCATCTTATTTAGAACTATCTCTAATTTTCCACTCTTACATTTTTTTGGCATTGATTCTCTTTGTTGGTTCCACTGAGGCATGGTTTTTATTTCTATTTATCCTAGGTATTTGGGAATATACGCCAATAATTAGTTTTGGATGGGGCTTTTAGTTGATCCCACTTGAGAACTTATTCAACTTTTTTTGAAGTAGATATTTATTTCCCTACCCAATAGGAATTTCGATTGTAATTATTTAATCTTCCATCCCATTCAGGTGAAATGATTAAACTTGAAGCATTCATGAAATCTCAATTAGATTATTCTTTGGTTTATTCAGTAGCTTAAGAACTCCAACCTGTGATATATTTTTCATTGGATTTAAATTCAAGAGTTTCTTAAAAATTGGGTTGTTAAGACTAGGTGATTCGGACATATCAACATTTTCATCATTTAAAAAATTTAAGCTTTATCTCATCAACATACTATCACAAAAACAACACCTCGAATGCCATATACCAAGTGAAGAAATGAATAAACATCAACTCCCCCCTCTTGTTATACTCCCACCTAGAAAAGTTATAGAAATCATCCTTAATCTATATATTTTCCAATAGATGTAAATATAATTAGATTCTTTATAAAATTATAGATATTACACATTAAATTCCTTCAATTATTTCCACCACTAAAAATCAATCTCAATACACATCATTTGACTCTTATTATCTTAGAACAATGGATTCATATAGCTTAAATTACTCTTTAAGAATGTCCTTTTATAGGTTATAAGATCATAATTTCTGTGTATTTATTTATTTTGTTACATATTTATAATATTAAAACAAATATGATGGATATGATTGAAAATTAAATTTTTATTTATCAAACAATTTTAATGGAAATGTGAAAAACCTGAGTTCAACCACAAAAGGAAATAGAAAAATCATTAAAGTACAAATTAAGCCTGCCATAATTAGACTCTAAAAATAATTTCAATGAGATATTGTTTACCTAGGTACCTAGTTCATCCATTATAATATCTTCGAACTGAAAGCCCATCTTATATTAGGACTGGATGTACTCCTCTGGAATTATCTTTTCCACGTTGAATCCCCCAACTAATACCAGGTCTTGTTTTTCGATCTAGGTTTATAGATCTTCATTGAGATTAATCCTTAAATATCTCCCCATAATTTTAGTGGCTTCTTATTAAGTAGTATTAAGAGACAAAACCTGTCCATCCACAATATCTTTTGAGATGAATAGAAATTCAAAGGATTGTTTGATCACATCATCTGACTTGCCCTGGTTGTCCATCTACTTGGCTCTCTTTACAGATCGAGTATCCATTGGAGGAAGAAATGAGGAGTATTCCTTCCTCTATGGATGCCCTTACATCCATCAATGGTGGCTCTTACCTGGTCACTTTCAGATTCTTGAGATGTAACATCAAACTCTTTATAAAGGTTAGCATGTTGAAGATCAAAGGTGAGGTCATCCTACTATGGAGAATCCCCCAAAAGAAACCCTCGCCCCATATGAGGGGCCTCACTATCAACATGTGCAATAAGGACCTCATTAACCTCACCTACCTGGAGACCAATAAAGTGATTCTCAATAATTAAACTAGTTGAGGGAACCTCCCTAATAGTAGGAATACCTCCCTCTAATTCCTTTCGTGATTCATAAACCTCAAGGCACTCGAAACGATTTTGAACTATAACCTTTGGACTATTTCTTCTCAGACTCACCCTACATGTTGCCTTCACCCAGTTTGCATAGTATTCCCGGTCAACACCCTCCCTTGAAATTTTTTCACCTACATTCTTCATCAACCTAGTATCTTCCTCTATATTTTTCACTCCCATTGCACACTCTCTTGTATGAGAACCTCCTAGGGAACTCTAGTAGTTTCTAATTTATCATTTAGACCACTCCCTGCATAGGATATATCATCATCACCACATATCAACTCAACATCCATACCCTTACTACCATATTCAGTTTCCACCACCCCCTTATCACACCCAATCCCCATGTCATGTTTCAATATCTCAAATACGACACTCACCGTTAGCTTTAGGGGAAACTGTTGTGAAATCTTCGGAATAAATTCTATCCCCTACCATAGCTACAACTTCTTCAACCCCAAACTATTCAGCTGGCTTGGTTCCTACACCAGATGCCCCTCAGTCCAGACCCCCACCCCCTATGTTCCTACTCCCACACCTACAAAACATACTAGAGTGACCCAATTTCTTTTCTTAAGAACAAAAATCAACCCATGATTCATAAAAGACGGGTTGTTTGTAATGAAACTACTCACAAACAAAAAACTATACAAAATATATCTGCGCTCTAGACACAGCCACTTCAACACAGACTCGTGGAGCAATGGGATGGAAAACATCCTGTGTCCTACTATTGGAACATGGATAGCATCCCACTAGCTTCTTGAGCATATGAATAGTAGATAGATTTTGGAATGGAATAGGGAGTTCTGGAAATCTAACACATGTAGCAGTCATTGGTGAGTTTTGGTTCATATAAATATCCTAGCTCCACCTAAAGAGGAAGAATATAACTACGTTAAAGCTTCAAGGAACCAAGGACTATGCATGGATCAAGTCATCATCCATCACGAATAATTATTCCAGAGGAGTCATAAGAAAAATTTATTTTTAATGGAATAGATCAAAGTTATAAATATTGGACTAAACATAGGTAAAATTTGAATATGGCTAGTGACTAGGATAACACCGCATTTTATAGATCATCTGATATTATTACTAGTGTGAATAATGATGAATACCATATCAATTATATGATTATAAGTTTGAACAGTGATGAATATTTTATTAATTAAATGACAATGACAGTTTAAAATGAACACCATGATTGTATAAAACTATTTCAAAAGTTAATGAGTTGTGTAAAGACACCATTTTCTACTGGTTGTACTAAATATATACCATTTTCATTCATACTAAAGTTGTATAATGTAAAACTAGAAATTGATGGAGTGACACCAACTTTACTAAACTACTTTATCTCTCGAATGATATGATCCTAGAAGATATTAAGCTTTATTTCCAAACATATGATGTTAAATAAATTCTATGTTAAATGGGTATGATCAATTAATGAATACATGCATGTAAAAATGATTTTTTACTATTTCACAAGTACTATAATTCATATAAAAATTTCCAAAATTATTTTGAAACTTGAAATAATAAATATGAATCAGGTAATTGGAAATTTGTATGGTACTTTCCAATATTTTCAATTTTTAGGTGCCTATAAATAAGTGAGGAGATTTTATGTAAATTTATATGGAGCACGGATATAATAAATAATTATGGGAAACTTCATCACCCAACTGACTCTCCTCAGTTGAAGAAAATTATTCATGATTATCCTAAATTTTTAAATGAGTTGAGAAACCTTCATCTTGTGATTTTTTTTATACAAAGGGAATCCTTTTAGTTTTAAAATAAGTAATCATAATACATGGATGGTAATGCTTTAAAATTATAACATTATTCCATGGTTATGCATGAAGTGAAAATATATTATGTTATCTCTGCTTATATCATGACCAAAACAACTGAGTAGTGATATTGATGCCTATTTTTTCCATTGATTGAAGATTTAAAATTATTATTGGATTCAGGTGTTGCATTTTATTATGATTACAAAAATAAATATTCCAGGTGGAGAGTCATGTTGTACGAGATGATAAATTAATTTTTAGCTTATAGAAATTGTTTAGGATATAGCATTAATGGAACTGGGTGTCTCATTTGTAAAAAATGTACACACTCAATTAGGTTGAAGCGTTCATGGAAGACTATGTTTCTAGGACATCACATATTTCTACCTTGATGAAATAAATACCAATCATGGATGATATTATTCGATGAGAGTTCAAAAGAATGTACAACACTATCTCAACTAACAAGTGATCAACTATTTGAGAGATTAAAATATATAGACATTTATTTTGGTAAACCTCCTTCAAAAAATCTTAAAAAAATTAGTTTGAAAAAGGGATCAGTTTTTTTAATTACCATATTGGAATTATTTTTACATAAGGCATTTTCTTTATGTCCTGCATATGGAGAAAAATTTATGTTATAGTGTCATTGGAATGTTACTAAATTCACATAAAAATTATGTTGTTAAGTCTAGGTTTAAAATGATTAACATGGGGCTATGAGATGAGTTGGAACCAATGAAGGGTAAAAGGTGGTCTTTTATTCCTCCAATTTCTTACTCTCTTTCAAGGAAAGAGATATATTGGTTTTATAACTTCCTCAATGAATTAAATGTTCTAAATGGGTATACAAAAAATATTAAGAATATCATGTCAACGAATGATTTAAATTTAAATGTCCTAAAATCACATGACTAACATTTTTTGATGAAATATATAATTCTTGCATCTTTATATTGATTTTTTTTAAGAATTCCCATTATACATTAATCAAGATCTATTTCTTTTCCAAATATATATATATAAATGTTATAGAACTGGTCAAATTAACAACTATGGAAAATAAATTTTTTGTCATATTATGTGAATTGGATATTTCATTCCCATCATTATTATTTGATTTGATGGTTCATGTAAGGGTTTAGTTTGATAGATTGATTTCTCTATGGGGTTGTGTATATTATATATAGAAGTACAGCATTAAATAGTATATAAATATTTTTAAATGGTGTTTCAAAATTCAAATTCATCTAGATGGTTTTATTATAGAGAAATATGTTGTTGAGGAAGTCTTTCAATTCTATACTGACTACCTGTCTAATGTAGAAAGAATTGGTTTTCCAAGATCTCATCACAACAGGTGGCTTGTGGGTGAAGGAATTTCTAGAATAGATGTTGTTGCA
Organism: Viscum album; assembly: GCA_963277665.1. Taxonomy (NCBI): domain Eukaryota; kingdom Viridiplantae; phylum Streptophyta; class Magnoliopsida; order Santalales; family Viscaceae; genus Viscum; species Viscum album. The sequence continues at coordinate 1,404,649,221 of OY728134.1, forward strand.
ATTACTATTATATATTTTGATTAGTCTCACATTCATTTTATTCATAATAGTTTAGAGGTTTCACCATTTTTTGAAACTGAAAATGTAATTATCGGGTATTTGAATCCATCAGGGGTTTAAATATGGATATCAAATACACATTATCAATAGTTTATAGTGTGGTTTCAAGACCATATTTTGATGGTGTCAAATGTAAATCTAGATTGAATTTCAAAATGACTTCAATGGATAGCTAGAGGAAAAAGTGTGCATGTGTTTTCCTATAATGGTTACGTAATTAATGGTTATAAATTATATATAAAAGAAAGCGGTGATCAAAGTACCCTAAAAAATATGGGAGTTACACTTGTTGATGAAGAGATTCATGTATCTGGTATCAAGGATAGAAATCCAATATATGAGAATATGTCGTAATTTGGAATCATTGAACAAATATGGGTATTGGATTATAAAACATCCCAAGTGGGTATTTTTCAATGAAAGTGGGTTGATAATAGGATTGCAATTAATATATATGAATTTGGATTTGTGAAAGTGGATTTTAGTAAGGAGTAGTACAAATACAAACTGCTTATATTTTCATCATAATTAGTGCAGTTATTTTGTGTTCTAGATCGTATAAATAGAAAGAGCTCAATTTTTCTATTATCAGCCAAAACCACTGAAGGGTCATATGTAAATTCAACAGAGGATGAATTATTCATTTGGACATTACAATAAATTAATGGTGTTCCCAATGTCGAGGGGGACATGTATGTTAGCGGATACCATAGTTAGGGGATTTAGATACTTAATAGGTGGGTCAAATCCTTTAAACCTTTAAAGAAAGAAAGAGAGAGTTAAATAATCACAGTATATTTTATTGTAATATACATTATGTTAACTCATATTATTATATGATCCCTATAAGATTTATGTGATCTAAATTAAAAGTTTTACCACTTTTGTAGATAATAGCTTCTTCACATGTCGATTCTCCTAATCCATATGAACAAAATGTTTCTGGACATGCTTATTCTTTTAATGTTGAGTAAAAACAAGTTTATGAACAAGTCAATGCTACCAATCCTGAGGAACAACATGTTTCTGATTTTGATTCTTATTAAATGGTATAAATTGAACAACCTATTCCCTAGAAAAAATATGAGTGTCATAGTGTGATAGTGTTAAAAATAATTGTTATTCCAAGGAGTAGAGGCATCAAATTTGAGGTTGGATAGAATGTATGTGGCCAGCCTATTAACCATAATAAGTCCATGTTCATTAGTAACATTGGGATCGCCACTCGAACGAACATGTTGGTGGATGTAGATATGTGTAACAATGTTGTTATTGTGCTTAAGGTACAAATTTGAGAACAGATTAAGTTAACATTATGATATACTTTCTTTATTTTTCTAAAAAATAAAATAATGAAACATTGATTTACTCTTCATTATCCCTGTGTGAGTTTATTTATAATAGATGACTGCCAAATCAAATTTTTAATAATACTTGCTAGAAAGACTAATAGATTCTCTTAGACAATTCTTACGAAGAATCATCTTTGGGATGTTGAAGGGAAGAAAAACCCACACCCACTAAAGATGTGTCCACACATGATAAACTAAAAAATGTGGAATGAAATTATTTTTTATCATGAGGAGACATATTTATAGGTATATTGTGATTTGTAATACATTTCTTCACAAAATGTGTATTAATCACTTTGATTAATAATTGTTAATTTATAAAATATAAACTGGGTGTTTAAAATATGCAGTGTGTTGAAAAACCCACATATCTCTACTGTAAATCAAGTATTGGGTATGCTTCACTTGAAAAAAATGGTTTGTATTATTAATAATCAGTAATACATTAATATGGAATGAAACAACAATACTATTTTTTTTGTTTATATGTAGATTGATGAATATAAATCCATACCCACTTTCATCCCATGTCAATATCTGTGGAAGGAGGCTCTTATAAATAAATATGGGATACTAATAGATGAAAACACATGCAAAATATGGGAAGCGTATGTATGTATGGAAAAATAAAAAATTGTTATGTATTAATTCGGTATTACAGAACAATGATTACTTATTTTCTTTTATTTTTTTATCCATTTTAGACATAGGAACTATCACCGTCTATAATAGATGAATGACTACATTTATTGTCCTTGAAGTAGTTAGAAAAATATGGGAATGTTAGAGATGTGGGTTTTAGGGTTTCACCACAAACATATTTTCAGAATAGAAATGCATAGGGAGTTAAAGATAAGAAAGTAAATGAGATACAGACATGAATAGATTCTCTAGAAGAAAAAATTAATTGGAAGACTGAGTTGTTAGAGAATTTTATATGAAGGAATCAAAGATAAGAAACAATACAACAACAACCACTACATGAAGATACTCTCTCCCCCCCACCAACCACCAACATTGAGGTAAGCCATTCCCCTCAAAAGGCTTCCATACAATACATAATCAATTTTTTCAAAACTGTTTCTATGAATTGTGAATCAAGAAAACAATGATACCTTACTTGTACTAATATTCAACATGATGAAAATGATTGTGATTTATATCTATAAACACATACCCATCACCTTTTTATGAAGGGTATAGTTTACAATATCTAAATAGATATTCTACACACACAAAAAGAAATTCAAAAAGGTTGAAGGACCCCAGAATACCCTGAGAGAGTAGGGGTGAATTAGGGTGTCAAATTTTTCTCCTCAAGTGATGAATCTTTTTCCCATATTGGTAGGAACCTGTTTGAACTATCTAAAGTGAATTTGCAGAAACCAAACAACCACATGAAAAGATTTCACACAATAAGTTTACTTAGTTCACCAATAAGGTCTAGTCCAAGGAGATTACTCTGTCAGTGTGTTGGTCATACCAAAATCCAATAATAATCACTATTTGTGGAAAACTGAAGTTTGGACATAGTCACACTTTTCCTAGAACACTTACTTTATGAGATTGTAGGGATCGTTCACTACATCCATCAAACCCCTTTTGGCGACTCCCCCTTGCTCACTGCTTTGACAGAAGTCTAACTCATTTTATTGACATGAAGGTCACTTCAATGGGTTGGCATTAAATTCTTTATCCCTTACTTAGCAAGAGACTTTTCTTTCACCATTGACCTATGTTTATGCACTTTAAAATCATTTTTCACTAAAAACAGATGTGTGAAATTTCCTTTTGTGATGCTCCTTCACAAAGCTCATGACCTTCATGAAGCACCCTACCTTCGTAGAATATACTCCACCTCAAATCTCACTGAGTCAATATGGAATACCCCATCATCACAAATCAATCATTACGTAGAAGCATTGTAATCAGTAAATAATTGAGTACTCTTTTCATGATGGTCAAGATTTCATAGAAAACTATATTCTTAGAGCTCCCCTAGAATCATGAAATCAAAGCGATTCCAGATTTTTTTTGAAATATTATTTTAAAATGAAGTGGGGGTAGACTCATATTTATAGACTCACCCATTAGCGATGCTCCACAACCACTTATAGGATTTTTCAAATCATTCAAAAATATCTTCACGGTGATCCTCCTATCACGAAGATCCATGGAGATTCACCGTTCGTGATTCTCGTCATAACTGCAGATCTTTCCATAAAAACCTTCATACCTTCATGATGCTTGAATTATCTTAATCGTGGATATCGTCATCACCATTCATGATGCTTCTCATCTTCATGAACATCATCTCATGATTTACGAAACCCATGCCTTTACCATTTTCATGAAGAGTTGTATCCATAAAACCACCCTTCGTGATGCTAGCCTCTTCCTCTGGATTTTTAACCCCAAAAATTTGGAAAACACTAGGAAATGACACTATATTCAATAATATAGGGATCTTGTATGATAATATCTCATTCCTTGAGAGCTCCTTGATCTTCATTGTGAGGATTGACAAAAAAACACAAACCATAGTCCATTTCCAGCGAAGAACAACCTTGGTGCCAACAATCTCCCCCTTTGGGTTTGTTGTCAATCAAAAGATAAATTCAATAAGGCTCCAGCTACTATCAAAACCTGATATGAGAGAAGAGAATAATCTAAGACTCTAAGTCTACATGAGAAAATTTTGTGGTAGACAATAAGATAGGAAGCATGAATTGGGTTCTTGTGTTTTGGAATGCTTAAATATATCCAAGCTAAGATTTGGTATTTTCCTTATAACACTTGATCGTTTCCTCATAACACTGAGTTATTTTATCTATTCTCATTCTTCAATTCTCCATTATCAATTCTACAGAAACCTCTGAACATTGAATTTCACTATTCTACCTCATTGGAAATAAACTTAAAGAGCAAAATTTTGACTTGTGGAGCTAATAACACACTCCCTCTAGATCATATCTCCACCATAAACTTGAATCACTTCCACAAATAGATTAAAATAGTTAATTAAATAGGGGAGAAAGTAACTTTCACAACTAACTCATGCATTGGGATATGGCTGAAAACCTATGTTCAATTGATGTTTCCCGAACACATTTAGTGTCAATTTCTTAGTCAGAATGTCAGCTACTTGGTCATCAATTCCAACAAGATCCATTTTAATCACACCTTGTTCAACTTTTTAATTGATGAAGTGATATCTGATTTCAATGTGTTTCATACGATAATGTTGAATAGAATTATTCATAAGATCAATTTGGAACTTGTTATCATAGTGAATCAACATTGGCTATTTCACCTCATACCAATCTCAGACACTTGTTGCTTCATCCACAATAGTTGAGTTCAAGAATTTGTAACAGAGATATATTATGCTTTAACATTACTAAGAGAATTACTTTCTTGTTTCTTACTCAACCATCCCATGCATTTCTTTCTAATAAAAAATACTCCACCACTTGTGGACTTTCTTTCCACCACATCTCTAACCCATTCAGTATCATAAAATGTCGATAATTCCTTATCTTTTCCTACGAAAAATTATAAGCCATAATTGTGAGTACCTTGAATGTACATCGTGATTATTTTAATTGCTGTTATATGTTTTCCCTTAATATTACTTTGAAAGTGAGCCATTAATCATATTGAAAAGTCAATATCAGCCCATATTGTAGTTAAGTACAATAAGCTTCCTATGATTTGTCAGTACATGGTGGGATATACAGAAGTCCCATCCTCATGCTTTCTATGTTTTGTTCCAAGCATAATTATAGTCGATATTGGTTTGGAGTCATGAATATTGAATTATTCAGCTACTCTCTTTCATAATTTTCCTAAAAAATAAATGTGTAGTATTTCCTCTAAATAACTTGCAGCCCCAACAAATATATGAGTTCACCAATTATAGACATTTCAAATTCTGATTTCATGTGATTGGAAAATTCATCCACTAATCCATGCCTGCTTCCACCAATAATAATATCATCTACATAAACTGGTATCATGAACTAATATTTCTTATAATTCTTCACATATAGATTTTGATCCACTCCTCCTATTTTAAATTTGAACTTATTTATATAATAATGCAGTCAAGAATACCACACTCGTGGTGTCTACTTCAAACCATAGAGTGCCTTCTTTAATCGGAAAACCTTCATTTCATCATTACCAAGAAGAAAACCCACTGGTTGTTCAATTTAGACTTATTCTTCAAGAACACCGTTTAAGAAAGCTATTTTGACATCCATTTGATACACTTTTTATCCTCTTTGAATTTTCATGGCAAAAAAGAGTCTGATTGGCTCCAGTATAACCACCTTAGCAAATGTTTCTTCAATATCAACACCTTCAATAGGAAAATATATTTTTCACATAAATTGTTCTTTATTTATGATTACATTACCATGCTCATCATATTTATTCTTAAAAATCAACTTCATACCAATCACATTGTGACTTTTGGGTCTCTTGACTAGATCCCATGTTTGTTTCTTTTTTATCTGATCCAACTCTTCATTCATAGATTTAAACCATGATTCATCCTTTGTAGCTTCTTCAAATTAGGATGATTCCAAAACTGATAGAAAGATAGATTGTGAATTATTCCTCATTCTCCTTGTATATGTGGGTGTTATACAATCCCCAATAATGTAGGATTGATCAATTTATACTCGTTTATTTCTACTATAAGGTTTAGAATAATTTTTTGCAGCCATGCTTTCCTATTCTAATTCTTCTTCTCAATCAACTTCACATTATGACCTCTGAATGTTTTTCACTCCTTCATATACTTATGCATTTGAATATATTCCTTATCCATTGTCTTATACATCTTTAATCACATTATAATAAGATCCCCTCACGGTATTTGTGATCTTATCTTCAATTATCTTAACATCGCTGCTTTCCAAAATTCTTCCGAGATGATTGTTGAAACATTTATAGGATTATTTGTTTATTGAATAACCAAGGAATATTACTTCATCAACCACATCACCACACTTTCCTTGATTTACTTCTTTGTTTTTATACAAAATTTACTTTCAAAAATAATGAAATACTTCATAGAGAGATTCCTTCCATGCCACAACTCATATGGTGTCTTGGTTTCACCCATATAAATCCTTATTTGATTTTAAATGTACATCGTAGCTTGAACAGTCTCTTTCCTATAATGTCAAGGGATATGACTTTCAATCAGCATAGGTCTGCGATAATGTTTACCTATCCATTCTTAGGCTCAAAAACTCTATTTTTTGTGGAGTTCTCATAGAATCCACCCCATGTTGTATTCCATGTTTCTATAAAACTCAAGGGATATGTATTCCTCTCCATTAACATATTATAGAACTTTGATTGTCCATCCAATATCATTCTCAACAATTCGGCGATAATTTTTCATGCAATCAATCACTTGCAGTTTCCTATGTATAACCATCACACACACTATTCTACTATAATAATCAATTAAAAGTACAAATTACCTTTTTCCATATGTTCTTATGACATTAATCGGACCACATGCATCTATTTGGATGAGATCAATAATATTTGATTCCCTTTTCTTCTTTGACAAATATGAACTGCATACCAACTTCCCTCATATGTAATAATCACAAGTCTTTTCCCATTCATGCTTCGAATTAAAGATATACATGAATATATTTAGTATAGATATCTTTTCCATGTATTTTTTATTAATGTTCTCCAACCTACGGTACCACAATTCATTTTCTTCTTCAACTATTAACTATTAAATATTCTCTCTACTATCAAGAAAGTATAAGTTTCCATCTATTATACAACCTTTCATGAGTGAATTTCCTATATTTACTTTTATAGTGCACCCTTTTTCATTGAATGTCACTATAAGTCCCAAGTTATAGAGTTGTATCACACTAAGGATATTGTGATGTAAATTTTCCACATAAAGACCTTCATTTTTCTTCAACTCTCCATTTTCCAGTTCAGTACTTCTACTTCCTTTGATCTTCAAAACACCATAGTTACCAAACCTTACCATTACATAAACCCTAATATTAACATTCTTTAATAGTTATGTATTTCCCTTCATATGGTATGAGCTTATGCTCTCAAGAATCTAGGTGTTTCTTCTCTTAATAGCTTTTAGGGATACTTCTGTGAGGTTAGATTTCTCAATTTTATTATTTTCCTTACTTGAAATATTAAATTGAGCGAAGGAAAATGATGGCCTTTCTAATCTCTATTCCATGTGAGTAGGTTCTTTGTAATCATACTCTAATTCTAGAGGAGAAAACCTATTTGTAAGAGTAACACCATCTGGTTGACGAGTATTGACTTGCCTTTGTGATCTGTATGCATTTTCCATGTCTTTCCTCTACCTACAATAAATAGGTTTATGGAAAAAGTTAGAATAATGAAAACAATTTCCATAGAAATTATTTCTTATATAAGAAGTAGGATATGAAATTGCTCTCCTTTTTTGACTTCCTATCTCTTCCCAATTTAAATATATCCTTGACTCTTAATAGTATGACATGGTGTGGCCCAGATATCCATAGAATTTACATTTCATAAGAAGAAATGTCTTCTCATTTCCATTCCTCCTCATTTCCCCTTACTTAGGAAAATAGTTTGACTGCCTATAATTTTAGGAAGATTGAGGATAGTTTTTAGTTATCATTTTAGTTTGATTTGAGGGTTTATTTTCTATCACTTTATGTGACTTTTCAATATGTCCAACTTTCATCTTGAATTTATTTTTGGGCCATTTTATTTCCAAATTTGATGTTTTAGAATCACAACTTATTCCACTATTTCCCATGCATGTGGGTATTTGATCATTAAAAACCTTTTAAACTCCATCAGAAGCATGATTAGCTCCCTCTAGTAACTCATCATCTGAGAACTTTCTAAACTTCATTTTATTATTTTTTTCTTTTGAATTTTATTCACTTTCAAGTTTACTCATAAGAGTAAAAACTTCTTCTTCAAGACCCTAAACAGTCTTGGAATTCTCCTCTAGCCTGAATGTAATGCCATTGATTACATTTTCCTATTCTTCAATTATGAACTTTAGTTCCACTAAATCTTTTATACATTTAAAGGTGGTTGATTTTTCATTCACTTCTTTTTCTAATCAATCAATTTCATCTTCAAGCCAATCAACATATTCTGATTATTCTTCAACAAATACTCTCCACTTTTTTCATTTATTACTTTTATTCTCAAGATTACCAAGATAATCCTTAAGTTGTAACTTTAGATCAACTTCAGTAATCAGATGATTGTATATATATTTTTAGCCATCATATATTCTTGGTTCCTTTATATAAACTCTGGTTATTATTCCTCAAAAAATCATTTTCATCATCTTTTTCTTCATAGAAAAATCTATTTCTTTGTAATTTCTTTTTATATTTAAACTATCCCTTTTGAAAAATCCTTTTTTAAGTCTTTTGTGAGTTTCCAGCTTCTTTGTCTTTATCATCAAACATCCTTGAGCATTGAGAGGAAATGTGCCCAACTCTACCACAATGAAAGTAGGACAAGGATATCTTTCCTTCAAACCTCTCTTTTCCACTCTTGAATTTATTGAAAAAGAGGGAAATAAATTCATCTTAATAATTATATTCATTAACACTATCTCCTAAAATATCATGTTTTTTTAGGGATTTGAATGTCATTTCCTTTCTTATGCAAGTTGTTTCATCTTCTGGTTTGACTCTCATTTCATATGCCACCAAAATACTCATTAGAACATCCAAATTTATTTTAGAGAGATCCCTTTCATAAAGGGATGAAAATTTTGGATTATAAAGAGGTGGAAGCCTTCTCAAAATTTTCTTCACAATGTCAATGTCTTTGATTTCTTCACCAAGTCCAAGTATATCTCCAAAAACTTCAGTAATTAGATTAAAAAATGTATCTTCATTTTTATCCGGATGCATTTTCAAGTCATCAAGCCTATTGGGCAGGACTTGTAGTTTAGCCTATGTCACTTTGTTGTCACCTTCATATATATTCTCCAGTTTTTTCCATATATATTTTGTGGAAGTACAACTCATCACCTTGGGATAGATTTGATCAAAAATAACTATAGTGATTGAATTTTATTCTTCAGCATCTGTATCAAGAATTTTTATGTCCATATTAGTCATAGACGGCCCATTGGATAAGTGACATGTATTCCTTGTGTAGTGGAAAATAGGACTTCCATTCCAAGAGATCTTAGATGATATATCATCCTGTTCTTCCAAATCTAAAAGTTTCTTCCATAAAATAAGGTCACTCCCCAAACATTTATTGAATTATCCATGACAACAAAGGAAAAATTCAACACAATCAACTTATAGGCTCTAATACCACTTGAAGGACCCCAGAACACCCTAAGAGGATAGGGGTGAATCAGGGTGTCAAATGTTTCTCCTAATGTGACAGATCTTGTTCCCAAGTTTATAGGAACCTGTTAAACCAGTCTGATGTGAATGTGCAGAAATCAAACAGCCACATACAAAGAGATCACTCAGTAATTTTACTTGGTTCGCCACTAAGGGATAATTCAAGGAGCATACACTGATAGTGTTTTAGTCATACTAAAAGCCACTAATAATCACTAGTTGTGGAAAAATCATACATAGTCACTTGGTTCTAGGAACACTGCCTTTATAAGATTTTATGGAGTGTTCACTACATCCCTTGGAACACTTCTGAAAACTCCCCCTTGTTCACTACTTTGAGAGAAGTACAACTCAGTTTATTGACTTGAAGGTCGCTTCAATAGATTTCCATTAAATTATTTGACCCAGAATTAGAATGAGTATCTTATTACATTGTTGAACTAAGTTGATTCACTCTAAAATCATTTTTCACTAAAAACCTGATGTGAAAAAAAAAACTTTTTGTGAAGCTCCTTTGTGAAGCCCACTACCTTTGTGAAGCACCCTACCTTTTCAGAACAAACTTCTTTGTGAAGCTCACTGAGTCAATGCAGAATACCCCATCATTGTGAAGAACCCATTACATAGAAGCATTATCATCATTCAATAAATGAGTATTATTTCCATGATGGTCAAGATAATTTAGAAAACCTCATTCACGAAGCTCCCCTAGCTTCTTGAAATCAGAGAAATTCCATATTATTTCTGAAATCTTATTTTAAAATGAAGTGTGGGTAGCCTCATATTTATAGGCTCACCCATTCTCAATTCTCCACCACATCTTAGATTATTTTTTAGATCATTAAAAACATCTACGTGGTGATCCTCCTATTGTGATTCTCCATCGAGATTCACCGTTTGTGATGCTCGTCATAACCGTGAAGCTTTCTGTCAAAATCTTCATGCCTTCAGGATGCTCGAATTCTCGTAATCACGAAGATCACTGTCACCATTCGTGATGATCCTCATCTTCGTGAACATCATCCCATTTTTTGTGAAACCCATTCCATTACCATCTTTATGAAGATTTTTTTCTATAATACTATCCTTCGCGATGCTAGCCTCTTCCTCTGGATTTTTTACCCCAAAAATTTTAAAAACACTGGGAAATGATGCCACCTTTAATAATATAGATATCTTATACTGTAAGATATCATTCCTTGAAAACTATTTGATCTTAATTGTGAGGATTGAAAATAAAAAAAAATCTTACTCCATTTCTAGCAAAGAATATCATTGGTTCCAATAATCTTCCCCTTTGGGTTTGTCGGCAATTTGTAGATAAATTAATTGAAGCGCCAAATAATATAAAAACCTGATATTAGAGAAAAAAAAATCCAACAATGTAATTATACATGAGAAAATTTTGTGTAGAAAATAATAGGAGAAGCATGCATTGGGTTTTTGTGTTTTGGAATGCATAAAGATATCCAAGCTAAGCTCTGATTTTTTCCTCATAACACTTGATCATTTTCTCATAACATCAAATTGTTTTCTCCATTATCATTATCCCATTCTCCATTATCAATTCTCTAAAAACATCATAACATTGAATTTCACTATTCTCCCCCATTAACAATAAACCCAAAGAGCATGATTTTGACTTGTGGAGCTGAAAACGCACTCCCCCTAGATCCTATCTCCCCTAAAAACCTATATCACTTCTACAAATATATTAATACATTTAATTAAACTGGGGAGAGGGGAGTAGTCATAAATTATTCATAAACTAGGTGGTGGCTAAACACCAAGGTTCAACTGATGTTTCTCAAACACAACTACTTCCAATGTCTTGGTCATAATGTCAGCCACTTGTTCATCAGTTCCAACATGATCCATTTTAATCACACCTTGTTTAACATTTTCTTTGATAAAGTGATATCTGATTTCAATATGTTTTGTATGAGAATTATGAATAGGATTATTTGTAATATCAATTATGATCTTATTATCATAGTGAATCACCATTGGTTATTTCACCTCATTACCAATATCAGTCAGTTTTTACTTCATCCACAGTAGTTGAGTGTAAGCCTTTGTAGCAGAGATATATTCTTCTTTAGTTGTACTAAGAGAGGTAATTTCCTATTTATTACTTAAAAAAACCAAGAATTTATTTCCAATAAAGAATGCTCTAACACTTGTGGACTTTCTATCTTCCACATCTCCAACATAGTCAGTATCAAAAAATGTTGATAATTTGTTATCTTTTCCTGCAGCAAAGTATAACACATAATTGTGAGTACCTTGAATGTACCTAATGATTCTATTAAATACCTCTATATTCTCTTCCTTAAGATTACATTGAAAGTGATTCACTAATAATATTGAAAAGTAAATATAGGGTCATGTTGTATTTAAGTATAAAAAGCTTCTGATGATTCTCTGATACATGGTGGGATCCACAAAAGTCACATCCTCATGTTTTTTGAGTTTTGTTCCAATCGTAGTCAGAGTCAACATTGGTTTAGAGTCATGGATATTGAATTTCTTCAACAACTCTCTTAAATGCTTTTCTTGAGAAATAAATGTGTAGTATTAACTCTTAATCACTTATATCCCCATGAGATGTGTGAGTTCACCAATCATAGACATTTCAAATTCTGATTTCATGTGATTGGAAAATTCATCCAATGATCCCTTCCTACTTTCACCAAATATAATATCATCTACGTACACCAGTACCATGAACTTATTTTATGAGAATTATCCACATAAATATTATGATCCACTACTCATATTTTAAATTTTAACTTCTTAATATAAGAATCCATTTGAGAATACCATGATTTCAGTGCCTGCTTCAAACCATAGAGTTTCTTCTTTAATATGCAAACCTTTATTTCATTATTACCAAGAAGAAAACCCATTGGTTGTTCAATGTATACTTCTTCTTCAAGAACACCATTTAATAAAGCTATTTTGGCATCCATTTGATAAAAGTTGTAACCTATTTTAATTTATATTGCAAGAAAGAGTTTGATTTACTCTAGTTTAGCCACCGGAGAAAATGTTTCTTTAACATCAACCCTTTAAATTTGTGAATATCCTTTATGCACAAATTGTGCCTTATTTATGATCACATTACCATGATCATTTTATTTCTTCTTAAAAATCACTTCATACCAATCACATTGTGACTTTTGGGTCTCTTGACTCGATCCCTTGTTTGGTTCTTGTCGATCAGATTCAACTCATCATTCATGGATTTAACCCATGATTCATCCTTTGAAGCTTCTTCAAATGAGGATGGTTTCACAACTCATAAAAAGTTAGATTGTACATTATTCCTCATTATCCTTGTCTGTGTGGGTGTTTTCCAATTCTCAATGATGTTGGATTGATCAATTTATGCTCTTAGATTTCCCATGTGAGGTTTAAAAGAATTTTCTTCAGCCATGGTTTCCTCTTCTAATTATTCTTCTGAATCAGCATCGTGTTTTGACCTCTAATATTTTTCACTCCTTCCTCTTTTTCTATATTTGAATCTGTTCCATGTCCACTGTCATCTACATCTTCAATCACATTATCATAAGATCCCCTCATGGTATTTGCAGTCTTATATTCAATTATCTTAACATCACTGCTTTCCACAATTCTTTCTAGATGGTTATTGATACATTTGTAGGATTTTTTGTTCATTGAATAAAAATGGAATATTCTTTAATCTACTACATCACCATACTTTCCTTGATTTCCTTAATTGTTTCTAATAAAATATTTACTTCCAAAAACACAGAAATACTTTATAGAGGGATTTCTTACATGCTACAACTCATATGGTGTCTTGGTTTCACCCATATAAATCCTTGTATCATTTTGAATATACATCATAGCTTGAACATCCTATTTCCAATAATTTCATTGGATACGACTCTCAATCAACATAGTTATAGATATATTGTACACCTATTGATTATTATGCTCAGTAACCCCATTTTTTATGGGGTTATCCCAACAGCCACCTCATGTTGTATTCCATGCTTCTCTAGGAAATTTTTAAACTCAATGGATGTATATTCCCCTCCATTATCAGATCGTAGAACATTGATAGTTCATCCAGTATCATTCTTGGTGATTCAGTGATAAGTTATCATGCAATCAAGCACTTGTAATTTCTTATATATAACCATAAAATAGGCCATTCTACTATAATCATTAATGAAAAGGATAAAGTACCTTTCTGTATATGTTCTGGAAGCATTTATCAGACCGCATACATCTGTATGGATGAGATAAAGAATATTATATTCCTTTTTCTTCTTTCTCCAATATTAACTATAGAAAAACTTATCTTGTATGTAAGAATCAAAAGTATTTTCCCATTCATGCTTCATATTGGATATATCCATGACTATCTTTATCTTATATATCATTTCCATGTATTTTTTATTAATGTTCCCCAACCTCCAGTTCCACAAGTAGTTTTCTTCTTCAATAGTTAAAAAGAAAATATTATCTCTACTATAAACCTAGTATAAGTTTCCATTTATTCTAAAAAATTTCATGAGTGAATATCTTGACATTTATTTTATAGTTCACCCCTTTTTATTTAATGTCTCTATAAATATCAAGTCACATAGTTGACTCACACTAAGGAGATTATGACATAAACTGTTCACATAAAAAATGTCAGTTTTCTTCAGCTTTCCATTAGCCAGTTCAGTACTTCCACTACCTTTGATCTTCAAAGCACCATCTTTATTGAACCTTACCATTCCATCAACCCTTTTATTAACATTATTTAATAGGTCTATATTTCCCTTCATATGGGATGAGAATCCTCTATCACGAATCCAGGTGATTCTAATCTTGGTAGCTTTGAGGGCTACTTCTTCAAGGTTGGATTTCTCAATTTTCTTCTTTTCCTTCCATGAAATATTAGATTAAATGAAGTAAAAAAGATGACCTTTCAAATCTCTATTCTATGTGAGAAGGTTCTTCATACTCATACTCTTGTTCCATAGGATAAAACCTACTTATAAGAGCAACACCGTCTGGCTGAAGAGTATTGACTTATCTCTGAGATATGTATGCATTGTTCATACCTTTCCTATTCCTGTAATAAACTACTTTATGGAAAAAGTTATAAAAATAAAAGGAATATCCATAGAAATTATTTCTTATATAAGAAGTAGGATATGAAATTTTTCTCCTTTGTTGACTTCTTATCTCTTCCCCATTCAAATAGCTCCTTACCTCTTCATAGTATGACATGGTATGGCCTAGATAGCCATAGAATTGACATTTCATAAGAGGAAAGGTCTTATCATTTATATTCATCCTCATGTCTCCTTTCTTACAAAAATAGTTTGATTACCAGTCATTTTGGGAAACTTGTTGACAATTTTTAGTTCTCCTTTCAGTTTGATTTGAGGGTTTCTTTTCTAGAATTTTATGTGACTTCTCAATATGTCTAACTTTCAACTTTCCTTTATTTTGGACCATTTTATTTCTAGTATTTGATGTTTCAACATCAAAACTGATTCCACTATTTCCCATGCATGTGGTTGTTTGATCGTTCAAAACCCCTTAAACTCCATCAGAATGATGGTTATCTCTCTCCAGCAACTCAGCATCTTAGAACATTCCAAACTATATTTTCTTATTTGTTTATTTTGAATTTGATTCACTTTAAAGTTTACTCCTAAGAGTAAAAACTTCTTCTTCAAGACTCTCAATAGTCTTCGACTTCTCCTCTAGTTTGATTATAAGGTCATTGATAACCTTTTCCTTTTATTAAATTATGAGATTTAGTTCCAATATATCTTCAGTGATTTCAAATTTTGTTGACTATTCTTTCACTACTTCTTGTAATTTTCAAATTTAAGCTTCATGTCGATCAACATATTATTATGATTCTTTCACAGCTCCTCTCCTCTTTTTTCATATATTACATTGATTCTCAAGCTTACTAAGATAATAATTAAGTTGTAAGTTTATATTAAATTAAGAAATCAGATGATTATATCTAGATTTATTTATGTATTGTTTTGACTTTTCAATTGTATCCATCATAGTTTCTTGGTTTCCAAATTTAAACTCTGGTTCTTATTCCTCAAAAAAATTATTTTAGTTATCTTCTAATTAATTGACAAATATCTTTATCTATAATTTATCTCTAGATTTAAAGTATCTCGTTTGATAAAACCTTTTATGTGGCTTATGTGAGTTTCTAGCTTCACTGTCTTCATCATAAAACTTCCTAGAGCACTAAGAAAAAATATTCCCAACTCTACCTCAATAAAATCAGACCAAGGGTAGATTTCCTTAAAATATACCTTTTCCTCTCTTGAATTTCATATTAAAGAGGGAAATATATTCATCTTCCTCATTATCTTCATTAACACGATCTCCTAAAATCTCTAGTTTTTTCATGTCTTTGAATGTCATTTCTTTACTTACATGAGTTATTGCATCTTCTAGTTTGACTCTCATTTCATATGCCACCAGAATACTCATCAAATAGTCCAAAAAGAGTTTAGATAGATCACTTTCCCCAAGGGATGACACTTTTGGATTGTTAAGAGGTGGAAGCCTTCTCAAAATTTTCTTCACAATGTCCATGTCTTTGATTTCTTCACCAAGTCTGTGTATAGCTCCAACAACATCATTAATTCAATTAAAAAAGGTATCTACATTTTCATTAGGATTCATTCTCAAGTCTTAAAACCTATTGTTCATTACTTGTAGTTTCACCTCCTTCACTTTGTTTTCACCTTAATATATATACTCTTATTTTTCTCACATAGACTTTGGAGAAGTAAAACTCATCACCTTTAGATAGATTAGATCAGAAAGATCTGCAGTGAGGTCATTATGTGTTTTAGAATCTACATCATGCATTTCTCTTTATTTAACATTCATAGACATCCTTTTTGGATCAGTGGCCTATATTCCTTGTGTAGTGGGAAATATTACTTCCATTCCAAGATATCTTAGATGAGATATCATCCTGTTCTTCCAAATATGAAATTTTCTTCCATAAAAGATGGGGACCCCCTAACATTTACTAATTCTCTATAACAGCAAAGGATAAATTAAACACCATAAACCTGTAGGATCTGATACCACTTGAAGGACAGTGGAACACCCTAAGAGTGCAGGGGTGAATCAGGGTGTCAACCTTTTCTTCTAAAGTAACAGATCTTGTTCCCACGTTGGTATGAACCTGTTAAACCTGTCTAAAGTGAATGTGCATAAATCAAAAAACCACATGCAAAGATATCACAGATAAATTTTACTTGGTTCACCACTAAGGGCTAGTCCAATGTGCATACACTGAAAGTATTTCATTCAAACAAAAATCCACTAATCTTTACTAATTTTGGAAAATATAATTTCGTACATAGTCACTTTGTGTCAAGAACACTGCCTTTATAAGATTTTAGGGATCATTCACTGCGTCCCTCGAAACACTTCCAGTGACTCTCCCTTGCTCACTACTTTGAGAGAATTTTAAACCATTTTATAAAATTGAAGGTCACTTCAATGGATTGGAATTAAATTATTTATCTCCGACTTAGCCCGAGACTCTTCTTGTACCATTTACCTGAGTTGATTCACTCTGAAATAATTGTTCACTAAAAACTAAATGTGAAAACAATACCTTTCAAGAATCTCCTTTGTGAATCACCCTTCCTTCATAGAACATACTCCTTTGTGAAGCTCATTGATTCAACGCAGAATACCCCATCATTGTGAAGCACCCATTACTTAGAATCGTTAGCATCAAGAAAGACTTGAGTAGCCTTTTCATGATTCTCAAGCTCATATAGAAAACTAGATTCATAGAACACCCCTAGCTTCATGAAATTAGAGTGATTTAGGATTTTTTATAAAATCATATATTAAAATGAAGTGGGGGTATAATCATATTTATAGTCTCTCCCATTAAAAATGTTCCACCTCCTCTTAGTATATTTTCTATATCATTCAAAAATATCTTCACGATGCTCCTCCTATCATGATGATCCATGGAGATTCACCATTCACAATGCATGTTGTAACCACAGAGCTTTCCATTAAAACTTTTGTTCCTTCATGATGATAAAATTCTTGTAATCGCAAAGATCACTGTCACCATTCACGATGCTCATCATCTTCACGAACATCATCCCATGATTCACGAAACTCATTCCTTTAACATTTTCATAAAGAGTTGTTTCTAGAAAACTACTCTTCGCGATGCTGGACTCTTCCTCCAGATTTTTGACCCCAAAATTTTGGAAAACATTGAGAAACAGCACCACCTTCAATATTGTAGCTAGCTTGTATAGTAAGATCTCATTCCTTGAAAACTCCTTGATCTTCATTGTGAGGATTGACAATAAATACAAACCATATTCCATTGAAATCAAAGAATATCCTTGGTTCCAATAAAGGCTATATGATAGCGTGGATTCACATAGTTCACAAGACAAGCATCAAGATACATATTCCCCTTGATTATTTGGATGTATATACAGTTTATATTTTTATTAGAACTTTCATATAATGGTCATTTGATCTTGTAAATTTCCACAAGTATGTATTCCTTCCCAATTTATTTTTATGTAAAACCTTTACCAATTAATGAAAAAATGCCTAAATTTATGAATGTTATTAAAGACAGAGAAAAGGAAGGTTTCAAATGTAAGGATGAATCAAAACGATATAAATAATCTATCAATATAATAAAAATACCTTCATAATGTACCCTTATCCCACTGATTAAACTTCTATATCTATAAACATTACAAGTTCATGTGGATAGAATGTTCAAAAATTATGATACGAACATCATTGATTTTGATGAACAAATGTATAGAGAGGATTTTACAGACTTTGTTGGTAATGAGAATATAGATAAAATCCTCAGTCATGAATGGATAGGATTTTCAGTATTAAATTTATAAAAGAGGTGTGTTTACATAATTTGTTTTTTCAATAACTAGTCTACTATGTTAATTATAGTTAAAATATTATTGATAATGTTTTCAGGAATATATATTAGTACTATTATAATGGAAACCCCTATGAACATAAATTTGGACTCATTGTTCATCATCTCACATATACAAAAAAATAGCTAATTGAATAAAGAATAATTTTTAAAAATAGCGGAAAAATTGGCTGCACTGTTTGAAAACAAACTTACAGATGACATACTTCTTATTAACCATGATATACAGGTTAAACAATATAATTTATTTATTTCAAATATATTTTCATTCCTTTCATTTATTATTACCTTTTGGTTTTTAGGAATTATTAGTTTCTCATTAAAATTTATTTAGAAACTCCAAAGATTTGTTTTTTGGATTCAATTCATGGATACCCAAAAAATACTCTACATATGATCACGTTTATCATTATGTAATACACTTAATACAACATTTTTAAAATAATCATCAAGTTATACACTTTATATTATGTTTTAATGAAATTATTTATGGTAGGGTTGTGCTTAAATATTATCAAAATCATCGCCTAAGGATAGTCAATGAGCACAAGAGGCCTATTGATTTCTACAAGTGGATAAGTTTTAAGGTAAATATAATAAGATTTCACTATTAAGATATATATATATAATAATTACTTTTTTATAAATTTTTCTTCATTTTATGAAACAAATGAACGGAAAGAATTTTTGTTATTAATTTTTAAGTTAATAAAATATATCGTATTCTATCAACCAAATAAAATCCTCAAAGAATTATTTCTCAAGATAATTACACTATCATTTAGCATGTTTATTAATCATTTATTTATTTATATTTTTTCCAGTACTACCAAGACTGTTGACATTCCTCGTATTAAAAAGTGGAAATAGATTTTTATAAAAATGAATGGGTATAATAGATATTGTAAGAATGTATATATACATCTTGAATAGGTGACTTCCTACTATGCAATTAGTTAATTTCTCATTATTTTATCTACTAATTTTAGTTCGTTTCCATATAATTTGTATCAAATACTTATTTAGTTAATTTTAACATAGATAATGAAGAAATGACTTTATTAAGAATTGTTTTTTCTTTGATCATTTTGCGCTTTATTAAGATCATTGAATGATTAGAGAAAAAACAATTCATAACAAATTCTTCAACTAGGATGATGTGCTCATGTACTATTTTGTATCTTCATAGAGTTGTTTATTATTTATTTTATTTCTTTATATTTAGTAGTGTGTGTTTTCATTTAACAAAATAATCAAAGTGTATGATTTAATTTTAAATAGATATTTTAATAAAAACCATGTGACATACTCAAAACCAATAAAAAACATTCAGATTATTTTAATACTTTGGGAAAATAATACTCAAGTTGATTGTGATGTGTCAGAATCAATTGCACATTAACGTGATGAATGGTGTAACTGGTAGGAATAAAAGTATGTTTTTTATTTAAAATTGATATTTTACTTCATGACACACTTTATATACTCAAAACTAAGAAAAAACATTCATATTTTTTGGTACTTTAAGAAAATGATCCATATGTAATTCTCAATGTGTAGTAATTATCTGAACCTCAATCTGATACATAGTGTGACCGATATGACTTGAAGTTTATGTTTTTAGTTTAAAATTGACATTTTTGTTCAAAACACACATCACATACTCAAAATTGAGCAAAAACATTCTAATTTTTTTTATAATTTATGATAATGGTCGCTAAGTAATTTTTGAAGTGTAAGAATTATCCACCCCTCAATTTGATACATTGTGTGCTCGGTAAGACTCAAAGTGCATGATTTTAGTTTAAAATAGACAATTTCATTCAAAACATGTATCGCTCACTATAGAAACAAGAAAAAATGTTTGGATTTCCTAGATAATTTATAAAATATATTCAAAAGTTATTTTTGATGTGTATAAATTGATCGAACATTAATCTGACACATGATGTGACTGATATGACTCAAAATATGTATTTTCAGTTTAAATTGAAATTTTAGTAAAAAAGACATGTGATATACTAAAAATCAAGAAAAAAACATTCATATTATTTTGATACATTAGTATAATAATCCATAAGTTATTTATGAAATGTAATATTTAACCTCATGTCAATCTAACCCATCATGTGACTGATATAACCCAAAGTGTTGGTTTTTTAAAAAAATATATAGTTTAGTTAAAAAAATCACCTTCTCAAAACTAAGAAAATACATTTAGATTGTTTTGATACATTTGTAAAATGATCTATAAATTATTTTTGAAGTGAATGAATCAACTGCATCTCAATCTAATACAAATTGTGAGTGGTATAACTCAAAGTGTTTGTTTTTAATTTAAAATTAACATTTTAGTTCAAAACACACATCACATACTCAAAACAAAGAAAGAAAAATCACATTATTTTGATACTTTATGAAAACAATACATATGTCGTTTTTTATGTTTATGAATCATCCACATATCAATCTGATACACTGTGTTCTAGATATGACTCAAACTGTATGTTTTTAGTTCAAAATTGACATTTTACTTCAAAACACGTGTCACTGACTAAAAACTAAATAAATTCACTCATATTCTATTGATAATTTTTTAAAATAATTCGTAAGTCATTTGTGAAATATAGGAATCATTCACACATCAATCTAACACATGATGTGACCATTATGACTCAAAGTGTGTGTTTTAAGTTTAAATTGACACATTAATAAAAAAATCACATGACATACTCAAAATCGAGAAACAAAATCTGATTGTTTTTTGTACATTTGTAAAATAATACTTAAGTCATTTTTAATGTGTAAGAATCAACTGTAGGTCAATCTGATGCACTATGTGACCAGTATGACTCAAAGCGTGTGTTTTTATTTAAAATTGGAATTTTATTTCAAAACACATGTCACGTACTCAAAATCAAGAAAACGTATTTAGATTATTTTGATACATTAGTAAAATTATTCATAGTCCATTTTGATGTGTAGGAATCAACAACACCTTAATCTAAAACACGGTGCGATCGTTATTACTCAAAGTGAATGTTTTGACTTTAAAATTTTCATTTTAGTTCAAAAAACATGTCACATACTCAAAACATATCAAACACATTTGTTTTGTTGTGATACAATTAGAAAAATATCTATAAGTCATTTTTGATATCTAGGAATCATCTGCACCTCAATATAATAAACTACTTTTCCAGTGTGACTCATAGTGTATGTTTTTAGTTTAAAATTGACACTTTAGTTCAAAATACATATCACATACTCAAAACCAAGAAAATATATTCTGATTGTTTTGATATTTTAGGACAATGATTCATATGTCATTTTTAATGTATAGGAATCAGTTTCACCTCATTCTAAAACATGGTGTGCCTGACATGACTCGATGTGTATGTTTTTAGTTTAAAATTGTCACTTTAGTTAAAAAAACATGTAATATACCCAAAAATAAGAAAACACATTCAGATTATTTTGATATTTTATAGTAATGATGTATAAGTCATTTTTTGATGTGTAGGAACCAACCATACCTCAATCTAATACAGGGTGTGACCAGTATGACTCAAAATGTGGGAATTTAGTTTAAAATGAACTTTTATTAATGTATTATTTCATATTTATGTTTTATTTACTTTCTTATAGTACTACTAACATAATAATTTTTCATATACATGTGCACTCTTTTGCTTGAGCTATATTGGATTGTTCTACCACGGGTAGCTTGGTCTATATTTTTAGAGGGTTTTGGGGGCTAAAAACAATGGAATATTGATGTTTTTGAATTTTTGTGATAAAATATACTTACCAATATAATTGTACAAACCAATATTATTGAATTTTCTATAATAAATTTATTTTCTTATATTTGTGATTTAAATTTAATTTTAATTAAATTCCCTATTTTCCACTATAGTGTGCTATAATTTTAGCATCACATCACACCAGTATGGAGTCTATTAATTATAGTTTAGCACTGATTAAAAAACACTTTATAATCACTAGAAAGTGCTGATAAAATCCATATCCTTTTAAGAGTTATTAAAATATCAACACTTTTTAGCACTAATAAAATCCTTTTTGTGCACTACTAAATGGAAGGTATGTGTTAGTGTTCGGGCCTTATAATTTCTATTCTCACATTGTCGGACCATTAGGGATACATTTGGTGTAGGGTTTCATGACAAGTTATGAGTTTATTTAATTTTATATGATGCATAGATATACTAAATTTCTGAATTATGGTTGTTTTGGTTTTTTTTAAACCAGTTGTGGGGTTTATTAATTTTATTTTAAAAAAATTACATTTAGAGACCAAAAACAAGTCATCCCTATAGACAATAGAAACTGATAAAAAGTGACCTCTATTTGGTTGTCCCTAAATACCCTTTTTATAGTAGTGAAAGACTGTGTGGTTGGCCACCCACCTCATCTACCACACCCACCCTCATGACTAAATGGAGGGGTTGGTTCCATGAGTGGGAACCAAGAAGAGGATACCCACAAAAGAAAATGAAAAATTTAGCACAAGGATTTAATGTGATTTAGACCTCACTAGTCATAATAAACACCACCCACACAAACATGTTTTATTAATGCTCAATGTTGATAAACCAGTATAAGATAGGAAGATAATTGCATGTAAGATATAACTAATTTATACGTAGATATATAATTACATAAACCTACAATTCTTTATTCATTGATTATATTATTGACTTGATCTCATCATAACATACTTATTTTTCGAGGATCTAATAGTATTATCCCTCTAGAGGTGATACATACATTCACCATAATTTATGAACATCATTGTAGAATCTTTGAGTTCTAGCACAGTCCATCCTGACTGCTTGCTTTATTTTTAGTTGATAGAAAAATAATTATCATTGAGTTTGAAGATTTATTACTATTCTCTTGATGAATTGAGATAAGTGGAGGAGAGAGAACAATCTAGATCTCTAAAACTTAATATGGGGTTTGAGAGAGATTCTCAATATGAATTTTGCACAATTTATCTCACTTAGGAAAGATGTATAACTATATATATTAAGGAAAGTTTATGGTCACCTATTTTTATTACCCCTTACCAATTCCTTAATTTTTAGTGAACTTCATTCCTTAATAATAATATAATTGTTATTCACTAGAAATGTGCATCACCTGATAATAAATAAATATCATTTATATCATTTACAATTAGACTATTAAACTTGGTCTACTTATCCATTTTGACATTTACCAAACCTTGAATAATGAATATTTATTTAATAAATAAATATCACTTAATTATTTGTTGATAAATATAATAAATATTATATTTTTCAAACATTACAAATAAATATTTATTATTATAATTTAGATCACTTGTGATTTTAAATAAATTGTTATTAAATCATGGAGATCAACCAAACCTGAATAAATATTAAACTAAAAAATAGGAATAAAATCTATACTTATATGTTAAATTCATCGTAAAATTTAACCAAGATTTTAGATACACTTTTTGTGTGACCCTCTAGGCCCCTTTCTCACTTGCATTAAGTAGAATTATCTAAAGTTTATGGTTAGCATCTAGAAACATGAAAAGGAATCTATAGATAATGAATTTAATGTTACAACCACATACAACCTCTAGAAAATTATCATTGTATAATATAATCCCTTTATCGTGAAATGTGTAATTAAGCGGGTCATATAATGGTGTCATCAAACTATGTGTTTGATGTCCCTTTCTTTGACTTTATTTAAATGTGCATGCACACATAACAGTATGGACATGGGTTTTTCACAAAGTTACATTCATATCAAATGGCCTGAGATATCAAATTTTGTTAAGGGATGGAAGGGATAAATCCATTTCTCCATTATCCATTAAAGTAATATCAATTGTGATACACCCAACAAATTTTAATTCACAGCAACCATATATCATCATAGTTTTTGTAAATAAAAAGAATCACATGACTTATGGTATTCATTAAATATAATATTAATGTCTAACGATCAATACAAATGTCCACATCTAGGAACATCCAATTAAACATTAAAATGTCAATTTCCTACTAGCGATTCTTATTCTCATAACCTCCGTCTCCCAAAGTTACTAAGGGCACAAACCATGATAGGGTTTCTCAAATTCCTATGATTCTACACCATTTATAGAATTTATCATTTGTTTCCCATAAAATATTATCATCTAGCTATAGAATACTACTATGAAATTTCAGTGTTGTGAAACCACTAGTTTCTCATCATAGTGTCTAAATTCTATAACATTTCATTGTGATAGATATTTGTAAGACATTATCACATAATATATCCTACAGATGAAAATAATGATGTGATAAGAAACTTAAATATTATTCAAGAAAATGGATGCATGTAATCATTAAGTATTTAAAAGTTGGTCATGGGTACTATCTCTAACATTTCATTGGGTCAAAACCAATAAAACAATCCTTGTTACCATGAAATTATGGGACAAAATTCCTAGACTGGTTTTTAAAATATAGAAACTTACATCGTACCAATATGAGTTGTCTTTTGATCAGAATGACCAAAAACACATTTTTAATTTTTTAAAACACTAAAATGTTCATGAAACTATCAAAACCATCAAAAATGACCTCATAATGACATGAAATCATAGAAAAATAGTATTTGAATTATTTTTTATGTGTACGAGTTGATGATACGTCAATCATATATGTGGTGTGCTTAGAAAGACTGAATACGTAGTTTTTAAAGATTTTGAAGTCTTTAAAAACATGTGTTAGTGGTTCCAAACAATGAAAACAATATTATATTGATTTTAAATTATAGGACATCCATAGACTGATGTGTGAAATGTAGGAACTTATTTTGTGGAATTTGGAGTTATTTTTTGATAGGGAATACTGAAAATGCAATTTTACTCTTTTAAAACACCAAAACACACATGTAATATTTAGAAACATAGAAAATGACCCAAGATATATGTGAAATCAAAGGATAGATATTTTGAAATTATTTTTGATGTGTACAAGTAGAAAGCACGAAAATATGATGTGAAATGTACTCAAACTGAATGAGTAAGGAATTTTAGATTAAAAATAATGAGAAACAAGTAAAATGTGGGAATAAAAATAAATATGGAATGTTAATTATACTAACTTTTAATTTATAAAATCTAGTGAGTTTTAAATTATAATATTCTTGTTATTTTTTACTATACTAAATTTTATTTTATTTTATTTTTTTAATTTATATGAGATGATAGGTGTGGTTCTTAGAAAACAATTTGAAGAGAGTGGTTTTTAGTTTATTAATTTACATATAATGTTGAGATATAATGTATTTTTGAAATATGTTTGTTCTTGGTTTTTTGTTTTTTTAAATCATTCGTTTAGTTTAATAATTCTATTTTAAAAAGAATTAATTATGTATAGTGTCTGACAATTGGCCATCGCCATAGAAAATGGAGACCAGCCAAAAATGACTACTATTTGACGGTCGCTAAAGAACCTTTTTGTAGAATTGAAAGAATGTGGGGTTAAACACAAACCGGATCTACCACACCCACCCCCTTTACTAAATGGAGGAGTCTGGTTAGTGTAAATCCAAGAAGGGGGTGCCCACAGAAGAAAATAAGGAAAAATGAGCTCAAAGATTTAACGTGGTTCAGACCTTTACACTAAACATCAGCTACATGCTTTTATTAATTCCCAAAGGATATAAAATAGAACACAAGTGATCCTCATTGACTAGTAATATTCTTCCAAGAATATGTCTTCATAGTACTATCTAGTAGTTGAAGACCTCTGAGATGATGGCCAGTAAATGCTCTATGAATCTCCATTGGAAATATGCACATCATGGTTATCTCTACATAAGAACAGTGAAGTGGCAAAGTGAAGCATCCAAGTGATGTTGGGAATCTGGTGTGGTATTATCTACCCAACTTAAATGATTTAAGGAAAAATTCCTATGAATCATTTGGAAAGGCCTTAGATGTGGATTGGGGCTTTGCATGGGAAATAAATTCTAGATTCATTCCTCTTGAGGATCGGGAAGGTGAAAGGCCTACTGGGGGATTTAGTATGGAAATAGATGACAGGTTTTTCTCTCAACTTGAAGCCCTATATTCATTGATGGAGTGAGATGTATTTGGTTTTTATGACTATGTAATAGTTCAAAAGTTGTTATCAATTAGCATTGTGGATGGATTGTGATCCAACCCATAGATGAACTTTCAAGATTTATCATGGAAGTTCAGGATTTTCTCTATGAGGGAGGACTTATCTAAGTCTTCATCAAAGGAAGAACAAGAGGCTTCACTAAGGGTTAAGACTGGGAAGAGATGACTACATTCAAAAGAAATAGGAAGGCGTCCTAGGAATTTATGATTCAGGGGGTCTCTAAGGGATTGACTTTCCATTGGCTTCTATCTTTTGATGTGGGCTTTTGATGTCTTCTTTTGAGCCATCTCTTTCCATGTATGTTTTCCTTTCGGCAATAATTCAAAGTCATGTGTTTAGTTTCCAAATTCATGACTGAGCCTTTTTCATACAATAAATATATTTAAATAATAAATATATTTATTATATATATAATTATATATAAATACCTTTTAAATATATTTATTTATAATTATAATTATAAATATATATATATATATAATTATAAAATTATAATAAATATATTTATAATAATTTTATAAATATATGAATTTATATATTAATAAATATATATAATTATATAAATATATAAATATAATTATAATTATTTACAAAAATTTATAAATATATTTACTTATAATTATAATTATATTTATATATTTATATATATATATATCTAAATAATTATACAATTATAATAAATATATTTATTATATTTATAATTTTATAAATATATATAATTATATAAATATATTTATAAACATATAAACATATTTATAAATATATGTATTTATAATTATAAATATATATATATATATATTATACATATATTTACCAGGAAAGTCTAGTCAGAAGCAATAGCTTCTGACCGTTTATTAAAAGAAAGAAAAGGAGTTAACGGACAAAGTAGATGGAGAAAACGGGGAAAGCCCACATCCAACAAAAGAAAAGTTACATGTCGAAATATGAAAACTCATTCCCATATCTAGACTCATAGTTAGTTTCCCATTCGGATTGAGAGGTACCTAGATCAAAGATCTTGAGAATATTATTATTTTCTCTATTTGACGCTTTAAATGAGGATCTGGTAGTCATGGTCTTCAGCATGTTGGAATAGTCCTTCCTTGGATTTCTCTTCGGGGTATCAGAGGCAATACCCCCACTATCAGCTAGATTTTTTCTACCGTGTGTGACAATGTCCTTGAAGGAGGCTTTACCACAACCTAGAGCTTTAATGGGGCTAATATCCCTAACCATTTCATCATCAGTAGAATTTTCCAATTTATCATGAATTAATGATGTTTTGTAAAGTTCCTGGATCTTCTCCTCAAGATTTTTGTCATGTGCACAAGGACTAGAATTAGCATCATTTGGATTCAACTCTAAAAAAATAGTATCACGCATCTTTATGAGTCCTAAAACCATAAATTTGGGTTGTATGTTGTTGTCTTCAAAGATCAGACCATCAGAAGCTTCCTCATCCATCCTATCATTTTTAGAATGAATAAGTGGACCCTACTACATGTCCAAATGCACACCAATATTAGCTCCTTCCTCTATATTTTTAGCACAATCAACCTGAGATTCCCTCCTTTCAATTGAACTGGCATCCGTATTAATAGTTTTCTTATTATAGGATGAAGTGCCTTCCAAATCAAGTCTCAACCTTCCAAATATGTCACTGATTTTTGGATCATGAGGTAGAGCTTTTCTTGTTTTTTCATTCCATGAATAACTTCACTCGAAGACATGGGATAAACATCCAAATAGGTAGTGCTATAAGGATCAACCAACTTACCACCCTCAGATGAAGAAATTCCATCCACATTCAATGTAATCTGTGAGCTATCCTAGTCTCTAGTTTCATTCTGTGTGGGATGAGCCGAAATAGTTCCTCTGCATCCCTCCTACTCCACTTCTTTGACCGAACATTCAACCATACCCAATTTCGGATTAGTTATCATGTGCCTGACTCCATGATGACAGTGGGATGCTATGTGACCCAATCAACTACAAAGAGAGTAGTAATCAACCCATGAGTCAAAGACAATAGCTTTCTTACATCTAATCACTTCTCCAACCATGATCTGGGACCACTCAAGTGGTAGATTTAAGATATCCACTTCCACAAAAACCCACAGATTATTGGGGTGACTCACAGTTGTTGTTTGGTTGTCGGGGCATAAGAATCGACCCACCAGGTTACCCAACATGAGAATAATTTAAGGGTTTTGAAATGAAAAATCAATTTGAGGGAAACTTACCTAGGTCATGATAAAGGATGTATCTCGGTTCATGTAAAGATCATACGAACATCGAAAGATAAATAATTTTAAGTGGTTACCTTTATGGGGAGCCCTGAACCATGTGCAGATCTGATCTTCTTCTAAGGAAAACTGAATCATCAAATGGAGTTTATTGAGGAGACCTAAAACCACGCGATCTTGTAACCCCCAATTACCAAAAATGAACCAATCAAAATCATCCACCGAAGTTCTTCAATGCCTGAAACAAGCCACTAAGGTCAGATCCAAGAGACTCAAGATTTTAGTGAACTCCGATGTAGAAATCGAGAGTCGAGGAACACTAAAGCATAGATCTGGAACCTTCGAGGTTAGAGAAATAGCTAGAAAATTGGGGAGAAAGTTGGGGTTAGAGAAAGGAAGAAAGGGGCACTTCCGCGGAGCTGGAGATGGTGGGACCAGAGCATCCTCCCCCTTTCCACCAGTGGGAAGGTGGGGAATTCATTATCCTCCATCAATGGTTAGGGAATAACTGATCTATAATATATATATTTATAAATATATATAATAATATAAATAAATTATTATGATTTTATCTTTATCAGTGTTTTTGATCATTGAAAAAGAGTAGTTTTATCATAGCTTTCTATTTTAGCGCTGATAAAAGTCTTACCTGATCTTATAAAATAACCCTAACTAGAGGCTTCTCTCTCACACACCTTCAATCTCTCATGGAACCCCACTATCTCTATGCCACTGCTCTTACTGAACCATACTCTCTTCGTTGTCACTGATCTCATTTCAAATATATGGTATATGAAGAGTCATTGCACCACATCACACCACCCCTATACCACATGAATCCCTGCACCACATCACACACCTACACCACATCCTACCACACTTGAACCACATTTCACCACCCATGTTTTCTTATTTCCCACATGAAAATCATATAACGGGGGAAGGTGGGTGCTCCATGTGAGTTTGAGTGATTGTGGGAGGGTCCTATCATTGACAACATGAGTAGAGTGTCTATGTGAATGATTAGGGCTAGGAAATCATGTAACTATATTAGAAAATCAAATGATTAATATGTTGTCATGTGATCTCAAAAGTAGAGGTTTTTCCTACGATCTCATTGCTGGAATAAGATCACGTGACTGTGAAAATAAGGAATGTATTCAATGGTTCCTGATTCCCATCATCCCTTATACCATATACATTTTCCAAATATATATTACTTATTTTATATTGTTTAGTTGTATGAAATTTAGTATTATAGTTTAATTTTAGTATTGACAGAATAAATTTAATTTAATATTGCATAATTTTTTAAAGAAACAAAAGAATTTTAGTGAAGTGAAATTTTGTTTGATCCTAAAAATTTGTTTGATGCAAATCATTGAAATGAGAAAAATAATCAATGTATCAAAATATATTATTTTTTTCTACATGAATATTTATTTTCAACCAAGAATTTCATAAGTTATCTTTAAATTTTTTATTATATATTCTTGATGTATATTTTTTAAAATCATTCTTCAATTTTAAAACGAATGTTATTTTTGGATCCTTATATTAATGAATTGAAAATATTTAATCATATTAAATATATGAATAAAATACATGAAATTTAAACTAAAATAAAATATCAATTAGTGTTATATAATATGTTTTTTAATGTAACTCTTAAATAAATTTTGAAATATTTTATAACATTATATGTTTTATTCAAATGTATATTTTGATTTATCATTAAATATAGTTATATATTTCTAAAATCTATATAGTGAATGTTATTATTTAATTATATGTAAAATGACTGGAAAAAAAATTAGTAATATAAAATTCAATTAAACATTAATTTATTTTACTTAAAAAGTTAATTGATAAAGAAAAATCTTACTAAATCTTTAAAAAAAACATTATTATTGATTCCTAAATTCAGGTTAATCTTTCTTAATATATAAAAATATTTAGTAAACTCAAATTCAATTAGATCCTTTGTGGGTTTTTTCTGAAATATCGATCATATTTTAAGACTGATAAACCTTTACATTTTTTCATCACGGTATGGCCATCAATCCAAGGTGCGACCGACTCTTCACCTCAAATGGTAAAGGAAATAAACCTTATGCATCTCCCTTGAGTCATGAAAATGAATCTTATATATCATCCTTTATTAGTGGAAATGAATCTTATATACCACCTGATGACCTTTAGGTAAATTCTAGATTCACACTTATATATCCTAGTATTGTTATATACTTTGATAATTTTATTCATTTATAAATTTATATACCTTTATAAATTTTATAATATATGATATTTAAATATATAGTTTAAATATAAAGTTTTATAAATTATTTATACTTTTATAGTTGTCTATATTTATAAATTAATATACAATTATAGTTTTATTCGTTATAAATTATTATACTTTTATGATTTCATAAATTTTACTTTTATATATTATAATTTTATACTTTTATAAATTTTTAAAACTATATAATTCTATAAATTATGTATAATTTTATAATATATATATATATATAGTTTTATATAGTTTTATAATTTTATATACATTTATAAATTATGTATATTTATTTAAAATATATATTCTTTTATAAATTATATATCATTTTGTAATTCTATATATGTCTATAATTTTATTTACTTATATAAATATATATACATTTGTAATTAGACTTTTATACCAGTATAATTTTTTCAATTTATCAATAGTTTAATACTTTTATACTTTCATAAATTTTATTTCTATAAATTATACTTTCATATTTTTATAATTTTAAAATATAATTATTTTTATTTTCAACAAATTCATTTGGCTAAGTAAGAGTTATTTTATTATAATAAATATTTTATGTTTTAAATCATAATGGATAAAAGTTAGATGTATTATTTTAATTGAGTGTTGAATAAGTTTCAAAATTAGCTTTGTTTTTTTTTTGATTTCATATTCAACAATATATCTATGGGGAACTTATTCAATTACTTTTTATAATTGCATCGGTAGACCATGGTTTTCTCATAAAGGGTGATATCTATATTTATATGACTGTATTAACTTTTAGAGGCCTCCTAGATACTCAAAATCTCACCTTCTACGCAATATAGATTTATAATAACATAATGAAAAGGGAATTTCACTAACTCTATCAAATAAATAGGATATCCATCATGACCTCACTCCCGTAAATGATGAATTAATGTTTAAACCCATTGTAACACCTAAACCTACTTTACATACAACATCACTTGCATGGTTTAAAGTAGGGGAGTACTTCACAACTGCATCTTCTCTCTGGTTTGGTGTAAGTATCTAAGGGGATGAGTCTCAAGAAACAAAATGGAATAATAACTATAATCCTGATCAGCTTCATCTCCTGAAAAGTTATTATTTCATTTTCTTGACTGAAACTCATTCCCCATCTCTCTTGGACATACATTTATGCTTCTTAAACTACTCTAAGTGGTATTCATCCCATACCAGGTATTGATGAACATTCTGGATGAATTCATAGGATAACACCTAAAACCAGTGGAGTAATTTTTTTCTTAAATTCAATTACCCATTTTCTTAAAAGAATGATGAAATTATTTGAAATATTTAAATGATGGGTTCCCCTTATTTGAAAGGTCCCTTTGTGTATTAATTTATTTTTTTAAATATTAATATTACCAAATCAAATAGAATGGATATGAATAGGGCATGGATGGATGCCAATCATATGAAAAAAGAGTATAAAGATGGGGTGAAGGAGTTCATAAAGTTTTTAAAATATCATGCATATGGCCCTTATCAAATCCTTTTCCCATTTTTATACTATTTTTATTCAAGACTAATTAGTCCAGAGGAGTTGGAAGAACACATTATTTGTCACGAAATAGATCAAAGTTATAAATGATGGAATAAACCTGGGGAAAAAGAGAATGTAGCTAGTGACTAGGATAACACTACATTTTATGGATCATCTGATATGATTACAAGTGTTAGAAATGAAGACTATTGTATCGAGGATTTGATTACATGTGTGAATGATGATAAAGATTGTATTGAGGAAATGATAATGACAATTGAATATGAACTTTGTGATTTTCCAAAAATGTTTGAGAAGTTAAAGAGTTGTTAAAAGATGTTATTTTATACTGGTTTCACTAAATATAAAACATTTTTATCCATACTAAAGTTGCAAAATTTAAAATCAGGCAATAGATGGAGTGATGCCAGTTTTACTAAACAAATTTCTCTCGGGAATGATATGCTCTCAGAAGATAATGAGCTCCCTAGCTGAACATGTGATGCTAAACGAATGCTACTTTTGATGGGTTTGATATCTAAAACAATAAATTCTTTTCAAAATGACTATATATTGTTTCTCAAGGACCAAAAATACCTTAAAGAATTCCCAAAGTGTTTTTCTTCTCGATATAAGAAATATTAATCATGTCCTTAAAAGGTTGTACCATAATTTCCAATCATTAAATGGTTCAAGAACCTATATGGATGTGAGGAGATTGCAAGGAAATTGAAATGACACATAGATACAAGAAATATAGATGGGAAAATTTGTCACCCGACAGACTCTCCTTAGTGTGAGATAATTTGTTGGTTAGAGTAGATTACTCAAGAGGGGGGTGAATTGAGTATCTATAAAAATTTCTGTTAAAATAGTATTCTTAAAAAGTTCACTGATCAATTAAAATACAACCCAATTAATCAAGGATATACGGTTATGAATGTTTAACTCTTTAAATAACTTCTCATTAGATTTATTAATTCTCCGTAATCTTAATATAAATTATTAACATTACTTTTGATGCTATTATAATAAGGAAAAATAATTATAACTTCTTTCCAAGATTAACTATCAAAGTAAATTTAGTGATTTATGAATTATATAGTAAAACAGAGAATGACTAAATTAATTAACACAATGAATATAAAACAAGTGGTTTAGTCTCAAACCGAGACCAAATCCACTCCACTTGGTGATCACCTACCACCAAGTAGTTTATATAAATAAACATTATCCACCCCTTATATCGGGGTTAACAACAGTACACAGGACTTTCCAGGTCATAGGACCTCTTCCACAGTTCTTCATGGGAACAAACTACCAGGCCACACA
The DNA here is from genome assembly GCA_963277665.1 of Viscum album. Taxonomy (NCBI): domain Eukaryota; kingdom Viridiplantae; phylum Streptophyta; class Magnoliopsida; order Santalales; family Viscaceae; genus Viscum; species Viscum album. The sequence continues at coordinate 1,404,683,576 of OY728134.1, forward strand.
GGGACCTCTTCCAAACTTATCTGTGGGTATACACAAGTGTAAAAATATGTTTGAGAAAGGATATCTTGTATCCTTTAGTTTAATGTAGGAGACAGTGTGTGTTTTTATACAAACACACACACTTCTTGAAAGCTAAAAAATGATACACAACCGAGAAAAAGTATTGAGATAATGTTAGAAGTTCTCTAAGTGTTTTTCTATGCATATATCTGGACTTCTAGGACTAAGAAGATGTAGAAATCGAGTCCTCATGTGAAGAATAGATTATCGCAAGTCAACTAGATCTGGCTTGTGTTCTTCGTGGTGATTTAAAGTGTGAAGATGCCCTCAACTCTAGGATTCAAGTAAGCTTCGTGTTCTCTTTAGCAGTATCGAGTTGCATGTGTCAATTTTCTTCTTGAAAATGTTCTATGTTTTTTCTTCATTTTCATGCTCACACCCTTTCTTTTCGTTATGTTGTTTCTAGGACACACTTCTCTTTTATTCTAGAGTGCATGTGTTGGAGTTAGTAGGATGCATGTATTCTGCACCTCGTACCTCATATTGTTAGGTGAAATGTCTAAAAAGAAATATTAATTATTTCAGTGCATTTAAAGTCTTAAAATATGACCATTAGAAATTAAATTGAAAAATGACAAAAAAATTATTAAGAAATGGTGTCACAGTCTGTCAGGAAACGGTGTCTCCATGAACTGGTGTCTTCTTGAAATGGTATCTCCTTATTTTTCTTTGAGTGATGAGATAGTCCTGATGGCACAATTATATAGGTTTGAGGAATGGTAGCACAGATGTAGTGTTTGACCACAGTATCTTGTTACAATGTCTAGATAATCACGGTGTCTGGTCACAGTGTTAGGTCATTGTGTCTGGTAATGGTGTCTGGATGGTCACAGTGTCTGGATGGTCATGGTGTTTGGATGGTCACGGTGTCTAGTTCCTTTTCCAGAAAAACATAACCAGTGGCAGACTCATGGTGTCTCAGACTAAGCCAAATATTTGTATTCAGACTTAAGCAGTGATATTCATAGAATATATTAGACTTAATCATTCATCAAATAAGTCATTATAAAGTAAATTAAATATAGTGTACAATAATCAAACTTAATGTATAGAAATTAAGATCTTGGAGAGCTTTACTTAAAGTATAATGATACAACTCATTTGTACATTATTTAAGATAGATTACAAAGGTTTAACTGGTTTTATAGACTCAATAGGATTTTTGGTCATTAAAACATGATTAACACATGAGGAGTCCAACAATATCCCCCTTTTTATGATCACAAATCATATGAGTGATAGTTCTATTCTTAAGGAATGTTTATTGTCTTTAATGTGAATTTATATATTTCTCCCCCTTTTGAGATTATCAAAAAGAGTGAATAAGAAATAGACAAGAAAATATCATAATGCATTAGATAAAAAAAATCAGTACAAACAAAAAGTAACAAGAATAAAAAAATCATCCTTATCAAAAATAGAGTAGTTATTGTTCTTCATCATTGCCCTATCTTCTATTTTGCTATAGCAGCAGCATCAGAAGAAGAATCCATAGGAGCAGAGGTTGAAGTGGAAGAAGGGAGTGAACTAGTTGATAGAAAAGGTAAAGGAATACCTTCAAAGACAGAAGGGGCCAAGGTAGGTATAGTAGAAGACCGAGGCAACTGTTGATCAAGGATAGTAGGTCTGATCTGACTTAGAGCCTGAGAGACAGATGTAGATGTAGAGGCAAGGGTAGAAGAGGATCAGGTAGGCAAACCGGATCTTAGTGGTGCAGCTTCAGGAGCCACAATGGCAGTACTCTGTACATGAAGTTAAGGCCTCGGAAGCTTGATGAAGTCGGAAATGATCTCATCACCATACTGCATGGATTTTTCAAAGTCATCCTTGTTCTCCATAAACTTGTCCAGCAAATGAGTGAAATATGTGATCTTTTGGACTTGAGTTTTGAAAGCTTGAGTAACAGGAGGAATCCTTAGATTCTCCAAAAGGTACTTGAAATGGTTGGTCATGTCATTCTTAGAGAAGATCTGATTAAAGTAGAATTTCACCTTTTTAGGAATTTCTTATTGAGAATCATTGAAAATATTAGAATGGATTCTAACCAAATCAAGAACTTTGTCACTATTCTTGATAACCTCATATAGATATTCTCTATCAAAGCCACTGAGCACAGCCTGAAGTTCCTCTTTGACAACTATTCTGAGTATATCACTATCTAAAGTAGGTTGAGATGATTGTCTATAGGCATTAGATGCAGTGAAAGACGAGGTAAGATATTTCATTTGATTTATCAATTTTTGAAGGCACCCCTAATACCCATCAGTTAACTTGTTAAGACCAATAACAAGTTCACGTATCTCTTGAACAATCTGCTTGTTTAATTCAGTTACATTTTCAGATAAAGAGGTTAGATGAGGTTGAATTATTGAGTCTACTTCCTATGGGGTCTGAGTAACAATATCCTCAACAAGATGACAAGAAGATACTGGTATTGAGGTTATAACTCTCTGCATTTCTTCAACCATACCTCTGAGAGTTTTTACTTCATCACTAAGTTGTTTATTCTCAATTCTAGTTTCTTAAATTTCATAGAGCATATTTGGTTGAATATGCCATATAACGTTTTCCAACAATAGTGAAGCATCTCTCTCACTTAAGTTGGCTACAGGAGCAGGTTGATTATTCATGATCGTTTCAACCCCAACCAATAGAGTATCTCTGAATTCTTTTAGATCATCCTTATTCACAAAGTATGAAGGTTCTTGTGAAGGATTAGAGATAAAAGATGAGACATGATCAGGTTCATTGGAAGAGATAAGATCAGAAACTGATTTCAATTGGAACATTGTAGGGAGATCAATACCTCTTATTGAGACTTCCTAGGAAATAGTCAAATCATAATAATTGGGGAATTTATACCGTTTATGCATTGATCTTGGATCAAGAGGATTAGGGACTTCAACTGATTCCATACTGGGGGATTGCCTCCCCTCAACTGGTGCATCCTTCTTAGGACTGAGAGATTTTGATCCTTGATCTATTTCCACTATTTCATCCATGATTTCCTCATCCATTTCTTTTCTATCCAATTGAAATGCTATCTCCATTCTCTCTTCAGTAGAAATAATAACTTCAAGAGTAGTTTATTCCTCTACATTTTCCTCACCAGAAACTTCTTGAATAAGAGATAGATCTTCTTCTATATTATCTTCTACAACTTCTATTTCTCTTTCAATAGCAACAGAATCTTATTTTGAAGATTTTTGTTCTTCTAAATCAACAAACTTTTCAGGAACATGCACTTCTTTCTCAGCTAAGTCTTGAAGAATAGGTTCATTTTCCTCCTCATTCAGGACAATTTCTATTATAGGTGCAACATCCTCTTCTTCTTCTTATTCTTTATAATACTCAGCAAATTCAACTGGTTCTAAACAAGGATCAGAAATATCTTTAGGTCTTGAAGGGTGTTCCACTGGATTAAACTTTTCATAAATTCTATCATTGTCTTCCACCCAAGATTTTCTACATGGATTCTAATTGATTTTCATTCTCTTTACTATAAATTTAGAAAGACAGAACTCATAGTCCTTAAGAACTTCTTCATTATGTCCAACCACACCTTTGGCATGAAGAATAGCCGAAATAAGCCTCAAATAAAATAGGGAGGTTTACTTGGAGCTGGTCTTGATCAATTCACACATATGGAGTATGACATACTTGCATAGATTGATCTTATGTCCATTGTTTATGAGATGCATTAAGAATACATCCTGATACTTGATTACAGTGAAATCACCTTTTCTATGGAAAATCAAGTTCTGAACAAACTTAAACAGAAGTCTGGTTTCTCTATCCATCTCTACATCTATGGATCTCCTCTTGGTTCCATTTCCAGTTAGACTTCTCAAAGCTTCTTCCAAGACAAAGAATTCACTTGGAGGTGGAGGAACTCTCTGATAGTCCTCACAAAGACCCGCACGAGGTATCCTAAGGCATGTGGCCCATAACCTTGAGGAAAACATGCATATATGACCATTTATCGATCTTCTTACAACATATCCATCTTTAGAATCAAAAGAAAATTTAACATACTGGTAAAACTGTGCAACTAATTTCAGGTAAATAGGTCAATCCACCTTTTTAAACTAATCTGACAATCCTTGATCTTTTAATACTTTCAATACCAGATACTTACTTGACATGATCCACTTAGGGAAAATCTCCTTTTCATGCACCATTATTCTATCTACCATAGTCAGGTTTAGAGGAACTTCAGGTGATATCTTCGGTGTGATTTTATTCTTCTTCCTTGAACTGTATTTCTCAGGAGTTGATGATGATAGTGGTTTTATCTTGGGAATTCACTGAAGGTTCGAGAGAGATAAGGGTTGAAGAAGGGTTGTGGTTTGAGAGAAAAGAAGATATCTTGAGTGAAGAATGAGTGAAACTAATTTTATTTTATCATTTAGGAATACCAATCGTCGCAAAAACAAAATCACAGGAAAGTAAATGGTTAAAATAATGAATTACTGCGATACGGGTTCTAATTTATAAATAAAACTATAAAGAATATTTATGGTGAGACCATAACAAGCCTTCATGGTGAGATAGTAACAATTATTCATGGCGAGACATTAATAATTCTTCATGGTAAGACAGTAACAAGTGTTCACGGTGATACAGTAACAAGTTTTCATGGTGAGACAGCAACAATCTGATTTCTAAACAGTGCAACCATATTTTTTGAGACAGTAAGTGTCAGAAAGTAACCAAGAAATAGTAACTATGAGACTGAAAACATGAAATAGTAATTCTTAAGATAGTAAAACTATAGAACTGTTAGAGTTGAACAGTAATCTCAAGATAGTGACTTGTGAAACCGTAAACTATGAAACAGTAAGATGTGAAATAGTAAGATTACTACTTAAGGATTATCATTCCTAATTTATGTATGATGTAGACTATTCTTTAAGAATTTAAAGGTTCGATGAATATATCAGCGAGATTATATTCAGTACCAATGAATTCCAAATTGATATCACCTTTTTTATAATGATCTCTCAAAAAGTGATGTCTCGCATCAATATGCTTTTTCCTAGAGTGTAAAACATGATTTTTCAAGATGTTAATAGAACTTATGTTGTCACAATTTATAGGTACATGCCTGAATTGATATCCATAATCTAGTAATGTGTGTTTCATCCACAAAATTTCTGCACAACAACTACCAGTAGCTATGTATTCAGCTTCTACAGAAGATAATGAAACAGAATTGTGTTTCTTACTACACCATGATAATAGCGACTTGCCTAAAAAGTGACATGTTCCAGAGGTGATTTTTCTATCTAACTTACAACCACCGAAGTCAGCATCAGAATAACTAACTAATTAAAATGATTCTCTTTTGGGATAGAATAGCCCTAGATTGGGTGTATGCATGAGGTATTTGAAAATTCTCTTAACAGCATTTAAATGAGATTCCTTAGGATTTTCTTGAAAATGATAACACATACACACAATAAACATAATGTTAGTTCAGATAATAGTTAAGTAGAGAAAACTTTAAATCATTCCTCTGTAATTGGTTTGATCAATATATTTTCTATCTTCATAAAGATCCAACTTACAATTGGTACTCATTGGTGTGTCATTACTTTTAGTGTTATCTAATCCAAAAAAATTAGAACATATCTAGTATATTTTCTTTGATTTAAAATAATAGCATCGTTATTTTGAAATATTTGAAATCCAAGAAAGAATTTTAGTTCACCCATTAAACTCATTTCAAATTCATTTTTCATCATTTTAGAAAAATCAATACATAAAGAATTTCCTGAATATCCAAAGATAATTTCATCTACATAAATTTGAAATACTAAAACATCATTGGAAATTTGTTTTATAAATAGGGTAGGATCATCTATTCCTTTTGTAAAACATTTAGAAATAAGAAAAGTTCTCATTCTATCATACTATGCTCTTAGAGTTTGTTTTAAACTTTATAAAGCTTTTGATAATTTAAAAATATGATTTGGAAAATGAGGATTTGTAAAACCAGGGGGTTGCTTAAAAAATACATCCTCATCTATATACCCTTTTAGTAATGCACTCTTAACATATATTTTATATAGTCTTAAATTCAGATGTGCAGCATAAGTAAGAAAAATTCTAATGGATTCAAGTCTAGATAATGGTGCAAAGGTCTATTCATAGTCAATTCCCTCTTCTTGACTATAGCCTTGTGAAACCAATATATACTTGTTTCTAATTATATTACCGGATCCATATACTTTATTTTTAAACACCCACTTAGTGCATATAGTGAATGTGTCTTTGGGTCTTTCAACAAGTTTTCAAAATTTGTTCTTTTCAAACTGATTAAGTTATTCTTTCATAGCCATTACCCAAAACTCATCATTGATAGCATCATCAATGTTTTTAGGTTCAAGTTGTGATAAGAAGACCTGATGTTCAACCTGATTTCTAAGAGAATCTATAGTTTGAGTTCCTTTGTCTAAGTCTCCTACAACAGCATCTAAGGGATGGTTCTTAAGAGTTCTAACATCTCTAGAAAAAAAGGACTAGTGATTTCAGTTTTATCAACAGGTTCAGGATCATTATGACTTGAGTCTAAAGAATTTCCAAAACATGAAGTTTTCACAGATTCTTTCACAGGATAGTTTGAGGATTTTGAATTAATGTCCAGATTTGATACATCATCCTCCAAGTTCTCTAGAATGGTTTTAGGCTCATGTGGATCTGTTTCATCAAATTTGATATGCATAGATTCTTCCACACATTTAATTATTTTATTAAACACTCTATAGTCTTTACTAGAGATGGAATATCCTAAAAGTATTCCTTCATCACCCTTGAATGCAAATTTGTCAAGATTTTCCTTAGTATTAAGGATATAGACTTTGTAACCAAAAACATTGAAGTAGCTAACTTTTGGTTTTCTATTGTTCCATAACTCATAAGGAGACTTTTTAAGAATAAGTATATCAACACTCTTTTGATTATGTACCATGATGTATTTTCATCTTCAACCCAAAAAAATAGGTAGTTCATATTCACTAAGCATGGTTCTAGCAATCTGTTGAAGGGTTCTATTTCTTCTTTCTACAAATCCATTCTATTGAGGTGTTCTAGGGGCAGAGAAATTATGACTATATCCACTTTGTGAGAAAAAGGATTCAAACTGTTAATTTTCAAACTCACGACCATGATCACTTATTAATGATTTAATTTTACGTTCACTAAGATTTTCTACAGTTTTGGCATATTTGGTAAAATGAGAGCAGGCTTCATTTTTTTTGGGCCAAAAAGAAAATCCAAGTACATCTAGAGAATTCATCTACAAGAACATAAATATAGTTCTTCCTATATAATCTATAAACTCTAGATGGTCCAAAAAAATCCATGTGAACCAATTCAAGAGGTTGAGAAGTTGTTGCTTCTTTCCTTATTTTGAAGGAAATTTTGTGTTGCTTTCCCTTCTGACAAGGATTACACACTTTATCATTTTGAAAATCAAGTTTGGGTAGGTCTTTGACTAATATTTTTCTAGTTAACTTTATAAGAGAGTGAGTGTTACAGTGTCCTAGTCTCCTATGTCAAAGCCAAGACTCTTTATGAAATATACATAAACATGAATCATTTTGAGAAACTAAAGAATCTAAGTTAACAGAGTATACATTTTCATTTCTTAATGTAGAAAATACTAATTCATTTTTAGAATTGAAAACATTGCAAGCATCATTTTCAAACTTTTCATGAAATCCTTCATCACATAGATGTGAAATACTAAGTAGATTATATTTTAATTCATCAACAAAAAGTACTTTTGAAATTAAAACTGAGTTAGAGTTACTGATTTGGAAAAGGCCAATAATCTTTCCTTTTTCATTGTCCCTGAAGGTGACATGTCCACCATCAATTTGTATTAAATTATTGAAGCATGATTAGTCTCCTATCATGTATCTTGAACACCCACTGTCCAAGTACCATAAACTTTTATAGGAACTCTTTAATCAATTTTCCTATAAAATGGTCAAATGAAAACAGATTTCGGTACCCACACTTGTTTGGGTCCATTAATATTAGTGATAAGTGCTTTAGAAACCCATATCTTCCTCATAGGTTTCCTATAAGCATTATGTAAAGTATTTGAAAAATAAACACTATTTGATCCAAAAAAACATGAAACAGTACAGAGTGTATCATAACTTGAACTGGTTCATTTGTTTCTAGAACTGGGAGTAAAGATGTATGTCCTAGATTTAGAAACAAATTTTGTTCTTCCAAAATTTATTTTATCAAGTTAATAGCCAATGCCAGTAGTATATTTTGGAGTAATTTTTTTACCTATCATTTTTACCAAGGTATTCTTACCATTAGTAAACCATTCAATATCCTTTTTCAATTTCTCATTATATAGTTTTAGTTCATTGTTCTCCTTGAGCAGTTGAGCATTTTTATCTTTTTTAGTTGTAAGTTTAAATTTAACAGTCATAGTAAAAGCACGATGTTTCTTCAAAGATTTGTATTTATATTTTAGTTCATTGCATGTCTCTTCAAGCATATTACAGTATTCAAACATTTATTCATTAGACATATTTTCAGAGTCACTATCATCTTCAGAATAGTATGAATTATGTATAGGAGAGTTCAGTTTTACCTTCGATGTGTTTGTCATAAAACACATATTGGATTTGTTAGCCTATTCATCATGTGAAGATTCTGAGTCACTTGAACTGTCCTCAAAGGAACTCCATGTTGCTTTCATTTCCTTTTTATATTTTATGTTCTTGTCCTCATGTTTCCTTTTGTACTTGAGCTTGGGACATCAGCCTTGATATGTGCTTTGTTCTTACATTCATATCAGACTATCTCATATGAATTGTCACTTCTTTTCCAATCTTTCTTCCAACTTCCTTTTTGATCATATTTTCCCTTGAAGTTAGGCTTTCTGAAAAATTTCTTTTTCTTTTAAAATCTCTTGAACCTTCTAGATAACTGATCCATCTCCTCATCACTATCAGGTGATGATTGTTCACTACTGTAAATTTCTACATAGGATTCAAATTTCCCTTTTTCTATGTGTTTAGAGGTGGTGGTCTTGAATGCAACAGATTTTATTTTTGGTTCATCCTCCTCTTCCTTGTTGACTTTCATCTCCTCTTCATACATCATCAGTTTCACAATGAGTTATTTTACAAGTATCTTGCTAATATCACATGATTCTCTAATAGATACAGAGGTTCATCTCCATCTATCAAGTAGACATCTGAGAATTCTCATGATCTATTCCTTAGCAGTGGCTTCTCTTATAAAAGAAATCATTATGTTGACAATTTCGTTGAACCTGAGCTACATATTAGAAATAGGCTCATAAAGTTTCATTTTAAAGTTATCATATTTAATATTATAAGTATTAATTCTCATTTTATTCACACTATAAGTTCCTTCATGTGAAACAGACAAGGTATCCCAAATTTCATGGGCAGTTTTGCATACAGAGATTGTATTAAATTCCTCATTTCCTAAAGAGCGGTATAAATCATTCATAACTTTGAAATTTCTATTGTAGGTAGTTTTTATAGCTTTATCCTAAGTGATTCTGTTAGTAGTAGTAATCTTATATTCATCTAGAATTGAAGACCATATTTCAAAGCTCATACTTTCTAAATGCATTTTCATTTTTATTTTCCATTGGGCTTAATTTGTTCCATTAAATAATGGTGGTTTTTTGGTTTCAAAACCTTCTAATCTATTATCCATAATATAGAAATACTTTAAAAGAGATCGAAATTTAGAATTAACAGAAAATTACAGATATTTAAAGTATAACTAAAATCACAGTTGAATGGAGTTAAAAATAGAGTCTAAAAAAATCCTTTGATACCAAATGTTGGCCGGAGTTGATTACTCAAGAAGGGTGAATTGTGTATCTATAAAAAATTCTGTTAAAATAGTATTCTTAAAACATTCATCAATAAATTCAAATACATCTCAGTTAATCAAGGTTATACAGTTATGAAAGTTTTACTATTTAAATAACTTCTCAAAAGATTGATTAATTTTCAGTAATCTTAATATCAATTATTAACATTAATTTGGAAACTATTATAAGAAGGAAAAACAATTATAAATTCTTTTCAAGATTAACTATCAAAGTAAATTTAGTGATTTCTAAATTACACAGTAAAACGGAGAAAGACTAAATTAACTAACACAGCGGATATAAAACAAGTGGTTCAGTCTCAATCCGAGACCTAATCCACTCCACTTGGTGATTACCTGCCACCAAGAAGTTTATATAAATAAACTTTATCCACACCCTGGATCGGGGTAAACAACAGTACATAAGACTGTCCAGGTCACATGACCTCATCCACAGTTCTTCATGGGAACAAACTTCCAGGACACACAGGGACCTCTTCCACACTTAATCATGGGTATACACAGGTTTAAAAAGATGTTTGAGAAAGGATATCTTGTATCCTTTAGTTTAATGCAGGAGACGGAGTGTGTTTTTATACAAACACACACACTGCTTGAAAGATAAAAAAATGATACACAACAAAATAGAAGTATTGAGATAAGGTTAGAAGTGCTCTGAGTGTTTGTCTATGCATCTCTGGACTTCTAGGATGAATCAGATGCAGAAATCGAGTTCTCATGTGAAAAACAGAGTATCGAAAGTCAGCTAGATCTGGATTGTGTTCTTCGTAGTGTTTGAGAGTGTGAAGATATCCTCAACTCCAGTATTAGAGTATGCTTCGTGTGTTATTCCGCAGTGTCGAGTTTCATGTGTCATTTTTCATTTCGAAAATTTTCTAAATATTTTCTTTATTTTTGTGCTCACACCCTTGCTTTTTGTCATGTTGTTTCTGGGCCTCACTTCTCTTTTATTCTAGAGTGCATGTTTTGGAGTTAACAGGATGCATGTATTCTACACCTCATACCTCGTACTGTCAGGTGACATGTCAACAAAGAAATATTAATTGTTTCAGTGCATTTAAAGTCTTCAAATATGATCGTTAGAAATTAAATTGAAAAACGACAAAAATAGATTAAGAAACGGTGTCACAGTCGGTCAGGAAACGATGTCTCCATGAATCGATGTCTTCTTGAAATGGTGTCTCCTTCTTTGAATTTGAGTGATGATACAGTCATGATGGCACAGTTATATAGGGTTTAGGAATGGTAGCATAGTTGTGGTGTTTGACCAAAGTATTTGGTTACAGTGTCTGGATAGTCACACTGTTCGGTCACGGTGTCTGGTCATGGTGTCTGGTCACAGTGTCAAGTCACGGTGTCTGGATGGTCACGGTGTCTAGTTCCTTTTCCAAAAAAAAATAACCGATGGTAGACTCATGATGTCTCAGACTTAGCCAAATATTTGTATTCAGACTTAAGTAGTGATATTCATAGAATGGATTAGACTTAATCATTCATCAAATAAATCATTATAAAGTAATTTAAATATAGTTTACAGTAACCAAACATAATGTATAGTAATTATGATCTTGGAGATCTTTACTTAAAGTATAACGATTCTAATAATTTGTACATAATTTAAGATATATTACATAGGTTTAACATGTTTTATAGACTAAATGGGATTTGTGATCATTAAAACATGATTAACACATGAGTAGTCCAACAGAATTGATCAGGAGTATCCAAAATTTGGAAATGAGCCTATAAATCTTCGGAATACGTTATCTAGGAATGAAGTAAATCATTTTGGTTTTCAAATCATTACTCACAGTACATGGCCAATTATTTTGGTAAATTATAACTTTTCATTGTATTTATACATGAAACGAAAATAAATTGTGCTATTTATGCTTATATTAAGACCAAAACAATCAGGTAATAATATTAATCTTTTTTTGGATCCATTGATTGAATATTTGAAATTATTGTGGGATTCAGGTGTTACATTGTATGATGCTTTCAGAAATAAATATTTTACATTGAGAGACATGTTGTATGGAACAATAAATTAATTTCTAGATTATGGAAATTTTTAAGGATATATAATTAAATGAAATCAAGGGTTTCCCATTTTTGAACAAGGTACAGAGTTAATTAGGTTGAATCATTCATTGAAGACTATGTTTCTACTACATTAAAAATTTCCACCCCGATGACATAAGTACCAATCTTAGATGACATCATTCGATGGGAGTTCAGAAGAATGTACAGCACTACCTCCACTAATAGGTGATAAATTATTTTAGTAAACCATTTTCTAAAAACCTTATGAAAACCTATTTGAAAAAGTGATCATTTTTTTTGAATTACAGTACTATAATTTTCTATACGTCATACATTTTCTTGGTCTTATGAATGTTGAAAAAAATTATGTGATAATGTCATTGGAATGTTACTAAATTCACCTGAATAAACCAAGGATAGAATTAAAGATATTTTGGACATGATTGATATGATAATATGAAAAGATTTGGTGCTAGGGAAGGGTGAAAAACATAATTTTCATCCTCCAGCTACTTACACTCTTTCCAAGAATGAGATATATTAGTTTTGAAACATCTTGAAAGATTTAAAGGTTCCAAATGGGTATTCATCGAATATAACTAATATTGTGTCAATGACTGATTTAAAGGTAAAGGGTCTAAAATTACATGAATGTAATTTTTTATGAAAGATCTAATGCTTGTAGCATTACATTTCATTTTTCCCAAAAATTATCATCATTTAATAACTAAGATCTATTTCTTTTTCAAATTTATATGCAAAAAAGTTATAGACCTGACAAAATTACCAACTATGGAAAGGGAAATTTCCATCATATTATGTGAATTAGAAATGATCTTCCCACCAGCATTATTTGATATGATGTTTCATTTGGTGAGAGATATTAGACTATGTGGTCCTCAAAATTATAGATTGATATACCCCATTAAACGGTATATAAATATTTTTAAATGGTATGTATAAAGACCTGGCCTTAAATATAACTTATTCAAGTATTTTTTAACTAGAATTGACATTCGAGGATATTTTCAGTTTATAGTGTTAGGTAATTATGAAAAACTCTTACAAAGTTGATGCATACATAATATGTGGACACTTATACTCAGTATCCATTTTTTCCACCAAAGGAAACCCTTTTAAAATAAAAAACAACTTCCTTTCGAGATACAACTTCAATTATTTCACTATTACATATTCCTTTCCCTCACTAATATTAAGACCTGTGAAAAACATTTTAAAACTTGGGATGTGCACAAAAATATTATTATGGTCATAAAGAAATAATACTATTTTTCCGGTGTAAACCAATAAAATGTTTCCATAAAAACATACATTTTTACAAAGAATAAAGGATCATCGTTTCAAAAACATCATTATATTACCTTTTAAAAATCAAATTATTTCCATGAAAACTCATAATAAAACATACAATATATAAGTAATTAACTTGGGGCATAATTATTCTAAAATGGAATAACTATACGGTGGACTTTCATATATGTCACTCTTACAAATAGAATAGTCATACAGCTGACTTCAAACACCAATGCATTAATTGGAGGTTATAATGTAACCACTCATCCTTGGTTTATCACATAACCACCCATTATTGGTTTATCACATAACCACCTATAAAATTTCTAAGTATCATTACAGAATCATAACACATAAAGGATTTTAATTTTCATCATTTCACTCATAAAATTTCATTTGCAATCACAATAAAACATTTCATGATATTAAAATAATAAATTCATTTTCAAAAACATTTTCAATATCAAAATACCTATAAAATGGAATAAAGGGGTTTATTTTCATTTTAAAAACAATAATGCTTATATAATAATCCATATATAAAACAATGGTTATGGCGGTGGAGAAGTTTTTGTCAGTATAAACGTTAAAAAAGAACATTCCTTTTGTCGTTTGTCAAAATGTTACCTATAAAACATGTAAAAAGATTCATTTAAAAAAAATTGAATTAAATTAAAAATATAGATAAAATTTCAACTTAAATTATTTTCCATATAATACAAATGTAAAATAATATCAAAAATATTAACATTGATAAAAATATTTGATAATCAAATCTTTAAACATTAAAAGCGTTCCATACCACTTTGAACATTTAAATCATAATCCAAATGAGAGAATGAAATTTAAAAAAGAATTAAATAAAATTATAATAGATATAATATGTATATGGAATGTCAAAGATTTTTTATATACACTTTATAAAACAAAATTTTTTATATCATTAAGAAATGTCTCAATGAAAGGATTTTGAGACGAACTCCCTTACCTTGAGTCAGATTTGTCACGTATGTACTTATATTCCTAAATAATAAAATTATGTTAATTATTTAATTTCTTGAGAACCTTTTAAAATTTTATTATTCCTTTTATATCACTTGTTATCGTATTATAACAATTACTTAATTATTTAAGTCCATGTTGGATATTTTGATGATATTCGGTACATGAGTCCAAAATGACTTTGATATGATATTTATAGTCCAAATAGTCATAATTAAATCATATCCAGAATAATATTCATTCCATAATAATAAAATTTATACAAAATTTATACTTTTAAATCATACCATTTATTTATGGTTATTAAAAATCAACAACGTTATAATCATGGAGACTGTAAGTCGTACGTACGCATGAGTAACGTTTCAATTTTTAAATGATCATTATTGAAAATATATAAGAATTATAATATCATTCCATAATGATTATAATATCATATTAATAATTTATATATACTTATATATATCATTCATATGATGTGGTGCTGAAAAATTAATCACATCGCTCTGTGGAGGTGATAGTTCAAACGTACGCACGAACGACATTTTCATTTTTATATTCATGGAAAGGTAAGAAAATAAATGGTATATTATTCTATTATAATGATAAATATTTCATTAATATCATATATAAACATTAATTTCATCATTATAACCAGTATTGAGAGATGGTAATGGAAAATGGATTATATCAGTTCGTGGAGGTGATAGTCCTCTGTACACATGAATGGATAATTTATTTCCCATTTGATGAAATTGGAGACGGATTTATATGATGATATTAACATAATAATATGTCAGTATATTGAGGATTCTAGAGTTATTATTTTATCATGTATGAATAATATTTTAAGGAAGTTGAAGAACAAATAAAACATAAACACTTAATTAAAAACGATACCTCATCCTCAAACGATCTCTTTCGATTAACACCTTAACACCTCTAAGAAGGTTGTTACACCTAAAATAAGTCTTCTAGAATGTGTTTAACTATTCTAGGAAGGAATTTTGGTAGATATTGGATGAAACAAATAGGTTTTGAGGTGTGAATAATGGAGAATGATGGGTGCCTTCGATATAAGAGGGGATGGGTACTCTTGGAAAATTTCAAAATAATAAATTAATATAAATTAATTTTATATTTAAAACGGGTCTAAAGAGATTTATTTTGAATATAGGATGATTATGGGTATAAATAAATTCATAAAATAAAAATTAGACAAGTTTATATTATTCTTTAATCCTAATATTTTTGTTTTAAATCTTATTTAACTATTTTAATTATTATCATAATTTCAGGTAATTTACTCTTTGAGGTTTAATATAAATATTATAAAATTCCAAATACCACTAAAATGGTCATTGATGACATTTTATGACTTATCCTGGTCAGTTTTCTGAATCTTATATTTTTATAAATTCTATATCATTTTATAGAATATTTTACATTTTAAAATATCATTAGTATCAATTTTGGCTCTATTCAATATTTGAATTTCTAAAAATATCATAAAAACTTTATATATTACAAAAACTCTATTAAATCATCTCTAAAATTTCAAATTCATCCATAAAATTTTTATATGGAATCAATTTGTAAAGTCCTGTGTTTTTTAACTGGGTTTAAATTATGAAGGTGTTCGAACTTTTTCGGTTTATTGACGGGTCAGTTTTTTTAAACTGAGCTCCAGAACATTTTTCCAATTGATATAACACTTAAATGTGTTGTTTATAGAGTTGGTTGAATACCTAATAATTTTCATGGTTGTCCCAATAAGTCTTAGGATCATCGGATCTGAAAAATTCCACTTTAATGGATCTGCACGGGCTGCGCACAGTTGTGGTCCAACCCGTGCAGCTTACCCAGTTTAATATTGTATTTATTTTTAATAAATAATATTAAATGTAAGAATTGTTTTTAAATATAATAATGTGTTAATAACAATAATGTTATTATTATTATTATTATGGTGTCATAAATTGTATTGATGTTAAAATATTTTAATTGGATGATTAATGAGGTGTAATAGTTATGTGAACTTAATGTGGCTTTTGGGTATCTCAAAGAAAAGTTTAATTAAATAAAGAATTTAATTAAGAAGTGTTGTTATTAAATAGAGGTTTTGGGTTTATCAAAGGTTTGAAAATAATAATAATAATGATGATATTATTATTATTTTATTTTTATGAATGTAATAATCATTATTAATTATGGTTTTTATTGTTATTATAAATAATAATAATGGGTTTGGGGGTTTTGGTTTTAATGGAATAGATGAAAGGGTGTAATAATAATAATTTCATCACTATTATTATTCCTCATAACTATTATTATTATCATAAATTCAATTGAATAAATTAAATAAAAATTAATTATGGTTGTTTTATTATTATTATTATTATTATTATAAGTAATAATGATAATGGGGGTTTTATTTTTTTAGGTTTTAAGTTAAAAAGAAAAGGGGGGTCCTCTTTCCTTCCCCATGCATAGAAGGTGAGACCCCCCACTCTTCATCCCTAGGCACACACCAGTCTAGCCTCCTCCTCCACGCGGCCCTCCTCCTCTGAGTCTCCAGCAGCATGCAACCCCCCAAACGACCCCCCTTGCAGCACAACACCCCCGGGTAGAACCCTTGTAGCGTGTGACCCTATTGAGTGACCCCCCTTCCTCGGTCCTCTGGTCGTGATGTTTTCTTATGATTATTCTATGGACCTAGTCCGATTCTTTAAAGTAGGATCTTCTTTACTATTATCCATCTTCACTTTTGCGATTTGACGTTGTTTTGGTGTCTGATATATGTTTGGACGATTTTAGGGTTTTAGGATAATACTCGTTTATTGTGTCATTCCTTCAATAGGGTATGCAGGTGGTGTATCGGGACCCTTTGGTCCTTGTTTTGGAATCCACCTCTAAATGTGGGGTAGATAGACTCATTTCTCTATGCCTTCAATGTTTTGTGTAAGGTTATATACCCATGGTTTTGTTTTTCATCATTAAATTAAGGTTTTGATATTATTTATGAGTCCCTTGTACCTAGTTAGTGGTGAATTGGTCCTTACTGCATTGATTTTAGGTACCTGTTTAATATATTGAATTTTTTTTATCAATGTATAAAATTTGCACACACGTGTGTGTGTGTAAAGGTTTGTGTGCCTACGAATACTGACTAGTTGTGGATTGGTTGTCAATATATATCAAAGTGCTGAATATTAATCTGGTTCCCCCCTTAGGTAGGGTCCCTTTATAAGTCCTAGATTTTATAAATGCGTTAATAAATTCCTTACTGCACTTTTATAAGAAATTAAATCCATGCAACGAAGTATTTATATTGAATACCTCTTAATGTGAATTTAGAATTTTTAATGATTTAAAATGCTAAATGTCATAAGTGATTTGTGTGATAAGTAATATCATGTTTTCGTAATAAAACCCCTCAATCGAGGTACGATGCCTTCAAACCAAAAAGTAGTGGCAGTGTTATATCATGTTTTCTTGTGGTTTGATTTTTCCATATATCCTTCTGTTAGTACTAATATATGACGGGTTTATACCATGGAATGAATATTTGATTATAGAATTAATCATGGGATGACGGGGTTCTTGAATAGTGTTAATTAATTATTTAATTAATTAAAGGATGTTTTCCTTGTTGAACCAAGTTAATTAATTGTGAATTAATTAAATGGAAATAACCCCTCAATCGAGGTGCACTACCTTCAAACCAAAAAGTAGTGGTAGTGTTATATCATGTTTTCTTGTGGTTTGAGTTTTCCATATATCCTTCTGTTAGTACTGATATATGAGTGGTTGATGCCACAGAATGAATATTTGATTATTGAATTAATCATGGGAAGATGGGGTTCTTTAATAGTGTTAATTAATTATTGAATTAATTAAAGGATGTTTTCGTTGTTGAACCAAATTAATTAATTGTGAATTAATTAAATGGAAATGATGTGATAAATTAATTATGGAGAGTAGATATTTAGAATGAGATAATTAATTATAGAAAATTAATTATGGGTTGTGATTTGTTTTGTAGATTAATTAATTGATGGACTAATTAATGGTAATGTGTACTAAGTTAATTGTTGCATTAATTAATATATTTGGTATATTTAACTAATTATTTTGATTAGTAAGAGAATAAGGATAGTTGATTGGTGAATTAATTATCATGTTTTTGGTTAAGGAATTGGGATAATTAAATGTTGAGTAAATTATCTAGTTGACTTGGTTGTGGTTAAGAATAATTAATTATTAATTAATTATTAACTATTGATATGTTGAAGGGGTAATTAATTGTATAATTATTTGATGGTAGATTTATGTCGTTAATTAGTTATTGAATTAATTAACAGATTTGATTAATTAATTTATGAATTAATTAATGGATGGTTTTGGGGTGTTAGACATGGCATTATACACCAATGATAAATATATATGTATGACTGATAAATGGGTTGTGAGACAAAGACTGATGCTCCAAATACTCACAGGTTTCTAGACATGGCGTTCTATACCAAGCTTGCATTCAAATATTCTTTTATAGGATAGGGACTGATGATCCAAATACCCATGAGTTGTGAGAAAAGGACTGATGCACCAAATACTCACAAGGGTACTAGACATGATTTTCTACACCCATTAATTGGCATTGAACTATGGGTCTAATTGGTTGAACATGAACTGAGTTAAATAGTTAATGAAATCTGGTGTGATGTAATGTTTTGCGATTGAAGGTGGGAAATGGTTCAGACCTCGACACGACCAAGGCAGGTATTAAGATAAGGTTGTCTAGGGGATCCTGGGGATTTATGTGGTTAAATAAAGAATATCAATTAATGTATTAAACAAATTATTTATGAAATCAATATATATATTTCATGTTCTGACTCTTATTTCCAACTACGAGCTGAAGCAGGTTTCTCCATTGGGTGTCCCTTAGAAATCTGGATGGGTTATATTTTGTTTATTCAATTAGGTTGTTACTTCATTATACGTGCAAACTTTTTATTTATATTATACTATTTAGATAGGGATAGACACCGATGGTGTTGGCCTACTGAGATGTATATCTCACACCCTACTCGGGCCGCCATTGCATTGGGATACCCGAGTAGACCTTTCTTGTTCGTAGGACTATGGACCATGGACCTTTCCTGTTATTATATTCTAGTACCTGGAGATAGGATCAGAGGAATGAGATGGAGGTCAGGATACTCAGGAAATTTTTCCCTTAGGGACTTGAGTCTTTTCTTTATTTTTGTACTGTGGTGTAAATCATGTTGTTTTGTTAAGTTATTTGAAATATGTATCAGTAACATTTTATGCATTCTTCTGTTATATGAAATCTATCTTCCACTATTTTGTTAATTTTGTAATATTACTTCCACTATTTATTTCTAGTTACTCTGATATACTATTATGAAACTCTGATATGAGGGTATAATATCCCCACTATCACCTCCTAAGACCTTCACTACTAGTCGGCAGCCTTTGGCATATGGGGAGGCACGCTTGAGGTCATGTGGCGACCGGTACAACTATTAGTTCATGGGTAAGCCAGGTCG
This sequence comes from Viscum album, assembly GCA_963277665.1. Classification (NCBI taxonomy): domain Eukaryota; kingdom Viridiplantae; phylum Streptophyta; class Magnoliopsida; order Santalales; family Viscaceae; genus Viscum; species Viscum album. Next base: position 1,404,703,483 of record OY728134.1, read on the forward strand.
GGAAATTACAAAGTGGTATCATAGGATTCTTTTTCTTTTGTCTTTTTATTTTGGGTTGGTATATAGGAGACTAGGAAAGTCTTTGCACTTAGGTTATTAGTCATTCTTGGGAATGATCACCCCATGTACGGGAAATGACTAAGTGGCCAGGGATGGGAATTGTTGTTTATACTATTTGAAGTTACAGTTGATATGATTTCACTTTGAGTGACTGGTGTATTTTCTACTGCTTATTGGTTTTTTAATTTTTAAAAAATTTCATTGTCCTGATATGGAAAGGAAGTTGCATTACATGCATCATATTAGGCACTTATAGATTCACATGCCATGTAGTTTCATTAGTAGGATTCTTGCTAATATAAATTGTGTTCTTTGAATATATGCCATTTCTAGTACTTATTTATCATTTATTTTTAGACAACATGTTTCGGTGATATAATTAACTTTCATGGGTGATAATATGCCATGTTTCTTATATTTCTTATGTGCCATGCTTCTGTGTTATAGAATGTTTTACTGATTTCACAATGTTGCTCAGTGTTAGATACTTATATTGACATGTTATCTTGATGGTAAATGATCAGTTTCTTTAGCTAAATTTATTTGGTTGAAATTATGATAGAACCAGTTTTTAGTTGTAAGGTTTGTGGGTGCCTTATAATAGGGAAACAGGGTAACCTGTGTATTCAAACTTTTAGAAAAGGGATGCTAAATTAAATCATAAAGTGGATCGATTTTGATTGAATGTGATCCAAATTCCAGTAGTAAGGTGTATGGGTGCCTTATTGATTGGTAGATGGAGGCCCATGTGACTGAACCTTATATAACCATATCATGTTTGAAAATTGTTATAAATGTAAAATTGATGAGTTTTGATTATAATGAACTATTATGGGGTTGCTTTTTGAAGAACCGAGATTGAATAAATGGGACACTTGAAGGTTGCTTTTTTTTTGCTAAAAGGAATTTACAGGCTAAATTGCATGTTTAAAATGAAATCACATTGAATGTTAAAAGTTAAAAGAGGAATTTTTCTATAGATTTCCTATTTGTCCCATGAGGCATTGTTTTGAAAACCAAGTGACTTATTGTGAAAAATTACTTGAGGGTTTGTTGAAATTCATTCAAATGTTTTAAATGTTGAATTAAATTAATTAAATAGCTAAAATGAAAAAGGGGCTTTTGAGCCTAGTGATTTTCAGTTTGGCGTGACCAATAGATAGGGTCGATGTTCATGTTTCATAAGAGACTATCCTATGGGACTCGAGTGTTTCGACACACTGATAGGTTTAATTTAAGGATTTTATGATCAATGTTTGACGTGCTGATCGTGGTTCGAGGAACGTCACACACATGCATTAAGGTGTTCTGAAATATCATGCTGGTGAGCGGCTGATCTTTTCTTATGACATATACAATCCTAAGGTGGGTCGTGATGCACCAGTAAGATTTGAAAGGAAACGAATACCATTGATGATATAGGCATCAAGGTTTGGTTGATGATGCATTGGCAGGAGAAGCTGATCTTTCTGTGTAAAGAGTCAATCATTGATAGCACGACTGATCTTTTAGAGGCCTGGGTTTTCTCTTAGTGTGCACTTTCAAATGAGACAAGTATGTCCCTTATCTTGACCTCATCAAGGATACACTAATATAGTGTCGTTTTTACGCCACAATAAAGTTTTAAATGTTGTCAGGATTGATGATTGGTTGTTATCTGGGTTATACGCGGGATGTGTGGTTTCTTTGGGCTATGAATTCATTCATTTTAGGGAACATTAGTTTTTTTTAAATATCCTTGAGATGGATTGACTTAGTAATGTCACCAGAGGTCATGTAAGGACTTCGATGTACATGTAGTTGGTGATGTAATAATTTTAAAAGGCACGTCGCCGGTTTAAGGGTGAGTGTGGGTCTTGGGACCCTAATGTCTTTCCAAGAAATCATGTGCAACCAGTTTCTATTCGTCGATCAATATTCATCCTTTTTCTTTAATGGGGCCCCTGTAATGGTCCCATATGTAAGCTCTGTTTCAGTGAGCTTTGGCTCAGGTTTTAAAGAATTAAGTGGTTGGACTTATGATTTGGTTAAAAGTTCATTTAGTTATTGAAAACACAACGTGTCTTTCAAAAAAAACATTTCTCCTTGGTAGGTCAGATGTTGTTGTAGTAGTCCCTGATGACTTCTCGGGGACGAGAATTTTTTAAGGTGGCTAGATTGTAAAGTCCCATGTTTTTTAACTGGGTTTAAATTATGAAGTTTTTTTAACTTTTTCGATTTATCGACGGGTTAGTTTTTTTTTAACTGAGCTCCAGAACATTTTTCCAAGTGTTGGAATATTTAAAGGTGTTGTTTTTGGATTTGGGTGAATACTCGATAATTTTCATGGGTGTTCCGATAAGTCTCGGGATCACCGGATCTAGAAAAGTACACTTTAATGGATCTGCACGGGATGTGCATGGTTGCAGTCCAACCCGTGCATCTTACCCAATTTAATATTTTATTTATTTTAATAAAATAATATTAAATGGTAGATTTGTGTTTAAATATAATAATGTGTTAATAAAACTAATGTTATTATTTTTATTATGGTTTCATAAATTATTTTTATGTTAAAAGATTTTAATTGGATGATTAATGAGGTGTAATAGTTATGTGAAGTTAATGTGGATTTTGGGTATCTCAAAGAAATATTTAATTAAATAAGGAATTTAATAAATTAGTGTTGTTATCAAATAGAGGTTTCGGGTTTATGAGAGGTTTGAAAATAATAATAATAATAATAATGACATTATTAATATTTTAGTTTTATGAATGTAATAATCATTATAAATTATCATTTTTATTGTTATTATAAAGAATAATAATGGATTTGGGGGTTTTAGTTTTGAAGGAATAGATGAAAGGTTATATTAATAAAAAACTCATGACTATTCTTCTTCCTTATAACTATTATTATTATCATAAATTCAATTGAATAAATTAAATACAAATTAATTATGGTTGTTTTATAATTATTATTGTTATTATAAGTAATAATAATAATGGGGGTTTATTTTTTAGGTTTTAAGTTAGAAAGAAAAGGAGGGGCTTCTCCTTCCTTCCCCACACACAGGAGGCACAACCCCCCACTCTTCAACCCTAGGCGTGCACCAGTCTGGCCTGCTCCTACACGCGGCCCTCCTCCTTCAGATCTCCAGCAGCGTGCAACCCCTCGGATGACCCCCCCTTACAGTGCAATACACTCAGACAGAACCCCTATAACGTGCAACCCCCGTGAAGCGACCCCCCTTCTCGGGTCCTCCGTCTGCGATTTTTTCTTCTGATTCTTCCATGGAGTTGGTCTAATTATTCAAGGTAGGATATTATTTAGTGTTATTCATCATCTCTTTTACGATTTGGCATTGTTTTGGTGCACGATATATGTTTGTCCAATTTTAGGGTTTTGGGATAATACCATTTATTGTGTTATTCCTTCAATAGGGTATGTGGGTGGTGTATCGGGACCCTTTAGTACTTGTTTCAGTATCCTCCACCAAAGGCGAGGTGTATGGACTCATTTCTCTATTCCGCCAATGTTTTGGGTAAGGTTATATACTCGTGGTTTTGTTTCACCTCATTCAATTAAGGGTTTGATATTTTTTATGAATCCCTGGTACCTAGTTAGTGGTTTGTTGGTCCTTAGTGCATTGATTATGGGTACCTATTTAATATATTGAATTTTGTTGATCAATGTAGACAACGTGCACACACATATATATATATATATATAAAAAGGTGTGTGCATGTGTGATTGCTGACCATTTGTGTATTGGATGTCGACGTATATAAAAGTGCTGAATATTAATCTGGTTCCACCCCGAGGTAGGGTCCCTTTCCAAGTCCTAAATTTTATAAATGTATTAATAAATTGCTTACTTAACTTTTTTTGAAATTAAATACATGTAGTGAAGTATTTATATTGAATTCCTCTTAATGTGAATTTAGAATGAATAATGATTTAAAATGCTAAATGTCATAAGTGATTTATGTGACATGTAACATCATGTTTTCGTAATAAAACCCCTCAATCGATGTGTGCTTCCTTCAAACCAAAAATTAGTGGTAGTGTTATATCATGTTCGATTATGGTTTGAGTTTTCCATATATCCTTCTATTAGTACTGATATATGAGGGGTTGATGCTACAGAATGAATATTTGATTATTGAATTAATCATGGGATGATGGGGTTCTTGAATAGTGTTAATTAATTATTTAATTAATAAAAGGATGTTTTCCTTGTTGAACCAAGTTAATTAATTGTGAATTAATTAAATGAAAACAACCCCTCATTCGAGGTGCGCTACCTTCAAACCAAAAATTAGTGGTAGTGTTATATCATTTTGGATTGTGGTTTGAGTTTTCCTTATATCCTTATATTAGTACTAATATATGACTGGTTGATTCCATACAATGAATATTTGATTATTGAATTAATCATGGGATGATGGGGTTCTTGAATAGTGTTAATTAATTATTGAATTAATTAAAGGATGTTTTCCTTGTTGAACCAAGTTAATTAATTGTGAATGTTGCTTGAAAGTGGTTGGCGGGTGTTGTAATTGGTGTTTTGAATTTTGTGTGGTTCTCACTCAGCCATAAAAGTGATTATTTGAAAATACAAAAATATTGAATTGGCTAATTAATTGTGAATTAATTAAATGGAAATGATGTGATAAATTAATTATGGAGAGTTGATATTTATAATGAGATGATTAATTCTGGAAAATTAAATAAGGGTTGTGATTTTTTTTGTAGATTAATTAATTAATGGATTAATTAATGGTAATGTGAACCTAGTTAATTGTTGCATTAACTAATAGATTTGGTATATTTATCTAATCGTTTTGATTTGTAAGGTAATAAGGATAGATGATTGGTGAATTAATTATCATGTTTTCGGTTAAGGAATTGGATAATTAAATGTTGAGTTAATTATCTAGTTGACTTTCTTGTGGTTAAGAATAATTAATTGCTAATTAATTATTAACTATTGATATTTTGAAGGGTTAATTAATTGTATAATTATTTAAAGGGAGATTTATGTCATTAATTAGTTGTTGAATTAATTAACATATTTGATTAATTAATTTATGAATTAATTAATGGACGGTTTTGGGGTGTTTGACATGGAATTATTCACCAATGATAAATATATGTATGTATGATTGATAAACGGGTTATGAGATATGGACTGATTCTATAAATACTCATGGGGTTCTATACATGGCTTTCTATACCCAACTTGCATGAAAATATTATTTTATGGGACATAGACTGATGCTTCAAATACCTAGGGGTTGTGAGACAAGGAATGATCCTCCAAATACTCACTAGGGTGCTAGACATGATGTTCTACAACCATTAATTGACACTAGATAGTGGGTCCAATTGAATTTACATGAACTAAATTAAATGGTTAACAAAAGTCGGAGTGATGTAATGTTTTGTGATTGAATGTGAGAAATGGTTTAGAACCCGACACAGCCGAGGTAGGTATTGAGATACGAGTTTCCAGGGGATCCTAGGGGTTTATATAGTTAAATAAAGAATATCAATTAATCTGTTAAACAGTTTATTTATGCAATAAATATATGTAGTTCCTGTTCAGACTCTTATTTTCGGATACGAGTCGAAGCAAGTATCTATGTCAGGTGTCCCTTAGGAACCTAGATGGGTTGTAGTTTGTTTATTAAATTCAGTTGTTACTTTATTATACCTGCACATTGTTTATTTATATTATACTATTTGTATATGGCTAGACACTGGTGGTGTCGGCCTACTGAGATGTATATCTCACACCCTACTTGGGCTTCCATTGCACTGGGGCACCTGAGTAGACCTTTCTTGTTTGTAGGACTATAAACCTTGGACCTTTCTTGTTGCTATATGATAGTACCTAGATATAGGAGCAAAGGACTGAGCTGGAGCTCAGGATTCTTGTGGAGTTTTTCCCTTGTGGTTTTTAGTCTTTTCTTTATTTCTGTATTGTGATGTAAAGCTTGTTTTTTTGTTTACTTATTTGAAATATGTATCAAAAACATTTCATGAATTCATCTATTATATGAAATTTATATTCTTCTTTTTTCAATTATGTAATACTACTTCCATTATTGATTGTTATGTACTCTCATATACCATATTTCAACTCTGATATGATGGTATAGTCTCCCCACTATCACCTTCTAAGACCCTCGCTGCTTGTTGGCAGCCTCTGGCGTACGGGGAGGCATGCTTGAGGTCATGTGGTGACCATTCCGGCTACCAGTTCGAGGCTAATCCAGGTTGGTACATTACACAATTAAATCAAATTATATTTATTTTAACGTTTTTAATATCATTTATTTTATTCTTCTGTTAATGAAGCAATTACTTCATCATTATTGAGTGACAATTTAATTTAACTTTTTATTTCTTAAAAATTACAAATAAATTATGATAATATAGGTAATAATTTTATATTTCTAAATACTATTTATAGTTGAAAATATAACTTATATAACCCCATATTAAAAATAATTTACTTTTTAAAAACAAGAGTGTTACAAAATTTGTCTTCTCTTTGAATATAATATTATAAATATCATTCTCTCACCCAAGTGGCTTCCAAAGGATATAACTTCAACCAAAAGAAACTTTTTTTCTAAAAACACTCATATAATTAAATTTGTACAAGTTTTAGGGTGATTTTATATTATTTATAATATTATTTTTAACTTTAATTACCTGATTTACCCTTAACCGTGGTAATAAAAATATTACTAAAGTTACTATTCATAATATCCAAAACTAAAAGGTACATAATTACATAATTTAGACCTTATAATTAAAAATATGGAATCCATTTTTTTAAAATTTAAAACCCATAATTGGAAGAAATTATTTAAAAATTAATCCCCTTGATGGAACGATAAAATTGGTTTTTAAAGTAAAAATGCTCAAAAGTTCACAATGTTTTTGTATTAAATTTCATTATGAAATTGATTGCAATTACCTAAATTGGATTAAATTGTAAAAACATAATCATTTATAATTTAAAACCACTCAATTATATAATTTAACATTATAAATTATTTAAATGAAAAAGTTGTTTTAATTAAAAATGCCATATTTTTTCACTATTCATCAAAAAATGAATCTTATTAGAAAAATACCAAAAAATAAACCAAAAGTGAATTTTGATACTCTAATTTAAAATAATCAGTTTATTTTTTAAAATATTACTTATAAAAGTGTCAAAAAATATATTTAAAATAGGTTCACCAACAAAAGGCGGGAAAAGTGCCTTCTTTTGAAAAATAATCCTTTTATGCATAAAATTTAATTTGTTCTTATATAATGTCTAAAAAACACATAAGATGGATTTTAAAAATTAAATTAAATATATTAGATACATATTTAATTAATATAATCCAAAAGGATAGATTTTGTAATTTTTTGTATAAAACACCCCTATGTATATTTAAATAGTTTTTCAGAAAAATATCTCCTTAATATGGGTTTTATTTTAATTTATAATTAATTGGTCACTAAAGAATTAATTATATATACATGTGTAAAATATATTTTTAAAATTCAGTTATTATTGTTCACTCTCACCATTCTAATGGCTAGTTTAATGGTAACATTTAAATAATAATATTTAGTTTTTCTCTTAAGCTTGATGTGGCGTATTATGTATGCTATCGAACATAGTGTTTCATTTTAAAAAGGTGGGATGTTACATTCTCCCCCTCCCTTAAAAAATTTAATCTTTTCAATTTTAACTCCGGATTGAAAACTATGAGTTTTAATTTTCTAAATACATTTGTTGAAATCCCACATCGGAACGAGGGTCAATAAAACTTCCACTTTAAATGAATGAAAGGAAAGTACGATGGTCACCTGATATAACACATACATGGTTTCCATGTAGGATAACATGGACATGGAAGATAAAAATAACCATCATGTTCTGATGGAGAGTGATATAAAACATGGTCAGGAGAAAGTTAACAATCACAAAACCATAAATCTATGATTGGTTAAAAGGTTATTGATTCCTTAGTAAGAAAAGTAAACGGATAACATTTTTGTTTTAAGATACTTTTCATTGATTTATGGAATTAATTTACTTCTTATACTAAGAACATAAAGAAACATACTTATTTGAAAACTAGAGTTTCATCATTTAGTCAATTTCCACCATGAACTCATCTTTTTCTCTAAATAGTGAGTTTTCAAGATGAATTTTTCATGCCTGAAGCACTAGAATCAACTTATAGAGAATCATATAATACACAAAATATTAACTATGTATTTCTAATATATTTATACATTAACCAAAACCAAAATTGTTAGGTTAAGATGAGATAATTTCCCAAAAAATAATAAATGTTATATGATGAAAAACTACTTCAATCTCCAAAATTCAACAATAATACCAAAAGTTTAATATATACCATTCAATAAATAATTGTACTTAAAATCACTCAAAAAATCCAAACTAATATTTAAACCCAAAATTCAGAATGATTTTATCACATGGTCTTCCAAAATAAATTTTAACATTTGTCTCCAAATAACATCAATCACTCTTAATGTCTTATACCAAAAATGAAATTACCATAGTCACATATTCTCCAAGATATGATAATAATTTCCATAAATAACCTGAATCCCCAAAATTTCACAATATAATCATATATTCTTACAAAATATAATTTAACCTTTATTTCTCTAATAAAATCCCATAGTATTTTATTTACCTTGATCATATATAGTTCCCAAAATAGTGAACGTCTTGTGAAACAACATTCATCACTTAATCCCCCAAATAATTTTTTCAATATGATGAGAATTTTGTTCCCAAAATAAACTTATTCTTATTCCATCCACTCATTTAACTAAAAATATAATTTAATATTGACCATGGACTTCATGTAAGCCATTGGTAGGTTATGCACCCTTATCTCCCTTCGGTTGTGGGTTCGATTCTCGCAGCCTTTCCAAATGCAACGGGTTGTCACACATCCTATGGGTTGTCCTTTTTATAACATTCTAAAAATATGATAAAATCCTAAAAAACCATAACATATATTCACCTCAAATTTTATCTCATACCTTTCATTTTCCATCCCAAATTGTAATAACCCATAATTACCATAAAAATGAATGTCTCCAAAAAGAACTTTAGGCACCTTAAAATTTCATAACTTAAAGCCTCAAAAGCCATTTCAAAGAAATTAAACTTAGGATGAACCTTAAAATTATAAACTCATGATTATATCCCTAACTCTTAGAAAAAAAATCTAATCTCTAAAGTTGTCTAAACCATCATTTGATACCAACTATAAGGACCCATCTTTAAACATGACTTATTCTAGTGTTTTTGAACTAGAATTAACATTTGAGGATCCTTTTAGTTTAGAGTTTTAGAGAATTAGGAAAAAATATTACAAAGTAGAAGCATACATTACACGTGGACACTTATGCTCAGTATCCATTTTTTCCACCAAAGGAAATCCTTTTAAAATAAAACATAACTTCATTTCAAGATACAAATTCAATTCTTTCATCATGGAATTATCTTTTCCCTTAACAATCTTAAGACCTGTGAAACACATTTTAAAACCTGTTATGAGCACCAAAATCTCAGTAAGGTACATAAATAAATAAACCCATTAGTACAGTGAAAACCCATAAAACATTTCAATAAAAAATCTACCTTTTTACCATGAATAAAGGATCGTCATTTCAAAAATATCATTATCATACCTTTTGGAAATTAAAAAATTTCCATGAAATATCAAAAAAAACATATAATATATAAGTAGATAACTTGGTACATAATTATACTAAAATGGAATAACCATATAGTCGACTTCCATACATGCCACTCTTATTAATGGAATAGTTATACGGTCGGCTTCCAAACCCAATGCATTGGAGGTTATAATGTAACCACTCATCCTTGGTTTTTCATGTAACCACCCATACATAGTTTATCATGTAACCACCCATCAAATTTCAAAGTACCATTATATAATCAATCATAACACATAAAGTATTTCAATTTTCTGTATTTCAATCATAAAATTTCATTTGAAATCACAAGAAATCATTTCAAGATATTTAAATAATAAATCTATTTTCAAAGACATTTTCAATATCAAAATACCCAAAAAATGGAAAAGGGGGTTTCTTTTCCTTTTAAAATCATTAAGACTTATATAGGAATCCATATATCAAATAATTCTAATGGTGGCGAAGAAGTTGTTGTCGACATAAAGGTTAAAAAAGAACATTCCTTTTTTCATTTACCAAAATGTTACATATAAAACATTTAAAAATAGTCCTTGGAAAAACTGTTGAAATAAATTCAAACTAGAGATAAAATTTCATCAAAAATTATTTTATATCCATATAATAAATATATAAAATAATATAAAAAATATTTACATGGAGAAAAGGATTTGACAATTGACTCTTTAAACATTAAAATCATCCCCACTACTTTGAAGATTTAAATCATAATAAAAATTAATTAATAACATTTAACAAAACATTAAATAACATGATAATAGATATAATATAGATATGTAATGTCATAGGGGCTGTATATACACTTTATAAAAGAATAAAGGTGCATATCATCAAGAAATGTCCCAATGAAAGGAGATTCATACGAAGTCCCTTACCTTGAGTCTGATTTTCCGTGTATGTATTTATATTCCTAAATTATAAAATTATATTAATTATTTAATATATTTATAACCTATTAAAAGTTTTTTATTTATTTTACATCACTTATTATCATGTTATAACAATTACTTAATTATTTAAGTTTATGTCGTATGTTTTGACGATACTCCGTACATGAGTCCAAAATGACTTTGATATGATATCTATAGTAAAAATAATCATAATTAAATCATATTCAGAATAATATTCAGGAAATAATAATAACTTTTATAAATTAATTATACTTGTAAGTCAAACCACTTTTTTATGGTTATGAAAAATGAATAATGTTATAATCATGGATACGGTAAGTCGTACATACGCATGAGTAATGTTTCCATTTTTCAATGATCATTAGGGAAAGGATATAAAAATTATATTATTATTATATAATGATCATAATATCATATTAATCATTTATATATTTTTATATATATTATCCATGGGATTTGGTGCTGAAAAATCAATCACATCGCTTTGTGGAGGTGATAGTTCACATGTACACACCAACGACGTTATCATTTTTTATGTGCATAGAAAGGTAAGAATGTAAATGGTATATTATTCTCTTATAATGATAAATTTGTCATTAATATCATATATAAACACTAATTTCGTCATGATAACCATTATTGAGATATGGTAATAGAAAATTAATTATATCGGTTCGTGGAGGTTATAGTATGTCGTACACGTGAACGAATAATTCATTTGTCATTTGATGAAATTAGAGATAGATTTAGGTGATTATATTAACATAATAAAATATAATTATATTTTGGATACTAGATTTATTATTTCATCTTGGATGAAGATGATTTTATGTAAGCATAAGAAGAAAGAAAACATAAACACTTAATTAAAAACGATACATCTTCCTCAGACGATCTCCTTCGATCAACACCTTAACACTTCTAAGGAGGGTGTTCTGCCTAAAATAAGGACTCTAGAATGTGGGTAGGTATTATAGGAAGTTATTTGGGTAGATCTTGGATGAACCAAATAGGTTTGGAGGTGTGAATAAAAGAGAATAATGGGTTCCCTTTTATAAGATAGGGGAGGAGCACTCTTTAAAATATTCAAAATAATAAATTAATATAAATTAATTTTTTATTTAAAATGAGTTAAAAGAGGTTTTTTTGAATATAGGATGATTATGGTTATAAATATATTCATAAAATTAAAATTATAAAAGTTTTTATTATTTTTTAATCCTTATATGTTTGGTTTAATCGTTAGTTAACTCTTTTAATTCTTACTGTGATATCATGTAATTTAATTTTTGAAGGTTAATATAAATACTATAAATTACAAAAGACCACTAAATGAATAATTTATTAAATTTTATGACTTATAATTATAAGTTGGTTGAATATTATATTTTTATAAATTCAATATCATTTAATAAAATATTTTATATTTTAAAATATCATTAGTGTCAATTTTATAACTATTCAATATTTGACTTTTTTAAAATAGAATAAAAACTTTATATCTTCTATAAACTCCATTAACACATATCTAACATGTCAAAAATATATTTAAAATTATTTTATGGCATAAATTATATGAAATTATATTTATTTTAACTTTTTTAATATTATTTATTTGATTCTTCCATTAATAAAGAAATTACTACATCATCATTGTGTCACCATTTAATTTAATTATTTTTTCCAAAAAATTATAAATAAATTAAAAAGATTTAGGTAATAATTTTATATTTTTAATTAATATTTATTTAAGAAAATATCACTTATATAATCCCATGTTAAAAATATTTTACTTGTTAAAAACAAGAGTGTGACAAAATTTGTCTTCTCTTTGAATATAATATTAGAAATGTCTTTCTCAAAACTAAGTGGTTTAAAAAAGATATAAATTCAACCCAAGGATACTTTTGGTAGACAAAAACTCATATAATGAAATTGGTACAAGTTTTAGGGTGATTTTATATTAGTTATAACATTATTTTTATCTTTAATTACCTGATTTACCCTTCACCATGGTAATAAAAATATTACTAAAGTTAAAATTCATAATGTCCAAAAATAAAAGGGACCAAATTAAATAATTTTTAACCTTTTATTCCAAATATGAAATCCATTTTTAAAAATTAAAAATAAAAAATTGGAAAAATTAATTAAAAATTAATCTCGTTTACAGAACGAGAAAATCAGTTTTTTAAAGTAAAAACATTCAAAAGTTCATAATATTTTTATAATAAATTTCACTGTGAAATTGATTCCAATTACCTAAATTGGATTGAATAATAAGAAAATAATCTAATTATACTTTAAAAACATTCAAATATATAATTTACACTATAAATTATTTCAATGAAAAAGTTGTTTCAATTAAAAATGCAATATTTTTTCACTATTCATCAAAAAATGAATCTTATTAGAAAAACTTCAAAAATTAAACAAAAATAAATTTTGATACTTATATTTCAAATAATAAGTTTATTTTTTCAAACATAACTTATAAAAGTGTCAAAAATAAGATTTATAATAGGTTCTCCATCAAAAGGTAGCAAAACTACCTTTTTTGAAAAATACTCCTTTTATGCATAAAATTGAATTTGTTCTTATATAATGTCTAAAAACACATAATATTAATTTTTAACATTAAATTAAATTTATTATGTACATATTTAATTAATATAATCCAATAAGAGTGATTTATTATTATTTTTTATAAAACACTATTGTGAACAATTAAATAGTTTTTTGGAAAAACATTTCTTTAAGATGGTTTTTATTTTCATTTATAATTAATTAGTCCCTAAATAATTATTTATATATACATTTATAAACCATATTTTTATAATTCTGTTAATATTGTTCATTCTCACCATTCTAATGGCTAGTTTAATGGTAGTATTTAAATAATAATAATATTTATTTGTTCTCTTAAGCTAGATGTGTCATATCATGTATGATATTGAACATAGTGTTTAATTTTAAAAAATAAAGGTGTTATAGTATGTCAAAAATCAAATTCAGCTAGAGTGTTGTATTGTGAAGTGATATATAGTTGAGGAAGCTATTTAATCCTGTATTGAATACTCATTCAGTGTGTAAATCATTGTTCTACTGAAATCTCATCACACTGGGTGGCTTGGGGTAAATGAATTTAGGGAATAGATGTTGTCATAATCAATATTACTGATCAAGAGAATACCCACCTTTATGTTTTGACTAATAGTTTAGTGGTTTCCCCATATGTTGGAAACCAAAACGAAATTATTAAGAATTTAAATCCATCAAGGGATGAAAGCTGGATATCAAATACATATAATTAATAGTTTATAGGATGGTTTTGAGACCATATTTTTAAGGAGTCAGATGAAAATATAGATTCAATTTCATAAATACTTTGATTTCTAGCCAGAGGAACAAGTGTGCATGTATTATCATATAGTGGTCATGTAATTAATGGTTATATTTTCTATAAAAATGACCATGATGAAGGCAGTACCATGAAAAATAGTGGAGTTACACTTATTGATAAAGTGATGCATGTTTCTGGTACCAAGGATAGATTTCCAATTTAGGTGAATATGTCATACTTTTTAATCATCAAAAAAATTTGGTATTTGTATTATACCATATTCTAAGTACCAATTTTTCAATGTAATTGTATTGATAATAGGAGTGATGTTAAAATAGAGGAATTGGGATATGTGAAAGTGGAGTTTAGTAAGGAAGGGTACAAAGATGAACCATTTATAATTGCATCACAGGAAGTAAAAGTATTTTATATTCCATGTCCTATAAACTATAAGTGTTCAATTGTTCTATTATCGACCAAAACCACTGAAGGTTTAGATGAAAATTCAACTAAGGATAACCCTTTCATTGGGAGTTCTCAATCATTTCACAGCAGTCCCAATGTAGATGGGGTTTTTTATGTCATAGGGTACCACAATAAAGAGATTTGGATACTTGATAGTGGGTTCAAATCCCTTAAACCTTTAAAAAATAGATTTGTATAATCATGTTATATTTTTTTAATATGAATTGTGTTACCTCATATTATTACCTATTCACTAATGCAGTTAGGTAATCTAAATTACATATAGAACCACTTATGTATATAAAGACTTCTTCATGTGTTGATATTCCCAATTATGAGGAAAAAATGATTTCTCAACCTACTTCTACTCCCAATAAAAAGGAACAGTGACCTTATGCACAATTTGATGCTACCAATCTAGAGGAACAACAGGATTATCAAACTTCTATTACTTCGAGTGCAGAGGAAAAATGACCTTCGACACATAATGATGCTACCAATCCAGAGGAAAAACATATTGATGATATTGAACCTGATGAAATTTTAGATAGTTAAGAATACATGTCATAGAAAAAATATGAATGTTGTAGTGTGATGGTTTTAGAAAAAAAATATTAAGGTAAAAAAGGAAAGTCATCAAATTTGAGGTCGAATATAATGTGTGTGACCGGCCTATTAACCCTAAAAAGCCCATGTTCGGTAGTTTCGTTAGGATCATCACTTGGTAGTTCATGTAGATTGATGTAGATTTGTGGCACCATTTTGTTCTCATTCTTAAGACACTAGTTTGGGAAGATATTATTGTAACATTATGATATCCTTTCTTTATTTTACAAAAAAACAAAATAATGAAACATTGACCTAATCTTCATCATCCCTTGAAGAGGGAATTTATAGTAGATAAATCCCACAATAAATTTGTATTAATTCATCCAAGAAAGTATCGTAGATGGTTTCACACAATTCTAATGAAATTTCATCTTAAATATACTGAAGGGAAAATAAACCCACACCCACCGCATATATATGCACACCTGATAATCCAAGTATCATGGGATGCATTTAGAATCCATTGTGGGGAGATATCTTTTTAGGTACATTGTGGCTAGTAATACATTTTTTGAAAATATGTTTATTAATCACTTTGATTGAGAATTTTTAATTTATGAAAGAGAAACCGAGTGCTAAAATTAAGGAACAGATATAAAAACCAATGTACCCCTACCGTAAAACAAGGATGGGGTGTGATTCCCTTGAAAAACAAAATTAGTACATATCTTAAATCTATCATAATAATTTTATGTGACATAAAACAACAACATAATTATGTTCATCTATTTATATACAGATTGATGAATCCAAATCCAAAGACACTTCCATCCCACGTCATGTGCTATGGGAGGAGGCAAGTGTAAATATATATGGGATATTAATATATGAAAAAACACAAAAAGTGTGGTAAGAATGTGTAAATATGACATAATAAAAAAAACTTCTTTAAATCATTATTATATAACAATGATAACTTATTTTTTTATTTTCTATCCGACTTAGACATAGGAATCATCAACACTAGTATCTGATTAATGCCTGATATTGATGTCCTTGAAGCATCCAGAACAGTATGGTCATGTCAGAGGTGTGGGTTTTGGGGTGACACCCTGAACATATTTTGAGAAAATAAAAGAATAGGGGGATAAAGATAAAAAAATAGAAGAGATGGAATCAATATTAGCTACCCCTAAAGAAAAATTTCATTGGAATTTTGAGTTTCTAAAAAATGTTATGGGGGGAAGCATAGAGAAGAAACAACTCAAGAACAACCAAATCATGAAGATACTTCCACACCCCCAACCATCTTGGAGGTGAGCCATTACCCTCAAAGAGCTGTCTTAGATGAGGTAATGAATATTCTCAGGATTGTTTTTATGAAATTTTAATTTGATAGACACTGATACCATTCATGTAATTATATTCTATATAGTGAAATGATAGTGATTTATATCTATCAACACCCACCCTTCACCTTGTTGCGAGGGATATTTTTTTCAAAATCCAAGAAGATATTGTACATAAGATACCACTTCCAATAGGTCATATAAAAATGTGGATTACCTTATCTCATGATCCGAGCACCTGGTTACCTATTCCACTTGATGAAACAAATATTCATAACGCCGAGAAAGATATTGGAACATCAAAGAATGGCGATCAAATCTTGTAAAAAACATGTCGATGCATAGGTATTCATTTCTAATTTACTTTTCATACTAAAACTTTAAAAATTATTGAAAAAATGTATGAACTGATGAATGTAATTATAGATAGATAAATGGAAGGGGTGAAATGAAAGGTCGAATTAAAAAAATCTAAAGTATCAACCAACCAATCAGAAATATCATCCAAAATAATTTTTATCTAGTCTGTTCAATATCCAAATTTAATAACATTAAAGGTTCTTGTGGATACAAAGTCACAAAGTTCTAGTAATCAAATAGTTGATTTTGAAGAAAAAATGTATAGAGAGTCCATTATAAACCACATTACTCCTGAGAATTTAAATTAAATCTTCATGTATTAATAGTTAGGAGTCTCAGTTTGAATGTATACATGAGGTGTGTATTCGTGATTTTTTTCCAATAGATGATATAATATGTTAATTATGACTAAATACATTTCATATTTTTCTCAGGCGTATATATGAATATCAATTAAAGGGATTACCCCATGAACATAAATATGGACTCATTAGTCCCCATGTCACTTCTACATACCAAAGAGAAATAGAATAAAAAAATAAATGAAATAGGGGAAAAACTAGCCAAATCATATGAAATCGAACTTACTAATGACATGCTCTTCTTAATACCAAAAATGAAGGGGTAAAACTCTAAAAATTAATCATCTCAAATATATTTTCATTCCTTTCATTACTTATTCATTTTTTGTGTTTTTAGGCAACATTGGGTACTCATTGTGGTCAATTTGGATACTCTAAAGATTTATTTTCTGGATTCACTGCATAAATGCCCAATAAACTGGCCACACGTGATGATGTTTCTCAATATGTAATATACTACATCCAATGTTTTAGAACTAAACTTCAAGTTATATATTTTATATTATGTTTTAATTATGAATTCTTTTATGATAGAGTGGTGTTTGAATATCATTAAAATCAGGGCATGAGGATAGTGCATGTGTACAAGGAGGATGAAAACTTATACAAGTGGATAATTAATAAGATATATATAATAATAATTCACTATAAAAAAATATCAAACCAAATTAATTATTTTTATCAATATTTCTATAGTTTCTTAAAGAAAAAAATGAAAAACATTTTGGTTATTATGTTTGTAAATTTCTGAGAGAAGTCATATTCCATCAATAAAATAGCATCCTCAAAGAGGTATTTTTTAAGATAATTACTATTTCATTTAAAATATTTATTAATAATTTTTGTATTTATATTTTTCTAGTAAAAATATGACTATCGAAAATCCTCGTATTCATAAGACAGAATTGTTTTGTTTAGAAATGAATGGGCATCATACCTGGTGTGAGAATATATACATATATCATGAAGATCCCCCCCCCCTAATGGCCCAAAGGCCTTCTTTTTTATTGATTTTTGATAACCCCCCTTTCAAGGGATGAGGGGGAACCCTTACAAGTCCCGTAGGATTAGGAGATTACATGACCCGAAGGTCTTAGGGAATTCAACCAGACTATCTACGAGGAACTGCCCCTCCCTGGTATCTGCATCGTGATAGTAGATCTCCACCTTCACAAGGTCATCTAGCTAGGCTTCCCTTGCAAGAACTGGCTGGTCCTGATGGCATAGTCATACCCTCTCATTCTGACAATCCATTTGGCTCTACTCTGGTGAGTGCACCTTCTCTGAATCCTCTTCTAGGGCTGCTATTTTTTTGTAGAGTCTATCTGGGGAAATTGTATGTGGCCCGAAGGCCTTGATGTGACCCGAAGGCCTTAAAGGTGCCCTGAAAGCCCTACTGGCCCGAAGGCCTGGGTGTCTCGAAAGCCTTAAGGACTCCAAGCCCAAACCATTGGCCCAAGTTGAATAGTTACAACTGTTATAGTACCGAACAGTGCATGATACAGTACCTGCACAATGTACAGTTCTGTTATAGTACCTACACAGTGTATAGTTCTGCTACGGTACCTGCACAGTGTACAGTTCTGCTACATCACTACTATAGTGCCTTCTACAGTACTGTTATAGTACCGTAAATATGCCTCTACTTGGTTTTTAACCTGTGTCTCATGGATACACTTAAGGATACCTCACTAACTGGGTTGAGGCTCATGTGCTATCATGAAGATGTGACATCATACTTCTTATTTAGTTTATTTTCTCATCATTTTATCTACTTTTTTTAGGTAATCTCCTCAACAATTTAATCTAATACTTATTTTATTAATTTTCATATAGATCATAATAAATGACTTCATCAACAAGGATGATTCACTTATATACATTTATCATGCTCTTAATCTAATACATTGTGTACCCAGTATGACTCAAAAAATTTGGTTTTAGTTTAAAATTGGAATTTTATTAATGTATTTTTTCATATTTATGTTTAATTTATTTCTTTATAGTATTACTAACATAATAATTGTTTTCTTATATAGGTGTATTCTTTTTCTCAGGTTGGGTTGGTTTGTTCAAAGCTTCTCATTCTCGTGCGAGATTGGACTTCGAGTCTATAAATGATATAATTATGATAAGGAAATTGTTCAAGAAAGTATACAACCGTCATGAAAATTTGAATTCCTATTAAATTTTAAATTAATATTTTCATCATTTTATCTAATATTTGTAAGTTAATTTCTTTACCATTTTTATGTAATACTTATTTAGTTTTTTTCACAGATCTTTCGGGATGTCATATTTTTCATTCATCTATCTGTAACAAGCTAGAAAAGATAGAACATGTTCCTTTCTGATGGAATAGAAAACCCCATGCTACCTAAAACATGAAGTGTTTCAGGGATTATGGATTTTCTCTTCCATTAGAATAGAACATATTCTATCTTTACTATCATTTTATAGATAGTTAAAATAAAAACACATATCTTGTACTGAATCAGACGCACCTCAATCTAATACATTGTGTGATCAGTGTGACTCAGATTATATGTTTTAGTTTATAATTTACATTTTAGTTCAAAACACACAACACATACTCAAAATCGATAAAATGCATTATGATATTTTTTATTATTTAGGAAATCAATCCATAATTAATTTTTGATGTGTAAGAATAAAAATAATTTGGATTGTTGTTATAATTTGGTAAAATGATCCATAAGTCATTTTTGATGTGTAGGAATCAACTTCACCTCAATCTAACACACAGTTTGATGGATATGACTCAAAATGTGTCTTTTTAATTAAAATTGACGTAGATTTTAGTAAAAATAACAAGTGGCATTTTGAAAATCAATAAAATGTATTCATATTATTTTGATACTTTAGGGAAATGATTCATAAGTCATTTTGGATGTTTAGGAATCACCCTCATCTCAACCTGATGAACGGTGTGACTGATATGAATTTATTTGTGTCTTTTTATTTAAAATTGACATTAATTTTAGTAAAAATAACAAGTGAAATATTTAAAACCAAAAAAACACATTCTTATTTTTTTTAACACTTAAGTAAAATGATTCATAAGTCATTTTTGACATGTAAGAATAAACCACACCTCAATCTGATTCATGGTGTGCCCAGTATAACTTCAAGTGTGTTTTTATTAAAATTTGATATTAATTTTAGTAAAAAGAATAAGTGAAATACTAAAAACCAAGAAAAACCATTTTTATTGTTTTGATAATTTGGGAAAATGATCCCTAATTCATTTTTGACATATAGAAATCAACCCCACCTTAATATGACACACGGTGTGCCCGACATGACTCTAAGTGTGTCTTTATTTAAAAATGGTATTAATTTTAGTGAAAATATCAAGTGACATACTCAAGATCAAGAAAACACATTTGTATTATTTTTATACTTTATAAAAATGATCCATAAGTCATCTTTGACATGTATGAATCAACCACACCTCAATATTATGCATAGTGTGATCGGTATGACTCAAAGTATCTGTTATCAGTTTAAAATTGGCATTTTAGTTTAAAAGATGTTTCACTCACTAAAAACCAAGAAATCACACTTCGGTTATCATGATAATTTATTATAACAATTCATAAGTTATTTTTTATGTGTAGAAAGTAGTCTCACATCAAACTGAGACATGGCGTTACCAGTATAACTCAAAGTGTGTGTTTCCAATTTGAAATTAAATTTTAGTAAAAAAAAGTGGCATACTCAAAACCAATAAAATGGATTTAGAATGTTTTTATACTTTCATAAAATGATCTAAAAGTAATTTTTGATGTGTATGAATCATGCAAACCTTAATCTGATGCACAGTGTGACTGATATGTCTCCAAGTGTTTCTTTTTGTTTAAAATTGACATTAACTTTAAAGAAAAGAACATGTGACATACAAAAAATGAAGAAAACTCATTTGTATTATTTTTCTACTTTAGGAAAAGTATCCATAATTCATTTTTGATGTGTATGAATCAACCACGTTTTAATTTGAGGCAGGGTGTGACCAGTATCACTCCAAGTGTGCCTTTTTATTTAAAATCGTCATTAATTTTAGTAAAAATAACAAGTGACATACTAAAAACTAAGAAGATGCGTCCATATTGTTTTGATACTTTAGGAAAATGATCCTTAAGTCATTTTTTGACCTGTAGGAATAAACCTCACCAAAATTAGATGCACAGTGTGACCAATATGACTCCAATTATGACTTTTTTATTTAAAATTGGCATTAGTTTTAGCAAAAAGAACAAGTGACATAATGAAAACTGCTAAAATTCATTCGGATTGTTTTAATACAATAATAAAATGATACATAAGTCATTTTTTATGTGTAGTAATCAACCACACCTCTATCTGATGCATGGTGTGACCAGTATGACTCAATGTATCAGTTATGAGTTTAAAATTGATATTTTAGTTCAAAACGTGTTTCACGCCTTGAAAACCAAACAAACACACTCTAGTTGTCTTGATAATTTAGGAAGCTGATTCATAAGTCATTTTTGATGTATATAAAGTAGTATCACATCAAACTGACACATGATATGACCAATATGACTCAAAGTGTGTGTTTCTAATTTGTAATGACATTTTAGTAAAAAACAGAAGTGATATATAGAAAATCTAGCAAACACATTCGGATTATTTTGATACTTTAGTAAAATTGTCCATAAGTCATTTGTGACATGTAGGAATTAATTGAACCTAAATATGAGGCACAATGTGACCAATATAACTCTAACAGTATCTTTTAATTTCAAATTGACATTAATTTTAGTAAAAAGAACAAGTGACATACTGAAAACTAAGAAAACACATTCATATTATTTTTATACTTTTAGAAAACAATCTATAAGTCATTTTTAAGGTTTAGGAATCAACCTCAACTCAATCTGGTGCACATTGTGATCAGTATAACTCCAACTATGTCCTTTTATTTAAAATTGACATTAATTTTAGTGAAAAGAACAAGTGACCTACTGAAAACCGAGAAAAACATTAGTATTTTTTGATATTTTAGGAAAAGGATCTATAAGTCATTTGTGACATGTAAAAATAAACATAACCTCAATATGATGCTTTATGTGACCGGTATGACTCTAAGTGTGTACTTTTATTTAAAATTGACATTATTTTTAGTAAAAAGGACGAGTTACATACTCAGGACCAAGAAAAGTCATTAGGATTATTTTTATACTTTTAAAAAATGATTCATAAGTCATTTTCGATGTGCAGGAATCAATCACACCTCTATCTGATGCCTAATGTGACCAGTATGACTCATAGTATCTATTATCAATTTAATATTTATATATTAGTTAAAAACATGTATCACTCACTAAAAACCAAGAAAAAATGCTGCTATTATCTTGATAATTTAGGACAATTATTTATAAGTCATTTGTGACATATAAGAAGTAGTCTTAGGTCAAACCGACAAATGATGCGACCAGTATGACTCAAAGTGTGTGTTTCCGGTTTGAAATGACATTTTAGTAAAAAAACACAAGTGATGTACTCAAAACCAATAAAATTCATTCATATTGTTTTTATACTTTAAGAAAATTATCCATAAGTCATTTGTGACATATAGGAATCATTCTATCCTTAATCGGATGCATGGTGTGACCAATATGACTCCAAGTGAGTCTTTTTATTTAAAATTAATAATAATTTTAGTAAAAATAATATGTGACATACTAAAAACCAAGAAAACACATTTATATTGTTTTGATATATTATAAAAAGTATCTATAAGTCATTTTTGATGTTTGTGAATCAGACTAACATCAATCTGATGCATGGTGTGACTGGTATAACTCCATGTGTATCCTTTTATTTTAAAGTGACAATAAATTTAGTAAAAAGAACAAGTAACATTCTGAAAACTGAGAAAACACATTCAGATTTTTTTATACTTTTGGAAAAATATCCACAAGTCCTTTTTGACATGTAGAAATCAACCTCACCTCAATACAACACATGGTGTGACCGATATGCCTCCCAGTGTGTCTTTTTATTTAAAATTTACATTATCTTTAGTAAAAAGAATAAGTGACATACTGAAAACTAAGCAAACACATACAAATTGTTTTGATACTTTAAGATAATGATCTATAAGACATTTTTTATATATAGGAATCAATAACACCTAAATCTAATACATGGTGTGCCTAATATGAATCAATATATCTGTTATCAATTTAAAATGGAAATTTTAGTTCAAAACATGTGTCACTCCCTTAAAACCAATAAAATGCACTCTGTTTATCTTTATAATTTTTGAAAATGATTCATAAGTCATTTGTGATGTGTAGAAAGCAGTATCACTTCAAAACCACACATGATATGATCAGTATAACGCAAAGTGCGTGTTTCCAGTTTGAAATGACATTTTAGTAAAAAAACATGTGACATACTCAAAACTAAGAAAATGTATTTGGATTGTTTTGTAACTTTATAAAACTGATATATAAGTAATTTGTGACATGTAGGAATCAGACACACCTCAATCTGACACATGGTGTAACTGATATAACTCCAAGTGTGACTTTATATTTAAAATTGACATTATTTTTTTGTAAAGAACACAAGTGACATACTCAAAACTAAGAAATTACATTCAGATTGTTATGATACTTTAGGAAAACAATCTATAAGTAATTTTTTACAAGTAGTAATCATTCACACCTCAATATGACACACTCTGTAATCGGCATAACTCTAAGTGTGTCTATTTATTTAAAATTGACATTTTATTAATATATTATTTCATATTTATTTTTAATTTATTTCTTTATAGTATGACTAACATAACACTACTAAAATTTAGACTTTTAAAGACCACCAAAAGTGGTCTCTAATGGTCTTTAGTGATCACTAACCAATCACTTTTGGCGGTCGCAATTGGACCATCACTAAAGGCCAATAGTGATCACCAACGACAGTCACAATAGGGTATCCTCAAACAACTACAATAATGGTCACTATGAGGAGCATTAGCTATCACCAATGATAGTTGCAACATGTAACTATATAGGGATGACTATAGGTGATCGCTAACCCGAGGAATTTTTTTAAATATTAAATTTTAATAGCCACTAAATAACCATAATAAAAAATCGTCAACCGAGAACAAAAATAGAAAATAAATGATAAGAATCCAGACAAAACCAGCAATCTAAACAGCTAGAGATCCTTAATCAAACTACTGATATGATACAAAAAATAATTAAATAAATCAAATACCAATTAATATATTTAACATTAATCAAATTTATTCAGTTAATATATATATATATATAATATTCAAAATAGTCTATATAGTTTTACATACATAAAGTACCATAAATATAGAAATGATGGAAATATAATCTAGAATATTTATTTGCAATATTTATCAATTAAGAAATGACTATCAAAAATTGAAAACAAAGTTTACTGTATATCAATAATTCCAAGAATCAAATTGAAACGTGTTTTATTTCAATAGATCACAAATTAAAGGAATTTTCTCCTATATTTTCATGTCAATCAGAATTATTTTGCTCATTTTTTACCCCTGATGGGAGATATGTCATGATAAAAACACTAGACAATGTTATCCATCATTTTCCATCATATCAAGAAAAACGAGCATTTAATGAATGCAATTTCAATTCCTACATGTCAAAATTTTCTTAGTGATCATTCTCCCATGATTTCATGACAATCCAAGTGTGTTTCTTTGGTATTTCCCCTTTTTACATGATTTTTCACTTAACACCAAATCTAAGGGAAAAAATCCATTTTCATTCATACCCAGAAATTCAAGTATTTGAACCATGTTCTGATGCTTCCTATAGATTTTAAATGACTTAAAAATCATTTTCCAAAAATTTCATGTTAATTGGACCTTATTTGGTCGGCTTTGACCCCAACACACATAATTTCCCCATTATTACAAAACTGATAATAAATGTGAAAATGATCTTTTAATTGTAGCGACTAATCTAGGAATAAAATTAACGTGCAGTTGATTATAATAAACCAAATATGATTTTAGGAATTTTATCCTATCTTTGAATGTCAATCAGAATTCATTTTCTCATTTTTTACCCCTGACAGGAGATATGAAATTCTAATAACATAGACAACGTTATCTATTATTTTACATCATACCAAGTGACATGAGCATCTGATGGATGCAATGTTGATTATTACATATCAAAATAGCTCATTGATCAGTATCTCATGATTTCATGTAAATCCAAGTGTGTTTGCTTGGTATTGGACCATTTTACGTGATTTGTTACTTAACTCCATATCTGAGGGACAAACACTATTTTTTCATACTAATCAATATAGGTATCTAATCCATGTGTTGATGCTTCCTATAAATTTGAAATGACTTAAAGATCATTGTCTTAATATTTCATTTCAATTGGGTCTTGTTCAGTCGGTGTTCACCCCTACACACATGATTTTTCCATTATTAAAAAATGAGAATAAATGTAAAAAATGAACTTTTAATTATACCAACCAATCAAGGCATCATATTTATGTGTTTTTGATTCCAATAGATCGCATATTATTTGAGGAATGTTATCCTAGATTTACATATCAATCCGAATTTGTTTTCTGATTTTTGACCCCCTGACAAGAGATATGACATTTTAATAACGTAGGTAATGTTATCTTTCATTTTCCATCATACCAGGAAACACAAGCATCTTATGGATTCAGAATTGATTACTATAGATCAAAAATGGATCGGTGGTCATTCCCTCATTATTTAATGTGAATCAAAGTGTGTTTTTTTAGTATTGTCCCATTTTACATGATTTTTTACTTAACTCTAAATATGAGAAACAAGTGCCACTTTTGATTATATTGAGAAATCTAGGTATCTGATCCATGTTTCGATGATTCCTACAAATTTAAAATGACTTAAAGATCAGTTTCCTGAGATTTCATGTCAAAGAAATCTCGTTTGATTAGTTTTTACCCCTACATAAATGATTTGCCCTTTATTACAAAGCTGGTAATAAATGTGAAAATTAAATTTTAATTATACCAAATAATCTAGGAATTAGATTGATGTTTGGTTGATTCCAATAGATAACATATGATTTGAGGAATGTTCTCCAAGATTTACACATCAATCAGAATTCGTTTGCTCATTTTTTATCACCTGATGGAAGAAATGTCATTTTAATTATAGTAAACAATGTTATCTATTTCTTTCCATCATACCGAGTGAAATGATCATCCAATGGATAAGGCGTTGAATTATAAAAATCAAAAACAAATCATTGGTTATTCTCCCATGATTTCATGTCAATATAAGTATGTTTTCCTAGAATTGGCCCCTTTTATGTGATTTTTCTCTCAACTCCCAATTTGAGGGACAAACATCACATTTGATCATACCAATAAATTTGAGAATTTGATTGATTTTTTGATGATTCCTATAAATTATAAATGACTTAAAGGTAGTTATCCTAAAATTTCATGTAAATCAGAGCTCGTTTGGTCAGTTTAGACCCCTATACACATGACTTTTCCAATGTTACAAAAATGGTAATAATGTAATCATAACTTGAGCCATAATAACCAATTCAGGCATCATATTAATGAACGGTTGATTCCAAAATATTACAAATGATTCGAGAAATTTTATACTTAATTTTTACATCAATCAAAATTCTTTTACTCATTTTTTAACCTTGACAGGAGATATGTCATTTTAATAAAAGTAGATGATGTTACCCATTGTTTTCCCACATATCGGGCAACGAGAGCTTCTGGTGGATGTGGTGTTGATTCCAGAAGATCAAAAATGACTTTTTGATCATTATCCAATGATTTCATGTTAATAAAAGTACATATTATTGGTATTGAACCCTTTTATACAAGACATCAAGTTAATTGGTAGGTAATATAACCAAGATAATTAAAGAG
This sequence comes from Viscum album, assembly GCA_963277665.1. Lineage (NCBI taxonomy): Eukaryota > Viridiplantae > Streptophyta > Magnoliopsida > Santalales > Viscaceae > Viscum > Viscum album. Next base: position 1,404,730,638 of record OY728134.1, read on the forward strand.
AAATGGATTTGGACAAAGAGTTTCATATAAAAATTCATCGTTATTTAGATGTAATGTTTTACAATAAAATAAAGATGAATAATTTATGAGGATAAACTATATTTTTTGTTTTTTTATATATTTGGGTTTTAATCTTATTATCTTTAAGGACTAACTGGTAAATAGTGGTATATTATGATGTAAGCATGATTGCATAAGGATATTAACATGAAGAGTTTATAGAATATCTTTATTGACCAATGTTTTATTAAGTTTTAGTTTCCTAAATCTTTGTAATATCTATAATATGTGTAAGGTATTATGTTCCTGAGGTAGTATGCACCAACATTCAAAAAGATGGATGGTATAAAATTGGATTAGTAAAAAAACCTAAATGAATGAAGGTTTTGTATGTGATTGTGACTAAATATGTGATCAAGGATAATCTTAATAAAATTATCAACTTATTTTCTGGTAGTATATAAGGTAACATATTTGGATGAAAATGTATGAGAGTGTCATAGTGAAAATGTTTTCCATCCTTAACTAGGTGGATTAATGAGTATTTCTTGTGGTTATAATTGGAAGTATGGTGATTTTTTAATTAAATATTCACATAATAATTCGTGTTATTTTAATTGTTGGTTGGAATTTATATTCTTTCAATGTAGAGGGATGTGTTATTTAAATAATTATTTCAGTAATACATAGTGAACTTTTCATTAATGTTTAGTTATGACCCATTTAAAAGAAATTTTATTTATTTTTTATCTCAAATAACTAGTGTAGTGGAATCTAATATAATGAAATAATCACATATGTATGTTGATGAAGAGAAAATATCATGGTAAAGAATTCATGAGACGGTGTCAAGGACTTATAAATGCATCACCAAATTTCTATATTTATGAATGTTTCGAGTAATTTGATGTTATGGTGGGACTATATACTATTCAAGGTATGATTTTATTAATTCTATAATCAATAATAATTTGTTTGATATAGTGGTGTATTTTAGTTTCCAAGACATGAATGCATATACAACACAAATCAGAGTGCTATTGAAACCAAGGGCCCTCCCCGATCCTTAGGGGCTGGTGAATAGAACAACAAAATTCAATATAGAGGTTATAGAATGATTTTCCTACTTTTTTTATGATCAAATGTTATAGTTGGATTCTACTGATAATATAGAATAACCCGCCTATAAATAAAATATATCGAAAATATGACATCAAACTAAACAAGTCATAAATGATTAAACCAAAATAAAAATACACCATAACTCTCTACATGAGTTCACATAAAAATAAATGGCCTGGAAAATAAAGTATATAAATAATACAAAGTAAATTCCAGACCAAACAAAGGCCTGAGACAAATAATATACCATGAGTAATCAGTTATATTCAAAACATAATCTATAACCATCCCCAACTATAGCAGTTTTATAGTGGGAACCGTTCAAGATTCCAAAACAAACATGAACGGTTTTCCATTGAGACCTAACAATTTTGAGTGTCCCTATATGTACCAAACAAATAGTAAAAGATGTGTTTTATGTCCATCAATATGTTCATGTAGTGTGTGGGTATAAAATTCTATGTATGGAAATAATAGCGGTGTATCAAATCAACAGTAAAAACATTGGTGTATGCATGTACATGTATACACATTTAAAAAAATAAAACGAAACAATTACATAGTAAACAAGTAGATCAATAGTATGTTAACAAATTTCAAGAGTATCATATCAATTATAAAGAAATAATTAGTTCTCCCTATACATGGAGGGTCCATACTAATACTAGCTTCTTTGGGTCAATACATAGAATCAAGTATAGGAAGGGAAGAGCTAATTAGCTGACCAAACTAAAAACCTCGAAATATAGAATTACATCAGATTTTTATTGGGAAGAAAAAAACCTCAATCGCCATGCTAATTGTTAAGGTCAAATTTTTTTCCTTCAATATCCTCTACTTCAAAGTTGTGTAGCATAGCAAAGGCTGAAATAGCCAACTCTATATTATTTTTTTATTTCAAATTGATTGATGGAAAAAAAATCCAACCTACATAAAAAAACACATAAGTAAACATTATAGGAAAGGATTTCCTAAAAATGTATAGTTTTAAAAAAAATAACATTTAGAGATGCAACTAACTATAACATAGAAGGGGGTGCAAACATATTTGTTACTTCAAAGAAGAAGGTTTATTAAATGGGTCCACATTGACTGGTGGATAGAGAATAGTTGGATGGATTCCCCATGAAAACAGGCTCTTGAATTCATTTTCAAAAGTATAATTGGTGAATTATCTATTACAAAAAATTAAATCTACTATTCCCACAATTTTAATGTGCAGTTCCATTGCCATCTATGTACACCGGCTATCCGGAAAAAACATAAAAATATAAAACCTAACCTTTTGTGATCTCTTCTATAAAGTTGATGGTATTTTGATACATCCTCCTAATATAATATGTGTGTTGACCTAACAAAATATCTGGAAAATGATAGTAGAATACAACATGAGAATGAAAAAAATGGATGAAACCAAAATTGTACATGGAATTGTAAATTCTTAAATAATAATTATCAACAGTGAATACCTTTACTAACCTTTTGAGTTTCAATCATAGAATTACAATAGTCTTGATCAACTAGTAAAATGTTAAATAATGGCCACAAGAATGAAATTTAAAGAGAAACAAAAATTCACCAAAAATATGCACATATGGCATGTAGACCAAAAAAATGGGTGTTGAAAGAAAGAACCATATATTGTAACACCAAAGGTACCTGAACAAATGAATTGTTTAAGTTTCCAAAAACCATAATCAGTTTAAAAATATACCCAGAACATGGCCCTTTCCCAACCTTTCCAATGTATGCACACACAAAATCATGGGCTAGGAAATGAACTCTCTAACAAGAGCCTCCTCAAAACATCGAGATTTATCATAGTGGGCTGTAAAGATTTGGACTTTGTGACCATGACTCATGAGTTCTTGAGTAGTATCAAAAATTAATCTTTTTACCCTATCTATAATTTAAAAACATTTAAATACATTTAAAAGATAAAAGGAAAATTCATAAATCCCCAAGAATCAAATATAGTGGGAATCAAAAAATGCACTGTTAATTTCAATCAGAAACTGCATTTGAAAACTTCAATCATAGATTCATCAAACAATACTATAGCCATTATAAAGGAAAATTCCTTTTAATCATCATACAAGGATGCATCCTAAAAATATAGCTTCAAGAATTATAAATTTTACCATAAAGAACATATAATGTTCAAGAGATTAAGAGAAATTTGATCTAATGGAATCATCTTAATGATTACAGTGAGTAAAATTAGATGCTATGAAATAATCACCAAATGATTGCAATGAGTAAAATTGGAAGAATATAATGAATGAAAATTAAAATTCAAAACCACTACAATACTATGCAAATAGTGTTACCAATTTCAGGTGTGGATAAAATGGTGTTGGTAGATACCAGAGAATTGGGTGTGGGAATAGCGGTGGGATTGGCCTGGATCAAAGGAAGCTATAAGTAGGATCAATATCGGTGCTGGGAGGCAAGAGGGGTCAGTAGGACCAGTGACTGGCTTTGATCAATGGTGGAAAGAGGCCATGGTGATAGTGGGCAAAGGGTGAGGAACCCACAGGATAGGGAATGTGATCGGGAGAGGGGGCATGAGCTAAGGGGTCGATGGTAGGATCCAGATGTGTGGTGGTGAGAGATGGTGATGATAGTCGAGTAGTGGGTGAGGGATTCATGTGATCAGGGGAGGTGTGGGTGTGGGGGAATGTTATGGTGGGGGATTGATAGGGTTTTTTGGAGGTGCAGTGACCACCATAGGTGGTCGGCCACTTTAAAGGGTGAAAAAGCCCAAATTTGTAGTAGTGTAAGATTTTTTCTTATATAGGTGGATTCTTTTTCTCATGTTGGGGTGTTTTTTTTGGTAAATGATACCATTTTAAGGCTATATTGAGATGGGGTTGTGGGAATCAAAGGCTATGAAACATTAATATTTTTAATTTTTTTGTGGATAATAATTGTAAATGTAACTATACAAAACATTTCTTGAAATGTATATAGCGGTGTTTTTTTATTTGTTATGAAAAAATTATTTCAATTAACTTATATATTTTCATATATGTGTATTTTAATATAGGTTATAGGTGTATGTGTTTTCATGTGCTATTATTTAAATAGAACATAGTAGTAGGTTGGCCATTATCAGTGTTAATGAAAGAGATGATAAAGGGTGTCCTTTATTAGTGTTAAACTAGCCCTGATAAAGGGGACCCCCTTTAACGGTGCTAAGGATGACATCGCTTTTTTAGCACTGTTAAATCCCTTTTTGCGCGCTATTAAAGGGTTGATATGTAGTAGTGAAACACAAAAGCGAAGGGTAAGTGTCATCCGATCAAGGAATACTAATTTCTAGGGTATCACAGTGCTGAAGTGATCAACTTTTATATCAGTTAAGGAAATATTATGTACTGGTATACCGATGCATATGATGAAAGTGAATAGGCCATGGCCCTAGTGAAGCTCAATAATCTCATATGAAGCCAGTTCAGTCAAAGTTCATGAAAATCCAACCCGAAGCCAATGAATTTTAGAATAAAACGATAATGCATTAATTGCGTGGAATAATATCAAAATACAATTATGAGAAAAAATAAAGAAACGTCTATTTAATTGTAAATCAATCATGCATACAGAAATCATAAAAACATTAATAATATTATTAAAATTGAAGAAAAAATAAATTAATAAAAACATTTAAAATACAATATAATGGAATTGCATTTAAAATTAAGTATAATTAACTAAATTTTATCCAACATAGACAAAAATGTTTAAATACAGATAAATTTTAATATTACACTTCTAAAAAATAGTACATCTAACATTTCATCCCTAGTATGCCATGACTGCAAGTAATTGAAGTGACTCATAGTAGAAATTATTGAATATGAAACCATTTAAAAATATAAAAATACAATTAAAATAAAACATGAAAATAATATTTTATCAAAATTATACCTATGATAAATGTGAATCATCATGATCTCCCACCTTAAAATTCTGCTCCCCATCCTCCTTACCCTCCTGGTACACTCTCATCCTCTAAAATTTGAATTTAAAATAATATTTATAGCACATGTAACATAATATAAAATCATTAATACCATCTATAAGTAATATAAAATACTATTATACTATAAACATATCACAAAAACATCACATTTTTCTTAAATTACAATAGATTATCATTTCATTTTATCGAATAGGATACAAATGACTCACAAATCATATTCTTGAAATTTTAATACATTATGAGAACTCTTTAGGACTTAAAATAATTAAAAAAATATTATTCATTTAAAAAGGAGTTTAGAAAAATTATTTTTATGGGATAATTATCTCCATAATAGTTAGACTTGCACATTGCTCATTCTGACATATCAGAAATAAATCTAGGATCATTTTAGTGTTGGGTTTTTGGTGTCCATCATATGTACTTCACAGTGAAAGAAAAAATAAAATATATATGATCTATATTTTATGAAGTCAATGTGTAATAAATGAATAACAAAAATGTTCATACCTAGATTATCAGTGTAGTAATCTCCAATGAGTTTGTTTGATGAATATTATTGGAGCAGCAAGAAAATGCTTCTTACATCTGATGGATTACACCATCATTTGGACCCTGATCTCAATTAAAGGATTCCCATACAGTTGAATATTTTCCAGCATCTTCATTTAGGGTGATAAACAAGCTATGGGATGGAAGAGAGCGTAGAAAGGATTTCATAAAATAGTTGTCAACAACAGGAGTTATCTCAGCCCGTTATGTAGTCATCCTTGACATGTTTCATTTAATGAAACACCTCAACCATATTTAATGTATTCATATAAATTTATTCTCATTATCATTAATTCATTGAATCCTTTTCAATGAATATTCTATTCATTTAATTCATTTACAATGGATTAAAATGGAAATGAAACCATGTGGGAATGAGGTGGAAAATGAATGCATTAAGAATGTATCAAATTAGGTGCAATGTATATTTATCATATACATTTTAGTACACATATACTATAATATCCCACTTTCACTAAAATCCATACATTATTTGTGGAAAAATTCAAAACCTATTGTGAATCCATCCAAAATCCTCATGGATATAGTTTCATCAAACTCACTTTATTTTGGACTTGACATTTTTTCCAAAACTTAATCCTCATACAAAGGCCTAATTTTGTTACCCTTCAGATCTTAGTATTGTTGATAACAAATATTAAATCTATATTTCATAGATGTAAGAAATGTGTTTCCTCAATCCAATCATCCATGCTACTCAAGCTACTAAGGGGTCTGGTGTGATCGCCATCAAACATATTGATATCTCTATACGAACATGTCTACCACTAGATGTATTATATACATCATATGTGTATCTATAAAATTCTTTTTTCAATGACATTGAGTGACTACTATATATGGAACATGTTAATATAGTATAATCATCTCACCTTTTTCTTGATTCTTTGAAATATAATGATCAAATCAATGAATATATCACATGTCATTCATCTAACATATGAGTGTATCACATTCCCCTTATCAAAGATGTTGAACAAATCGTATGTGATGCAGTTGAGCATGAACATGAATTTTTTCAGTCTCATTCTATTAGGGTCTATATGTCTTTTGTTATCATAAAAATGGACAAATCTCATCTTGGTTCCACTCTAACCAGTGACAGGATCAACAATATACCCAACCACACCTGATTAGCTAAGTTCATATTCTGACTTGCATAATCAAGGCATCAAATAATGAAGGTTCTCATGTAAGGTATCTCGAAAACCTCAGGTAAGAAGGATTGATAATAAGTTTACACCCCTAAGTATATCTATGGATATATAATATTCCATGAGATATACATCAATGACCATAAAATATTCCATGATATATACATTAGTGTGTTAGTCCAAGTAATAAGTATATACATATTACCTTAGGAATCCAATCATTGTAACTCATATATAACATTGTGCAATGAGTATGGGAATCTATTTGTGCTAATATTAACATATCATCAAAGCTCATAATACTCTATGATGATCATCGATTAGGGAAAACTCAAAGACTATACTTTGAGGGGATATTTAATATTTGGTCATTCATGTAAAGTAAAATTACATCACTCATGAATGAATGATAAATTAAGATTTCCTTTATTATAATAACATGATATGTTTACAACCACTAAAACCAATATTTTAAGTGATTAATATCCAAAGATTCAATGTTAATCTTATATTGTTGTTCAATAATAGTTTCCATGAACATTACATCTATATGTAATTCCTATCACATCCATATGTGACCATCGGATGTATTACACACACTAAATGTAAGAGTTGGTGTCCTAGAACCAACTGGTTATACTTTGATTAAATTAATATTTAAGAAATTTAAATATTAAACATCTTATTACATATTGTTCATTGTTTTTCATGACTATAGTTTAATAATGTCTTAGACTATTTGTTGCATTGACAAATTCATGGTAGTTCCCCACTATGAAGAGAACCTTGAAGTGATATGAAAATATTATTAAATATAGTTATATGGTTAGATGACATACTATAATGGTAAACATAGTATATAGACTGTCAGGTGTGAGTACTTGTAAGCAAATGAGGCTTCCTCTCATGAAGTTCATACCTGGTAATCTCTAAGACAGGAGATTATGAGAACAGACCCGCCAGTAGAAATTCAGCATGTTTTGGTGTCATTGGGTATTTCTATCTGCGAGTTTGTGTAATGATATTTAGACTTTAATATTATCATTAATACGTGTCATGACTCGTACACTTTGATTTACTGACGAAAACCATCACACAGATAGTTCGCAGGAAGTAGGGTATGTTGGGTGTGTCATGAGTGGCATGTTATTAATGGATAAGTCGAGGAAGTATTTTTACCTTCCATTTATGGAAGTTGATATCTCATCCCTTTGATTAAAATAGAACCATTGTGTGAAATTCCATGTCCATGGTTTAACGACGAGTTTATTTCAGGTAGTCAAAGTACGACATAACAAGTATAAAGGTTGATTACACTATCATGAAACTATCTTGATGATATATTGAGATAATGAGATTATATTACACGGTGAGCATTCATTTGGGGATGTTGTTGTTGCGATTATAAGTACTTTCTCTTGGGTTCCTTGACCCATTGCTAGATAGTACTCTTGGACTTTAGGAAAGAATGCCAAATTCTAATGAGAAAGAATCCTAGAGTGTCACACACTAAGTGTTTCTGGTGGTCTTGGTTAAATTCTATTTGAATTTAATTAATAGAATAAATATTATTCTCAAGGCAGTGGAATAATTTTATTCAAGTTAAAATGATTTCATAAATTAAATAAATATTTATTCACTGGATTTTGGGTAAAATATATTTATTTATTTTATTGAACATTTAATAAATATTTATTTACAAGTTTGTAAATAAAATATTTATTTAATAGAATAAATTATTTATTTATTTATTCGGGTGTTCAATAAATTGAAGTAGAGTTCGAGCAGACCAAGGCTAGTCTGATAGTAAAATAATTATTTATAAGATGATAAATAATTATTTAACTAGATGACACAAGTTAAAATAATAATAACGCTGCTATTATTTTGTGATGTAGAATTTTATTTATAATTCTGTTTTGCGCAAGTTTGTGGACCAAAAATAATAACGCGGTATTATTATTAAAATCATGGGTTTTCTATAAAGTTATAAATATATTTAATTGATGTTTTTCAATTAAATATTGTAACAGAAGACCCTTTTTGATAAATAGAAAAATGCGTCTCTTGTTTCATGTACCGAACTGCACGCCCAGTTAATTGAGAATTATTGAGCTAAACAATTTCTCTCTTGAATCCTCTTCCCTACCATCTCAAGAGTAATATATGTTCTTCAAGGATGAAGAACAAGCGATCAAGAATGACCGACACAAGACACTCTCTTCATCGTGCTAGCACCCATAGAATGAGTGGTATCGATTAGAGGTCATCAGAGCATGTGTGGATCACTGCTAGAGGGATTCTAGTTTAGATCCCTGCAAAGACAATGAGATAATCTGGAAGGGTTATTTCAGACAATCAACATCATCAACGAAGAATGTACCAAAGATCCAGGTATTATTTTATTTATGAAATTAATTAAATTAACTCTAAACATGATGTGAAAGATCCTATCTAAAGTTTTTGGGCCTCTTCCTTATTTATCTAAATATTTGATTCTATTCCATGGAGACTAGCATTCATCATCGTATTGGTCCCGAAATAATCATTAATCATGGTAAAAATTAAATTTGGGTGTCGGACTAACTGCGCTTCCACTACACCCAGAATCTTCAAGTGGTATTATAGTGGTTACATCGTAGTTTATAATTATTTAAATAATTTATTGATGATTTACTGTTTCATAATTTAGTTTGTCAATTCAAATTAATTTTTCTCCAAATCTGAATCTCAAGATCTGTTCCTCCTATTTAGTTTCTCATTCACCTTAAAGAAGTGATATTTTCTTTTAATTTTGATTAAAATAAAATAACAGATCTCATCTAGAGGTGCCAAAGGTTCTTGTATGTACAATACCAGAATACACAACGTTTAGTTGGATTCACACATTGTGTATCAAGGTTCAATGCATTGGGACTGGTTCACCAAACCAAGTTGTGTCATTGGATTTTGTCTAAGTATTAAAGACTCTATGTGTTTACTAGTAATAGGTGGCACATGGTTTTCATATTACACGCCATGTGGCCCACTGGACACAGCGTGTAGCCCCTTTGGGTTAGGGTTGGACCGTGTACCCTATACATGGATTGACGCCCGGCTGGAGACTGTGTAATATGGATACTACACAGCATGTGGCCCACTGGACACATCTTGTACTCTGAAGATTTCAAAAGTAAATATACACATCATTTTCCCATGTGCGTACTTTGGATAGATGATGAATGATAGTACATGCCATGTAGTAGGAACTACACATCATGTACTTATCCAATTTATGTAGATTTATTAAAATTTATTATTATATTATACAAACCCTTGAGACGTGTACCATGGTATAGGCTTAAAGCTGGGGCACAACACATGATAGGTGTTTTATATATGTGTTTGTGTGTGTGTGCATGTGTGTTTAATTTAACATCTGTGTAATGTTCATTTCTAGTCATTGGGTAGTTATGAACGGGAATTCATTGGGTTTCCTCTAAGGTACAAGTTATATACAAAGATAATTTTAAATGAATTTATTTGTTTAAAATTATGATGGATGAGAATATCAAGGGAATTAAGAAAAAGATTAAGATAAAATGATTGATTAATTGAAGATAATAATTAATCGATTCAAGTGCAGTTTATATTAATAAGAATGGTTAAAAGAATTGAAAAACTAGTTTTATTAAATACATAACTCGGTGCATGTATGTGGGTGATCATGAGCTAGACCAAGACCTTTGTATGTGGATAGTTTCTTTTAATTTATTTATTTAAATTAAATTTGTTGGCATGCAATCCTTCTCCTCATTAATATGTAGGGTCTGCATGCACAAGGTTTCTTTTTATGTAAAACCCCTTTTACCCCTCAACTGTTTGTGAGCTAAAAAATCATATGTAATGAATGGAACTCCCAATCTAGTGGAGGTGGTTCAAGATAGAGCCGAGATGAAACCAATCCCATGAGATACAGAGGTGGATAGGTGGAAAGCTGTAAACATGAACCCAAAAGGTTCAAGGTGTTTCTCCCCTAGGTCAAGGTTAGTTTATTAACCACTAGATAAACTAACCATTATAAAATCTCCTGATTATTCCATTTTATTTATTTTATTTTTGTTAGTTGCATGGTTTATCATTATGGATGTGTTATCATAATAATATAATTAATAAATTAAACAAGCATGTAAGATGGAACTAAAATAAACTAGGCTTATGCATAAATATTATCAAGACATGGTTAATCACTTAAGTAAGTTCCACTTAATATTAACAAACAAGTGATAATGATAATAATCAATTCATGAACAATATATAAAAATCCCTCAAATAAAATATTAAGTCAGAGCAAGCCTTTCGTTACTTGATTAAGGGAAAAACTCAATAAAACTATGTGTTTGACCAACCCTTGTTGGGAAACTTACTTTTATATAGGAAGACCTTATGAAAGGTTTTGGGTTGATCTAACCATATTACATCAATAGAAGTATCCCTTGATATACTTGGTGTAATATTGGAGTTAAGAGTTGAGGAAATCCAAAGTCTAGATTTCCGGATTGGGGAGTCCACTCAACATATCAAGGAGCTACAAGCTGGAAGTTGGAAAAGACCCGCCTACCCAAATACCTTCAAATAACTTGTCCAACCCTTGTTGGTGTAATGTGAAGGGAAATATGGATTCTTACCACTAGAATGTTATGAAAATTGGACATTCTGAGCTCAATGGTGAGGGCCATTAGGACTTGATAAAATAGTGGGAGACTTAATAAAAGTAATTTATTATTTCTCCTAAAATGTAATCAATAAAGTACTAATGATCTACCCTTTTAAATTGTAGAATAAAAATGACAAGCTCACAAACCATATTATCCCTGTGATCACTTCTGGATAAAGACAAGATCCTCACCAGTAGTATCTTCTAGGAATGGTTTAGATTCTTTTGGGTTATCCTACACCATAAATGGAAGTCTTATGTGTTAGAGTCAGCATTACCTGATTTTCCTGCCAAAGAGTCGAGTGATGAGAATTTCCTTGTCTATGAGAAACATATGAACGATGCAGTTTACGTTCAATATTTGATACTATCATCAATGTCTAGTGTGCTCGTGAAGTCTCATGAAAACATGGATGATAATAGCTTTCTCAAGCACCTCTGTGGTCTTTACCGGGAGAGATCAAGATAGGAAAGGTTTGAGATCCCCAAGACACTCTTTTAGAGTAAGTTTGGAGAGGGTGCCCTAGGTGGGACTCATGTAGTCAAGATTATAGGCTACATTGAGTGCTTAGAGGTTATATGGTTTAAACTTCTTGAATAACTGGGCACCAATATCATTCTCGCATCACTTTCTCAGAGCTTCTCCATCTTTGTAGTCAATTTCAATAATGAACAACATTGAGAAGTCTCTATTTGATCTTCATATCCTTATTCACCAATTGGAAAAAGATATGAAGTGTGAAAATCCTTTTTCCCTTATGGTGAATAAGAGGAAAGGGAAGGAGAAGAGCTTTAAGACCAAATATTCTTCACGAATTTCCAATAAAAAGAATATTAAATGGGGGGAAAGTGAACAGGAGGCTATTTGTTTCGCATGTGGCAAGAAGGGCCACCGGAAGAAGAATTGCACCCAGCCTAAGAAGCAAGGGGAAGCTTCATGTTCATTTTTTATTGAATTTAATCTATCTATTTCAACAAATTGGGTATTAGAAACAACTTTTGGTGCTCACATATATATCCAAATACTTGAACCAAGTAGATTCAGGAAGATTGATTGAGGGGAGGTAGATCTACGAGTAGCCAACAGAGCTAGACTCACTACTGTAGTTGTCAGGGACTATCACCTCATGTTTCTAACTATGGTTATCTTGGTGTTAAAGGGTTTTTATTATGTTTCACCTGTTACTAAAAACATTATTTCTATATCGAGATTAGATATATATGGATTTTTTTTCAAGTTTGTAAATGAATATTTCCTTTTTTTAAAAGATACCATTTTTTGGCAGGGAACATTTATATCGTGGTCTTTACGTGTTGGATTACACAAACCAAGAAATGGAAATCGATAACAAAGATACTTCACATGACTCATACCACACCCAACTTTGGCATCACCAGCTAGGTCATGTAAATGAGAAATTCTTGAAAAAGTTACATCAAGATGGATATTTTGATTCTTTCAAACTAAAAGCACTTAGTGTACGTCATGCATGTTTACAAGGAAAAATGAACAAAGCCCTATTTAGTGGGAAAGGTGAAAGGGATAAAGAGATTCTTGAATTGGTTAATACCGATGTGTGTAGACCACTTCCAATTGAAGCAAGAGGTGGGTACTCATACTTCATAACTTTTACTGGTGATTTAAGTAGATATGGATATATCGACTTAATGAGGTATAAGTCGGATTCTTTTGATAAGTTCAAAGAATAAAATAATGAAGTTGAGAACTAGCTTGGTAAGAAGATTAAGAAACTCTGCTCAGACTGAGGAGTAGAATATATTAATCAAGACTTCATTGATTACTTATAGGAGTTTGGGATCCCATCCCAACTCACTCCTCCTTACATACCCCATTAGAATGGTGTGAGTGAAAGGAGAAACTGTAGGTTCCGAGCGCAGTAGAAGCTCATGGGTGGATGTGCCCACTTGACTTTTTGTCATTAGCAATGATCAATCTGATATCAATACGATGATAAATGCCAGAATCCACAGATCGAATCACAAAAAGAGACAAAGAAGAATAGTCTCATAATCACAAAGGAGGATCATCATATATTGGTTATAATTAATTTAATTAATTGACAAGAATTACCTTAATGGAATTCTTTCTCCATTGATGTCTCCGGTCAGGATCTGATGTGATCGGTCGTTGTGTTGTAGAATCCAAGTGTAGGATTCCTCTAGCAGTGATCCACACGTGCTCCACATATCTCTGAACATCACCAAAGGAATCTCTGGGTGCTATCATGGAGAAACATTTCTTGCATTGTCCGCCTTAGATTGCCTTGATCTGATGGAGGAGGATCTCTCTCAGTCTTGAGAGTGTTCTTGGAAGAAGGAGTTCTTTCGGCCTTGAGATAATTCTCCAGAATTGTTGTGCACAACAATTAGGGAAAAGTGTTGGGGTTGTGAGGATATTTATAATCGGGTTTGAGGTTATATAGTTATGTCAATAAATAAACTCATTACGCGTTTTATTTATTTCATTAACTCTTATTGAAAACCCCCATGTCAAATCATTAATTCCTTCACATGCGCCCACACTGATTATAATAAATATCATTTAATAAAATGATATTATTTCCTCAAAATCCTGACTGGAAAAACTACATGGCGTGTAATCATTAATACACGGAATGTATTCATTTTTCATTTCCTTTCCAAAATGAAAACTACACGGCGTGTGCATTTAATGTACATGGCGTGTATATCATGTTTTTATTTTCTTTCCAAAATAAAAACTACACGGTGTGTACATTCAATGTACATGGCGTGTATATCTTTTTTTTCATTTTATTCTTCATCCAAAATTAAAACGATTTTGGTTTCCTTGAATAATTATTAAAACACATACGGGAATAATCTTTATTCTACTTGATATACTTGGATACACTTAGTGTGGAACCCTCTAGGCCTCTTTCTCTTTGGCATTAGTCAGGCTTGCCTAAAGTCCAAGATTATTGTCTATAAATGGGTCAAGGCACCCAATAGAAAGAAGTTGACACTGTATTGACGTGTCACCTCATACTAACACTTATGGTGTAATTTAATCCCTTTGTCTCAATATCTCAAATCAAGCGGATTGCATGCTAGTGCCATCAACCCATGTGCTCGATTATTCTTTCTTTAATTTTTCGAGATTGAACTTGCACATTCCTCACCATGGCCATGGATTTATTTAGTCTATATCAATTCCATCAAAGGTCCTGAGATATCTACTTCTGTTATGGAACAGAAGGGGAAAATCCTTTCTCGCATTATCTATTAATGTAGTATCACTCGTGACATACCCAGCGTATCCTACCTCATTATGATCAGTGTGTCATCACAGTTTTCATCAATACATATAAGTGCATGAGTTGTAATACCCATTAATAATAATCTTAAAGTCTAAGGACCAATACACACGTCCACTGATAGGAATATCCAATGACACTATGAAATGTGGATTTACTACCAGCGGGTCTCATTCTCATAATATCCTCCTGGATATTACCAAGGGTGCACACCATGAGAAGGTGCCTCAAAGTTTTATGAGTCCTCACCCCTAATGGCCTGTATTATTTGGGTCCCTCAAATAACATCATCCAGCTATAGAACATATATTCAAGAATAGTGTTATGGTACCATTGGGTTCTCATCATAGTAGGGATCCGCTATGAACCTTTAATGCAACAACTATCCTTAGGACATTATCACATGCATTCTTATGCAGAAGAACAATCAAGATGTGATAAATTATTCATTAATGAATAAAGTACAAATTAGTTGGTTCTAGGCCACCAACTCTAACATACTGCCACTTGGACTAGTGACAACTACTAACAATTTTTAACCCGCTAACTCTCACATGATATTTATGCTTCTGTTGAGATAGGCCTTTAGTCATGGGGTCCCCCACATTCTCTTTCGTGGACACTCTTCTCACTGCAACTTTACCCCTTTAATAGAAATCTCTCAAGAGGTGATACTTATAGAGTATATGCTTTGCCTATTGATGTGACCTTGGTTCTTTTGTAAGAGGCACCACTGCAGTATTATCACAATACAACGTGATAGGATCTTTACTACTAGGCACCACATCAAGATCCTGGAAAAAGTTCCAAATCCATATGGATTCCTTGGATGCATCATAAGCCGCTATATATTCAGACTCCGCTGTAGAATCGGTGACAACTAGATGCTTTGAACTCTTCCAACTCACAGCTCCTCCATTGAGATAGAAAACATATCTAGATTTCAACTTCAGATCATTCTGATCTGTCTAAAAGCCAACATCATCATACCCTCTGAAGATAAGCTCCTCATCTCCTCCATACACTAGGGACATATACTTAGTTCTTCTCAGATACTTAAGGATAGTTTTAATAGCAGTCCAATGTTGTTCTCCTGGATCTTCTTGATATCTTCCTACCATGCTCAGTGCATAGGCAAAATCAAGCCTGGTACATAACATGGAATACATGATGGATCCTATAGCCAAAGCGTATGGGATCTTACTCATTCTCTATTTCTCTTGTTGTGTCTAAGGACATATTTTCTTAGAAATATGTAGGCCATGTGACACTGGAATCAATCCTATCTTGGATTGTTCCATACTAAATCTCTTTAGTATCTGGTCAATGTATTTACCCTGACTTAGTCCAAGTAGCCTCTTGGATCTATCATGAATGATTTTGATCCCTAGAATGTAGGCTGCTTCACCCTAGTCCATCATGGAGAAAAACTTGTTCAACCAGTCCTTAACTGACTGTAACACTGGTACATCATTTCCATTAAGCAATATGTCATCAACATATACTACTAGGATAATGACCGCATTCACATTAAATTGTTTATAAACAAATGTCTAACATTCATTCTTAATGAAACCAAATTCCTTTATGTCTTCATCAAATCGTATGTTCCATGACCTGGATGCTTTCTTTAATCCATAAATGGATTTCTGCAACTTGAAAATCTGTTTGGCTTCACCTAGTGTCACAAATCCTTCTGGTTGTGTCATATAGACATCTTCCTGAAGGTTCCCATTAAGGAATGTTGTTTTGACATCCATTTTCCAAATCTCGTAGTCATGGTATGTTGTTATGTAAAGTATGATTATTATGGATTTAAACAAGGAAACTGGCAAGAAGGTTTCATCACAGTCAATTCCTTGAGGTTGTCTAAATCCTTTAGCCACTAGCCTTGCTTTATAGGTGCTAACTTGACCTTTCATATCCAGTTTTCTCTGGAATACCCATTTGCATTCAAGAGGCTTTACATCAACTGGATCATCAACCAGAACCCAGACTTGGTTCTGATACATGGAATCCATCTCATAATTCGTAGCTTCTATCCATCTTGTAGCTTCTGAGTTTTCTACTGCCTATTTATAGGAGAGAGGTCCATCATTGTCCAACTATAATGATTCACCATCCTCGGTGACTAGGAATCCAAATCTCTCTGGTTCCCTTACCTCTCTTGAGCTCCTACGCAGTACTTGTGTTTCTGGAACCTCTTCCATGGGGACCTTTGGAACTTGTTCCTATACCAACTCCTATGTATCTTGAGCATTAAATTCATCAAAGTCAATCTTTCTCCCACTATCCCTTTTGAGGATGTGCTCCCTCTCAATAAAGACAGCTTGTTTGGCGATAGTCACTTTCTTGTATAAAGGGTTATATAGGTAATATTCTTTCATTTCCTTGGGATATCCTATAAAGATACACCTCATGCCCCGGGGTGCTAGTTTGTTGCCTAATAAGGCCTTAACAAATGCCTCACATCCCCATACACATGTGTGCTACAAAATGGGTTTCTTTCCATTCCATAACTCGGAGGGAATTCCATTTGCTGCCTTAGTTGGCACTCGGTTTAATATGTATGCTGCATTTTGTAATGCATATTCCCAAAAGGATAATAAAATATCTACATGACTCATCATTGACCTCACCATGTCTGACAAGGTGCAGTTTTTCCTTTCACAAACACCATTCTATTGTGGTGTATAAGGAGGAGTGAGCTGAGATAGAATCCCAGACTCCCGTAGAAGATTGATGAACTCTTGGTTCAAATATTCTCCACCTCAATCTGATCGAAAATTCTTTATCTTCTTACCAAGATGATTCTCTACTTCATTCTTGAATTCCTTAAATTTATCTAAGGCTTCTGACTTATACCTCATTAAGTATACATATCCATATCTACTAAAATCATCAGTAAAAGTTATGAAGTAAGAATATCCACCTCTATCTTCTACTGGAAATGGTCCACAGACATCCGTGTGCACCAATACTAGAAACTATGTGGCCCTTTCACCTTGTCCACCGAAAGGAAACTTGGCCATTTTTCCTTGTAAACAAGTGTGACATCTATCAAGTGGTTTTATCTCAATAGATTCTAAATAGCCATCTTGGTAGAGCTTTTTCAAGTTCTTCTCGTTTACATGACCTAGACGGTGATGCCACAACTGGGTGATGTATGAGTCATGTGAGTCTGTTTCGTTATTGATTTCCAACACTTGGTTTTTGTAATTTAATACATACAATCCATTATTTAAATGTGTCATGACATAACATACTTTATTCTTATAAAAGAGACAACCCTTATTTACAAACATGAAAATAAATTCATCCATATCCAAACAAGATATAGAAATTATGTTCTTGGTAACACTAGACACGTAATAACAGTTATTTAAAACCAAAATCATCCCAGTAGGAAATGAGAGGTGGTAATCACCAATGGATAATGCAGCTAGCCTCGCGCCATTGGAAGATCAAAGATCCACCTCTCCTCTGGAAATCTTTCTAAATTTACTTGGTTCCAGCATTTGAATAAAGATATAAGCCCCAGAAGCTATATCTAGTACCCAATGTGTAGAAATGGAAATATTACACTCGATAATGAATGAAACTTTAGCATCACCATGCTTCTGGGTGCAGTTCCTCTTTCAGTGGCCTTACTTGCCACATGCAAAACATACCACCTCTCATACCTTACCATGCCTTTGGATCTTCCCCTTCTTATAGGGACGGCGCATGGGGACTTTAGACCGTTTATATGTCTTTGGCCCCTTTGCCTTGTCCTTCTGTTTCTTATTCACCATAAAGATTGCGGGTTTGTCACGCCCCATGTCCTTATATACCTGGCGAATTAAGGTCAGAAGTTCCGATTGAATCTTCTCATTGTTTCTCATTATGTAGTTGACAATAAAGCTAGATAAGGTCTTGGGTAGTAATGATAGGATAAGATCTATATGAAACTCATCCAGGAACTTAATCCCTAAGATTTCCAAGTGTTCAATGTATCCAATAAGCTTGACTACATGAGGCCCAGCTATTGCAGACTCTCCAAGCATAGTTATAAACAAATCATTGGAGATCTCATATCTCTCCTATCTCGCCTTCTCTTGGTAGAGATCCTTAATGTGATACATCATGCTATACGCATCCATGTTGTTATGTTGCTTCAAGAGCTCAATAGACATGGCTGATAGCATGAAACACTGGACATTTGTGGCATCATCCATGTGTTTCATATAGAGATATAATTCCTCATCACTGGCCTCTTTCCCAAGTGCAACTTGAACAGGATCTTCTAGCACATATAATTTCTTCTCGTGGCGAAGGATGACGTGTAAACTCCTCTCCCACTCTTGGAAATTGGTGCCGGTGAGAAGGATTTTCTTCTCGAGTATGGTTCTTAATGATATGTTTGAAGTCATTTTCTTGTAGTTTCTAAAAATTAAGATGATCAAGTGTTTGGTACTTAATTATGATAAAAATGGGACAAGTAAATAAATTAATACTTATTAGTCTCCCACTATTTTATCGAAATACAATAGCCCTCACCATTGACTTCGGAATATTCTGTTGCCTAAATATTCTAGTGGCAAGGATCCATATAGCCCTTCATATTACCCTAACTAGGGTTGGTCAAGTAACTTTAAGGGTTTTAGGTAGGCATTCCAAATGCCAACTGCATTAACTCGCAGCTCCTTGATCCGTTGAGTGGACTCCCCAATCCTGAAATCCTTTTATTTTGTATTTCATTAACCTTTGCCTCTTGGTCACACCAAGTCCAACTGTGGAAGTAAACTCTTGATGTGAACCAAGTCAAGTCAACTCAAAACCTTGAATTATAATTCCCCGATAATTGAAAGCACCCCAACTAGGGTTGGTCAAGCACTTTGAACTATAGTTCGATTCTAACTAAGATTATGCAAGGCTATACCGACTTAATATTTCTTTGAGGGATTTTATACTTATACATAAATTTCCATTTTATTATCTTTGATTACATGATTGTTAATATTATATGGGATATACTTAAGTGATTAACCATGTCTAAGATAATATTTTACGCATAAGCCTATCTTATTTTATTTCCATCTTGTATGGTTGTTTAATTCATTAATTGTGTGATTGTGACAAAACACCCACAATGAATAAACCATGAAACTGAAAGAAATAAAATAAATGGTAGGATAATGAGATTGTTCTATTGGTTAGTTTATCTAGCGGTTAATAAACTAACCCAAGACCTAGGGGAGAAACATCTTGAACCTTTCAGGTTCGTGTTTACAACTTTCCACCTGTCCACCTTTGTATCTCCTTGGATTGGTTTCATCTTGGCACCTGACTTGAGCCACCTCAACTAGCTTGGGAGCTCCGTCCATTACATATACATTTATCTCACATGTAGTTGAGGGGTAAAAAGGGGGTTTTACATAAAAGAAACCTTGGGCTCACATTCCCTACATATTAATGAGGAGAAGGCTCGCAGGCCAAAAAAAATAATTTAAATAAATAAATTAAAAGAAACCATTCACATACAAAGGTCTTGGTCAAGCTCATGATCATCCATACATGCAATGATATTTACACATAAATAAAACTAGCATTCAATTCTTAATCATTCTTGTTTAAGATAAATCACGCTCGAATCAATTAATTATCTTTAATCAATCAATCCTTTTATCTTAAATCCTTTTTCTAAATTTCCTTAAGATTCTCATCCATCATAATTTTAAACAAATAAATTCATTTAAAAATCATATTTGTACATAACTTGTACCTTGGAGGCAACCCGATGAATTCCCATTTACACAGATATTAAATTAAACACATATATATAAAACACCTATCACATGTTGTGCCTCAGATTTACGCCTGCACTATGGTACACGTCTCAAGGGTTTGTATAATATAATAATAAATTTTAATAAATCTGCATAATTTAGATGAGTACACGGTGTGTAGTTCCAACTACATGGCGTGTACTTTTGTTCACCGCCCATATGAAGTGCATGCCCGAGGACATAGCGTGTTTTTGTACTTTAGAAATTTTCAGAGTACACGGTGTGTTCCGTGGGACACACGTTATGTAGTGTCTGTGTTACACGGTTTCTGGTAGGGCAAGCCGTGTATGGGGTACATGGTCTAACCCTAACCCAAAGTGACTACACGCCATGTTCAGTGGACCACACGACGTGTAATCTGGAAACTGTGTGCCACCTGTTCCTGGTCAACACATGGTGTCATTTATGACTTAGGTAGGATCCATTTACACGGCCTGATTTGGAAGATTAGTCCAATGCATTAACCCTAGACTACATGACATGTACTTCTGAATACACGTCATGTATTCTAGTGTTGTATGTCCAGGAACATTTGGCACCTCCGGATGAGATCCTCCATTTTATTTTAATCAAAATTAAAAGAAAAATTCGTTTCTGTAAGGTGAACGAGAAACGAGAGAGGAGGAACAGATCTCAAGATTCAGATTTAAAGAACAATTAACTTGAATTGAAAAAACTAAATTATTAAATGCATAAATCACCAATGAAAAACTAAATAATTATAATAAACGATATGAATCCCTTTGATACCACTTGTATGTTCTGGGCACAGCGGAAGCTCGTGGGTGGATGTGCCCACTTGACTTTTTGTCATTAGCAATGATCAATCCGGGGTCAATATGACGATAAATGCCAGACTACATGGATAGAATAACAGAAATAGAAAAATAAGAATATTCCCTTAATCACAAAGGAGGATCATCATATGTTGGTTATAATTAATTTAATTAATTGACAAGAATTACCTTAATGGAATTATTTCTCTGTTGATGTCTCAGGTCACGATATGATGTGATCCATCCTTGTGTCATATAATCCAAGTGTAGGATTCTTCTAGCGGTGATCCACATGTGCTCCACGTATCTCTGGACGTCGCCAAAGGAATCTTCGAGTGCTAGCGTGGAGAAGCCTTTGCTTACGTTGTCCGCCTTAGATCACCTTGATCCGATGGAGGAGGATCTCTCTCGGTCTTGAGAGCGTTCTGGGAGGAAGGATTTCTTTCATCCTTGAGCGAATTCTCCATAATTGTTGTGCATAACGATTAGGGAAAGTTGTTGGTGTTGTGAGCATATTTATAATCAGGTTTGAGGTTATAGAGTTATGAAAATAAATAAATGCGTTAAACATTTTATTTATTTCATTAACTCTTATTGAAAGCCCCCATGTCAAATCATTAATTCCTTGAAATGTGCCCACATTGATTATAATAAATATCTTTTAATATAATGATATTATTTCCTCGTAATCCCGACTGGAAAAACTACACGGTGTGTAATCATTAATACACGGTGTGTACTCATTTTTCATTTCCTTTCCAAAATGAAAACTACACGGCATGTACATTTAATGTACATGGCATGTATATCTTGTTTTCATTTTCTTTCCAAAATGAAAACTACATAGCGTGTACATTCAATGTACATGGAATGTATATCTTGTTTTTCATTTTATTCTTCCTCCAACATTAAAAGGATTTAGGCTTCCTTGAATAATTATTAAACCACATACGGGAATAATATTTATTCTACTTGTTATACTTGGATACACTTAGTGTGTGACCCTCTAGGACTCTTTCTTGTTGAAATTGGGTGGGCTTGCCTAAAGTCCAAGACTACTATCTAACAACAGGTCAACTCACCCAAGAGAAAGAAGTTGATGTCGTATTGACGTTTCACCTCATATGAACGCTTACCATGTAATTTAATACCTTTTGTTTCAATATCTCGAATCAAGCGGGTTGCATGCTAGTGCCATCAACCCATGTGATCGATTATTCTTTCTTTGACTTTTCAAATTTGAACTTTTCCATTCCTCACCATGGCCATGGATTTATTTAGGCTATATCAATTCCATCAAAGGGCCTGAGATATCTACTTCTGTTATGGAACAGAAGGGACAAATCCTTTCTCGCATTATCTATTAATGTAATATCACTCGTGACGCACCCAACGTATCCTACCTCGCTGCGAACAGTGTGTTGTCACAGTTTCCATAAATAAATCTAAGTGCGTAAGTTTTAATACCCATTATTAATAATCTTAAAGTCTAAGAACTGATACACACGTCCACAAATAAGAACATCCAATGACACTATGATATGTGGATTTCCTACTGGCAGGTCTCGTTCTCATAATATCCTCCTGGATATTACCAAGGGCTCACACCATGAGAAGGTGCATCGAATTTTTATGAGTTCTCACTCCTAATGGCGTGTATTATTTGTGTCCCTCAAATAACATCATCTGGTCATAGAACATATATTCAAGAACAGTGTTATGGTACTTCCAGGTTCTCATCTTAGCAGGGATCCATTATGATCCTTTAATGAAATAGTTATCCTTAGGACATTATCACATGAATTTTCACATAGAAGAAAAATCAAGATGTAATAAAGTATTCATTAATGAATAAAGTAAAAAGTAGTTGATTTTAGGCCACCAACTCCAACAGAAACCGCACCTTCTGGATTCACTGCATGGATGCCCAATAAACTGGCCACACGTGATGATGTTTGTCAATATGTAATACACTACATCCAATCTTTAAGAACTAAACTTAAAGTTATATATTTTATATTATGTTTTAATTAGGAATTATGTTATGATATATCAGAGTTTAAATATCATTAAAATCATGGCATGAGGACAGTCCATGTGTACAAGGAGGATGAAAACTTCTACAAGTGGATAATTACTAAGGTATACATAATAATATTTCACTATCCAAAAAAATATCAAAACAAATTAATTATTTCTATCAATATTTCTATAGTGTATTAAAGAAAAAAATAAATAAAACATTATGGTTATTATGTTTGTAAATTTATGAGAGAAGTCATATGCCATCAACAAACTAGCATCCTCAAAGAGGTATTTTTTAAGATAATTACTATTTCATTTAAAATATTTATTAATACTTTTTGTATTTATATTTTTATAGTACTAATATGACTGTTGAAAATCCTCATATTCATAAGATAGAATTGATTTTTTTGGAAATGAATGGGCATCATACCTGGTGTCTGATTGTATGCATATATCATGAAGATCCCCCCCCTGAATGGCCCAAAGGCCTTCTTTTTATTGATTTTTGTTAACCCCATTTTCAAGGGATGAGGAGGAACCCTTACAAAGCCCGTAGGCTCAGAGATTACAAGACCCATAGGATTAGGAGATTACATGACCCAAAGGTATTAGGGAATTCAACCGGACTATCTACGAAGAACTGCCCCTCCCCAGCATCTGCATCATGATAGTATCTCTCCATCTTCGCATGGTCATTTGGCTAGGCTTCTCGTGCAAGAACAGGCTGGTCCTGATGGCATAGTCAAACCAACTCATTCTGACAATCCATTTGGCTCTACTCTGGTGAGTGCACCTTCTCTGAATCCTCTTCTAGGGCTGCTCCTTTTTTGTAGAGTCTGTATGGGGAAACTATATGTGGCCTGAAGGCCTTGAGGTGGCCTGAAGGCCTTAAAGGTGTCCTGAAAGCCCTACTGACCCAAAGGCCTGGGTGTCTCGAAATCCTTAAGTGATCCAAGACCAAACCGATGGCCCAAGGTGAATAGTTCCAACAGCTGCAGAACCAAACAGTACCTAATACAGGAACTGCTACAGTGCCTGCTATAGTACCCGCACAGTGTACAGTTCTGCTATAGTACATGTGTAGTGTATAGTTCTACTACAGTTCCTGCATAGTGCACAGTTCTACTACAGCACTGCTATAGTTACTTCTACAGTACTTTTATAGTACGGAAATATGCCTCTACCTGGTTTTGAACCTGGGTCTCATGGATGCACTTAAGTATACCTCACCAACTGGGCTGAGGCTCATGTGTTATCATGAAAATGTGACTTCATACTTCTTATTTAGTTGATTTTCTCATCATTTTATCTAATTTTTTAGGTAACTTCATCAACGATTTAATCTAATAATTATTTTATTAATTTTCAAATAGATCATAAGAAATGACTTCATCAATGAGGATGATTCACTTATGTACCTTGATCATGAACTCAATCTAATACACAGTGTACCCAGTCTAACTCAATTTTTTTGGTTTCAATTTAAAATTGACATTTTATTAATGTATTGTTTTATATTTATGTTTAATTTATTTCTTTATAGTATTACTAACATAAGAATTTTTTTCTTATATAGGTGTATTCTTTTTCTCAGGTTGGGGTGGTTTGTTCAAATCTTCTCATGCTCATGCGAGATTGGACTTTGAGTCTATAAATGAGATAACTAATATAAGTAAATTGTTTAAGAAAGTATACAACAATCATGAAAAAGGGGCTTTTGAGCCTAGTGATTTTCAGTTTTGTGTGACCAATAGATAGGGTCGATGTTCATGTTTCATAAGAGACTAGCCTATGGGATTCGGGTATTTTGACACACTGATAGGTTTAATTAACAGATTTTATGATCAATGTTTGATGTGGTGATCGTGGTTCGAGGAATGTCACACACGTGCATTAAGGTGTTCTGAAATATCATTTTGTTGAGCGGTTGATCTTTTCTTATGACATAGACAATCCTTAGGTGGGTATTGACACACTGGTAAGCTTTGAAAGGACACGAATACCATTGATGATATAGGCATCAAGGTTTGGTAGATAATGCATCGGTAGGAGAAGCTTAGATTTTTGTGTAAAGAGTCAATCAGTGATAGCACGACTGATCTTTTAGAGACCTGGGTTTGCTCTTAGTGTGTTCTTTCAAATTATATGAGTATATACCTTATCTTGACCTCATCAAGGAGACACTGATATAGTGTCGATCTTACGCCACGAAAAAGTTTTAAATGTTGTTAAGCTTGATGATTGGTTGTTATCTGGGTTATATGTGGGATTCATGGTTTCTTTGGGCTACGCTTTCAATCATTTTAGAGCACATTAGTTTATTTTTAAATATCCTTGAGATGGATTGACTTAGTAATGTCACCAGAGGTCATGTAAGGACTTCGCTGTACATTTAGTTGGTGATGTAATAATTTTAAAAGGCACGTCACCGGTTTAAGGGTGTGTGTGGGTCTTGGGACTCTAATGTCTTTCCAAGAAATCATGTGCAAACAGTTTCTATTGTTCAATCGAGATTCATCTTTTTTATTGAGGCCCTTGTAATGGCCCCAGATTTAAGCTCTGTTTCGGTGAGCTTTGGTTCAGGTTTTAAAGAATTAAGTGGTTGGACTTATGTTTTGGTTAAAAGTGCATTTAGTTATTGAAAACATAATGTGTATTTAAAAAAACATTTCTCCTTGGTAGGTAATATATTATTGTAGTAGTTCCTAATGAATTATTGGGGATGATAAGTTTTTAAGGTGTCAAGATTGTAAAGTCCCATGTTTTTTAACTGGGTTTAAATTATGAAGGTTTTTTAACATTTTTGATTTATCGATGGGTCATTTTTTTCACTGAGCTCCAGAACATTTTTCCAAGTGTTGGAAAACTTAAAGGTGTTGTTTTTGGATTTGGGTGAATAATCGATAATTTTTATGGGTGTTCCGATAAGTCTCGAGAGCATCGGATCCAGAAAAGTACACTTTAATGGATCAGCACAGGTTGTGCATGGTTGTAGTCCAACCCGTGCAGCTTACCCAATTTAATATTCTATTTATCTTAATTAAATAATATTAAATGGTAGATCTGTGTTTAAATATAATAATTTGTTAATAACAATAATTTTTTTATTATTATTATGGTTTCATAAATTATTTTGATGTTAAAATATTTTAATTGGATGATTAAGGAGGTGTAATAGTTAAGTGATGTTAATGTGAATTTTGGGTATCTCAATGAAATGTTTAATTAAATAATGAATTTAATGAAGAAGTGTTGTTATCAAATAGAGGTGTTGGGTTTATTAGAGGTTTGAAAATAATAATATTAATGATGAGATTATTATTATTTTAGTTTTATGAGTATAATAATCATTATAAAGTATGGTTGTTATTGTTATTATAAAGAATAATAATGGATTTGGGGGTTTTCGTTTTAAAGGAATGGATGAAAGGGTATAATAATAATAATGTCATGACTATTCTTATTCCTTATAACTATTATTATTATCATAAATTCAATTGAATAAATTAAATACAAATTAATTATGGTTGTTTTATAATTATTATTGTTATTATAAGTAATAATAACAATGGGGGTTTTATTTTTTTAGGTTTTAAGTTAAAAATAAAAAAGGGGGCTTATCCTTCCTTCTCCACAAACAGGAGGCACAACACCCCACTCTTCAACCCTAGGCGTGCACCAGTCCGGCCTCCTCCTCCGCACAGCCCTCCTCCTTCGGATCTCCAGCAGCGTGTAACCCCCTGGATGACCCCCCTTGTCGCATGACACACTCAGGCAGAACCCCTATAATGCGCGACCCCTGTGGCGCGACCCCCCTTCCCGGGTCCTCCATCCACGGTTTTTTCTTCTGATTCTTCCATGGTGTTGGTCCAATTATTCAAGGTAGGATCTTATTTAGTGTTATTCATCATCTCTTTTACGATTTGGCATTTTTTCAGTGCATGATATATGTTTGGTCGATTTTAGGGTTTTTGGATAATAGCATTTATTATGTTATTCCTTCAATAGGGTATGTGGGTGGTGTATCAGGACCCTTTAGTCCTTGTTTTAGTATCCTCCACCAAAGGCGATGTGGGTGGACTCATTTCTCTATGCTGCCAATGTTTTGGGTAAGGTTATATACTCGCGGTTTTGTTTCACCTCATTCAATTAAGGGTTTGATATTTTTTATGAATCCTTGGTACCTAGTTAGTGGTGTGTTGGTCCTTACTGTATTGATTATGGGTACCTATTAGATTTTTTTTATCAATGAATACAACGTGCACAACACGCATATATATATAAAGGTGTGTGCGCGTGAGACTGTTGACCATTTGTGGATTGGATGTCGATGTATATAAAAGTGATGAATATTAATCTGGTCCCACCCTAAGGTAGGGTCCCTTTCTAAGTCCTAAATTTTATAAATGTATTAATAAATTGCTTACTTCACTTTTATTAGAAATTAAATTCATGTAGTGAATTATTTAAATTGAATTCTTCTTAATGTGAATTTAGAATATTTAATGATTTAAAATTCTAAATGTCATAAGTGATTTGTGTGACAAGTAATATCATGTTTTCATAATAAAACCCCTCAATCGATGTGTCTTTCCTTCAAACCAAAAATTAGTGGTAGTGTTATATCATGTTTGATTGTGGTTTGAGTTTTCCATATATCCTTCTATTAGTACTGATATATGATGGGTTGATGCTACGGAATGAATATTTGATTATTGAATTAATCATGGGATGATGGGGTTCTTGAGTAGTGTTAATTAATTATTGAATTAATTAAAGTATGTTTTCCTTGTTGAACCAAGTTAATTAATTGTGAATTAATTAAATGAAAACGACCCCTCAATTGAGGTGCGCTTCCTTCAAACAAAAAAAAGTAGTGGTAGTGTTATATCATGTTTGCTAGTGGTTTGAGTTTTCCTTATATCCTTCTATTAGTACTAATATATGACGGGTTGATGCCATGGAATGAATATTTGATTTTTTAATTGATCATGGGATGATGGGGTTCTTGAATAGTGTTAATTAATTATTGAATTGATTAAAGGATGTTGTCCTTGTTTAACCAAGTTAATTAATTGTGAATTAATTAAATGGAAATGATGTGATAAATTAATTATAGAGAGTTAAGATTTAGAATGAGATAATTAATTCAAGAAAATTAATTATGGGTTGTGATTTGTTTTGCAGATTAATTAATTAATGGATTAATTAATGGTAATGTGTACCTAGTTAATTATTGTGTTAACTAATATATTTGGTATATTTAGCTAATCATTTGGATTAGTAAGGGAATAAGGATAGTTGATTGGTGAATTAATTATCATGTTTTCAGTTAAGGAATTGGGATAATTAAATGTTGAGTTAATTATCTAGTTGACTTGCTTGTGGTTAAGAATAATTAATTGTTAATTAATTATTAACTATTGATATGTTGAAGGGTTAATTAATTGTAGAATTATTTAACGGGAAATTTTTGTCATTAATTAGTTTTTGAATTAATTAACGGATTTGATTAATTAATTTATGAATTAATTAATGGACGGTTTTGGGGCATTAGACATGTAATTATACACCAATGATAAATATATATATGTATGATTGATAAACGGGTTGTGAGATAGGGACTGATTCTCTAAATACTCATGGGGTGCTAGACATGGCGTTTGACACCCAACTTGAATGAAAATATTCTTTTGTGGGACATAGATAAATGCTTCAAATACCCATGGGTTGTGAGACAAGTTCTGATCCTCCAAATACTCACAAGGGTGCTAGACATGATGTTCTACAACCATTAATTGACATTGGATTGTGGGTCCAATTGGATTTACATGAACTGAATTAAATGGTTAATAAAATCTGAAGTGATGTAATGTTTTGTGATTGAATATGAGAAATGGTTTAGACTCCAACACAGCTAAAGTAGGTATTGAGATACGGGTGTCCAGGGGATCTTGGGGATTTATGTGGTTAAATAAAGAATATTAATTAATCTGTTAAACAATTTATTTATGCAATAAATATATGTAGTTCCTATTCAAACTCTTATTTTCTGCTACAAGCCGAATCAAGTCCCTCTGTCAGGTGTCCCTTAGGAACCTGGATGGGTTGTAGTTTGTTTATTCAATTCATTTGTTACTTTATTATACCTACACACTGTTTATTTATATTGTATTATTTGTATAGGGATAGACACCGGTGGTGCCGACCTACTGATATGTATATCTCACACCCTACTCAGGCTTCCATTGCACTGGGGTACCTGAGTAAACCTTTATTGTTTGTAGGACTATGAACCTTGGACCTTTCTTATTGCTATATGATAGTACCTAGATATAGGAGAAAAGGACTGAGCTGGATCTCAGGATGCTTGTGGAGTATTTCCCTTGGGGCTTTGAGTCTTTTCTTTATTTCTGTATTGTGATGTAAAGCATGTTGTTTTGTTTACTTCTTTGAAATATGTATCAATAACATTTCATGCATTCATCTATTATATGAAATCTATATTCTTCTGTTTTTTCAATTATTTAATACTACTTTCGTTATTGATTGTTATTTACTCTTATATACCATTTTGCAACTCTTATATGAGGGTATAGTCTCCCCATTATCACCTTCTAAGACCCTCACTGCTAGTCGGTAGCCTCAGGCATACGGGGAGACGCGCTTGAGGTCATGTGGTGACCGGTCCGACTACCGGTTCGAGGGTAATCCAATTTTGGATGTTACACAATTATATCAAATTATATTTATTTTAACATTTTTAATATCATTTATTTTATTCTTCTGTTAATGAAGCAATTACTTCATCATTATTATGTCACAATTTAATTTAACTTTTTTTCCCTAAAAATATATAAATAAATTACGATGATATAGGAAATAATTTTATATTTCTAAATACTATTTATAGTTGAAAATATCACTTATATAACCCCATATTAAAAATAATTTACTTGTTAAAAACAAGAGTGTTACAAAATTTGTCTTCTCTTTGAATATAATATTATAAATGTCTTTCTCTCACCCAAGTGGATTTCAAAGGATATAGAATCAACCCAAAGATACTTTTTGTCTAAAAACACTCATATAATTAAATTAAGACAAGTGTTAGGGTGATTTTATATTATTTATAATATTATTTTTAACTTTAATTATCTGATTTACCCTTAACTATGGTAATAAAAATATTACTAAAGTTACTATTCATAATATCCAAAAATAAAAGGGACATTATTACATAATTTAGACCTTATAATTAAAAATATGGAATCCGTTTTTTTAAAATTCAAAACCCATAACTGTAATAAATTAATTAAAAATTAATCCCCTTGACGGAACGATAAAATTGGTTTTAAAAGTAAAAATTCTCAAACGTTCACAATGTTTTTGTATTCAATTTCATTATGAAATTGATTCCAATTACCTAAATTGGATTAAATTGTAAAAACATAATCTATTTATACTTTAAAACCATTCAATTATATAATTTAACACTATAAATTATTTAAATGAAAAATCTGTTTTAATTAAAAATGCAATATTTTTTACTATTCATCAAAAAATGAATCTTATTAGAAAAATACCAAAAAATAAACCAAAGTGAATTTTTATACTTTAATTTCAAATAATAAGTTTATTTTGTAAAATATAACTTATAAAAGTGTCAAAAAAATATATTTAAAATAGGTTCACCATCAAAAGGCAGGAAAAGTGCCTCTTTTTGAAAAATACTATTTTTATGCATAAAATTGAATTTGTTCTTATATAATGTATAAAAAACACATAAGATGGATTTTAAAAATTAAATTAAACATATTATATAAATATTTCATTAATATAATCCAACAGGAAAGATTTAGTAATTTTTTGTATAAAACACCCTTGTGTATATTTAAATAGTTTTTCAAAAAAATATTTCCTTAATATGGGTTTTATTTTAATTTATTATTAATTGGTCACTAAATAATTAATTATATATACATTTTTAAACTATATTTTCCTAATTCAGTTATTATTGTTCACTCTCACCATTCTAACAGCTAGTTTAATAGTAATATTTAAATAATAATATTTAGTTTTTCTCTTAAGCTCGATGTGGCGTATCATGTATGCTATCGAACATAGTGATTCATTTTAAAAAGGTGGGATGTTACATTCTCCCCCCTACCTTAACAAATTTCATATTTTCAATTTTAACTCAGGATTGAAAACTATGAGTTTGAATTTTCTAAATACATTTGTTGAAATCCCACATCGGAACAAGGGTCAATAAAACTTCCACATTAAATGAACGAAAGGGAAGTACGATGGTCACCTGAGATAACACATACTTGGTTTCCATGTAGGAAAACATGGACATGGAAGATAAAAATAACCATCATGTTCTGATGGAGAGTGATAGAAAACATGGTCAGGAGAAAGTTAACAATCACAAAACCATAAATCTATGATTGGTTAAAAGGTTATTGATTCCTTAGTAAGAAAAGTAAACGGATAACATATTTGTTTTAAGATAATTTTCATTGAGTTATGGAATTAATTTACTTCTTATACTAAGAACATAAAGAAATATACTTACTTGAAAACTAGAGTTTCATCCTTTAGTCAATTTCCACCATGAACTCATCTTTTTCTCCAAATAGTGAGTTTTCAAGATGAAATTTTCATGCATAAAGCACTAGAATCAACTTATAGAGAATAGTTTAATACATAAAATATTAACTATATATTTCTAATATATTTATACATTAACCAAAATAAAAATGGTTAGGTTAAGTTGAGATAATTTTCCAGAAAAATAATAAACATTATATGTTGAAAAACTAATTCAATCTTCAAAATTCAACAATAATACCAAAATTTTAATATATACCATTCAATAAATAATTGTACTTAAAATTAATCAAAAAATCCAAACTAATATTTAAACCCAAAATTCAGAATGATTTGATCACATAGTCTTCCAAAATAAATTTTAACATTTGTCTCCAAATAACATCAATCACTCTTAAGGTCTAATACCAAAAATGAAATTACCCTAGTCACATATTCTCCAAGATAGGATAATAATTTCCATAAATAACCTGAATCACCAAAATTTCACAATATAATCATATATTCTTACAAAATATAATTTAACCTTAATTTCTTTAATAAAATCCCATAGTATTTTATTTACCTTGATCATATACGGTTCCTAAAATAGTGAATGTCTTCTGAAACAACATTCATCACTTAATACCCCAAATCATTTTTTCAATATGATGAGAATTTTGTTCCCAAAATCAATTTATTCTTATTCCATCCACTCATTTAACTAAAAATATAATGTAATATTGACCAGGGACTTCATGTAAGCCATTGGTAGGTGATGCACCCTTGTCGCCCTTCGGTTTTGGGTTTGATTCTCATAGCCTTTCCAAATGTGATGGGTTGTCACACATCCTATAGGTTGTCCTTTTTATAACATTCTAAAAATATGATAAAATCCTAAAAAACCATAACATATTTTAACCTCAAATTTTATCTCATACCTTTCATTTTTCATCCCAAATTGTAATAACCCATAATTACCTTAAAAACAAATGTCTCCAAAAAGAACTTTAGGCACCTTAAAATTTCATAACATAAAGCCTCAAAAGTCATTTCAAAGAAATTAAACTTAGGATCAACCTTAAAATTATAAACTCATGATTATATCCCTAACTCTTATGAAAAAAATCTGATCTCTAAAGTTGTCTAAACCATAATTTGATACCAACTATAAGGACCTATCCTTAAACATAACTTATTCTAGTGTTTTTGAACTATAATTGACATTTGAGGATCTTTTTAGTTTAGAGTTTTAGAGAATTAAGACAAAATATTACAAAGTAGAAGCATACATTACATGTGGACACTTATGCTCAGTATCCGTTTTTTCTACCAAAGGAAATCCTTTTAAAATAAAACATAACTTCCTTTCAAGATACAACTTCAATTATTTCATCATAGAATTATATTTTCCCTTAACAATATTAAGACCTGTGAAACACATTTTAGAACTTGGTATGAGCACAAAAATATCAATAAGGGACATAAATAAAGAAACCCATTAGTCCAGTGAAAACCCATAAAACATTTCAATAAAAATCTACCTTTTTACCATGAATAAAGGATCATCATTTCAAAAAGATCATTATCTTACCTTTTGAAAATTAAACAATTTCCATGAAATCTCATAAAAAAACATATAATATATAAGTAGGTAACTTGGTACATAATTATACTAAAATGGAATAACCATACAGTTGACTTCCATATATGCTGCTCTTATAAATGGAACATCTATACGGCCGACTTCCAAACCCAATGAATTGGAGGTTATAATGTAACCACCCATCCTTGGTTTATCATGTAACCACCCATACTTAGTTTATCATGTAACCACCCATCAAATTCCAAGTAACATTATATAACACATAAAATATTTCAATTTTCTACATTTTAATTGTAAAATTTCATTTGAAATCACAAGAAATCATTTTAAGATATTTAAATAATAAATCTATTTTCAAATCCATTTTCAATATCAAAAAACCCAAAAAAATGGAAAAAGGGGGTTTCTTTTCCTTTTTTAAATCATTAATACTTATATAGGAATCCATATATCAAATAATGGTAATGTCAGCGAAGAAGTTGTTGTCGTCATAAAGGTTAAAAAAGAACATTCCTTTTTTCATTTACCAAAATGTTACGTATAAAACATGTAAAAAGATTCCTTTGAAAAACTGTTGAATTAATTTCAAAATAGAGATAAAATTTCATCAAAAATTATTTTAAATCCATATAATAAATATTAAAAATAATATTAAAAATATTGACATGGAGAAAAGGATTTGACAATTAAATATTTAAACATTAAAAGCATCCCACACTACTTTGAAGATTTAAATCATAATAAAAATTAAATAATAACATTTAACAAAACATTAAATAACATTATAATAGATATAATATAGATATGTAATGTCATAGGGGCTTTATATACACTCTATAAAAGAATAAAGGTGCATATCATCAAGAAATGTCTCAATGAAAGGAGATTGAGACAAAGTCCCTTACCTTGAGTCTGATTTTCCATGTATGTATTTATATTCCTAAATAATAAAATTATGTTAATTATTTAATATATTTATAACCTTTTCAAATTTTATTATTAATTTTATATCACTTATTATCATGTTATAACAATTACTTATTAAATTTTATGTCGGATGTTTTGACGATACTCGGTACATGAGTCCAAAATGACTTTGATATGATATCTATAGTCAAAATGATCATAATTAGATCATCTCTATAATATAATTCATGAAATAATAATCACTTTTATAAATTAATTATACTTTTAAAGCAAACCATTTTTTATGGTTATGAAAAATAAATAATGTTATAATCACGGATACGGTAAGTCGTACGTACGCATGAGTAATGTTTCCATTTTTCAATGATCATTAGGGAAATGATGTAAGAATTATATTATTATTATATAATGATAATAATATGATATTAATCATTTAAATATTTTTATATATATTATCCATGGGATTTGGTGCTGAAAAATGAATCACATCGCTTCATGGAGGTGATAGTTCACATGTACACACCAACGACGTTATCATTTTTATGTACATGGAAAGGTAAGAATGTAAATGGTATATTATTCTCTTATAATGATAAATATGTCATTAATATCATATATAAACACTAATTCCATCATGATAACTATTATTGATATATGGTAATGGAAAATTAATTATATCGGTTCGTGGAGGTGATAGTACATCGTACACGTGAACGAATAATCCATTTGTCATTTGATGAAATTAGAGATGGATTTAGGTGATTATATTAACATAATAAAATATCAGTTTATTTTGGATACTAGATTTATTATTTCATCTTTGATGAATATGATTTTATGTAAGAGGAAGAAGAAATAAAACATAAACACTTAATTAAAAATGATACCTCTTCCTCAAACGATCTCCTTTGATTAACACCTTAACACTTTTAAAGAGGGTGTTCGACCTAAAATAAGAACTCTAGAATGTGGATAGGTATTATAGAAAGGTATTTATATATATATTTGATGAACCAAATAAGTTTTGATGTATGAATAATAGATAATAATGGGTTCCCTTTTATAGGAGAGGGGGAGGGGCACTCTTGAAAATATTGAAAATAATAAATTAATATAAATTGATTTTTTATTTAAAATGGGTTAAAAGAGGTTTTTTTGAATATAGGATGAGTAAGAGTATAAATATATTCATAAAATTAAAATTATAATAGTTTTTATTATTTTTTAATCCTTATATGTTTGGTTTAATTGTTAGTTAACTCTTTTAATTCTTACTGTGATATCATGTAATTTACTCTTTGAGGGTTAATATAACTACTATAAATTCCAAAAGACCACTAAATGAATCATTTATGAGATTTTATGACTTATGAAAATAAGTTGGTTGAATATTATATTTTTATAAATTTAATATCATTTAATAAAAGATTTTATATTTTAAAATATCATTAGTGTCAATTTTGGAACTATTCAATATTTGACTTTTTAAAAATGTCATAAAAACTTTATATATTCTAGAAACTCAATTAAAACATAGATAACATGTAAAATATATATTTAAAATTATTTTATGGCATAAATTATATGAAATTATATTTATTTTCACATTTTTAATATCATTTATTTGATTCTTCCATTAATGAAGCGATTACTACATCATCATTGTGTCACCATTTAATTTAATTATTTTTTACAAAAAATTATAAATAAATTAACATTATTTAGGTAATCATTTTATATTTCTAAATAATATTTATTGTCGAACATATCACTTATATAATCCCATGTTAAAAATATTTTACTTGTTAAAAATAAGAGTGTGACAAAATTGGTCTTCTCTTTGAATATAATATTATAAATGTCTTTCTCAAACCCAAATGGCTTAAAAAAGATATAACTTAGACCCAAGGATACTTTTGGTATAAAAAACTCATATAATAAAATTGGTACAAGTTTTAGGGTGATTTTATATTAGTTATAACATTATTTTTATCTTTAATTGCCTAATTTACCCTTCACTATGGTAATAAAAATACTACTAAAGCTACTATTCATAATGTCTAAAAATAAAAAGGGACCTATTTACATAACTTTTAAATTTTTATTCCAAATATGGAATCCATTTTTAAAAATTCAAAATAAAAAATTGGAAATTTTAATTAAAAATTAATCTCGTTTACAGAACGAGAAAATGAGTTTTTAAAGTAAAAACATTCAAACGTTCACAATATTTTTATAATCAATTTCACTATGAAATTGATTCCAATTACCTAAATTGGATTAAATAATAAGAAAATAATATAATTATACTTTAAAACCATTCAAATATATAATTTAACACTATAAATTATTTCAATGAAAAAGTTGTTTCAATTAAAAATGCAATATTTTTCGCTATTCATCAAAAAGTGAATCTTATCAGAAAAACACCAAAAATTAAACAAAAATAAATTTTGATACTCCTATTTCAAATAATAAGTTTTTTTTCAAATATAACTTATAAAAGTGTCAAAAATAAGATTTATAATAGGTTCTCTATCAAAAGGTAGCAAAACTACCTTTTTTGAAAAATACTTCTTTTATGCATAAAATTGAATTTGTTCTTATATAATGTCTAAAAAACACATAATATTAATTTTTAACATTAAATTAAATTTATTATATACATATTTAGTTAATATAATCTAATAATAGTGATTTATTAATTTTTTTTATAAAACACCATTTTGAGCAATTAAATAGTTTTTCAGAAAAATATTTCTTTAAGATGGGTTTTATTTTCATTTATAATTAATTAGTCCCCAAAGAATTAATTATATATACATTTGTAAACCATATTTTTATAATTCAGTTAATATTGTTCATTCTAATAATTCTAATGGAAAGTTTAATGGTAATATTTAAATAATAATAATATTTATTTGTTCTCTTAAGCTAGATGTGTCATATCATGTATGATATCAAACATAGTGTTTAATTTTATAGAGATGTTATAGTATGTCAAAAATCAAATTCGGCTAGAGGGTTGTATTGTGAAGTGATATATTGTTGAGGAAGCTATTGAATTATGTATTGACTACTCGTTCGGTGTTTAAAGCATTGGTCTACTAAAATCTCATCACACTAGGTGGCTTGGGGTAAAGGAATTTAGGGAATAGATATTGTCACAATCAATATTACTGATCAAGAGAGTACCCACCTTTACATTTTGCCTAATAGTGTATAGGTTTACCCATATGTTGAAAACCGAAAAGAAATTGTTAGGAATTTAAATCCATTAAGAGATGAAAGCAGGATATCAAATGCATATAATTAATAGTTTATAGGATGGTTTTGAGACCATATTTTTAAGGAGTCAGATGAAAATATGGATTCAATTTCATAAAGACTTTGATGGATAGCTAGAGGACCAAGTGTGCATGTATTATATTACTGTGGTTATTTAATTAATTGTTATGTGTTCTGTAAAAATGACCATGATGAAGGCATTACCATGAAAAGTAGTGGAGTTACACTTGTTGATGAATTGATTCATGTTTCTGGTAACAAGGATAGATTTCTAATTTAGGTGAATATGTCATATTTTTCAATCATCAAAAAAAATTGGTAGTTGTATTATACCATATTCCAGGTACCAATTTTTCAATGCAATTGGGTTGATAATAGGATTGATGTTAAAATAGAGGAATTGGGATATGTGAAAGTAGAGTTTAGTAAGGAAGGGTACAAAGATGAACCATTTATAATTGCATCACAGTCAGTAAAACTATTTTATATTCCATATCCTATAAACCCAAAGTGTTCAATTATTCTATTATCGACCCAAACAACTAAAGGTTTAGATGAAAATTCAACTAATGATGACCCTTTCATTGGGAGTTCTCAATCATTTCATAATGGTCCCAATGTAGATGGGGTTTTTTTATGTCATAGGATACCACAATAAAGATATTTGGATACTCGATAGTGGGTTCAAATCCCTTCAACCTTTAAAAATAGATTTTTATAATCATGTTATATTTTTTGTAATATGAATTGTACTACCTCATATTATTATCAGTTCACTAATGCATTTAGGTAATCTAAATTAAATATAGAACCACTTCTGTAGATAATGACTTCTTCATGTGTTGATACTCCCAATTCTGAGGAAAAACTGATTTCCCAACCTACTTATACTCCCAATAAAAAGGAAAAATGTCTTTATCCACATCTTGATGCTTCCAATCTAGAGGAACAAGAGGATTCTCAAACTTCTATTGCTTCGAGTGGAGAGGAAAAATGACCTTCTACGCATACTGATGCTACCAATCCAGAGGAAAAACATATTGGCGATATTGAACCTGATGAAATTTTAGATAGTGAAGAATCGATGTCGTAGAAAAAATATGAGTGTTGTAGTGTGACGGTTTTAGCAAAAAATATTAAGGTAAAAAATCAAAGTCATCAAATTTAAGGTCGAATGGAATGTGTGTGGTCGGCCTATTAACCCTAAAAATCCCATGTTCGGTAGTTTCGTTAGGATCATCACTCGGTAGTTTATGCAGATTGATGTAGATTTGTGGCACCATGTTGTTCTCATTCTTAAGACACTAGTTTGGGAAGATATTAGGGTAACATTATGATATCCTTTCTTTATTTTACTAAAAAAATAAAATAATAAAACATTGACCTACTCTTCATCATCCCTTGAAGAGGGAATTTATAGTAGATGAATCCCACAAGAAATTTGTATTAATGCTTTCTAGAAAGGTTCGTAGATGGTTTCACACTATTCGAATTAAATTTCATCTTAAAGATACTGAAGGGAAAATAAACCCACACCCACCACATATGTATGCACCCCTGATAATCCAAGTATCATGGGATACATTTACAAGCCATCGTGGGGAGATATCTTTTCAGGTACATTGTGTATAGTAATACATTGTTTTATAATATGTTTATTAATCACTTTTATTGAGAATTTTTAATTCATGAAATATAAAGTGAGTGCTAAAAATAAGGAATGGGTATAAAAACCAATGTACCCCTACCATAAAGAAAGGATAGGGTATGATTCCCTTGAAAAACAAAATTGGTACATATTTTAAATCTACCGAAATAATTTTATGTGACATGAAACAACAACATAATTATATTCATCTATTTATATATAGATTGATGAATCCAAATCCAAAGACACTTCCATCCCACGTCATGTGTTATTTTAGGAGGCATGTGTAAATATATATGGGATACTAATATATGAAAATACACAAAAAGTGTGGTAAGAATGTGTAAATATGACATAATAAAAAAAATTTATTTAAGTCATTATTATATAACAATGATAACTCATTTTCCTAGTTTTTATCTGAATTAGACATAGGAATCATCAACACTAGTATCTGATGAATGCCTGCTATTGATGGCCTTGAAGCATCCAGAACAGTATGGTCATGTCAGAGGTGTGGGTTTTGGGGTGACACCCTGAACATATTTTGACCAAAGAAAAGAATAGGGGGATAAAGATAAAGAAATGGAAGATATGGAATAAATATTAGCTACCCTTAAAGAAAATTTTCATTGGAATTATGAGTTTCTAGAAAATGTTATGGGGGGACAAAATAGAAGAAACAACTCAAGAACAACCAAATCATGAAGATACTTCCCCACCCCCAACCAGCTTGGAGGTGAGCCATTCCCCTCAAAGAGCTATTTTAGATGAGGTAATGAATATTCTCATGATTGTTTTTATAAAATTTGAATTTGATAGACACTAATACCATTCATGTAATTATATTCTATATGGTGAAAATGATAGTGATTTATATCTATCAACACCCACCCTTCACCTTGTTGCGAGGGATATTATTTTCAATATCCAAGAAGATATTGTACATAAGATACCACTTCCAACAGGTCATATGGGAGTATAGATTACCTTATCTCATGATCTGAGCACCTAGTTACCTATTCCACTTGATGAAACAGATATTCATAAGGCTGAGAAAGATATTGGAACATTCAAAGAATGGCCATCAAATCTTGTAAAAAGACATGTCGATGAGTAGGTATTCATTTCTAATTTAATTTTCATACTAAAACTTTAAAAATTAATGAAAAAAGATATGAAATGATGAATGTAATTACAGATAGATAAATAGAAGGGGTGAAATGAAAGGTTGAATTAAAACCATCTAAAGGATCACCAACCAATCAGAAATATCATCAAAAAACATTTTTACCTAGTCTGTTCAATATCCAAATTTAATAACATTAAAGGTTCATGTGGATACAAAGTCACAAAGTGGTAGTAATCTAATAGTTGATTTTGAAGAAAAAATGTATGGAGAGTCCATTATAAACCACATTACTCCTGATAATTTAAATGAAATCCTTAAGTATGAATAGTTAGGAGTCTCAGTTTGAATGTATACATCAGGTGTGTATTCATGATTTTTTTCCAATAGATGAAATAATATGTTAATTATGACTAAATACATTTCATATTTTTTTAGGCGTATATATGAATATCAATTGAAGGGATTACCCCATGAACATAAATATGGAATTATTTTTCCCTACGTCACTTCTACATACCAAAGA
This sequence comes from Viscum album, assembly GCA_963277665.1. NCBI lineage: Eukaryota > Viridiplantae > Streptophyta > Magnoliopsida > Santalales > Viscaceae > Viscum > Viscum album. The sequence goes on from OY728134.1 coordinate 1,404,771,815, forward strand.
GAAATAGAATAAAAAATAGACAAAATAGGGGAAAAACTATCCAAATCATATGAAATCAAACTTACTAATGACATACTCTTCTTAATACCAAAAATGAAGTGGTAAAACTATAAAATTTAATCATCTCAAATATATTTTCATTCCTTTCATTACTTATTAATTTTTTTGTTTTTAGGCAACATTGGGTACTCATTGTGGTCAATTTGGATACTCTAAAGATTTATTTTCTGGATTCACTGCATGGATGCCCAATAAACTGGCCACATGTGATGATGTTTGTCAATATGTAATCCACTACATCCAATGTTTTAGAACTAAACTTCAAGTTATATATTTTATATTATGTTTTAATTAGGAATTCTGTTATGATAGAGCGGTGTTTAAATATCATTAAAATCATGGCATGAGGACAGTCCATGTGTACAAGGAGGACGAAAACTTCTACGAGTGGATAATTAATAAGGTATATATAATAATATTTCACTATCCAAAAAAATATCAAAACAAATTAATTATTTTTATCAATATTTATATAGTGTCTTAAAGAAAAAAATAAAAAACATTATGGTTATTATGTTTGTAAATTTATGATAGAATTCATATGCCATCAACAAAATAGCATCCTCAAAGAGGTATTTTTTAAGATAATTACTATTTCATTTAAAATATTTATTAATACTTTTTGTATTTATATTTTTCTAGTACTATTATGAATGTCGAAAATCCCCGTATTAATAAGATAGAATTGATTTGTTTATAAATGAATGGGCATCATACCTGGTGTCATAATGTATACATATATCATGAAGATCCCCCCCTAAATTGCCTGAAGGCCTTATTTTTTATTGATTTTTGATAACCCCATTTCAAGGGATGAGGGGGAACCATTACAATCCCCATAGGCTCAGCGATTACAAGGCCCATAGGATTAGGAGATTACATGACCCGAAGGTCTTAGGGAATTCAACCATACTATCTACGAGGAACTGCCCCTCCCCAGCATCTACATCATGATAGTAGCTCTCCACCTTCACATGGTCGTCTGGCTAGGCTTCCCATGCAAGCACAGGCTGGTCCCAATGGCATAGTCATAATCTCTCATTATAACAATCCATTTGGCTCTACTTTGGTGAGTGCACCTTCCCTAAATCCTCTACTGGGGCTGCTCCTTTTTTGTAGAGTCTGTATGGGGCAACTGCATGTGGCCCGAAGGCCTTGAGGTGGCCCGAAGGCCTTAAAGGTGGCTCGAAAGCCCTACTGACCCGAAGGCCTATGTGTCTCGAAAGTCTTAAGGACTCCAAGCCCAAATCGATGACTCAAGGTGAATAGTTCCAACTGCTATAGTACCGAACAGTGCCTGCTACTGTACCCGCACAGTGTATTATTCTACTACAGTACCTGCATAGTGTACAGTTCTACTACAGTACCCGCACAACGTACAGTTCTGCTATCGTACTGCTATAGTACCAGAAATATGCCTCTACTTGGTTTTGAACCTGGGTCTCATGGATACACTTAAGGATACCTCACCAACTGGGCTGAGGCTCATGTGATATCATGAAGATGTGACTTCATACTTCTTATTTAGTTGATTTTCTCATCATTTTATCTACTTTTTGTAGGTAATTTCCTTAACAATTTAATCTAATACTTATTTTATTATTTTTCAGATAGACCATAAGAAATGACTTCATCAACAAGGATGATTCACTTATGTACTTTGATCATGCACTCAATCTAATACACGGTGTACCCAGTATGACTCAAATTTTTTGGTTTCAATTTAAAATTGACATTTAATTAATTTATTGTTTCATATTTATGTTTAATTTATTTCTTTATAGAATTACAAACATAAGAATTGTTTTCTTATATAGTTGTATTCTATTTCTCAGGTTGGGATGGTTTTTTCAAAGCTTTTCATGCTCGTGCAGGATTGGACTTCGAGTCTATAAATGAGATAATTATAATAAGGAAATTATTCAAGGAAGTATACAACCATCATGAAAAGTTGAATTCCTATTACATTTTTAATTAATATTGTCATCATTTTATCTAATATTTGTAAGTTAATTTCTTTAACATTTTTATGTAATACTTATTTAGTTTTTTTCACAGACCTTTTGGGATGTCATATTTTTCAATCATCTATCTGCAACAAGCTAGAAAAGATAGAACATGTTCCTTTCTGATGGAAGAGGAAACCCAATTCTACCTGATACATGAAGTGTTTCAAGGATTATGGATTTTCTATTCTATTAGAATAGAACATATTCTCTATTTACTATCATTTTTTAGATAGTTAAAATAAAAACACATATCTCGTACTGAATCAGTCACACCTCAATCTAATACAATGTGCGATTAGTATGACTCAGATTTTATGTTTTAGTTTATAATATACATTTTAGTTCAAAACACACATCACATACTCAAAATCAAGAAAACACATTATGATATATTTTATTATTAAGGAAATCAATCCATAATTCATTTTTGATGTGTAGGAAGAAAAATAATTTGGATTGTTTTTATACTTTAGTAAAATGATCCATAAGTCATTTTTGATGTGTAGGAATCAACTTCACCTCAATCTGACACACAATGTGATTGATATGACTCAAAATGTGTCTTTTTATTTAAAATTGATGTTGATTTTAGTAAAAAAAAACAAGTGGAATTTTGAAAATCAATAAAATGAATTCAGATTGTTTTGAAACTTTAGGAAAACAATCCATAAGTCATTTTTGATGTTTAGGAATCACCCTCATCTCAATCTGATGCACAGTGTGACTGATATGAATCCATGTGTGTCTTTTTATTTAAAATTGACATTAATTTTAGTAAAAGGAACAAGTGAAATATTGAAAACCAAAAAAACAAATTCTTATTATTTTGATACTAATGTAAAATGATTCATAAGTCATTTTTGACATTCAAGAATCAACCAAACCTCAATCTGATTCATGGTGTGACCAGTATAACTTCAAGTGTGTTTTTATTTAAAATTGATATTAATTTTAGTAAAAAGAATAATTGAAATTTTAAAAACTAATAAAAACCATTTGTATTATTTTGATAATTTTTTAAAATTATCCCTAATTCATTTTTGACATGTAAGAATCAACCCCACCTCAATATGACACACGGTGGTCCCGAAATGACTCTAAGTGTGTCCTTTTTATTTAAAAATGGTATTAATTTTAGTGAAAAGGTCAATTGACATACTCAAGATCGAGAAAACAAATTTTTATTGTTTTTATACTTTATAAAAATGATCTATAGGTCATCTTTGACATGTAGGAATCAACCATACCTCAATATGATTCATAGTGTGACTAGTATGACTCAAAGTATCTATTATCAGTTTAAAATTGACATTTTAGTTTAAAAGATGTGTCACTCACTAAAAACCAAGAAAACACACTTCGGTTATCTTGATAATTTAGTATAACAATTCATAAGTTTTTTTTTATGTGCAGAATGTAGTCTCACATCAAACTGAGACATGATGTGACCGTTATAACTCAAAGTGTGTGTTTCCAATTTGAAATTACATTTTAGTAAAAAAAAGTGGCATACTCAAAACCAATAAAATGGATTTAGAATGTTTTTATACTTTCATAAAATTATCTTTAAGTCATTTTTGATGTGTAGGAATCATAAAAACCTTAATCTGATGCACGGTGTGACTGATATGACTCCAAGAGTGTCTTTTTGTTTAAAATTGACATTAATTTTAATGAAAAGAACATGTGACATACTGAAAATGAAGAAAATTCATTTGGATTGTTTTGATACTTTAGGAAAAGTATCCATAATTAATTTTTGATGTGTATGAATCAATCACATGTCAATTTGAGGCATGGTGTGACCGATATCACTCAAAGTGTGCCTTTTTATTTAAAATCATCATTAATTTTAGTAAAAATAACAAGTCACATACTGAAAACTAAGAATATGCATCCATATTGTTTTGATACATTAGGAAAATGATCCATAAGTAATTTTTTGACCTGTAATAATAAACCTTACCAAAATTAGATGCACAGTGTGACCAATATGACTCCACGTATATCTTTTTTATTTAAAATTGGCATTAGTTTTAGCAAAAAGAACAAGTGACATTATGAAAACTGATAAAATTCATTCAGATTGTTTTGATACAATAATAAAATGATACATAAGTCATTTTTGATGTGTAGTAATCAACCACACCTCTATCTGATGCATGGTGTGACCCGTATGACTCAATGTATCTGTTGTGAGTTTAAAATTGACATTTTAGTTCAAAACATGTTTCACTCATTGAAAACCAAACAAACACACTCTGGTTGTCTTGATAATTTAGGAATCTGATTCATAAGTAATTTTTGATGTATAGAAAGTATTATTACATCAAACTGACACATTATGTGACCAATATGACTCAAAGTGTGTGTTTCTAGTTTGGAATGAAATTTTAGTAAAAAATAGAAGTGGTATACTGAAAATCTAAGAAAACACATTCATATTATTTTGATACTTTAGTAAAATAGTCCATAAGTCATTTGTGACATGTAGGAATTTATTGAACCTAAATATGAGGAAAAATGTGACCAATATAACTCTAAGGGTATCTTTTAATTTCAAATTAACATTAATTTTAGTAAAAAGAACAAGTAAAATACTTAAAACTAAGAAAACACATTCATATTATTTTTATACTTTAGGATAACAATCTATAAGTCATTTTTGAGGTGTATAAATCAACTTCACCTCAATCTGGTGCATAGTGTGATCAGTATAAATCCAAGTGTGTCCTTTTATTTAAAATTGACATTAATTTTAGTAAAAAGAACAAGTGACCTACTAAAAACTGAGAAAAAACATTAGTATTTTTTTGATATTTTAGGAAAAGGATCTATAAGTCATTTGTGACATGTAAGAATAAACATAACCTCAATATGATTCTTGATGTGATCGGTATGACTCTAAGTGTGTACTTTTATTTAAAATTGACATTATTTTTAGTAAAAAGGACAAGTTACATTCTCAGGACCAATAAAATGCATTAGTATTATTTTTATACTTTTAGAAAATGATTCATAAGTCATTTGTGATGTGTAGGAATCAATCACACCTCTATCTGATGCATGATGTGACCAGTATGACTCATAGTATCTTTTATCAATTTAATATTTATATATTAGTTCAAAACATGTATCACTCACTAAAAACCAAGAAAACATGCTGCTATTATCTTGATAATTTAGGACAATTATTTATAATTCATTTGTGACATATAAGAAGTAGTCTCAGGTCAAACCGACAAATGATACGACCAGTATGACTCAAATTGTGTGTTTCCATTTTGAAATGACATTTTAGTAAAAAAAACACAAGTGATGTACTCAAAACCAAGAAAATACATTCATATTGTTTTTATACTTTATGAAAATTATCCGTAAGTCATTTGTGACATGTAGGAATCATTCGCTCCTCAATCTGATGCATGGTGTGACCAATATGACTCCATGTGAGTCTTTTTATTTAAAATTGACATTAATTTTAGTAAAAAAATATGTGACATACTAAGAACCAAGAAAACGCATTTATATTGTTTTGATATATTAGAAAAAGTATACATAACTCATTTTTTATTTTTATGAATCAGCTTAACCTCAATCTGATGCATGGTGTAACTAGTATAACTCCATGTGTATCCTTTTATTTTAAATTGACAATAAATTTAGTAAAAAGAACAAGTAACATACTGAAAACCGAGAAAATATATTCAAATTTATTTATACTTTTGGAAAAATATCCACAAGTCCTTTTGGATATGTAGAAATCAACCACACCTCAATACAACACATGGTGTGACCGATATGCATCCCATTGTGTCTTTTGATTTAAAATTTACATTATCTTTAGTAAAAAGAATAGGTGACATACTGAAAAATAAGAAAACAAATACAAATTATTTTGATACTTTAAGATAATGATATATAAAAAAAAAATTATGTGTAGGAATCAATCACACCTAAATCTAACGCACAGTGTGGCCAATATGAATCAATATATCTGTTATGAATTTAAAATTTACATTTTAGTTCAAAACATGTGTCACTCATTTAAAACCAAGAAAATGCACTCTGATTATCTTTATAATTTAGGAAAACGATTCATAAGTCATTTTTGATGTGTAGAAAGCAGTATCACATCAAACCCACACATGATATGATCAGTGTAACTCAAAGTGTGTGTTTCCAGTTTGAAATGACATTTTAGTAAAAAAAACAAGTGACATACTCAAAGCTACGAAAATGTATTTGGATTGTTTTGTTACTTTATAAAAAATGATCCATAAGTAATTTGTGACATATAGGAATTAGCCACACCTAAATCTGACACATGGTGTAACCGTTATAACTCCAAGTGTGTCTTTATATTTAAAATTGACATTAATTTTTTGTAAAGAACACAAGTGACATACTCAAAATTGAGAAAATACATTCAGATTGTTTTGATACTTTAGGAAAACAATCTATAAGTAATTTTTTATATGTAGTAATCAGTCACACCTGAATCTGACACACGGTGTAACCGGCATAACTCTAAGTGTGTCTATTTATTTAAAATTGACATTTTATTAATATATTATTTCATATTTATATTTAATTTATTTCTTTATTGTGTAACTAACATAACACTACTAAAATTTAGACTTTTAGATACCACCAAAAGTGGTCTCTAATGGTCTTTAGTGATCACTAACCAATCTCTTTTGGTGGTCGCAGTTTTTCCATCACTAAAGGCCAATAGTGATCACCAACAATAGTCACAATAGGGTATCCTCAAACAACTGCAATAATGGTCATAAGGAGGAGCATTAGCTATCACCAATGACGGTTGCAATACGTAACTATATAGCAACGACTATAAGTGATCACTAACTCGAGGAATTTTTTTAAATATTAAATTTTTATAGCCACTAAATAACCATAACAAAAAATCGTCAACAGAGAACAAAAACAGAAAATAAATGATAAGAATCCAGACAAAACTAGCAATCTAAACAGCTACAGATCCTTAATCAAACTACTGATATGATACAAAAAAAATTAAATAAAGAAAATACAAATTAATATATTTAACATTAATCAAATTTATTCAGTTAATATATATATATATATAATATTCAAAATGGTCTATATAGTGTTACATACATAAATTACTATAAATATAGAAATGATGGGAAAATAATCTAAAATATCTATTTGCAGTATTTATCAATTAAGCAATGACTATTAAAATTTGAAAACAAAGTTTATTGTATATCAATCATTTCAGGCATCTAATTGACACGTGTTTTATTTCAATAGATCTAAAATTATTAAAGGAATGTTATCCTAAATTTTCATGTCAATCAGAATTCTTTTTCCCATTTTTTACCCCTGATGGGAGATATGTCATTTTAATACCACTAGACGATGTTATCCATCATTTTCCATCATATCATGAAACATGAGCATCTAATGAATGCAACTTAGATTCTTACATGTCAAAATTTTCTTAGTGATCATTCTCCCATGATTTCATAACAATCTAAGTGTGTTTCTTTGGTATCTCCCCTTTTACCTGATTTTTCACTTAACACCAAATCTGAGGGAAAAAATACATTTTCAATCATACCAAGCAATTCAAGTATTTGAACCATGTTCTGATGCTTCCTATATATTTTAAATGACTTAAAGATAATTTTCCAAATATTTCAGGTCAATTAGACCTCATTTGGTCGGTTTTGACCCGAACACGCATGATTTCCCCATTATTAAAAAAATGATAATAAATATGAAAATGATCCTTTAATTGTAGTGACCAATATAGAAATAAAATTAACCTGTAGTTGATTCCAATAGACCACATATGATTTGAGGGATTTTATCTTATCTTTGAATGTCAATCAGAATTCGTTTGCTCATTTTTTACCCCCTAATGAGAGATATGACATTTTAATAACATAGACAATGTTATCTATCATTTTATATCATACCGAGTGACATGAGCATTTGATAGATGAAGTGTTTATTCCTATAGATCAAAATAGCTCAGTGATTAGTATCTCATGATTTCATGTAAATCCAAGTGTGTTTGCTTGGTATTGGACCCTTTTACGTGATTTGTCACTTAAATCTAAATCTGAGGGATAAACACCATTTTTTATCATAATACTCAATCCAGGTATCTGATCCATGTGTTGATGCTTCTTATAGATTTTAAATGACTTAACGATCATTTTCTTAATATTTAATGTCAATTGGGTCTTGTTCGGTTGGTGTTCACCCCTACACACATGATTTTCCCATTATTAAAAAATGATAATAAATGTAAAAATGAACTTTTAATTATACCGACCAATCAAGGCGTTAGATTTATGTGTGGTTGATTCCAATAGATCACATATGATTTGAGGAATGTTCTCCTAGATTTACACATCAATCAGAATTTGTTTTCTCATTTTTGACCCCCTGACAAGAGATATGACATTTTAATAACATAGATAATTTTATCTATCATTTTCCATCATACCTAGAAACACAAGCATCTGATGGATGTGGCATTGATTACTATGGATCAAAAATGGATCGGTGGTCATTCCCTCATGATTTAATGTAAATCAAAGTGTGTTTTCTTAGTATTGTCCCATTTTATATGATTTTTCACTTAACTCTAAATATGAGAGACAAATTCCACTTTTGATTATACTGAGAAATATAGGTATCTGATCCATGTTTCAATGATTCCTACAAATTTTAAATGACTTAAAGATCGTTTTCCTGAGATTTCATGTCAAAAAAATCTCGTTTGAACAGTTTTTACCCCTACATAAATGATTTTCCCATTATTACAAAGGTGATAATAAATGTGAAAATTAATTTTTAATTATACCAAAAAATATATGAATCATATTGATGTGTGGTTGATTCCAATAGATAACATATTATTTGAGGCATGTTCTCCAAGATTTACACATCAATCAGAATCTATTTGCTCATTTTTGACCACCTGATGGAAGATATGTCATTTTAATTACAATAGACAACATTGTCTATTTTTTCCATCATACTGGGTGACACGATCATCCAATGGATAAAGCGTTGAATTATAAAAATTAAAAACAACTCATTGGTTGTTCTCGCATGATTTCATTTCAATCCAAGTATGTTTTCCTAGTATTAGCCCATTTTATGTGATTTTTCTCTCAACTCCAAATATGAGGGACAAACGTCACATTTGATCATACCAATAAATTTGAGCATTTGATCATTTTTTTTATGATTCCTACAAATTATAAATGACTTAAAGGTAGTTATCCTAAAATTTCATGTGAATTAGAGCTCGTTTGTTCAGTTTAGACCCCTATACACATGATTTTTCCATTGTTACAAAAATGGTAATAATGTAATCATAACTTGAGCCATACTGACCAATTCAGGCATCAGATTAATGAACGGTTGATTCCAAAATATCACAAATGATTTGAGAAATTTTATCCTTAATTTTTACATTAATCAGAATTCGTTTACTCATTTTTTAACCTTGATGGGAGATATGTCATTTTAATAAAAGTAGACGATGTTACCCATCGTTTTCCCACATATCGGGCGATGAGAGATTCTGGTGGATGTGGTGTTGATTCTAGTAGATCAAAAATGACTTTGTGATCATTATCCAATGATTTCATGTTAATAAATGTGCATATTTTTTGGTATTAGACCCTTTTATACAATACATCAAGTTAATTGGTAGGTAATATAACCAAGATATCAAAGAGAAATGGATTTGGACAAAGAGTTTCATAAAAAAATTCACTGCCATTTAGATGTAATGTTTTACAATAACAGAAAGATGAATAATTTATGAGGATAAACTATATATTTTGTTTTTTTTATATTTGAGTTTTAATCTTATTATCTTTAAGGACTAAATGGTAAATAGTGGTAAATTATTATGTAATCAAGATTGGATAAGGATATTAAAATGAAGTGTTTATAGAATATCTTTATTGACCAATGTTTTATTAATTTTTAGTTTCCTAAATCTTGGTAATATCTATAATATGTGTAAGGTATTATGTTCATGAGGTAGTATGCATCATCACTCACAAAGATGGATGGTATAAAATTGGATTAGTAAAAAAACCTAAATGAATGAAGGTTTTTTATGTGATTATGACTAAAAATGTGATCAAGGATAATCTTAATAAAATTATCAACTTATTTGGTGGTAGTATATAAGGTAACATATTTGGAAGAAAATGTATCAGAGTGTCATAGTGAAAATGTTTTCCATCCTTAACTAGGTGGATTAATGAGTGGTTCTTGTGGTTATAATTGGAAGTATGGTGATTTTTGAATTAAATATTCACATAATAATTCATATTCTTTCAATTATTGGTTGCAATTTATATGCTTTCAATATAGAGGGATGTGTCATTTAAAGAATTATTTCAGTAATACATAATGAAATTTCCATTAATGTTTAGTGATGACCCATTTAAAATAAATTTTATTGATTTTTTATCTCAAATAACTAGTGTAGGGGGGTCCAATATAATGAAATAATCACATATGTTTGTGGATGAAGAGAATATATCATGGTGAAGAATTCATTATAGGGTGTCAAGGGATTATAAATGCATCACCAAATTTATATATTTATTAATGTTTCGAGTAGTTCGATGTTATGGTTAGACTATATACTATTCAAGGTATGATTTTATTAATTCTATGATCAATAATAATTTATTTGATATAGAGGTGTTTTGTAGTTTCCATGACATGAATGCATATACAACACAAATCAAAGTGTTATTGAAACCAAGGGCTCTCCCTGATCCTTAGGGGCTAGTGAATAGAACAAAAAAATTCAATATAGAGGTTATAGAATGATTTTCCTACTTTTTTTATGATCAAATGTTATAGTTGGATTCTACTAATAATCTAGAATAAGCCACCTGTAAATCAAATATATCAAAAATATGACATCAAACCAAACAACTCATAAATGAGTAAACCAAAATAAAAATACACCATAACTCTCTACATGAGTTCACATCAAAATAAATGGCATGGAACATAAATTATATAAATAATCCAAAGTAAATGTTAGACCAAACAAAGGCCTGAGACAAATAATATACCATGATTAATTAGTTATATTCAAAACATAATCTATAACCATCCCCAACTATACCAGTTTTATAGTGGGAACCGTTCCAGATTCCATAACAAACATGAACTATTTTCCATTGAGACCTAACAATTTTGAGTGTCCCTATATATACCAAAAAAATAGTAAAAGATGTGTTTTATGTCCATCAATATGTTCATGTAGTGTGTGAGTATAAAATTCTATGTATGGAAATAATAACAGTGTATCAAATCAATAGTAAAAACATTGGTGTATGCATGTACATGTATACACATTTAAATAAATAAAACGAAACAATTACATAGTCAATAAGTAAAGAAATGGTATGTTAACAAATTTTAAGAGTAGAAGATCAATTATAAAGAAATAAACAGTTCTCCCTTCACATGGAGGGTCCATACTAATACTAGCTGCTTTGGGTCAACACCTAGAATCAAGTATGGGAAGGGAAGAGATAATTATCTGACCAAACCAAAAACCTCAAAATATAGAATTACTTCAGATTTTTATTGGGAAGAAAGAAACCTCAATTGACATACTAATTGTTAAGGTCAAATTTTTTTCCTTCAAGACCCTCCACTTCAAGGTTTTGTAGCATAGAAAAGGGTGAAATAGCCAACTCTATATAATTTTTTTATTTCAAATCGATTGATGGAAAAAAAATCCAACCTACATAAAAAACACATTAGTAATTATTATAGGAAATGATTTCCAAAAAATATATGGTTTTAAAAAAATAACATTTAGATATGCAACTAACTATAACATAGAAGGGCATGCAAATATGTTTGTTACTTCAAAGAAGAAGGTTTATTAAATGGGTCCACATTGACTGTCGTATAGAGAATAGTTGGATGGATTCCTCACACAAACAAGTGCTTGAATATATTTTCAAAAGTATAATTGGTGAATTATCTATTACCAAAAATTAAATCTTCTATTTCCACAATTTGAATGTGCAGTTCCATCACCATCTGTGTACACCGGCTATCCGGAAAAATCATAAAAATATATAACCCAACCTGTTGTGATCTCTTCTATAAAGTTGATGGGTTTCTGAAAAATCCCCCTAATATAATATGTGTTTTGATATAACAAAATATCTGGAAAATGATATTAGAATACAATATGATAATGAAAAAAAATGGATGAAACCAAAATTTTACATGGAATTTGTAAATTCTTAAATAATAATTATCAACCGTGAATTACCTTTACTAACCTTTTTAGTTTCAATCATGGAATTAAAATAGGCTTGATCAACTAGTACAATGTCAAATAATGCTCACAGGAATGACATGTAAATAGAAACAAAAATACACCACAAATATGCACATATGGCATGTAGACCAAAAAATGGGTGTTTAAAAAAGAACCATATACTGTAACACCAAATGTACCTGAACAAATGAATTTTTTAAGTTTCCAAAAACCATAATCAGTTTAAAAATATACCCATAACATGGACCTTCCCCAACCTTTCCAATGTATGCACAAAAAAATCATGGGCTAGGAAATGAACTCACCAACAGGAGCCTCCTCAAAACATCAAGGTTTGTCATGGTGGGCTGTAAAGATTTGGACTTTGTGCCCGTGAGTCATGAGTTCTTGATTAGTATCAACAATTAATCTTTTTATCCTATCTATAATTTAAAAAACATTTAAATCCATTTAAAAGATAAAAAGAAAATTCATAAATCCTCAAGCATCAAATATAGTGGGAATCAAAAAATACACTATTAATTTTAATCAGAAACTTCATTGAAAACTTCAATCATAGATTCATCAAACAATACTATAGCCATTATAAATGGAAAATCCTTTTAATCATCATACAAGGATATATCCTAAAAATAGATCTTCAATAATTATAAATTTTATCACAAAGAACATATAATGTTCAAGAGATTAAGAGAAATTTGATCTAATGGAATCATCTTAATGATTATAGTGAGTAAAATTAGATGCTATGAAATAATCTCCAAATGATTGCAATGAGTAAAATTAGAAGAATATAATGAATAAAAATTAAAATTCAAAACCACTACGATGTTATGCAAATAAGGTTACCTATTTCAGGTGTGGAGAAAATGGGGGTGGTAGATACTAGAGAAATTGGGTGTGGGAATAGTTGTGGGATTGTCCTAGATCAAAGGAAGCTATAAGCGGGATCAATATCAGCGGTGGGAGGCAAGAGGGATCATCAGGATCAATGAATTGCTTTGATCAATGGTGGAAAGATGCCATGGTGATAGTGGGAAAAGGATGAGGAACCCACAAGATAGGGAATGTGATCGGGGGATGGGGCATGAGCCGAGGGGTCAACAGTAGGATCCAGATGTGTGGTGGTGAGAGATGGTGAAAATAGTTGGGTAGATGGTGAGGGAGTCACGCGATCAGGGGAGGTGGGGGTGTGGGGCATGTTATGGTGGGTGATTGATAGGGTTTGGGGGGGAGTACAGTGACCACCTTAAGCGGTCTCCCACTTGAAAGGGTGAAAAATCCCAAATTTGTAGTAGTGTAAGATTTTTTTCTTATATAGGTGGATTCTTTTTCTCATGTTGGAGCGGTTTGTTCAGTAAATGATACCATTTTTAGGCTATCTTGAGAGGGGGTTACGGGTACCAAAGGCGATAAAGCATTACTATTTTTAATTTTTTTATGGATAGTAATTGTAAATATAATTATAAAAAACATTTCTTGAAATGTATATAGCAGTGTTTTTTTATTTGTTAGGAAAAAATTATTTCAATTAAATTATATATTTTCATACAGGTGTATTTTCATACAGGTTATAGGTGAATGTGTTGTCGTGTGCTATTATTCAAACATAACATAGTAGTAGGTTGTCCATTATCAGTGTGAATGAAAGATTTGATAAAGGGTGGCCTTTATTAGTGTTAAACTAGCCCTGATAAAGGGGACCCCCTTTAACGGTGCTAAGGACAACATCGTTTTTTTAGCGTTGTTGAAGCCCTTTTTTCACATTGTTAAAGGGTTGATATGTAGTAGTGAAACACAAAAGCTATGGGTAAGTGTCATCCGATCAAGGAATATTAATTTCTAGGGTATCACAGTGTTGAAGTGATCAACTTTTTATATCACTTAAAGAAATATTATGTACTAGTATACCGATGCATATGATGAAAGTGAATAGGACATGGCCCTAGTAAAGCTCAACAATCTCACATGAAGCCAGTTCAGTCAAAGTTCATGAAAATCTAACCCGAATCCAATAAATTTTATAATAAAACAATAATGCATTAATTTCATAGAATAATATCAAAATATAATTATGATCAAAAATAAAGAAACATGTATTTAATTGTAAATCAATCATGCATGCAGAAATTATAAAAAAATTAATAATACAATTGAAATTGAAGAAAAAATAAATTAATAAAAACATTTAAAATAAAATATAATGGAATTACATTTACAATTAAGTATAATTAACTAAATATTATCCAACATAGACAAAAAAATTTAAAAGCATATAAATTTTAATATTACATTACTAAAAAATAGTATATATGACATTTTATCCCTAGTATGCCATGACTGCATGTAATTAAAGTGAATCATAGTAGAAATTATTAAGCATGAAACCTTTTTAAAATATCAAAATAAAATTAAAATACCAACATGAAAACAATATTTTATCAAAATTATACCTAGGATAAATGTGAATCGTAATGATCACCCACCTTAAAATTTCACTCCCCATCCTCCTTACCCTCCTGGTACACTCTCAGCCTCTGAAATTTGAATTTAAAAGAATTTTTATAGCACATGTAACATAATATAAAATCACTAATACCATATATAAGTAATATAAAATACTATTATAGTATAAACATGTCACAAAAACATCACATTTTTCTTAAATTACAACAGATTCTCATTTCATTTTATCGAATAGGTTACAAATGACTCACAAATCATATTCTTGAAATTTTAATATGTTATGATAATTCTTGAGGACTTAAAATAGTTTAAAAAATATATATTACTCATTTAAAAATGAGTTTAGATAAATTATTTTCTATGGGATAATTATCTCCATGATAGTAAGACTTACACATTGCTCATTATGACATATCAGAAATAACTCTGGGATCATTTTAGTGTTGGGTTTTTAGTGTCCATCATATATACTTCGCAGTGGAAGAAAAAATAAAATATATATGATTTATATTTTATGAAATCAATGTGTAATAAATGAATAACAAAAATGTGTGTACCTAGATTATCAATATAGTAATCTCCAACGACTTTGTTTGATGAAGATTATTGGAGCAGCAAGAAAATGATTTCTGCATCTGACGGATTACACCATCATGTGGAACCTGATCTCAATTGAAGGATTCACATAAACTTGAATATTTTCCATAATCTTCATTGAGGGTCATAAACAAGCTATGGGATGGAATAGAGCATAGAAAGGCTTTCATAAAATGGTTGTCAACAACAGGAGGTATCTCAGTCTGTTAGGTAGTCATCTATGACATGTTTCATTTAATTAAACACCTCAACCATATTTAATGTATTCATATAAATTTATTCTCATTATCATTAATTCATTGAATCATATTCAATGAATATTCAATTCAGTTAATGAATTTATAATGGATTAATAATGGAAATGAAACCACGTGGGAATGAGGTGGAAAATGAATGCATTAAGCATGTATTAAATTAGGTGCAATGTATATGTATCATATAAATTTTAGTTCACATATACTATAATCTCCCACTTTCACTAAAATCCATAAATAATTTGTGGAAAACTTCAAAACCTATTGTGAATCTATCCAAAATCCTCATGGATATAGTTTCATCAAACTCACTTTATTTTGGTCCTGACATTTTTTCCAAAACTTAATCCTCGTCCAAAAGCCTAATTTTGCGACCCTTCATATCTTAGCAGTGTTTTTAACAAATATTAAATCTATATTTCATAGATGTGATAAATATGTGGCCTCAACCCAATCACCCATGCTACTCAAGCTACTAATGGTTCCGATGTGATTGCTATCAAACATATTAATATCTCTATACGAACATGTCTACCACTAGATGTATTATATAAATCATATGTGTATCTATAAAATTCTTTTTTCAATGACATTGAGCGACTACTATACATGGAACATGTTAATATAGTATAATCATCTCACCTTTTTCTTTATTCTCTGAAATATAATGATCAAATCCCTGAATATATCACATGTCATTCATCTAACATATGAGCGCATCACATTCCCCTTATCCAAGAAGTTGAATAAATCGTATGTGATGCAGTTGAGCATGGACATGCATTTTTTCAGTCTCATTCAATCAGGGTCTATATGTCTTTTCTTATCATAAAAATGGACAAATCTCATCTTGGTTCTACTCCAACCAATGACAGGATCAATAACATACCCAACCACACCTGATTAGCTAAGTTCATATTCTGACTTGTGTAAGCAAGGAATCAAAGAATGAAGGTTCTCATGTAAGGTATCTCTAAAACCTTAGGTAAGAAGGATTGATAATAAGTAAATACCCCTAATTATATCTATGGCTATATAATATTCCATGAGATATACATCGATGGCCATAAAACATTCCATGAGATATACATTAGTGTGTTTGTACAAGTAATAAGTATATACATATTACCTCAGGAATCCAATCATTGTAACTCATGTATAACATTGTTAAATGAGTATAAGAATCTATTCGAGCTAATCTTAACATATCATCAAATCTCAAAATACTCTATGATGATCATCGATTAGGGATAACTCAAAGATTGTACTTTGAGGGGATATTTATCAATCAACCATTCATGTAAAGTAAAATTACATCACTCATGAATGAATGATAAATTAAGATTTCCTTTGTTATAATAACATGATATGTTTACAACCAATATCTTAAGTAATTAATATCCAAAGATTCTATGTGAATCTTATGTTGTTGTTGAATAATAGTTTCCTTGAACATTTCATCCATATGTAATTCCTATCACATCCATATGTGACCATCAGATGTATTACTCCCACTAATTGTAATATTTTGTGTCCTAGAATCAACTGGTTATACTTTGATTAAATTAATATTTAATAAATTTAAATATTAAACATCTTATTACATATTGTTCATTGTTTTTCATGACTATAGTGTAATAATGTCTTGGACTATTTGTTACATTGGCAAAGTCATGGTAGTTTCCTGTTATGATGAGAACATTGAAGTGCTATGAAAATATTCTTAAATATAGTTCTGTGGTTGGATGATATACTATAATGGGAAACATAGTATACAGACCATCAGGTGTGAGTACTTGTAAGAAGATGATACTTCCTCTCATGAATTTCATACCTGGTAATATTTAAGACAAGAGATTATAAGAACAGAACTACTAATAGGAATTCAGCATGTTTTGGTGTCATTGGCTATTCCTATCTATGAGTTTGTGTAATGATACTTAGACTTTAATATTATCATTAATAGGTGTCATTACTCGTACACTTTGATTTACTGATGAAAACCATCACGCAGATAGTTGGTGAGAAGTACGGTATGTTGGGTGTGTCACGAGTGGCATGTTATTAATGGATAAGTTTAGGAAATATTTGTCCCTTCCATTTATGGAAGTTGATATCTCATCCCTTTGATTGAAATAGAACCATTGTGCGAAATTCCATGTCCATGGTGTAACGACGAGTTTGTTTCAGGTAGTCAAAGTATGATATATCAAGCATAAAGGTTGATTACACTATCATGAAACTAGCTTGATGATATATTGAGATAATGAGATTATATTACACAGTGAGCATTCATTTTTGGATGTCGTTGTTGTGACTTTAAGTACTTTTTATTGGGTTCCTTGACCCGTTGCTAGACAATACTCTTGGAATTTTGGAAAGAATTCCAAATTCCAATGAGAAATAATCCTAGAGGGTCACACACTAAGTGTTTCTAGTGGTCTTGGTTAAATTCTATTTTAATTTAATTAATGGAATAAATATTATTCTCAAGGCAGTGGAATAATTTGATTCAAGTTAAAATGATTGTATAAATTAAATAAATATTTATTCACTGGATTGTGGGTAAAATATATTTATTAATTTTATTGAACATTTAATAAATATTTATTTACTAGTTTGTAAATAAAATCTTTATTTAAGAGAATAAATTATTTATTTATTTATTTGGGTGTTCAATAAATTGAAGTGGAGTTTGAGCAGAGCAAGGTCAGTCCGGTAGTAAAATAATTATTTATAAGACATTAAAGAATTATTTAACTAGTTGGCACAAGTTAAAATAATAATAATGTTGCTATTATTTTGTGATGCATAATTTTATTTATAATTCTGTTTTGCACAAGCTGGTGCACCAAAAATAATAACGCGGTATTATTATTAAAATCCTGGGTTTTCTATATGGTTATAAATATATTTAATTGATGTTATGCAATTAAATATTGTAACATAAGCCCCATATCGATAAATAGACATATAAGTCTCTTGTTCCATGTACCGAACAACACACCCGGTGAATTGAGAACTATTGAGCTAAACAATTTCTCTCTCAAATCATCTTCCCTCCCCTCTCAAGAGCAAGATATGTTCTTCAAGGTTGAAGAATAATCGATCAATAATGACTAAAAAAAGACACTCTCTTCGTCGCGCTAACACCTAGAGAATGGGTGGTGTCGATCGGTGGTCATCAGAGAATGTGTGGATCACCGCTAGAGGGATTCTAGTTTGGATCCCCACAAGCACAATGAGATAATCTAGAAGGGTTATTTCAGATGATCAACGTCATCAAAAAAGAATGTACCAAAGATCCAGGTATTATTTTCTTTATGAAATTAATTAAATTAACTATAAACATGATGTGAAAGATCCTCTATAAAGGTTTCGGGACTCTTTCTTATTTATCTAAATATTTGATTCTATTCTGTGGAGACTGTTATTCATCATCGTATTGATCCCAAAATAATCATTAATCATGGTAAAAATTAAAGTTGGGTGTCAGCCCAACTACGCTTCCGTTGCGCCTGGAACCTTCAAGTGGTATCAGAGTGGTTACATCGTAGTTTATAATTATTTAAATAATTTGTTGATGATTTACGGTTTAATAATTTAGTTTGTCAATTCAAGTTAATTGTTCTGAAAATATTAATCTCAATATCTTTTCCTCCTATTTAGTTTTTGATTCACCTTAAAGAAACAATATGTTATTTTAATTTTGATTAAAATAAAATAAGGGATCTCATATGGAGGTGCCAAAGGATCCTAGACGTACAACACTAGAATACACAACGTGCAGTTGGATTCACACATTGTGTATCAAGGTTCAATGCATTAGGACTGGTTCACCAAACCAAGTCTTGTCATTGGAGTTTGTCTAAGTATTAAAGACTTTGTCTATTGACTAGTAATAGGTGGCACATGGTTTCTCTATTACACACCATGTGGCCCACTAGACACGGCGTGTAGCCCATTTGGGTTAGGGTTGGACCGTTTACCCTATACATAGATTGCCGCCTGGCTGGATAATATGTAACGCAGATACTACACATCATGTGGCCCACTAGACAGGTGATGTACTCTGAGGATTTCCAAAGTACATATACACACCTTTTCCCAAGGTGCGTACTTTGTATGGACGATGAATGATAGTACATGCCGTGTAGTAGGAACTACACACCATGTACTCATCCAAATTATGAGGATTTATTAAAATTTATTATTATAATATACAAACCCTTGAGACATGTACCATGGTACAGGTGTAAATCTGGGGAATAACACATGATAGGTTTTATGTATGTGTGTGTGTGTGTGTGTGTTTAATTTAACATCTGTGTAATGTTCATTTCTACTCATTGGGTAGTTATGAACGGGAATTAACTGGGTTTCCTCCAAGGTGAAAGTTACATACAAAGATAATTTTAAATGAATTTATTAGTTTAAAATTATGATGGATGAGAATCTCAAGGAAATTCTGAAAAGGATTAAGATAAAATTATTGATTGATTAAAGATAATAATTAATCGATTCAAGTTCAGTTTATCTTAATAAGAATGGTTAAAAGAATTGAATACTAGTTTTATTAAATACGTAACTCTATGCATGTATGTAAGTGATCATGAGCTAGACCAAGACCTTTGTATGTGGATAGTTTATTTTAATTTATTTATTTAAATTAAATTTTTTGGCATGCAAGCCTTCTCCTCATTAATATGTAGGGTGTGCATGCCCAAGGTTTCTTTTTATGTAAAACCCCTTTTACCCCTCACCTGTGTGTGTGTTAAAAAAGAATATGTAATGAATAGAACTCCCAAGCTAGTGGAGGTGGTTCAAGTTGGAGCCGAGACGAAACTAATCCCAGGAGATATAGAGGTGGACAGGTGGAAAGCTGTAAACACGAACCCAAAAGGTTCAAGGTGTTTCTCCCCTAGGTGAGGGTTAGTTTATTAACCACTAAATAAACTAACCATTATAAAATCTCCTGATTATTCCATTTTATTTATTTTATTTCTGTCATTTGTATGGTTTATCATTATGGATGTGTTATTGCAATGACATAATTAATAAATTAAACAAGCATTTAATATGGAACTAAAATAAACTAGTCTTATGCATAAATATTATCAAGACATGGTTAATCACTTAAGTAATTTTCACTTAATATTAACAATAATGTGAAAATGATAATAATAAATTCATGCATAAGAGATAAAAATCCCTCAAATAAAATATTTAGTCAAAGCAAGCCTTCTGTTACTTGATTAAGGGAAAAACTCAATAAAACTATGTGTTAGACCAACCCTTGTTAGGAAACTTACTTTTATACAGGAAGACCTTATGAAAGTTTTTGGGTTGACTTAACCATATTACATCAATAGGAGTATCCCTTGCTAGACTTGGTGTAATATTGGAGTCAAGGGTTAAGTAAATACAAAGTCCAGATTTCAGGATGGGGGAGTCCACTCAACATATCAAGGAGATACAAGCCCGTAGTTGGAAAAGACCCACCTACCTAAATACCTTAAAATAACTTGACCAACCCTTATTGGTGTAATGTGAAGGGTAATATGGATCATTTCCACTAGAATGTCATGAAAACTGGACATTCCGAGTTCAATGGTGAGGGTCATTGGGAATTGATAAAATAGTAGGATACTTAATAAAATTAATTTATTATTTCTCATAAAATGTAATCAAGAAAGTATTAATGATCTTCTATTTTAAATTCTAGAATAAAAAAGACAAGCTCGTCAACCATACTATCCCTACGATCAATTATTGATAAAGACAAGATCCTCACCAACAGTATCTTCTAGAAATGGTTTAGATGATTTTGGGTTATCATACACCATAAACAGAAGTCTTATGTGTTGGAGTCAGTATTACCTGATTCTCTTGCCAAAGAGGCAAGTGATGAGGATTAACTTGTCTATTAGAAACATATGAACGATGCAGTTAACGTTAAATATTTTATTTTATCATCAATGTCTAGTGTGCTCATGAAGTCTCATGAAAACATGGATGATTATAGCTTGCTCAAGCACCTTTGTGGTCTTTAGCGGGAGAGAGCAAGACAGGAAAGGTTTGAGATCTCCAAGGCACTCTTTTAGAGTAAGCTTAGAGAGGGTGCCCTAGGTGGGCCTCATGTAGTCAATATTATTGTATACATTGAGCGCTTGGAGGTTCGATGGTTTAAACTCCCTGAAGAACTGGGCACCAATCTCATTATTACATCACTTTCACAGAGCTTCTCTATCTTTATTGTTAATTTCAATATGAACAACACTGAGAGAAGTCTTTATTTGATCTTTATATCCTCATTCGCCAAGTGGACAAAGATATGAAGTGTGAAAATCCTTTTTCCCTTATAGTGAATAAGATGAAAGGGAAGGAGAAGAGATTTAATACCAAAGCTTCTTCACGGAATTCCAAGAAAAATAAGATTAAAGGGGAGGAAAGTGAACGGGAGGCTATTTATTTCCCATGTGGCGAGAAGGGCCACTGGAAGAAGAACTGCACCCAGCCTAAGAAGCAATGGGAATCTTCATGTGCATTTGTTATCGAATGTAATCTATCTATTTCTACAAATTGGGTATTAGATACAACTTGCGGTGCTCACATATATATCCAAATATATGAACCAAGTAGATTCATGAAGATTGGTTGAGGGGAGGTAGATCTACGAGTAGCCAACGGAGCTAGACTCACTGTTGTAGTTGTTAGGGAATACCACCTCATGTTTCCAACTAGGGTGATCTTGGTGTTAAAGGGTTTTTATTATGTTTCGTCTGTTACTAAAAACATTATTTCTATATCCAGATTAGATACATATTGATTTTTTTTCAAGATTGTAAATGAATATTTCTTTTTTTTAAAGATCGCATTTTTTTGGTAGGGAACATTTATACAATGGTCTTTACATGTTGTATTACACAAACCAAGTAATGTTAATTGATAACAAAGATACTTCACATGACTCATACCACACCCAAATTTGGCATCACTGGCTAGGTCATGTAAATGAGAAATGCTTGAAAAAGTTACATCAAGATGGATATTTAGATTCTTTCGAACTAAAACCACTTGGCATATACACTACTGGAATTAGAGATATTTGAAATGGGCTATTTGCGATGGGATCCCGTCGCAAATAGGCTTTACCGATGGGACCCCGTCACAAATAGCCCGTTATAGAAAACGGTGTCTCAAATATTATTTTTTGTGACGGGCCCATCGCCAAAAAAAGTATTTACGATGGGAAAGGCCCCCGTGGCAAATAACTCTCTAGTTATATACATTATATATATAAATAAACCTTTTTTGACGGCCCGTCGCAACTAAGACTTCGATTATATACATTATATATATAAAAAACTTTTACGACTGGCCCATCACAAATGATATTAATAAAAATTTATATTTAGATTATTTTCGATGGGCTCCCATTGCAAAAGGTCTCATCGCAAATACTAATTTTAGGCGAAACAATTTTTAGTGGATTGACGGCTTCTCTTTTGTCCGAAGGCTCATTTACCTGTAAATTTCTCTCACTAAAATAACAATGAAGAATCTTCTCATTGGTACGCATATTCATTCTCGTGCATACGAGAATGTATAAGTGTACCTCCGAGCAGATTCTTCATTGTGATTTCTGTGTGAGAAACTTACACGTAAATGAGTCGTCATACAAAAGAGCCCCCTTTTCGTCGATGAATCATCTTCTTGAAACTATCACCACCTAAACACATTATGAAAAATGTGGTCCTATGAATGCATATTCAAACTCGTGCATACGTAGAATCATAATTTTCATAATGTTTTGAGAATGTGAAAGTTGAAAGGAGAAGAGTCATCGAGCAAAAGGAGTGTCGTCAATCCACTCGAAATTGTGCCAAGTTATTACAAGTTATTACTTTTCATGATTATTACAATTTTTTACAATTTTTTCAACTTTTTACAATATTTTTCTATTTTTACTAATTTTTACTAATTACTATTTATTCCTATTTTTTCCTATTTTTTCCTATTTTTTCCTATTTATTCTTATTTATTCATATTTATCCCTATTTATTCTTATTTGTTTTTATTTATTCTTATTTATTCCCATTTATTCCCATTTATTCCTATTTATTCCTATTTATTCCTATTTATTCCTATTTATTGTTATTTATAGATAATTATTGCTAATTATTGCTCATTATTTCTCATTATTGCTGATTATTGCTAATTATTGTTATTTATTTCTAATTATTTCTAATTATTCCTATTTATTCTTATTTATTCCTATTTATTCCTATTTATTCTTTTTTATTCCTATTTATTCCTATTTATTCCTATTTATTCCTATTTATTCCTATTTATTCCTATTTATTCCTATTTATTCCTATTTATTCCTATTTATTCCTATTTATTCCTATTTATTCCTATTTATTCCTATTTATTCCTATTTATTCCTATTTATTCCTATTTATTCCTATTTATTTCTATTTATTCCTATATATTCCTATTTATTCTTATTTTTTCTTATTTTTTCCTATTTATTCCTATTTATTCCTATTTATTCCTATTTATTTCTATTTATTCCTATTTATTCATATTTATACCTATTTATTCCTATTTATTACTATTTTTCACTATTTATTCCTATCTATTACTTAATTATTACTAATTATTACTAATTATTACTAATTATTCCTATTTATTCCTATTTATTCCTATTTATTATTATTTATTACTATTTATTACTATTTATTCCTATTTATTCCTATTTATTCCTATTTATTCCTATTTATTCCTATTTATTCCTATTTATTCCTAATTATTCCCAATTATTCCTAATTATTCCTAATTATTACTATTTATTTCTATTTATT
The DNA here is from genome assembly GCA_963277665.1 of Viscum album. NCBI lineage: Eukaryota > Viridiplantae > Streptophyta > Magnoliopsida > Santalales > Viscaceae > Viscum > Viscum album. The sequence continues at coordinate 1,404,796,419 of OY728134.1, forward strand.
ACTAATTATTCCTCTTTATTACTAATTATTCCTATTTATTACTAATTATTCCTATTTATTCCTATTTATTCCTATTTATTCCTATTTATTTTTATTTATTCCTATTTATTCCTATTTATTCCTATTTATTCCTATTTATTCCTATTTATTCCTATTTATTCCTATTTATTCCTATTTATTTATAATTATTGCTATTTATTCCTAATTATTGCTAATTATTACTAATTATTTCTAATTATTTCTAATTATTGCTAATTATTTCTAATTATTACTAATTATTCCTATTTATTCCTATTTATTCTTATTTATTCATATTTATTCCTATTTATTCCTATTTATTCCATTTTATTCCTATTTATTTCTATTTATTCCTATTTATTCCTATTTATTCCTATTTATTCCTATTTATTCCTATTTATTCCTATTTATTACTATTTATTCCTATTTATTCCTATTTATTACTAATTATTCCTAATTATTACTAATTATTACTATTTATTCCTATTTATTCCTATTTATTCCTATTTATTCCTATTTATTCCTATTTATTCCCATTTATTACTATTTATTACTATTTATTCCCATTTATTACTATTTATTACTATTTATTACTATTTATTACTATTTATTACTATTTATTCCTATTTATTTATATTTATTCCTATTTATTCCTAATTATTCCTAATTATTCCTAATTATTCCGAATTATTCCTAATTATTCCGAATTATTACTATTTATTACTAATTATTCCTATTTATTACTAATTATTCTTATTTATTACTAATTATTCCTATTTATTACTAATTATTTCTATTTATTCTTATTTATTCCTATTTATTCCTATTTGTTCCTATTTATTCCTATTTATTCCTATTTATTCTTATTTATTCCTATTTATTCCTATTTATTCCTATTTATTCCTATTTATTCCTATTTATTCCTATTTATTCCTAATTATTACTAATCATTACTAATTATTCCTATTTATTCCTATTTATTCCTATTTATTCCTATTTATTCGTAATTATTACTATTAATTAATATAATACAGATAACAAAACAATTTAAATCTAATTTAATTACAACTAATCAACAATAATTAAAATTAACATAAAAAAATTAAATAAATACTAAATTAAATAAAATATAAATACCTTTAAACTTGATCTCCTATTGATGTAAGTGCCTTCACAACTTCTCCGTAAAAAAATTTTAACTGAGAGAAATTTTCACTCTAAAATTCGAGTTTAGTGAGAGAGAGAGGAAGTGAGAAATGAGAGGAAGGGAAAGAAAAACGGAGGGGGTATATATAGGTTAGATTAGTTGTGACGGGTCTATTAGCGACGGGATTCTCGTCGCTAATAGTACCTTTTGCGACGGGACCCGTCGCAAATGCCTTCGACTGCATTAATTACGGGCGGCGGTTAAAAGGTTATTTGCGACGGGTCCCGTCACCAAAAGTGACCTGTCGGCACACCTTTTGCAACGGGACAACATCCCGTCGCAAAAACTCATTTACCGTCGCCGGTATTTGCGATGGGTCCTATCGCAAATACCCTCCGACCAACACACTATTTGTGATGGGGGGACCCCCGTCGCAAATAACCTTCGTGTGCTTTGGCACGCATCCCATGCCAAAGCGCGCATTACCTTTTGCGACGGGACCCGAAATCTCATTGCAAATAACAAGTTCTTTGCGACGGGACGAACCCCCCATCGCAAACAACCCCTGGGATGGACCATTTGCGACGGGAATTAATCTCGTCGTAAATACCCCATCGCAAAAGACTGTTTTTCCCGTAGTGTATGTCATGCATGTTTACAAGGCAAAATGACCAAAGTCTCATTTAATGGGAAAGGTTAAAGGGCTAAAGAGCTTCTTGAATTTGTTAATACCAATGTATGTGGACAATTTCCGATTGAAGCAAGAGGTGGGTACTCATACTTCATAACTTTTACTGGTGATTTTAGTAGATATGGATATATCTACTTAATGAGGTATAAGTCGGATTCTTTTGATAAGTTCAAAGAATACAATAATGAAGTTGAGAACCATCTTGGTAAGAAAATTAAGAAACTCCGCTCAGACTGAGGTATAGAATATGTTAATCAAGACTTCATTGATTACTTACAGGAGTTTGGGGTCCCATCCCAACTCACTCCTCCTTACACGCCCCATTGGAATGGTGTAAGCGAAAGGAGAAATTGTAGGTTCTGGGCGCAATGGAAGCTCGTGGGTGGATGTGCCCACTTGACTTTTTGTCATTAGCAATGATCAATCCGAGATCAATGCGATGATAAATGCCAGACTCCATGGACCGAATCACAGAAATAGACAAAGAAGAATAATCTCGGAATCACAAAGGAGGCTCATCATATATTGGTTATAATTAATTTAATTAATTGACAAGAATTACCTTAATGGAATTCTTTCTCCGTTGATGTCTCCGATCACGATCTGATGTGATTCGTCATTGCGTCGTAGAATCCAAGTGTAGGATTCCTCTAGAAGTGATCCACACGTGCTCCACGTATCTCTGGACATCGCTAAAGGAATCTCTGAGTGCTAGTATAGAGAAGCATTTGCTTGCATTGTCCACCTTAGATTCCCTTGATCTGATGGAGTAGAATCTCTCTCGGTCTTGAGAGCGTTCTTGCTGGAAGGATTTCTTTCAGCCTTGAGATAATTCTCCAGAATTGTTGTGCACAACGATTCGGGAAAAGTGTTGGGGTTGTGAGGATATTTATAATTAGGTTTGAATTTTTAGAGTTATGATAATAAAAATATGTGTTACGCATTTTATTTATTTCATTAACTCTTATTGAAAACCCCCATGTCGAATCATTAATTCCTTGACATGTGCCCCCACTGATTATAATAAATATCATTTAATAAAATGATATTATTTCCACAAAATCCCGACTGGAAAAACTACACTGCGTGTAATCATTAATACACGACGTGTATTCGTTTTTCATTTCCTTTCCAAAATGAAAACTACACGGCGTGTGCATTTAATGTACACGATGTGTATATCTTGTTTTCATTTTCTTTCCAAAATGAAAACTACAAGGGGTGTACATTCAATGTACACTGCATGTATATCTTGTTTTTCATTTTATTCATCCTCCAACTTTAAAACGATTTAGGCTTCCTTGAATAATTATTAAACCACATACGGGAATAATCTTTATTCTACTTGAGATACTTGGATATACTTAGTGTGTTACCCTCTAGGCCCTTTTCTCATTAGCATTAGGCGGGCTTGCGTAAAGTCCAAGATTACTATCTAGCAATGGGTCAAGGCACCCAAGAGAAAGGAGTTGACTCCGTATTGACGTGTCACCTCATACGAACGCTTACCGTGTAATTTAATCCCTTTGTCTCAATATCTCGAATCAAGCGGGTTGCATGCTAGTGCCATCAACCGATGTGGTCGATTATTCTTTATTTGACTTTCCAAAATTGAACTTGACCTTTTCTCACTGTGGCCATGGATTTATTTAGGCTATATCAATTCCATCAAAGGGCCTGAGATATCTACTTCCATTATAGAACATAAGGGACAAATCCTTTCTCGCATTATCTATTAATGTAGTATCATTCATGACGCACCCAACGTATCCTACATCACTACGAACAGTGTGTCATCACATTTTTCATCAATACATCTAAGTGTGTGAGGTGTAATACCCATCAATAATAATCTTAAAGTCTAAGGACCAATACACATGTCCGCAGATAGGAACATCCAATGACACTATGAAATGTGGATTTCCTACTGTCGGGTCTCATTCTCATAATATCCTCCTGGATATTACCAAGGGCGCACACTATGAGAAGATGCCTCAAAGTTTTATGAGTTCTCACCCCTAATGGAATGTATTATTTGTGTCCCTCAAATAACATCATCCGTCCATAGAACATATATTCAAGAACAGTGTTATGGCACTTCCGGGTTCTCATCATAGCAGGGATCCTCTTTGACCCTTTAATGCAACAGTTATCCTTAGGACATTATCACATGCATTGTCACACAGAAGAACAATCAAGATGTGATAAAGTATTCATTAATGAATAAAGTACAAGGTAGTTGGTTTTTGGCCACCAACTCCAACAGACTCCTACTTGGACTAGAGCCAACTACCAACAACCTTTATCCCGCTATCTCTCACATGATATTCATGCTTCTACTGAGATAGGCCTTTAGTCATGGGGTCCACCACATTCTCTTCCGTGGAAACTCTGCTCACTGCAACTCCAGCCCTTTGATAGAAATACCTCAAGAGGTAATACTTCCAGAGTATATGCTTTGTCTATTGATGTGACCTTAGTTCTTTTGCAAGAGCCATCACTGTAGTATTATCACAATACAACGTGATAGGATCTTTACTGCTAGGCACCACATCAAGCTCCTGGACAAAGTTATGATTCCATATGGATTCCTTGGCTGCATCAGAAGCTGCTATATATTTGGACTCCACTGTAGAATCGGTGACAACTGGCTTCTTTGAACTCTTCCAACTCACAGCTCCTCCATTGAGAAATAAAACATATCCAGATTGCGACTTCAGATCGTTCTAATCTGTCTGAAAGCTAGCATCAGCATACCCTCTGATAAACACCTCCTCATCTCATCCATATACCAGGAACATATCCTTAGTTCTTCTCAGATACTTAATGATAGTCTTAAAAGTAGTCCAATGCTGTTCTCCTGGATCTTCTTGATATCTGCCTACCATGCTCAGTGTATAGGCAACATCAAGCCTGGTACATAACATAGAATACATGATGGATCCTATAGCTGAAGTGTATATGATCTTACTCATTCTATCTTTCTCTTGTTGTGTATGAGGACACATTTTATTAGAAAGATGTAGGCTATGTGACAATGGAATCAATCCTCTATTGGATTATTCCATACTAAATCTCTTTAGTATCTGGTCAATGTATGTACCCTGACTTAGTCCAAGCAGCCACTTGGATCTATCACGAATGATTTTGATCCCTAGAATGTAGGCTGCTTCACCCAAGTCATTTATGGAGAAACACTTGTTCAACCAGTCCTTAACTGACTGTAAGATTGGTACATCATTTCTAATAAGCAATATTTCATCAACATATACTACTAGGATAACGACCATATTCCCATTAAACCGTTTATAAACACATGGCTCACATTCATTCTTAATGAAACCAAATTTCTTTATAGCATCATCAAATCGTATGTTCCATGACCTGGATTCTTGATTTAATCCATAAATGGATTTCTAAAACTTGCTAACCCATTTTCCTTCACCTAGTGTCACAAATCCTTTTGGTTGTGTCATATAGACATCTTCCTGAAGGTTCCCATTAAGGAATGTTGTTTTGAAATCCATTTTCCAAATATCATAGTCATGGTAAGATGTTATGGCAAGTATGATTCTTATGGATTTAAACATGGAAACTGGTGAGAAGGTTTCATCATAGTGAATTCCTTGACGTTGTCTGAATCCTTTAGCCACTAGCCCTACTTTATAGGTGTTAACTTGACCTTCCATGTCCAGTTTTCTCTTGAATACCCATTTGAATTCAACATGCTTTGCATCAACTGGCTCATCGACCAGAACCCTGACTTGGTTCTGATACATGGAATCCATCTCAGAATTCATAGCTTCTAGCCATCTTGCAGCTTCTAAGCTTTATACTGCTTCCTTTTAGGAGAGGGGTTCATCATTTTCCAACAATAATGATTCACCATCCTCGGTAACTAGGAAGCCAAATCTCTCTGGTTCGCTTACCTCTCTTGAGCTTCTACGCAGTACTTGTGTTTCTGAAACCTCTTCCACAGGGACCTGTAGAACTTGTTCCTGTACCAACTCTTGTGTATCTTGAGAATTAAATTTATGAAATTCAATATTTCTCCCACTATCCCTTTTGAGGATGTGCTCCCTCTCAAGAAATACAGCTTGTCTGGAGATAGTCACTTTCTTGTCTGAAGGGTTATATAGGTAATATCCTTTCGTTTCCTTGGGATATCCTATAAAGATACACCTCATGCCCCGGGGTGCTAGTTTTTTGCCTGAGAAGGCCTTAACAAATGCATCGCATCCCCATACACGTGTGTGAGACAAAATGGGTTTCTTTCCATTTCATGACTCAGAGGGAATTCCATTTTTTGCCTTAGTTGGCACTCGGTTTAATGTGTATGTTGCAGTTTTTAATTCATATCCTCAAAAGGATAATGGAATATCTTCATGACTCATCATCGACCTCACCATGTCCAACAAGGTGCGGTTACTCCTTTCACTAACATCATTCCACTGTGGTGTATAAGGAGGAGTGAGATGAGATAGAATCCCATACTCCCGTAGAAGATCAGTGAACTCTTGGTTCAGATATTCTCCACCTCAATCTGATCAAAGCTTCTTTATCTTCTTACCAAGATGATTCTCTACTTCATTCTTGAATTCCTTAAATTTCTCTTAGGCTTATGACTTATACCTCATTAAGTAGACATAGCCATATCTACTCAAATCATCAGTAAAAGTTATGAAGTAAGAATATCCACCTCTATATTCTACTAGAAATAGTCCACACACATCTGTGTGCACCAATCCTAGAAGCTCTATGGCCCTTTCACCTTGTCCACCAAAAGGCAGCTTGGTCATTTTTCATTGTAAAGAAGCATGACATATATCAAGTGGTTTTAGCTCAGTAGAGTCTAAATAGCCATATTGGCAGAGCTTTGTCAAGTACTTGTCGTTAACATAACGTAGATGGTGATGCCACAACTGGGTGATGTATGATTCATGTGAGTCTATTTAGTTATCGATTTCCAACGCTTGGTTTTAATAATTTAATATATACAAACCATTATTTAAATGTTCCATACCATTACATATGTTGTTCTTATAAAAGAGACAACCCTTATTTCCAAACTTGAAAATAAATCCATCCATATCCAAACAAGATACAGAAATTATGTTCTTGGTAACACTAGGCACATAATAACAGTTATGTAAAACCAAAATCATCCAAGTCGGCAATGAGAGGTGGTAATCGCCAATGGCTAACGCATCTAGCCTCGTTCCATTGGCAGTTCGAAGATCCACCTCTCCTCTGTAAATCTTTCTAAACCTACTTGGTTCCTGAATTTGAATGCAGATGTGTCCCCACAAGCTGTATCTAATGCCCAATGTGTAGAAATGGAAATATTACTCTCGATAACGAACACACCTTTAGCATTCCCATGCTTCTGAGTGCAGTTCCTCTTCCAGTGGTCTTGCTTTTCACATGAAAAACATACCGCCTCTCATTCCTTGCCCTTCCTCTATATCTTCCCCTTCTTGTAGGGACGGTGCTTGGGGTCTTCAGACCGTTTATAAGTCTTTGGCCCCTTTGCCTTGTCCTTTATTTTATTATTCATCATAAGGATTGCCGTTTTGTCATGCCCCATGTCCTTATCTACCTGGAGAATTAAGGTCAGAAGTTATGATAGACTCTTCTAATTGTTTCTCATGATGTGGTTGACAATAAAGTTAGATAAGTTCTTGGGTAGTGATGATAGGATTAGATCTGTACGCAACTCATCCGGGAACTTAATCCCTAAGATGTCCAAGCGGTCAATGTAGCCAATAAGCTTAACTATATGAGGCCCAACTAGTGCAGACTCTCCAAACTTAGTTGTAAACAAAGAGTTTGAGATCTCATATCTCTCATGTCTCGCTTCTCTTGGTAGATATCCTTAATGTGAGACATCATGCTATACACGTCCATGTTTTCATGTTTCTTCAAGAGCTCATTAGACATGGCCGATAGCATGAAACACTGGAAATTTTTGGATTCATCCATATGTTTCATATAGAGATATAATTCCTCATTACTGGCCTCTTTCCTAGGCGCAACTTGAACAGGCTCTTCCAGCACATATAATTTCCTCTCGTGGAGAAGGATGATGCGTAAATGCCTTTGTCGCTCTTGGAAATTGGTGTCGGTGAGAAGGTTTTCCTTCTCAGGTATGGTTCGCAATGATATGTTTGAAGTAATTTTCTTTCCATTTATAAAAATTAAGTTGAGCAAAGGTTTAGTACTTTATTATGATGAAAATGAGACAAATTAATAAATTAATACTTATTAGTCTCCCACTATTTTATCAAAATCTAATAACCCTCACCATTGACTTCAGAATATTCTGTTGCCTGAATATTCTAGTGTCAAGGATCCATATTTTGAAGGTTCCGGGCGCAGCGGAAGCACGTGGGTGGATGTGCCCACTTGGATTTTTGTCATTAGCAATGATCAATCCGGGATCAATACGACGATAAACGCTAGTCTCCACGGATCGAATCACAGAAAAAAACAAATAATAAGGTTTGTCCCGGAACCACAAACAAGGATCGTTACAGGTTGATTATAATTAATTTAATTAATTATAAAGAAATACCTTTTGGGTGTTCTTTCTTCATTGATTTTCTTGATCACGTTGTCGATGTGATCCGTCGTTACGTCGCAGAATCCAAGTGTAGACTCCCTCTAGCGGTGATCCACACGTGTACCTCGTATCTCTAGACATCGCCAAAGGATTCTCCGGGTGCTAGCATGGAGAAGCCTTTGATTGCATTGTCTGCCTTAGATCGTCTTGATCCAATGGAAGAGGATCTCTCTTGGTCTTGAGAGCGTTCTTAGAGGAAGAGGTTCTTTCATCCTTTAAATAATTCTTCAGAATTGTTGTGTTAGAAAAGAATTGGGGTTGTGAGGATGTCTATAATCAAGTTTGAGGTTGTAGAGTTATGACAATAAATAAATGCGTTACGCGTTTTATTTATTTAATTGACTCTCATTTAAAACCCCCATGTTGAATAATTAATTCCTTGACATGCGCCCACGCTGATTATAATAAATATCATTTAAAACAATATTATATCCTCAAAATACCGACTGGAAAAACTACATGGCGTGTATTAATAAATACATGGCGTGTACTTGTTTTTCATTGAAAACTACACGGCGTGTACATTCAATGTACACGGCGTGTATATCTTGTTTTCATTTATTCATTTCCTTTCTGAAATGAAAACTACACGGCATGTACATTTAATAATATACGGCGTGTACTTGTTTTCAAAATAAAACTACACGGTGTGTAATTATTGATACACGATGTGTACTTGTTTTTTTATTCCTCCTCCAACATTAAAACAATTTAGGCTTCCTTGAATAATTATTAAACCACGTACGGGAATAATCTTTATTCTACTTGAGATACTTGAATACACTTAGTGTGTGACCCTCTAGGCCTCTTTCTCGTTGGCATTAGGCGAGCTTTCCTAAAGTCCAAGATTACTGTCTAGCAACGGGTCAAGGCACCCAAGAGAAAGAAGTTGACGCCGTATTGACGTATCACCTCATACGAATGCTTACTGTGTAATTTAATCCCTTTGTCTCGATATCTCATCAAGAAGGTTTCATGGTAGTGTCATAAACCTATATGCTTGATCCATCGTTCTTTGACTACCTGAAATAAACTCGTCGTTCACACCATGGTCATGGAATTTAATGCAACAATTATATTTCAATCAAAGGGCCGAGATATAAACTTCCATAAATGGAAGGTACAAATCCTTCCTTGAATTATCCATTAACAACATGTCACTTGTGACGCACCCAACGTACCCTACTTCCCGCCAACTATCTGCATGACGGTTTTCGTCAGTAAATCTAAGTGCGCGAGTCATGACATGAGTTAATGATAATTTTCCAATCTAAGGACCATTACACATGCTCGTAGATAGCAATGTCTGATGACACCAAGACATGCGGAATTGCTACTGGCGGGTCTATTCTCATAATCCCCATCTTGGAGATTACCAAGTGCGAAATCCATGAGAGAGAGTCTCGTCTTCTTATGAGTACTCGCACATAACGGTCTGTATACTATGTGTTCTATCATAGTATGTCATCCAACCGTAGAACTTTATTTAAGAATATTGTTATAGCATTTCAAGGTTCTAATCATAGTGGGGATCTTCCATGACCTTATCAATGCAACAAATATTCCAGGACATTATTATATTATAGTCATGCAGAATAATGAACAATATATAATAAGTGAACATTCATGTAATCAAAGTACAAAATAGTTGGTTCTCAGGACACCAACCCTTACAAACTCCCACTTGGACTAGTGCCAACTACCTACGACTTTTAGTCCGCTAGACCTCACATGATGATCATGTTTCTGCTGAGTCAAGACTTTAGTCAAGGGGTCTGCCACGTTGTCTTCCGTGGAAATACTGCTCACTGCAACTTCACCTCTCTGAGAAAAATCCCTAAAGAGATGATACTTCTGAAGTATGTGCTTTGTCCGCTGATGTGACCTTAGCTCTTTTTCAAGTGTCACCACTGCAGTATTATCACAATAGAGTGTGATAGGATCTTTACTGCTTGGTACAACATCCAGCTCTTGGAAGAAGCTTCACATCCATACTGCTTCTTTAGCTACCTTAGAAGCTGCGATATACTCGGACTCCACTGTAAAATCTACCACCACACTTTGATTTGAGCTCTTCCAACTCACTGCACCTCCATTCAAACAGAAGATGTATCCAGTCTGCGACTTCATTTCATCTTGATCAGTCTGGAAACTAGCATCTCCATGTCCTCTGATGACTAGTTCCTCATCTCCTCCATAAACGAGGAACATATCCTTAGTATGCCTCAGATACTTAAGGATAGTCATGACTACCATCCAATGGAAGTCTCCTGGATCAGCTTGATATCTGCCTACCTCACTTATTGCATAAGCAACATCTAGCCTCGTACATAGCATAGAATACATGACTGGCCTAATCGCGGATGCGTAAGGGATCCTTGCCATTCTCTTTCTTTCCTCATGTGTCTGAGGACACATTTTCTTGGAAAGATGAACGCCATGTGACACTGGAAACAATCCCCTCTTGGACTGTTCCATACTGAATCTCTTCAGTATCTTGTCAATGTATGTACTTTGACTCAGGAAGAGAATTCTCTTGGATCTATCATGATGGATCTTGATCCCAAGAATATATGCTACCTCGCCCAAGTCTTTCATGGAGAAGCATTTATGAAACCATGCCTTAACTGACTGTAAGATAGGTACTTCGTTTCCAATTAGTAATATGTCATCAACATATACTATTAGGAAAACTACTGCACTCCCACTAAACCTCTTGTAGACACAAGGCTCACATTCGTTCTTAACAAAGCCAAATTCTGTTACAGCTTCATCAAAACGAATGTTCCATGACCTTGATGCTTTATTTAATCTATAAATGGATTTTTGCAACTTGCATACCTTGTTGGCATCCTTTGGAGTTACAAACCCTTCAGGTTGTGTCATGTAGACATCTTCTTGGAGGTTCCCGTTAAGGAAAGCTATTTTGACATCCATTTTCCAAATTTCATAGTCATGGTAAGAATCAATGGCCAATAGGATTCTGATGGATTTCATCATCGCAACCAGTGAAAAGGTTTCATCATAGTCAATTACTTGATGCTGTCTAAAACCTTTTTCCCTTGTAGGTGCTGACTTGCCCCTCCATGTCCAGTTTCTTCTTGAATACCCATTTATTACCAATAGGCTTTACATAAACTGGAGGATCTACCAAAATCCAGACTTGATTTTGGTACATGGAATCCATTTCAGAATTCATGGCTTATTGACACTTGGCAATGTCTGTGCCTTCAACTACTTCCTTGTAGGTAATAGGATCATCATTGTCAACCAATAATGAGTCACCATCCTTGGTGACAAGAAAATAATATCGTTCCGGTTCTCTCACCTCTCTCGTGCTCCTACACAGTTCTTGTGTTTCTGGAACAGATTGTTCTTCCATGGGTCTTTATGGAATCTGTTCTTGTACCAACTCAGGTGTATCTTGAGCCTCGACTTCATCGAAGTCTATCTCTCTCCCGCTATCTCTTTTGGAGATGTGCTCCCTCCCAAGAAATATGGCGTGTCTTGCCACTGTAACCTTTTTTTCTGAGGGGTTGTATAGATAATATCCCCTTGTTTCCTTGGGATATCCTATAAAGATACACTTTGTGCCTCGGGGTGCAAGTTTGTTACCTGAAGAGGCCTTAACAAATGCTTCACTACCCCACACATGTAAATTCGATAACATGGCTTTGCGTCCACTCCATAACTCGTATGGAATACCATTTATCGATTTAGTTGGTACTTGGTTTAGTATGTGCGCTGCTGTTTGTAATGCATATCCCCAAAAGGATAATGGAAGACTCGCATGACTCATCATTGATCTCACCATGTCTAATAGGGTGTGGTTCCTCCTTTCACTGACACCATTCCACTGCGGTGTTTAAGGAGGAGTGAGTTGAGATAGAATCCCAAACTCCCGTAAGAAATCAATGAAGTCCTGATTAAGATATTATCCTCCTCTGTCTGAGCAGAGTTTCTTAATCTTCTTACCAAGCTGGTTCTCAACTTCATTCTTGTATTCTTTGAACCGATCAAAATAATATGACTTATACCTCATTAAGTAGATATATCCATATCTACTAAAATCATCATTAAAAGTTATGAAGTATGAGAACTCACCCCTTGCCTCAACTGGAAATGGCCCACACACATCTGTGTCAACTAATTATAGAAGATCTTTAGCTCTTTCACCTTTCCCACTAAATGGGGATTTGGTCATTTTTCTTTGTAGACACGCATGACATACACCAAGTGGTTTTAGTTCGAAAGAATCTAAATACCCATCTTGATGTAATTTTGTCAAATGTTTCTCATTGACATGACCTAGCCGGTGATGCCAAGGTTGGGTGTGGTATGAGTCAGGTGAATTAACTTTGTCATCGATTTCCATTACTTGGTTTGTGTAGTCTAACACATAAAGGCCGTTATATAAATGTGCCCTACCAAAACAAATTATATCTTTATAAAAATAGCAACATCCACTTCCAAACTTGAAGATGAATCCATCAATATCTAATCTAGATACTGAAATAATGTTTTTGGTTACAGAGGGTACATAATAACATCCTTTCAAAACCAAGACCATCCCAGTAGGCAATGTGAGGTGGTAGTCCCTGACAGCTACATCAGCAAATCTGGCTCCGTTGGCTACTTGTAGATCTACCTCCCCTCGATCAATCTTCCTGAATCTAATTGAATCTTGTATTTGGATACGGATGTGAGCACCACAAGAAGTATCTAATACCCAATTAGTAGAAATAGATAGATTTCATTCAATAACAAATGCACCTGAATCTTCCCCTTGCTTCCTTGGCTGGGTGCAGTTTTTCTTCCAGTGGCCCTTCTTGTCACATGCGAAACAAACAACATATCGTTCCTTTGCCTCCCCTTTGATCTTCCTTTTCTTGGAAGGCCTTGAATAAGATTTGGGCTTAAATCTCTTCGCCTTCCTTTTCCTTTTATTCACCATGAAGACTGAAGGCTTTTCATGCTTCGTGTCATTATCCACTTGGAGAATAAGGATAAGAAGATCAGACAGAGACTTCTCAATGTTGTTCATGTTGAAGTTTATAACAAAGTTCGAGAAGCTCTGGGGGAGTAATGCAAGAATGATATCGGTGCCCAATTATTTGGGGAGTTTAAACCCTAGAACATCCAAGCGCTCAATGTAGACAATGATAATGACTACATGAGGCCCATTTGGGGCACCCTCTCCAAGCTTGCTCTGGAATAGAGCCTTGGAGATCTCAAACCTTTCCTGTCTTGCTCTCTCCTATTATAGACCACGGAGGTGCTCGAGCATGCTGTAGGCATCCATGTCTTCATGAGACTTCATGAGATCACTAGACATATATGACAGCATCAAACATTGAACATCAGGAGCATCGTTCAAATGTTGATCATAGACCAGGAATTATTCATCACTCGCCCCTGGGGCAGTAGAATCAGGAAGCGAGGACTCCAGTACGTAAAACTTTCTTTCATGGCATAGGATAACCCAAAGGCGCCTAAACCATTCCTGAAAGTTACTGCCGTTGAGGATATTGTCTTTATCCAGAATTGATCGCAGAGAAAAGTTGGTTGACGAGTTTTTCATCTTGATTCTACAATTTAAAAGAGCAGATTTATTAGTACATTCTTGATTACATTTTATGAGAAATAATAAATGAATTAATTAATTCTCCCACTATTTTATCAATTCCCAATGACCCTCACCATTTAACTCGGAATGTCCAATTGATTTGACATTCTAGTGGAAAGGATCCATATTCCCCTTCACATAACCCCAACAAGGGTTGGTCAAGCTATTTGAAGGTATTTAGGTAGGCAGGTCTTTGCCAACTGTGAGCTTACAGTTCCTTGATCTGTTGAGTGGACTCCCCAATCCTGAAATCCTGACTTGGATTTCCTCAACTCTTGCCTCCAATATTACATCAATTCTAGCAAGGTATACTTCTCTTGATGTAATATGGTTAAGTCAACCCGAAACCTTTCATAAGGGCTTCCTTTATAAAAGTAAGTGTCCCAACAAGGGTTGGTCAAACACATAGTTTTATTGAGTCTTGCCCTTAATCAGGTAACGGAAGGCTAAGTCTGACTTAATATGGTATTGAGGGATTTTAATCCTTTATGCATAGTTTTTCATTATCACATTCTTGTTAATATTAAGTGATGTTTTATTAAGTGATTAACCATGTTCTGATAATGTTTACGCATAGTCCAGTTTTTTATTTTATTCCATCTTTGCATGCTTGTTCATTTTATTAACTATGTGATCACGACAACACATACATAATAAATAAACCATACAATTTAGACAGAAATAAAATAATATGGCATGATCATGACCTTCTATTGGTTAGCTTATCTAGCGGTTTGATAAGCTAACCCTGACCTAGGGAAAAACACCTTGAACCCGGTGGTTCGTGTTTTGTAGCTCCCACCTGTCCACTTTTGTATCTTCTTGGGTTGGTTTCACCTCAGCTTCGGATTTCGAACCATCTCCTATGGCTTGGGAGATCCTCCATTTACATGGGTTTACATTAAAGAAACTATGGGCACACAGGCCCTACATTTTATTGAAAGAAGGCTCGGAGGCCAACAAATTTAAATTAAACAAATTTAAATGAAACCATACACACATAAAAAGGGTCTTTGGTCTAGCTCATGATCATCCATAGCATACAATGACATTTACGCATATTTAAAATTCAAATTCTTTTAATCTTTCTTTCATTTAAGATAAGTCACGCTCGAATTCAATTAATTATGATCTTATAATTAATCAATTATTTATCTTAAATTCCTTTCTGAATTTCCTTGAGATTCTTCTCATCCATATTCCTTGTAAGGTTCTTCGTATATTGGAGGAAACCTGGTGAAATTCCATTTCTGGAAAGTACACGGCGTGTACTTTATAATTACACGACATGTATTTATTTTCACCTTTTATCCAAAGTGCATGTCGGGGGCTTTGGCGTGTACTTTGTACTTTGGAAATTTTGGAGTACACGGCGTGTAGATGAATCATACACGGCATGTACTTCTTTGTTACATGGTAACCGGCCTGGAGATCCTGTGTACGCGATACGCGGCTTATCTTTGTACACGGTTTCTCCTGGGCCGGAATGGACTACACGGCATGTTACTCCAACATACACACCATGTATTCCGGTTCCACGCACCGTTCAATTCTGGTCAACATGGCATGATTAACACTTAGGCATATTCAATTTACACGGCGTGTTTTGGCAGACCAGTGTCGGTTCATTGAACCTAAGTACACGGTGTGTAGTTTTAATTACACGTCGTGTAATCTCGTGTTGTACAGACAGAAAGAGTGGCTCCTCCAGATGAGTTCCTCGTTTTTATATTAATCAAAATTAAAATTAAAATTTCGTTTCTATGATGTGAATCGAGAAACAAAGGAGGAAGAACAAATCTCGTTTATTCATATTTATAGAACGATTTATTTTGAATTGAATCAAATATAAATGCGTAAATTATCAACGAAAATTAAATAACTATAATCAACGTTGTAACCTCCCTTTGATACCATTTAAAGGTTCTGGGCGCAGTGGAAGTGTGTGGGTGGATGTGCCCACTTGGATTTTTGTCATTATCAATGATCAATCCGGGATCAATACGATGATAAATGTCAGTCTCCATGGATCGAATCACATAAAAAAAACAAAGAAGAAGGTTTGTCCTCGAACCACAAACAAGGATCATTATAGGTTGATTATAATTAATTTAATTAATTATAAAGAAATACCTTTTGGGTGTTCTTTCTTTGTTGATGTTCTTGATCACGTTGTCGATGTGATCCGTTGTTGCGTCGCAGAATCCAAGTGTAGACTCCCTCTAGCAGTGATCTACATGTGTACCTCGTATCTCTGGATGTCGCCAAAGGATTCTCCGGGTGCTAGCATGGAGAATCTTTTTCTTGCGTTGTCCACCTTAGATCGTCTTGATCCGATGGAAGAGGATCTCTCTCGGTCTTGAGAGCGTTCTTGGAGGAAGAGGTTCTTTCGGCCTTGAAATAATTCTCCATAATTGTTGTGTTAAAAAAGAATTGGGGTTGTGAGGATATTTATAATCAGGTTTGAGGTTGTAGAGTTATGACAATAAATAAACACGTTACGCGTTTTATTTTTTTCATTGACTCTCATTTAAAACCCCCATGTCTAATAATTAATTCCTTGACATTCACCCACACTGATTATAATAAATATCATTTAAAACAATATTATATCCTCAAAATCCCGACTGAAAAAACTACACGGTGTGTATTAATAAATACAAGGCATGTACTTGTTTTTCATTGAAAACTACACGGAATGTACATTCAATGTACACGGCGTGTATATCTTGTTTTCATTTATTCATTTCCTTTCCAAAATGAAAACTACACGGCATGTACATTTAATAATACACAGCGTGTACTTGTTTTCAAAATAAAACTACATGGCGTGTAATTATTGATACACGGCGTGTACTCATTTTATTTTTTTATTCTTCCTCCAACATTAAAACAATTTATACTTCCTTGAATAATTATTAAACCACGTACGGGAATAATATTTATTCTACTTGAGATACTTGAATACACTTAGTGTGTGACCCTCTAGGCCTCTTTCTCGTTGGCATTAGGCGAGCTTGCCTAAAGTCCAAGATTGCTATCTAGCAATGGGTCAAGGCACCCAAGAGAAAGAAGTTTACGCCGCATTGACGTATCACCTCATACAAATGTTTACTGTGTACTTTAATCCATTTGTCTCGATATCTCATCAAGCAGGTTTCATGGAAGTGTCATAAACCTATATGCTAGATCCGTCGTTCTTTGACTACCTGAAATAAACTCGTCGTTCACACCATGGCCATGGAATTTAATGATAAAGTTATATTTCAATCAAAGGGACGAGATATCAACTTCCATAAATGGAAGGGACAAATCCTTCCTCGACTTATCAATTAACAACATGTCACTCGTGACGCACCCAACGTACCCTACTTCCCGCCAACTGTCTGCGTGACGGTTTTCGTCAGTAAATCTAAGTGCGTGAGTCATGACATGAGTTAATGATAATATTCCAGTCTAAGGAACATTACACACGCTCGTAGATAGCAATGTCCGATGACACCAAGACATGCAGAATTGCTACTGGTGGGTCTGTTCTCATAATACCCATCTTGGAGATTACCAAGTGCGAACTCCATGAGAGAGAGTCTCGTCTTCTTACGAGTACTCGCACATGACGGTTTTTATACTATGTGTCCTATCATAGTATGGCATCCAACTGTAGAACTTTATTTAAGAATATTGTTATAGCATTTCAAGTTTCTCATCATAGCAGGGATCTTCCATGACCTTATCAATGCAACAAATATTCCAGGACATTATTATATTATAGTCATGCAGAATAATGCACAATATATAATAAGTGAACATTCATGTAATCAAAGTACAAAATAGTTGGTTCTCAGGACACCAAACCTTACATATTTTCCTTCACATTACCCCAAATAGGGTTGGTCAAGTAACTTGAAGGGTTTTAGGTAGGCATTCCAAATTCCAACTGCATTAACTCGCAGCTCCTTGATCTGTTGAGTGGACTCCCTAATCCTGAAATCCTTTTATTTTGGATTTCCTTAACCTTTTCCTCTTAGTCACACCAAGTCCTACTATGGTAGTCAACCCTTGATGCGAACCAATTCAAGTCAACCCAAAACCTTGAATTATAATTCCCTGATAATTGAAAGCGCCCCAACTGGGGTTGGTCAAGCATTTTGAACTATGGTTCGATTCTAATTAAAATTATGGAAGGTTATACCGACTTAATATTTCTTTGAGGGATTTTATCCTTATACGTAAATTTCCATTTTATTATCTTTGATTACATTATTTTTAATATTAAGTTTGATATACTTAAGTGATTAACCATGTCTAAGATAATATTTTACGTATAAGCCGGCCTTATTTTAGTTCCATCTTTCATGCTTGTTTAATTCATTAATTATGTGATCATGACAACACACCCACAATAAATAAACCATGCAACTGAAATAAATAAAATAAATGGTATGATCATGATCTTATTCTATTGGTTAGTTTATCTAGCGGTTGATAAACTAACCCAAGACCTAGGGGAGAAACACCTTGAACCTTTCAGGTTCGTGTTTACAGCTTTCCACTTGTTCACCTTTGTATCTCCTTAGATTGGTTTCACCTTGGCACCTGACTTGAGCCACCTCCACTAGCTTGGGAGCTCCTTCCATTACATATGCATTTATATCACATGCAGTTGAGGGGTAAAATGGAGTTTTTACATAAAAGAAACCTTGGGCTCGCAGGACCTACATATTAATGAGGAGAAGGCTCACAGGCCAACACATTTAATTTAAATAAATAAATTAAATAAAACCATTCACATACAAAGGTCTTGGTCTATCTCATGATCATCCATACATGCAACGATATTTACGCATAAATAAAACTATCATTTAATTCTTTAATCATTCTTACTTAAGATAAATCACGCTCAAATCAATTAATTATCTTTACCAATCAATCCTTTTATCTTAAATCCTTTTTCTGAATTTCCTTGAGATTCTCATCCCTCATAATTTTAAACAAATAAATTCATTTAAAAATTATCTTTGTACGTAACTTGTACCTTGGAGGCAACCCGGTGAATTCCCATTTATGTAGATATTAAATTAAACACACACATATAAATATATATAACACATATCACGTGTTGTGCCTCAGCTTTACACCTAAACTATGGTACACGTCTCAAGGGTTTGTATAATATAATAATAATTTTTAATAAATCTGCGTAATTTGGATGATTACATGGCATGTAATTCCGACTACATGGTGTGTAATTTTGTTCACCGTCTATCCAAAGTACACACCTGGGGACATGGCGTGTTTTTGTACTTCATAAATTTTTGGAGTACACGGTGTGTTCCGTGGGACACATGATGTGTAGTGTCTGCGTTACATGGTTTCCGGCCAGGCAAGCCGTGTACGGGGTACATGGTCTAACCCTAACCCGAAGGGACTACAATCCGTGTTCAGTGGACCACATGGTGTGTAATCCGGAAACCATGTTCCACCTGTTCCTGGTCAACACACGATGTCATTTATGACTTAGGTAGGATCCATTTACACGGCTTGATTTTGCGGATCAGTCCAATGCATTAAACCAAGACTACACGGCGAGTAATTTCGAATACAAACCGTGTATTCGGGTGTTTTACATCTAGGAACATTTGGCACCTCTGGATAAGATCCTCTATTTTATTTTAATCAAAATTGAAAGAAAAATTTTTTTCTATAAGGTGAACGAGAAACGAGAGAGGAGGAACAGATCTCGAGATTCAAATTTAAA